>OY748302.1:5147526-5846011 GCA_963556515.1 Nudaria mundana | reverse complement strand
GGTACCCCGGCATTCACTTGCAAAAAGCGAGAAGCCTGGCCATCGCAGAGGACCCGCATTCGGCGTTCGTTCAGAAAGCTGGCCATCCAGCTGCACAGTTGAGGAGGTAGACCATATGCCGGAAGCTTGGAAAGGAGCGAAGCATGCCAGACTCTATCGAAGGCTTTGGCGATGTCCAGGCTAATCGCCAAGGACTCGCCGTGCCTTTCCATAGCCTCACCCCAGACATGCGTTACGAATGCCAGAAGATCACCCGTTGATCGTTTTGGCCTGAAGCCGTATTGCCGATCATTTAGTAACGAGTGATCTTCGAGATATCGCATGAGCTGCTTGTTGATGAGGAGCTCAAACACCTTGCAGATGACTGAGGTGACAGCTATGGGTCGATAGTTGCCCGGGTCAGACCGATCCCCTTTCTTGGGGATCGGTTGTACATTCGCCTCTTTCCAGACCTCCGGCACGATTCCTGTGGAGTAAGACAGGCGGTACAGACGAGTTAGTACAGGAGACAACTCAGCTGCGCATTTCCGTAGTACCACCGCCGGAATGCCGTCAGGGCCACTGGCTTTCCGCGTGTCGAGTGATCACAGCACTGCCCGTACATCGCATTGCCTGAGTACAATGTCAGGCATAGTGTAGCCACAGTTGGCGATGGCGGGGGGCTGCAGGCCACGGTCGTCGACCCGGGAATTAGCCGCAAAGAGGTCTGCGAGCATATCCGCTTTCTCTTGGGCTTTGTGAGCCAGTGTTCCATCTGGGTAACGCAGCGGTGGCAGCGAGGGCTGACATAAGTTAGATTGCACGGCCTTGGCCAGTTGCCAGTATCCACGGCTGCCCGTGGGATGGGAAGTGAGCTCCTGACCCAGCCGTGCGATGCGCTGGGCATCCGCTCTCTTAAAGGCCCTCTTGCTGGATTTTGTGGCCCGGTTGTACGCTGCTTTGAGGTGGCCCACGTTTGGGTCGCGCACAGCCCGGGCCCTGATCCAGGCGCGATATGCCGACTGTTTTTGTCGAACAGCTTTGGCACAATCTCGACCGAACCAGGGACGGGCTCTGCTAATATTCCATCCCTAAACTGATCTCGCCAGCAATCGCAGAAGCGCTATCCGAGGGAGCCTTTCCTACAAAGCAGCGCTGGCTCCAGGGGACGGACGCATAGTAATCGCGTAGACCGTCCCAATCCGCTGACGAGTAGTGCCATAGTCGTCGTGACATTTGTACAGCACGTGCAGGAGGTGATACCTTCATGCCAGCGTGAACAACACAGTGGTCGGGACTACCCAATGGGGCTCCTACCGAAACACTGTACTGGGCTGGGCGACTCGTCAGCAGTAAATCCAGCAGAGCGGGCGCGTGATCTGACCTGTCTGGTATCCGGGTGATCCCGCATACCATCTGGGTCAGACCGTGGGAGAGAGCGAACGCATGGGCGGCCCTACCCGCATGATGGCCATTGAAGTCCCCCAGAAATACTTGGTCAGCGTTCGGGAACCGCACCTGCGCTTCATCAGCCGTCTCGCTGAGGTACTGGAAGAGCTTTGTTGTCTCAGAATCCCCTGTGTCCCACACACGGTAGACGCACACATAGATCTGGCTCATAGAGCCATGGTCTATGTGCAGCCTAAGGACAGAATTGGAGGGGTTCTCTAGGCAGCGCAACCGGCGGCAGCAAACATCCGCCCTAACGAACACGCACACCCCGGCTTTATCTCGAAATTGTTCCTCGATGACATAGCCGGGGTAACACAGGTAAGACGTGTCGTCAGGGCGGCATATTTGTGTCTCCGTGAGGAACATCACAGCGGGCCGTGCCGTCTCAAGGTGATGGTGGACGGCATCGAGGTTCGCATGGAGTCCACGGACGTTAGTGAACTCCACCTCGAAAACTGAAGTCGTGGGGTTTCCTAGGGCCGCTGTGTAACGTTTACTTTTTTTTGTTGCACTGCCATTGTAGGTTTTGAAGACAAGAAGCGTGAAGACAGAGCGACATCTGGTGCTGCAGTAAGTGACAAAGCGCAGGGGCTAGCTTTGTCTAGAACCGTGTGGTTAGGTCGGAGCCGACTCACCGGACGGAAGGGCTCCCAAAACCCCCTGATGCAAGGCCGCCGCTACCCCACACCGGTTACCACCCGGAGCGGCGATCCCACATCAGGATTATGCGCAACATGTGGGGCAGCCTCCTGGGGTTGTTGGTCCCAGGCGGGCCCCATGACTGTTGCGGGCGACCGCGGCAACGCCGTTGCTAAGGGTCTCCCTGGCCGGCGAATCGACCCACACCACCCACACTAGACTCAGTTTCGCCCCCACTGGTCCCATGCCTGCTGCACCATACATCGCCCCGGGCCCGGCGGTGCAGCTGCTGAACCCCTAACGCAACTCAGCCTGGGCTGGGTTACTTGGGGGGCTTTAGCACAGCTGCACGGTGGTACCCCCCCCGGACCAACACTGTTGTACCACCTGGTACCCATGTAGGGGTCGAAGCCACTCCATAGGTCCCATAAATTAACGAGCCTCGTCCGTTGATCAGCAGGTGCGCCACTAGCAGGTGAGGTCGCTGGGGCCCTAAAGATGTTGGTAGAGCCCCTTTGCACCCAATAGAGCCCCTTTGCACCCAAATGGTTACTGGCTACTGGCTAATGGTTACTGGCTTAATAGCATATTGGTGCGAAAAAAAAATTGCGCAGAGGCAATAGTGTGAAAAATTTAAATTGACATAATATCTCATAGTAACTAGATGTTTACACCTTTGATTATACATAATAATTATATATAATCAAAGGTTTACACAAGACGTGTTGACCGGGTAGTCAGTCAAAAAAGGATGATTTAAATGGACAATATTTTCGTACATAATTTTGTACGAATCGGCCCTGCCTTTCTGCCGTGATGTTTCTAGTTGTAGTCGGCATCGCCAAGTTCTGAGTATTTGCCGTAACATACCAACTTCATGATACTATAAAATTACCAAGTGTGAAATCTCCTTGAACAGAGTGCACCTTAACCCGTTCGGTCCCGGTTATCTTATGAACATTTATTGCAGGCAAATCGAACAAAATCCGACGGGTCTAACTACAGAGCTTCGATATTGCCCATGGGTTGTGACGGTCAGATGGCAGTCGTATCCCGGAAAATATCGAAATTCAGCCGCATCGCAGACTGTGGAAAGTTCTCAAGAATTACAGAACAAAACATCAAAAGCAACTCCTTACATTTAATGTGTGATTCCTTCCTAAATGATTCTAAAATCTTCGCACTGTACACATGCATGCTTATAATTCATGCTGATTTATTAAACTAATGATTAGTAACGCGATGACAAAATGGTCATTGTGTTCATTATCTGTAAAGTGACCCAATGTTGAGGCCAGTCAATTGGCGTCCGGTTGATAATTGTTACATAGCGATTCAGACCTGCCTATCAAGTAACAAGCTCTGTCGCTAATCGGATGATTTAGCGTCTAACATTATGACATTGAGTCGGGCTAGCTTCACTGGACGTGGACGTGGAGTGGGTACTGTACTTAGTCAAGATAATTGTCGATTTAGCATCCTAAGCTTCAGTATCACTTCAAAACTAGGTAATACTGCTACCTTAGAGGTACCTGCTCGGGGCACATACCTACCTATTAGATATTTTGTACAATCTGCAACAATTTGTTTTGGAGTTGTACCTAAGTGTATAAATTTACTTTTACTTTGTTTTACGGCGCTGTTTATCTTCATGATGCTCGATCCGTAGGTCCTCTTGATCCTACGGCTCTTAGATCCTCTCAGAGCTCCATTGGCAACGACATTCTCGGCCTTCCCACCGTCTCGCTCATGTTGACTCTTCCTATGTAAACTCTCTGATAATGGCTAACTCATTCTTACCTCAAAATAAAATAAAATAAAAAATAAAATAAAATAAAATAAAATAACGTTTATTATCTTTGAAATTTTCAGAAAATTATTTAGATTCGTCAGAAGTTGGTGTGACTCTACCGAGGGTTCCAAAATGCAACGAGACTGAGAAGAGCCCTCAAGAAACTCAGCTCGGCTTTTTTCAAAATATTTCATCTTAAATCTAATACAGAGTTATTTAGAAAGGAGCAATTCGTTACGTTGTTACAACCAGGCCGCCTTGTCATCTAAGAAATCATTAATACTATAATAAGCTTTATGGCACAATTTACTTTTTATTAGTTTTTTAAATTTATTGACAGATAAATTTGCTATTTCGGTTGGCAATGTATTGTACATTCGAATAAAGTTCCCCGCAAAAGAATTACTCACTTTATGAAGCCTAAATTTAGGAACAGCCAGTTTATCCTTATTTCTTAAGTTTAGATTATGATTATCACTATTTTTCACAAATTTACTTTTGTTCTTGTGGGTATACAATAAAATTTCATAAATATACTGTGAATACACTGTAAGGATGTTAATATGCTTAAACTTATCTCTTAATGACTCCCGAGACCCCATTCCATAGATAGTCCGGATAGCCCTCTTCTGCAACACAAAGATGCATTCAATATCGGCAGCGTTACCCCACAGTAGTATGCCATATGTCATGATACTGTGGAAGTAGCTGAAGTAGACAAGACGCGCCGTTTTAATGTCTGTAAGTTGTCGGATCTTTTTGACAGCATAGGCTGCTGAACTAAGCCTGGCCGAAATTTTCCCGATATGAGGCCCCCATTGCAATTTGGAGTCTAACGTTATGCCCAGAAAGACAGTGTCATCGACCAATTCTATTATATCATCCCTAACCTTAACACTGGTTTTAACAAGTCTTACATTAGGTAAGGTGAATCTTACACATTTAGTTTTATTTTCATTTAATAATAAATTATTAGCACAAAACCAGTGGACTATCCTAGAGAGGGCAATGTTTACATCGTCAAGTTCGCGCTGTCCACGTTTAACTTTAAATATTAAAGAAGTGTCATCAGCAAACAAAACTACCTCGTGGTCGTCTCTTATGAGGTGAGGGAGATCATTAATATATACTAGAAAAAGAAAAGGTCCCAAAATTGAACCCTGCGGTACCCCCATTGCTACAGGAGAACCAGGTGACTGTTTACCATTGATCACTACTTTCTGGACCCTATCACTTAAGTAAGAATTGACGAAATTCAAGGCCGTCCCCCGGATTCCGTAATGATCAAGTTTCTTAATTAAAGTCTGGTGCTGAACGCAATCGAAGGCCTTAGATAAGTCACAGAATACACCATAAGCATCATATGACTCATCCCAGGCCCTGTATATACACTCTAATAATTTAATACCGGCATCAGTGGTGGACCGACCACGAGTGAAACCGAATTGTTTTGTATGTAATAGTTTATTAACGTTAAAGTGATTTTGCATTTGATTAAGCATAATTTTTTCAAAAATTTTACTAAATGTAGGTAGTACAGAAATGGGACGGAAATTGGACGGATCTGAAGTACTACCCGATTTAAACAGGGGAATTAATTTACTAGATTTCATTAAATCAGGGAACACACCACTATCAACACAATTATTAAATATTATTACTAGTTCAGGAGCAACCATTTCAATAAAAGAATTTACTAAATACACAGAGATGCCCCAGAGGTCAGCTGTTTTCTTGATATTTAAAGATTTAAAAGTTTTTAAGATAGTGTTTATGTTAACTTTACTGAATTTAAATATAACGTTACAACAAGGAACGTTTGCTTTTAACAAAGATTCTGCAATGGGGGTCGAAGAGCCTAGGGTTTTTGTCAAATCTACAGGAATTCGGGAGAAAAAATTTTCAAATTCGTTAGCGACCTCGAAGTCTGATGTAGTTATTTTACCATTTATATTAAGTTTAAAATGATTATCATTTAATTTTTGTTGACCTCTTTCCGCGTTTATAATTTTCCAAGTAGATTTAACTTTGTCTGCACTATTGAGAATTTTATCACTTATATATTTTGATTTAGCTGCTAAACAATCTGCTTTAAACTTTTTTGAATAAGTTTTAACATAATCTAGAAATGCAACTGATCTATTAAGCTGTCTTTCTGAGTATAGTTCATAAAGTTTTTGTCTACTTTTGTGTATACCCTCAGTGGCCCATTCACTGAAAGTAGGACTATCACTAATCATGACCTCCTTAGACTTGAATATGGAGTTGAACTCGTTGTAAAAAGAATCAAAAAATAATTTATACATTACATTTGGATCTAAGCCAGTGTCTAAGAATGGAATTTTATTGCAAAGTCCAACCCTCATACGTTCCAAGCGGTCACCAGTTATTGGTCTACATAATATTTTACGTTTTATAACTTTTTCTTTAGTGATTTTAAAAGATGCTATTTGCCCACAATGGTCTGAATCTAGCTTTTTTATAATACTTTTACTTTCTGGCAACATATCGCTGTATATATTATCCAGGCAAGTGGCTATTGTATTACAATATCTAGTAGGCTCCAAAAATAAGTTTGTAAGATTGTGTGATTTAAATAAATTTAAAATATTATAACTCATAGGCGTATTAACAAGTAAATCGACATTAAAATCACCACATACTATTAGGTACTTATTAGTTTTTCCAAGTTTACATAGAACTTTGTCAATAAGTTCCTCAAATTCGCAAAAGGGTGAGGTTCCAGGTTTATACACGCATACTACTATGAATTGCTCCATTTCCACGCACGACAGTTCGACTTTACACTCTAGAGAAAGAGACACAATATCTTTCCGTTCTTTAAATTTAAGTTGTTTATTTAATAAAATCAAAGATCCCCCCCGTACTGTGCTCACCCTGCAGAATGCACTACCAACCCGGTGATTACTGAAATTGAACAAGAGCTCATACGGCTTACGCATATGTTCTGTAATACAAAAAATATCAATATTATCTGAATTCATTAACAGTTCCAACTCTAACTCTTTGCCATGTGTTAAACAACCAATATTTTGATGCCCTATGTTGATATAATTTACATTTTTTGATTTGGTTTGATTTGGAGGGCATTTTTTAACATAATTAATATTTGTAACTAAATTTAATTCAATTAATTGACTATGTCTGCTAAAGGGTAATATTGCCTCTGTTGTCGTAGAACTTAATTTAAATTACTTGGAACAGATTCCAAAGTCTTAACACTAAATCTACATTGCTCAATAAAAGCAGTTTTGTCAGCCAAGTTCTTGGCTGAAGTGTAAAAATAATTGAATAGCAAACTTGCTATTTGTCTCTTATAATGCTTTGGTAGAAAATACCTACCTTTGTTTACATAAACAATATGTTTGTTATTGTTAAAGTTACTGTCAGAAGTTGACAAATTGTATTTATATACAGTTCTCTTAAAAACAGAATTAAAGTCAATTACATGGAATTTATTATTATATTGGCTAGTTAAATTGAGTTGTAAATTTATCTTATATCTAAGAGAATTTTCCACGTCTGGCACACCTTTTATGTATGGTAATGTAAACATTACTACATGTTCAACATTTAAGTTTTGCATTTTGTCAAAGTATAGGGATAGTTCATTTTTGTTAATTTTACCCCTGTTTGAGCAGAAAATAATTATTTTACTGTTTGAGTCAAAATTATATTCTAATATCTTTTGCATAATTTCATTTAAAGATGCACCTGGATAACAGTTATTAATAATTGAATAACAATTTGAATTAAATTGTTGTATCAGAAAAGAACTAAAATCAGTTCCAATATCATCACTAAATAAAACTAGTTTAGTATATCCAGTATGACTATTACTTTTTACACTGTCACACAATTCATACACTAATGAAGTAGAAGGTGAGCAAGTTGTAAGGGAAGCCTGGTTCTCCAATGATTGAGAAGGACTTGTGCAATTGATATTGCATGAGTGGTTATTTATGAAGGTATTAAGGCGCTCAGTATTATAATTAGATGTTTTGAGTACCTTATCTATACTTGATGAACACTTATTAAAGTCTTTTAGAGACCATTCATATTTCTTAGTTACATACTCTAATTCAAATTGCAAATTTTTTATTTGTGACTCTAAGCGTTGTGTGTCAGTGTAATATTTTAAATGACTTTGTTTAAGTTCTAACATAGATAATTTAGCTTGTTCTCTTAATTTTAAACTAGAGTTAACATTTTTACACTTTTTGATTAAGATTCTATGATATTTTAATTGTTTCTTTGATTTTAAAATGAATTTCTTTATTTTTAGGTATTTTTTTAGTTTATTCCTGCTGCAAAAATAAACTGGCTTGTCCAGTTGGTATGAACTGTCATTGGTAAGATCTATAGTAGACAAGTCCAGGTTTGGAACTGTTGCAGAAGGAACAAACTGCGGAGTACCACTCATTAGCTCGTTATAAAGGTTATCCGTTTGTTGGACTACGACTTGCTTGGCAGCTGACTCCAAGTGTAAGATGTGCCCCTGGGCATCCCGTAGCTCCTGTTCCAGCAAGGTAGTCCTCCTCAAGGTCCCTTCATACTCGTCACTGCACTCTTGAAACCTATCTACTATTGATTGAAGGTGGTTCCGCTGCATTACAATTTCATCATAACTAATATGAAGCCTAGCTAGTTCAGATTTTAGTTTTTTACTATCGTCTAAAGCACCTATCAACAAGTTTTCATTTTCTTCTCTTTCTTTTTCTAATTGTAAACAGAGCTCTGTTTTAGATTTAAGTTCCTGCAACACCAGCTGAAGTTTGGGCTCCTCCTGCTGGCGGGATAAGGCTCTACGGCTACGGGTATTCATATTCTCGACAAATAAGTGCAATTAAACGCAATTTAGAAAATACAAGTAGGTAGTTCGAGGTTATGTTAGGTACCGGTAAATTAAAATCAAAACTTTTCTGTACTTACGAAAATAGATCGCCTGTTTTCAATGTTGAGTATATGAATAAACACGTATAATAAAATAATTTTACCTATTATAGGAGAAACATTATGTATTTACGTGAAATAACATTGAACAATACGGTCAGCTGATTCGTCACTTTTTAGCTTATTTTTACACTAATATACACAAAATTCTTTGAAATGATTATTTTTGCACTACTATTGTGATGATATTGGAGTTATCTGATGTAATTTGTATTTATTTCACTAATAAATTTATAGGAGCTAAAATTTTACGACTGTTCAATAGTGTTGCCAGACGCAGAAAACAAAAGTTGTCGTTTATTCGGTTTAAGCCAGATTCTGTTTGTTACCTGTTTTAGTCTGTTGTGTACCTATATATTAGGAGTCTATCAAAAGGTTGGTTGGGAATTAAAGTACGGCAAGCAGTTTCAACCTTACGAGACATTGCCACATAAGTTTATTTGTGGAACCAATGTTTATGTTGTATGTTTATTTCAATAAATTATTAATTTATTTGCTGTTCATCAACATGTTGGAACGCAAAATTATTTTGGAATTCCGTTCCAAAAAAAAATTGTGTTCCAGCAACACGCACCACAGCAGCAGGTCCCACCCAACCAAGAAAATTACTGAAAAATTATGATTGTGTTATCATGAAATGGTTATTAGTTTATTAGTAAGTTACGAAATCCTTGAGGTGGTTTCGTAGATCTGGTGAGAGAGTTTCCTTACTCGTCTCATCTCTCGCACGTGCTCTGCAATGTGCCACTTATACGTATAATTATAACGCCACGCCACATACGCAATAATTCGTTTAAATTAAACTCAAAACAGCACGTCCGTCTATCCACTCAACTATTTTTCTACTTATTATAACTAGCAAGCACACATTGGTTTGCTCGCGTTCTTTAGATTTCGTTTCTGGACATTGTTGTAAAATTTAAAGCAATTTCCAGAAACGGGAAGATTATATCGTGTACCTGTTGTTGCCATATGAGTTTGGAAAACGGGAGTTCATGAAATATACTCGGTATGATTGGATGGTCGTTGGGGCAATAAGATTCTTGAGTTTATACCACGTACTGGCAAGCAGAGTTTGGGACGGTCACCTCTTGAAAAGAGTTGGATCTCGTTGGATGCAGGTGGCAATGGACAGTTCACACTGGTAACCAATAGGATAGGCCATGTTCAGTAGTGGACAGCGATATGCTGAAGATAACTACGAGTACTATCTTAAGTATATACACTCTTATAACTCAGTTACATGTTAGTACATCGTGCACGCATGCGAGTGTGCGTGAAAGCATTCATGCTATCTTCTTACCGGGGTCTGGGTATAAATGCGGTCATGTGACCTTTGGTCTGCCGTCCGCCTCGATTATACAAGTATATACGATTTCGGCACCGTTTTATAAATTCTTGGGATATTCCATCATAAACAGACACATGCTTTTCAAGAACTCGCCTCGTTTATATGTTCAATGGTTGGACAATTTCATAAGCTGCCTGTACAAGTTTGTGTCCAGCTCCCTACCCTCCCAAAGTCAGGTTTCTCCTTCACAAGGGTTACCTATTCGCTGCGATTCGGCAAAGGTTCGCCCGTTACCGGAGCTTATCTCGGGGAGCAAGAGTGGGCCCCCAAAACAGATAAGAGACGTCTATAGATGAGAAAAAACCCAACAGGTTTTAGTTAAACATATTTAGGTATATGTATAGGGGCTCATAGTCTAGTGGTAACCGACAATGTTAACACATTGCAAAGGTTAAGCAACATCGACTCAGGCCGGTCTTAGGATGGATGACCATTTCTTAAGACATTGAGACCCCTCCGTGCCTCGGAGAGCACGTTAAGCCGTCGGTCCCGGTTGTCATACCAACATCTATGGCAGTCGTTAGGGGTAGTTGGAGCCCTAAATCAAAAATCCGACCGGTCTAACTAACTTCGATATCGCCCATGGGTTGTGAAGGTTAGATGGCAGTCGCTTCACGGAAAATATCGAAGTTCAGCCGAATCGCAGTTAGACTGGAAAGCCGACCCCAACTGAGTTGGGAAAGGGCTCGGTGAATGATAATGATTTAGGTATATGTATAAATAATTATCAGTTCAATGTTTTTATTAAGCAACGGAATTGTTTTGTCTATATTGTATTTTCCAAACTATGACAATGTTTAGGTACTTGCGTATGTAATTTAAATCTGAGTTAAAAATACAAGCTCATGACACCCGCTTGATGCTCCGCCTACGCGCAAAACTCTATTTTCTAAATTCCACGGGAATTATACCATTTAATTATATACATTATTACTTTTTTCTAAGCCTATTTGACGTCCACTGATGGGTATGGCATTTTAACGCTTATTGCCAGAACAGTACACGGGAAATCTGTGGGTTACATATGCTATAAGATCGCTGGATACCCTGCGTATCCAATATAACAATATCTTCAGGATGCTGTTGGGACTGCCCCGTTTTTGTTTTGTAGTGCATCAGGGATGTTTGCTGAATATCAAACTATTTTATTTTATTTTTTTATTTAGTTATTTAGTCCGAGATGCCCAGGACTTTAATTGGCTGTGCCATAGCGGCTGGCACGTAAGATTTTGTTGGATTTTATCAACATTTCATCGCAAGGCAACGGGTTTAATTTTTTTTTTTATTACAATATAGATGCTACTTTTTATTAAATTCATTCGGCCATTTTGGACATAATCCATTATAAATGTTCCCGGTGACGGCAATAGACTTACCCCCTATTACGTGGGACTAAAAATACTGGCAAATTGTAGGTGTGTAATGCACCTCTGCCTACCCCTTCGGGGATATAGGCGTGATATGTGTGTGTGTGTTATTTCATTTTTTATTTATTATAGGCCTCCCTCAAAGAGGGGGAAATTCAGACCACATATTATTATACCACGTTAGCCAGACGGGAGGGTTTTGTGTGGAGTTTTCCTTAACCTAACTACTGGTATTTATAACAGGGCAATAATTTTCAAAATCGGTTCCTCAGTACAGGAGATTACCCTAACATCCAAACTAACAGACTGTACCTCCTAATTATAGATAATAGAGGTAGGTAAGTACTTTATCTCAGTCATTATTAATTGGTCAAAGTTCTCATATATTATTATTAAACTTATCTATTTAATATAAGAAATATAAATAAGTATGTTCTTATGTAGACCAATTAATTATTGGTTATCATAATCGTACCTTAGACGTGAATTATCGAGGATGTAATTAGATACGTATAATACTTTGTTGGTTTTACCCAACTGCAAAAAAAGTCACTGTTAGATAATGTCAGTGGCATTAAGTCCGCTTTTTTAAGGTTTTCAAAATATTGGGATAAACAAAAAGATAAAAACAATAAAACATACAGACAATGCAAAGAACTTTACCTTATAGGATAGCCTAATACAAGCTGGGATCTTAAACTGTTTAATATAAGCTCGATTACGTCTACGACCTAAAGTATTTGATAACCAACAAAAAGTACCCAAATTTACCCTTTTGAGGCAAGTAAAACTGACTACAAACAATTTCAAAACATTCTAGTTAAGTAAATTTAATATAAGCTCGATTACGTCTACGTTCTAAAGTATTTGATAGTTAACAAAAAGTACTCAATTTTACCCTTTTGAATCAAGGGCGTAAAGTTGACTACAATTTCAAAACATTCTAGTTAAATTTAATATAAGCTCGATTACGTCTACGTTCTAAAGTATTTGATAATTAACAAAAAGTACCCTAAGATTTTACCCTTTTGAGTCAAGGGGGTAAAATAGACTACAAACAATTTCTAAACATTCTAGCTTAATTTAATATAAGCTCGATTACGTCAACTATATAATAAATAAATAATAAATATTTTTGGACATTCTTACATAACGTCATATAGCCCAAACTAAGCTATAAGCTTGTGCTATGGAATCTAGACAACTAATAAACATACGTATATATTTCTAAATACATACAAAATATACATAGAATACACCCAAACTTTGAAACAAACATTTGTTGATCACACAAATATCTGATTCGACCCAGGAATCGAACCGGAGACTCCGGTATTTAAGTATTTGATAATTGACAAAAACTACCCAAATTTACCCCCTTGACTCAAGGGGGTAAATTTGGGTAGTTTTTGTCAAAACTGTTTAAACAGTGTCTAAAACGAAGAACATGAATTCAAGATTTCCTGGGACAGAAGTGATTAAACTTTTTTAATTCCTACCTATAGCGCAAAAACATCTTATTTAATACTATAAATATGTGGTTATAATATAGCTATACTTTTTATAATCCTCGGAAACCTCATTTTTTGGCTTGTTCTGATGTTCTTGGAACATGTTTCGTGATGTAACTACGGTGTTTAACATTTGTTTATGTTCCGCTACTGACTGGAGATTGCTGCTTGTATCCTTTGAGTTAAGGATGTAACTGGAGGCGTCACTGGCTAAGAGTAATGTAGTTAGCAGTACAAGAAGTGCCTGAAACAAAAAAAAATATTGGAAGATTAGCAATAACTAGTGGTCGCCCTGTGGTCGAAAAGTAGACTTCACGAACATTAAAAATATTTTTTGGGATCTTCTCCCCATCAGCTCTCCGAATAAAAAAAAACTAGTTATCCCAGCGAACTTTGTATCGCCTCAAATATAAAAAAATATATATATAAAAAAAAGAATATTTTAATGTTTCATGCAAATGTATGTAAATTGAAAAACGTGACGGACGGACAGACAGACAGACAGACAAATTGTCGTATTAAATTTATAGATCTCAAAGTGGTAAAAAATCTTTCAAGCAAAGGAATACTTGTGCCAAGTTTCGTAGAGATCAGATAATAAATGGGCCGCTACCCCGAAAAAACTACAAAACATTATTTGACGTTTTTTATTTTTTATTTATCGTTTCACAAAATATAATATTTAACAATTATGAAATAAATAGCACTAAAAACCACTAAGGTTTAGTTTTGTGCTGTTATGAGTCTACTTAAATTTACATTACATTATGCATACAATATACAGTTCTGTACAGGTTTTAACTGGTACTTACTTGTATTAAAATACCCGCTTAACATAAAGATAGAAATTCCTATCGTACAGTCATATCCCACTCATATAATTATATTATAGAAGTGAATTTAAAAAATACTGCTTTAACTTAAACTTAATATTTTTACTCGTAATACTATTTGTAAAGACTAAGGGTAGGTCGTTTATTACCCCATTTTAACCCAATCCAAAGAAGCTCACCATAAAAAAAAGTACTAAATCAAGGAACACTTGTGCCAAGTTTCCTTCAAAGTTGTCAAAACTTCGACTACCATGTTGTTTTTGGTCTATCGTCTATCTCACATGGGATAGACGCAAGAAAAGAAAACATCCGCACTTTACGGGTATTGATAACCCTATAAATTTTTCCTGATCCCACCCTCTCCCTTCCGATCCCGAACAACGCGTGCCGGGCAGAGATGCCACTCCCACACAGTGGATAGCATGTTCGCGAGAACCGAACGTTCTAAAAATTCGTTTCTCTGCCGAACGACAGTGGCCTGGAACGCCCTGCCTGCGCACGTGTTTCCTTCCACATATAACCCTGGGTTCTTTAAGCGGTGCGTGAAGAGGCACATCAGTAAGTCGTCAAGTTGAGGGCCACTCTCTATAGTATTATGTGCTGTGAGAGTGGCCCACAATCGCTATACGCCGTCACAACTTACCATCAGGCGGGCGACGTCAATGACGTACCTGATATAAAATAATAAAATCTGCCATTTTTACTTAATTTTTATCGATCGATAATCTTGATTGTTAGAATACTTAGAATATTGTAGCAATTATTCATTCTCTAATATACACTGCGTTATGTTTTAAAATCAGATTACGGAGACAAGTTTCCTTGTTACCATTTCCCATGGGAACATGGCACCTATACCTGTCTATAAACTCGTGACGGGAAACTTAAAAAAATATATGCATTGGCAACAATCATTTGAGATTCAATGTCAATCTCACTAGTTGTCAAAAGTTTTACTCTTTGGGTACTGAACCCTAAAAGATACTTATTATTAATAGTTCTTGTACTAAGTACCTACCTACATAATAATATTCGTAAAATAGAGTTAAGTATTACGAAATTAAAGTCCATGACTTAGTTAAATATTATTTAACACATAAGGTTATTATAAAATATAACTAAATAGTAACCTACAATATTATTATTAAATTATATTTAATATCTATTATACAAAATATAATTAAGAGTTTTTTTTAATTAAAGAAATACAATTTGTGGCTAGTGTAGGTCTACGTAATGCGGCCAATATTGAGCGGAATTTAGTTATATTAATAAATAAATATTTTTGGTCATACTCACACAAAGTCATCTAGCCCAGATTAAGCTAATATAAACTAGTGCAATGCGATCTAGACGGCTGATAAACACACCCAAACTACGAAACAAATATTTGTGGTTCACACAAATATTTGATTCGACCTGGAATCGAATCTGAGACCTCAGGGACGGCAGTCGCATACTCATACAACTGCGTCAGAATATTCAAAATTAACAGATTATTTTAATTTTCCTCCCGCCATTATATTTATTGTTCGTAATATGAATTTAATGGTAGAGGTCCTAATATGGAAATCTATTCCATATTAGAATCATTGTTTTTGAACTTTGATATCGCCCATGGGTAGTGAAAGTCGGATGGTAAACGCTTCAAAAAAAGTCAAGAAGTTAAGCCGCAATGTAGTTCTTAAGACTGAAAAGCCAACCCCAGCTGGGTTTGGAAAATACTAGTTGGGTGATGATTAGAAGCATGTTGTACCGACATCAAAAAAGGAGGATGTTGTTAATTCCACTGTATTTTTTTAATAGTTTGGTACCTCATTACGTTGGACTGGATAAACCAATTTTGAAAGCTAGTACTTCCTGTGAGGTCCCATTTCAATTTGGTCCTATTTCGACGCTTATTTGGTCCCATTGCGGTAATTTGAAGTCGTTTTTTTGGGTTCCGTAGTAAAAGTCTCGGAACCTGTATAGTTTCGTCATGTCCGTCCGCCTGTTCTCGGTTTTTCTCCATCCTCATTGCTACAATAAAATTATGAAAAATATTTTTTTCTGGGGTACCTCCCCTACAAGTAAAGTGGGGATGATTTATTTTTCTCGCGTCATCACCAACAACCCCATCGTGTGGGGTATCTTTAGATAGGCATTTGTAAAACATTGGGAGGTTGCTAAGACAATTTTTTGATTTAGATATCCAGTTGCCAGATATTCAACTTCAAAGCACTTTTTTGTGTACCCATAACATTTATAACATAATTCGAAGGTGTGTGTTGTCTAATAATTGTCTGTCGAAGTAATGACTTGTCGATCTATGTGTTTTCGAAGTTCGCTACATATCGAAGTATTGTACTGTCGAAATTCAGTCCGTAACTCAGTGCCCTTTTAAAATCTAAACTGCTAGCTTGAATTATCTGAAAAAATTCATGATGGTAGTCCATATAATGAACTTTAAAGGACAACTATAACGGACCAAATAACTTTGTTAGTTTAGGAGTTAGAGCCTATAATGGGTAACTAAGGAACCCTATATTATGCGTGTATTTTTGTTTTTTGTTTTTGCTAAAATGCCTGATTACTGTTTCTCTCTTTAACTGATAGATATATAAAACAATGGTAAGTAAAATGTTTTAAGAAAAAACTTTTTAAATTATATAATAGCATTAATTTTTCGCAGAATCAAAAAGACAACAAAACGTCGACAATTGTTTCGCCTCTAAACGAGGCATTATCAAGACTGTCTCGGAGAGAACAGCAAAATTCGTGGTTGGAACGTGTTTGCTTATAAGTAAACGCGTAAAAAATTAATGCTATTATATAATTTAAAAAGTTTTTTCTTAAAACATTTTACTTACCATTGTTTTGTCATGGATTTTCGCCAAGTAACGCCTGTTTCTATCCAATATTTGATAGATATATGTCTAAACAACATGGCCTAACCATTAAAGAAGCGGGCAGTTCTATATTAAGTACTTATTTCTAAGGAGACTATGGGATGAGATGAGGCATCCCTTTATCAGTGGTTAGGTAGGATACCTACCTACTGTACATACAGTACGGCTGTGTTGGATGGCGATACTTATTCTTTGGGCCAGAAAATAGCCAGCCTTCTGGTCCTGAGAAGCTGTCTCTATAAAGGCAGCGAGCGCATTAGTTTTATCTATTAAATGTCCATTTCTGAACGATAAACTTTAGTGAGATTTTATTTTCAGTGTTTCTGATGGCAAGACAGTATTTTTCCAGAGGAAGTGTATTTTAGAACTGTTTAAAAATAGAATACCGAAGGAGGTTAGCGTCGTTATGGTATAATATGAATCACTGCCATAAATTGAATAAGTATTAAGACCTCTTTTTTTTTATTTTTTTTTGGATTTTAACAGAATTACTAAATTTTAGATGAACTTTACTTTAAGTAACACCCTATTGATGAATAATAATTACGTTATTTATATCCTAAAACTATTTCCAAACAAAATAATAATCAAATAAATTTTTAACTAACTAAAAATAACTTTGACTGATATTTTCGTATTACATTACCATTACATTTTTTAAACTTCAATACACATACTTACAAAATTTAAATTATTATTAGAACAGATTAGTAAACTTACCCAAATCTGAGACATGTTGTTATTGAAAACAAATTCGACTTAATATTTTTATTGGTCCATAGTATGGCAGTCACACAACACTAATGTTTTTATTAACCTCACGTCACCAACAAAGGTTTGTTTATATTCAACAATATTCACGTACGTCTGCTTTGCACGCGTGCTAATATTGCTATGAAGATAAAGCTAAAAACACACTGGTCCTCCTTCACATACGACGTATGCGATGCGACGTGAGAGACAGCGACACACTGGTCTTACGTATACCACGTCTTAAGACGTATACGTTATTTGAAAGGTGGTGTCTGCGAGTATCTTACGCGCTTAGACACTTTAACGTGTGTGACAGCGTCGTACGCGTGGGATGGCATGGGAACACGCGAATCTGGTGCGGTGACGGGTTAGACAGCGTGGTGAATGACCTGTGTGTTTGTTATCATACAAATTGTATAGGCCAGATCCTGTTCAGATGTCATAATGCTGGCGCCGGTGAATCACGAATCACGACACAATCACAATCGCCCAGTTCCCAGTCCAGTCACCGCAGTGATTTATGATTGGTGAAATCAAGTGATTTATAACGGGTGATTGTGATTTCATTCCATGCCTAATCTTCTTTGTCCTGCCCTTTGTCCCATTATTTGGGGTCGGGTCTCCTCACTTTTCGGCGCCAGGATAATCTATCCTGGATTGTCGTTTCAGGCAACTGGGCTTTCTTGAGGTCTGTTTGGATTTTAGACCACCAGGTTAGTGGCGGGCGGCCTCTACCTTTCTTCTGTTCAGGCAGGCGCAGTGCAATCTGAACCACATGGTCCTCAGTCCTTCTTTTGACGTGACCATACCATCTGAGACGTTTTTCGGTGAGTTTTTGGGCGATTGGTGCGACTTTAAAGCTGCCTCTTATATGCTCGTTGCGCACTTTATCGAGTCGAGTTACACCTCCCGCCCATCTCAACATCTTCATCTCGTTGACATGCACTCTTTGCTCGTGAGATTTCTTTATTGTCCAGCATTCAGATCCGTAAATTAGCGCAGGGCGAACTGCAGTCTTATAAACCTTGCCTTTGACTTTTACGGGCATGCGCGGATCACACAGTACGCCTGTGAGCGTTCTCCATTTTTGCCATGCAACATTAACGCGGTGAGTGACGTCATCATCCACGTTTGCATCTGGTGTTATCACGGAACCTAGATATTTGAACTTCCTCACTGCTGGGATGGGTGTTGTACCGATGTACATAGTATCCTCCCTTGTGATCCCGCTGAAGGGGCATTTCAGATGAACTGTTTTGCTCCTACTGACTCGTAAACCGTACTTCTCCATAGCCAGCGTCCACGTATTGAGGACCTCCTGTAGGTGGTGTGCAGTATTTGCGGCTAGAACTATATCATCCGCGTACAGCATGGTCCATGGTAGCGGTGCCGGTATGTCCTTAGTGAGGTAGTCCATCACCAGATTAAACAGCAAGGGGCTAAGCGCGGAACCCTGGTGTACGCCCACTTTAACCTCAAACGCCCTGCTCAGACCTGCTAGACTCCGTACTCTTGTGCTAACTCTGTGATACATATCCTGGACTATCTGGACGTATCGCTCCGGTACATTTTGGGCTCGAAGTGCCTGCCACACAAGCATACGCGGCACGCGGTCAAATGCCTTTTCGAGGTCTATGAATGCTAGGTGTAGGTCTTTGTTGTTAAGCCGATGTTTTTCCATTAAGATTCTAATAGCTTGTATGGCGTCGGTGGTTGATTTGGATGCTGTGAAACCAAACTGATTTGGAGATATCTTGATGAGAGCTGTAATACGTTTGTTGATCACCCGTTCCCATATTCTCAGTGTATGCGAAGTGAGTTTAATACCTCTATAGTTTTCGCACTCTGCTACATCTCCTTTATTTTTGTAGATCGGCAATAAGTAGCTTTTTCGCCATGACTCTGGAATTTTGGTCGTTAAGATAACATTAAACAACTTGGTCAGCCAGGCAACTGCCAGCGGGCCAAGTCGCTTCCACAAATCTGCCGGCACCTCATCAGGGCCCAGTGATTTCCTACTCTTCATTGCGGTCACTGCTTGTTTCACCTCGCTTTGGTCTACCTCATTTATTGGACCATGTGTAGCATATAGGGGTGCTGATTCTTCATGTGGGAACTCCTCATTTAGCAGTTGCTGATAGTACTCTAGCCATCTGTCACAAATCTGTTCGTTGTTTGTGATTAATTGATGGCTAGTGCTTTTTATGTATTTATTTACTTTAATATCCATAGTTGATCTATGTCTATTTTTGGCGATCTTTATAACTTCATTCTCTGTTTTGGCGTTTTCTAAATTATCGTAAAAAGTCTGGTTTGCGTTAGCTCTCTCTTGCGCAACGATTTTCTTTGCGTGTTTCTTAGCTTCATTATAGTTAGTTCGATCTTCGTCCAATTGGGATGTTTGCCAGATCTTAAACAGAGATTTCTTATTTGCCAGCACCTCTTGCACCTTCTCACTCCACCATTTAGGGTCTTTGCCGATACGGAGAGGTCCTTTAGACACACCTAGAATTTGTCTAGCTTTTATTTTACAGTGATCTTCAAATTTCTTCCACATATGGTCAGCACACTCATAATCTATCTCCTAATCAGCCTCTAGGTAGTTTCTCATCTCACCCATCAATGTATCACCCCCGGGGCCACTCAATGTCCCCCACTTTGTTCTAGGGGTTCTATCCACGATTGTTCTAATGGGCTTGGGTAGGTCGTAAACAGCTACGAGTATGCGGTGTTGAGAAGTTAAGGCCTCGCCTGGGATTACCTTGCAATCTCTGAACTTATGCCTTACAGTTGTGTCTGAGATTATAAAGTCAATTTGCGAGACTTTTCCTGCGCACTTGTAAGTGACCAAGTGTTCCGGTTTCTTTTGGAAGTTTGTATTTATCAAGGTTAGCGAGTGCCTTGCCGCAAAATCAAGAATTTCTTCTCCTTGTTTGTTAGTTTCGCCCATCCCGTACCCACCGTGTACGGTCTTTTCATATACACCGTTACTAGCTCCAACATGTCCGTTTAAGTCCCCCCCGATTATCTTGTATTCGTCTACAGGTATGCCACGGATCAGGTCATCGAAATCATCCCAGAAGTCTGTCTTTTCTGCATCCGTACAGCCCGATTGTGGTGATACGCACCACAATCGGGCAATCGCAGCCGAGATGACATTTGTGATCTGCTGGTCATCTAAAGCAAGTTTGATTGCAATTAAACGGTCGCTCTTGCGTGTAATAGATGTAATTCGCGTCTTAAAGTTGTTGTCAAGCACTATTGCCACTCCGTTTCTTTTGTTGTCTGTTCCGTGATATATAACCTGGTAGTCATTCCCTATGTCCCTTGCTTTCGAGCCCCTCCACCTCGTTTCTTGTAAACAGCAGATGTTAATGCTCCTTTTTTGTAAGATCTTACTCAGCTCTTGACTCCTCCCAGTGAGCGACCCCAAGTTCCATGTTGCCAGTCTAATCCTGTTGATAATCGAATGCGTATGCTTATTCTTGTCAAACTTTTCGTCGCTTCGGGGGGACGCCCTAGCAGTGGCTGCATCTCGCGTCGCATCTTTCGCATTCGCGTCGCTTAAGGGGTACGCCCTAACATTTATGCCTTTTCTCATTTTGTGCCTGTTCATGTGAGGAGATAGGGTGTTGGCTTATTGTTTTACGGCCGGTTGCCACCTGACGCCAAGGCAGTAGCTCTCGTGGAGAGCTTAGGAGCCGCCGTTGGACCGTGTCTCTTCCGCCGCCTTCTTTACTACCTCGCCCTGCCTAGCGACGCAGCTCCAGTGTAGCCTGTGGCCTTAATATGTAAGGGCAGCCTTCCATTGGGTTCTGTGCCTCTTCCGCCTGTTCCACCGTACCGATGCTTGCCATCTCCGCCTTCACAGCCGTTGAGGTCTTCACCCGTAACCCTGGGTACGGGGCTGCGATATACCCCGCAGTGCTGGGTCCTCGTCCGCACTTGGCCACCCGCTCATCACGGCCTACTGTGGTGAGGGGTGCCCACCCCCGCGACTTGGACGCGTCGAACGAGAATTGCTCAGGTGAGAGATAGAGGAGTTGTCTCTATCTCCCCAAGAGCCGGGTTAATGTTCCTGTTTAAAGCCAGAAACAAAAGCCATTTCATTCCATGCCTAATGCTTGGTAAAATAAAATAAATCTAACTACTTTGCAATATTCCGCCACATGCAAATTACCCAACTCTCGTATTTATTCATGCATAAGTCCGCCCTCCAAACCCACTTAGGCCGAATGAATAGATAAATAATTTTGAAAATAGAATAAATATGAGAGTTGTGTTATCGTGCAAAAAATAATAAAAAACCTCGACACGTGTTTCGCCCCCAACCAGGGGCATCATCAGGAGATGTCGATGGCTCGGCTCACGGCGACTGAATGAACCACAACTTGTAAACCGCACCTATTTATATCCTAGGTTTTTTATTTCTACCCACCACCATAATACCAAATTATTTTATGTCTACCCACCACCGTTGTTTGAATGACGTATACCTACTCGCAATACCTACCCGCAGCAAAGGGGAAGAGGCGAAAATAAGTTGATCATTTAAAATATTAGGGTTCAAGCGTCTTTTTTTTTTTTTTATATTTAGGTCGACAAATTGACGCCATCCGCCTGATGGTAAGCTGAGGTGACGTCTGGCAATTGAGGGCGACTCTCACAGTACACAGGAATACTATAGAGAGTGGCCCTCAACTTGACGACCCAGTAATGTGTCTCTTCGCTTAAAGAACCCAGGGTTATATGTTGGAGGAAACACATGCCCAGGCAGGGCGTTCCAAACCACCATCGTTCGGCAGAGAAACGAACGTTTAAAACGCTCGGTTCTCGCGAAGACGGTTTCCACGGTATGAGAGTGACATCTCTGCCCGGCACGCGTTGTTTGGGATCGGAAGGGAGAGGATGGGATCAGGTTGAAGAGCTCTTCAGAACACTCACCGTGGTAAATACGGTAGAACGCTGCCAAGGAAGCAATTGTTCGGCGCTGGGCTAGCGGCTCAAGGCTTCCCGTTACCTCCGGACAGTCTATAATGCGAACAGCACGTCGCTGCATAGCGTCGAGTGCGTCCAGCAAATACTTCGCGGAGCCGTCCCAGAGGTGAGAGCAGTATTCAACGCAGGGTCTAATCTGCGTTTTGTACAGCAGACACCTCTGGTGCGGTGTAAAGAATCGCTTTACCTTGTTCAGTATTCCTAGTTTCCGCGAAGCTAGCCCAATACATCTCTCAATGTATTTTGTGTTATTGAGTTCTCGACGAACGTCTATGCCAAGGATGTCTAGATTGTCCTTCATTGGTAATATTGCATTCTGAAGAGTGGGTAGGGGAAGGAAAGGGGATTTTTTCGCTGGCAATGCACACGCCTGTGTTTTGTGGGCATTGAACTCGACCAAGTTCTCGGCACCCCATTGGGAGATACTGTCGAGGTTATGGTCGAGATCAGCCACGAGTCGTCGTCTCTCCTCCGCAATCTCAGATTGCCCCGCCGTTCGGACGAACCGAGTAACTCCCGTGCAATGTACTGTCATCTGCATAGCAATGAATGTTAGCATATAATTTTTATTTTTTTTTATTTTTTTTTTATTTATTATTACATTTATACATTTTACAGCCAATAAATTTATCCTGTAAACATACATAGGTTTGTGTAGGATAAACCGTTCTCTTCTCGTTAACTTCTTCACGAAGGTAGGTAGTTCATACTTAAATACTTACTACATACAAATTAACATTGTGTAACAGTGAGTGTTGAATTTACAACTAAACAGTTTAAAAGTACCCATCATTAGTTAAAAGTACCTATATATTATGTAGGTACTAGTAAAAATCTAATAACGATAAAACCAAGCAAACGCGCGCGATGCACCCAGCCCGGCCAAAAGGCAAAAAACACCAGCCGTAAGCCACGCCCGCGCCCCGACTATACAGGTTGTTCCAATCTAAGTCGCTAGCTATAATATTTTTTAATGACAGCCTTAAGATTACGTGCAGTTATATTACTTTTTATTTCGGGTGGTAGCTTATTTATCAATTTGGGCAGTATGTACTCCGAGGTTCTTTTACCGTAGAAGTTCCGAAATCTGGGCATAGTTAGACGCTTATTAGCAATACTTCTTGTAACTATGGTCGTATTATTTGTTTTAGGTATTTGAATTTCCTTTCTGAAGTACTGCTCCACTAAAATACTAAATTCCACTTTTTTATGTATTGGCATGACATCGCAAAACTTAAACAGTGCCAGAGGATCATCTTTATATTTTAGTTTTATTTTGTGTGGTACAATCAATTTCAGCAACCTATACTGTAAGTTAAAGATTTGGTCCAAGTACGTCTTGTTTGTCCTTCCATAGCTGCTCAAACCATACGATACAATGCTTTCCACCAAAGCTTTGTACATAGTCAATAACACATCAAAAGGTATTCTATTTTTAATAATATAAAATTTAGCCAAAATCGCACGCAATTTACTACCTACCCTATCAATATGTCTAGCCCAACTGAACCTATTATCTATTACCAGACCAAGGTAGGTCACATCAGTCACCTTCTCCAGGTAGTGACACTCTGCTGTGCAACTGTTGTTGTGCAGACAGTCGTGACTGTGAGCTGTGACCTTAACACTAACCTCACTCGGATTACGATTGTGACTTGAGTGGATATGAATGAGTTTTGTCTTTTCAGCGTTCAAGACTAGACCTGCATCGTGCGACCATTTACAGATGGTTGTAAAATCTTTTTGTATATGTTCATTCGCAACGTTTAGGTCACTATTAGCAGCTATCAGACAAGTATCATCTGCAAATTGAAACACAGTGCAGTGCTCAACCACATTTTTGAGGTCATTTACATAGGCTAAGTAGTGCAAAGGACCAAGTACCGATCCCTGAGCTGTGCCTTCTGTGACCCCAACACTATCACTGTGCGCCTTGCCGACTCTTACCTGATAACAGTGGTTGTCGAGGTAGTCTTTACACCATTCAAGAAGAGGGCCACGAACACCACTGATATCTAGTCGCTGGACTAACTGATCGTGTCTCAAAGTATCGAACGCTTTGCTATAATCAATGAAAACTAGTAGTACGTGTTTCTTGTCGTTTAAGCAACTATTTACTGTATCAGTGAAACGAGATAACAAAAGTGTTGTACTTTTTTTAGGTTGAAATCCGAACTGTTGAGAACATAGGACGTTGTTCGCCGCATAGAATTGTTGAATGACCTCACACACGTACTTTTCAATGATTTTATCGAGCACAGGCAGTATTGTGATAGGGCGGTACTTAGAGTAGTCCTGAGCATTGCCACCTTTATGAATCGGTCTGACAATACCTCTCTTCAGATCTTTTGGATAGCATCCCGTTTCTATAGTGGTATTTATTAGGCGCGCGATTGCATCACTTATTTTGTCCGACAAATGTATAACATCTGTTGCCCTTATACCGTCAGCACCTGGGGCCTTGTGAGGATTCACCTTGTTGAGTATCTTTATGACATCATTTCTACATGCCTTTCTAAGAAAGATCGATTTGTCGAGTGGGTTGGTAAAGTCAGGTTCATTTAATAGTTTATTGTTACATTTAGGTATAATTGATTTAACATTGATCTGGAATTGACGGGCAAAATTATCTGCAATTGATTTATCACTACCAACAGAGCCAAACGCGTTAAGAATTACTTCCTCGATTGAATTTGTGATTCGTCCGGCCATATTATTTATGATTTGCCACAGCTTTTTTGTGTCGGTTCTATATTTATTTATTTCTGATTTATAATACTTATTCCTATTATTATGTACTATTTTATTTGTTTTATTTCTTATTTTATTATATTTTAATCTCAATTCTTTGTTACTTGTATCTTTTAACCAATCACAATACAAGCGGTCACGATAATGGCACAGGTTTTTAATGCTTTGGTCCACCCAGGGATAGGAGTTTCGTTTCGACCCGCTTAGCTGTTTTTTATACTGAGCTTGTTTGTAACAAACATTAAAATGTTTTTCTATGTATGAATAAATATGTTCTGGATGGTTCATATTATGGATCGGTTTAAAGTCAATTTTATCTAACATACTATTCAACTTTCTATTATCGTAACGCGTGATATAAATTGGAACATCCTGTACAGCAATGTTCGAGTGCAGCGTAAGCGCAGTCACTCGGTGATCGGCCATTCTAGTGCCCAGTGCAGCGGTGAACGCATCTCTCGTACGGGATCGCACAAAGATGTGATCTATACAACTTTTTGTTAATATAATTTTGTTATTTCGTTTTAACGTTTCTATCCTAGTGTAGTCTGTGATACCGCACGAGAGACCGTGTCCGCTCATGACATTCATGTATGCCCTTTCAAACTCAATTTCAGTGCTTGTTGACGGTTTCAGTGTTATATTTATATCCCCCAGTAACACTAGGTCGCCATTAGTGAGATTAGTGAGCATAGTGTCTAGTTCAGAGATAAATAGGTTCTTATTTAATCCCGGCGGTCTATAAACTGCGCACAGTCCCACAGAGTAGGACGAGGAGGTTGTTAATTTACCAGTAACGCACTCGTAATGTAATGGTGTTGTGATACTGCGAGTAAATTTGTGTTTATTTTTAATGTAAACAATAATTCCGCCTCCCCTACGATGTTTGCGTAGGTCGGTGTGCATTGTATAACCACTGAGACTATAAAGCGATCGGATATTATTGGATATATTTGCTTCCGTAATAATTAGTACATCAATTGACGAGTTACAATTAGCTATTAGGTGTTCTATTTTACAGAAATTCTTAATCGTGGATCTCATGAACTCATGAACAAATGATAGATTATGCGGATTCGTGGGTACTAGTTTTTCATATGAGCAGTAGTTAACACAATCGTAGAATTCTTTTACGTTATTACTTTCTAGGTCAAATAAATCCATTAACTATATTTAATTTATTAGGTGGGTAGATAAACTTTGATCAACTTACGATCAAATAGAAATAAAGGTCGAGAGGGAAGTTATAAGTAGCCTTACTTACTATTATTGTCTGAGAGCAGAGATTGTATGTCACTCTTTGACCTAATGTTGTACACCTTAGATTTTTCATTTTTTCGCACCAGTACACGCGATTCCTTAACCCAGATGAACTTGTAGGTACCTTTCAAATCCTGCTTAGCTTGCCATAAGAGATTTTTGAAGTACGGAGTGAGTACTTCCCTTACGTAGATTTTCTCCGACGCTGTCGCTGCCGTTGTGTTTGCTACGATGTCCCGTACTAAGATTGTATTTTCACGCGCAGATTTTATCATAAGTTGACGAGCGTCCTCACTTCGTAGTTTGACTAAAACCGACCCAGACCCGCTTTTACGTGCTGCAAGTCGCTTGATCGAGATGATGGCTTCTTTAGGGGTCTTGAGCTTATCGGCAACCTTTTCAGCAAGCTTGGGGAGGTCCACATCAGCTGACTCCGGGATACCCGCTATTTCAACGTGGTTACCATGTAGCTGCTGTTCCGTTTCGTTGATTCGCTGTTCCAGGACTTCTATTCTCAATTCCAGATGTTTATTCTTGTTTTCTAGGTGCACAATTTTTTTCTCCTGGTCCTTTAGTTTTGCTGTTAGGGCATCAAGTGACTCGGCAAAGTCGTCTACTTTTTCACTGCAGTATTGCACGGCGTTCGTCACTGACCTCATCTCCTGTGTCACGATGTTGCTCACCTCCTTTTTCAGGTCCTGCAGGAGCTTTTTGACATCAAAGCTGTTGGTTAACGGGACTGACTCTTCATCTTCTTCCTCTTCCAAGTCCTCAAGCATCAGGAAAGACTTACGTCGTGACGAATTCTGAGCACATTCAACACACGTCCACTCGAGACTTTCAGCTGCTTTGAGCGCCGAAAGTTGCTTTGAGCTTAGCCCTGAACACACGACAGTTGCATGGACTATTTTTTGGCATCTTCCGCATTCTAAAAGTGGACTTTTTTTTGTGATGAGCTTATTACAATTATAACACTTCACCATTATGTAGGTATTTATAATTTTAATAGGTAACTCATTAAAGTGACTACCGTATTCGGCGAATGAATAAGAGAGAATTGATATGCAGAAGAAAGAGAGTTGGTGACAGTACGGACCCCTGCGGTACCCCGGCATTCACTTGCAAGAAGCGAGAAGCCTGGCCACTGCAGAGGACCCGCACTCGGCGCTCGTTTAAAAAACTGGCAATCCAGCTGCACAGTTGAGGAGTTAGAACATATGCCGGAAGCTTGAAAAGGAGCGAAGCATGCCAGACCCTATCGAAAGCTTTGGCGATGTCCAGGCTAATAGCCAAGGACTCGCCGAACTTTTCCATAGCCTCACCCCATACATGCGTGACAAATGCCAGGAGGTCACCCGTTGATCGTTTTGGCCTGAAGCCATATTGCCGATCATTGATTAGCGAGTGATCCTCCAGGTATCGCATGAGCTGCTTATTGATAAGAAGCTCGAGCACCTTGCAAATGACTGAGGTGAAAGCTATGGGTCGATAGTTGCCTGGATCGGATCGATCCCCTTTCTTGGGGATCGGTTGTACGTTCGCCTCCTTCCAGACCTCCGGCACGAGGCCTGTAGAGTATGACAGGCGGTACAGACGCGTTAATACTGGAGACAACTCAGCAGCACATTTTCGTAGCACCACCGCCGGAATGCCATCAGGGCCACTGGCTTTCCGCGTGTCGAGTGACCGCAGCACTGCCCGTACATCACATTGCTTGATAACAATATCAGGCATAGTGTGGCCACAGTTGGCGATGGCGGGGGGCTGCAGGCCACGGTCATCGACCCGGGAATTAGCCGCAAAGAGGTCTGCGAGCATGTCCGCCTTCTCTTGGGCTCACAAGGACTCCGGTCACTCCCTACCTAATCCTCACACTTATGACATTCTGCACACCTGCAACAAAGGACTGAGGCTTTCGGTTTCGGCACAATTAGAAATCTACAAACATAGACGCTTGAACCCTAATATTTTAAATGATCAACTTGATTTCGCCTCTTCCCCTTTGCTGCGGGTAGGTATACGTCATTTAAACAACGGTGGTGGGTAGACATAAAATAAGTTGGTATTATGGTGGTGGGTAGAAATAAAAAACCTAGGATATAAATAGGTGCGGTTTACGAGTTGTGGCTTATTCGGTCGCCGTGCGCCGAGCCATTGACATCTCCTGATGATGCCCTGGTTGGGGGCGAAACACGTGTCGAGGATTTTTTTTTAATTATTTTTTGTACGATAACACAACTCTCATATTTATTCTATTTTCAAAATTATTTCTCTATTCTTTCGGCCTAAGTGGGTTTGGAAGGCGGACTTGTGCATGAATAAATACGAGAGTTGGGTAATTTACATGTGGCGGAATATTGCAAAGTAGTTAGATTTATTGTATTTAACTATGGACTTCCGAAAAGTAACGCCTGATAGTATTAACTTTAATGCTTGGTAATACGTCGTACGTGAAGGACGAGTTTGGCCATGCCTTAAAGAACAGACATACAGAGGAATTATACTCGATAATAATGCCAACTACTGTTTTTCAAAGTAATACTGCCAATCGGTTCTTTTATCGAAAGTGAGTTCAAATTTTTTTTTTTTTGTATACGGTGGATAATGACACGGAACCCTTCGTGCACGTGCCCAATTCGCACTTGGTATTCTAACCTCTTTTTTAGGCTAATAAAGTTCATTGTACGCCCCGGACTGTGCCGAAAGGTTAATTAGATAAAATACATTTAACACTCGCCGCACACTTTAAACCGCGACGTAGTAAAATCGTAAACAATTTGGTATGTTCTCTAATGAAGTAAGCACGTGTGAAACATCAGATAATGGCTAGTTAATCAACTTGCTGAACAGTTTTAATTAAATCATACCTTGTCTGTATGCAAAACTATATTGGAGAGTTTACGCTATAATCTTAAGCTAAGTCAGCAGAAGCATCAGCAGCGTCTGCCAACTTGTAGCAGGGCCCGGCCAGTGGGCATAGAAGGTACAATACCTAAGTACCACAAACGAGCAAATACCCTCTACACGTTGGCAGACTTGTATACGCAGATGGCGTATGGTGACATGTAGAGCTAACTTATGGATGTCTGGGTTCATCCTTATAAATAAATATGTTTGGACATTCTCACACAACGTCATCTTTAGCCCAAATTAAGCTAATATAACCTTGTACTATGGGATCTAGAAGACTGATAAACATACTTATATATTTCGAAATACAAACATATTGTACATAGAAGACACCCAAACTCCGAAACAAATATTTGTGGATCCTTAGCTCTTAGTACATTTTTAATAATTTATTAGCTCGATGGTACTTGAAATCAATTAATCCATCAATCATTTTATTGCTGAACATGTTACATAAGTACATCTTAGGTGCTATTTGGTGTTAAAGAAACACATATCCTACCTATTTAGGCATGCCATGTACAAATATTAAAATTGAAAAGAATTGAGAAATTCATTTGGCGAGGCTAGATAGCCGACATATTAAGGAAGGGGATAAGTTATTGCTTTAAGAACAACAACACATCGACTATTACTCACACGACATCATTATAAATATTCATCTAATGATCGCAAAAAATACGTACTTACCTAGGTACAAATTGCAATTACTACCTACATACCTAATACGGCAATAATCTGTTTCCTGGGAATTTTTACGTTTAAGGTAAGGTATGTAAAGTTAACTTTATAACACAATTCATAAATAGTACAGGTTGCAGATGCAGGCAACCTTTTAGACAAACTATAGGTTCCTAGTAGTCTAAATTTAGTTTTGCGTAGTATTCGGTCCGTTGTGTTATCCGATTACTCCGATTACTTTCTTTATCCTCTAACGAAGTAATCGGAGTAAAGGGTCACTGGTACCAGCGACCTCCTCTAAAAATCTCAAAAGAAAAATGCTCCTTTAAATAAAATTAAACAAGTTATTGAACACACGAAATTCACTCTTAAATTCATGGTTGTGGCCAAGGGATACAACTAAATACCACGCAAAACGAAATTGAGACTACCAGTGACCTCGTCCTGTACCTCCCAAAAGCAAATAGCTACATAAATAAAAATTAACGAGTTATTCAACGAATAAAAATATTAAGATTGTGGCTAACACAACTGTACAATTTTTTTCGGGGTTTCCTTAATTTTACAGATTTTTTAGAATTTTTCAGATAATTTTCTTGTGTTAGAAAAAACTATGAGAAATAATGCAGTCACTTTACAAATTAAAGAACTAATCATAAATTTTACATATTTAATTCTATTAAATTATAAAACAACGTGGCAATGCTGCCAGCCTTCTCGGAACATTGCCAGTCGGCGACGAAACGGAGGCATTCTTTGACGCATGTTTGAATATCATAGAAGTAGAATGACGGATCTTGTGATCTTTTATAACTAAGTATAGAATATCATTGGACGGATCCCTCTCGATCCTAGGAGAGGAGTAAAATATCAAAAATACATGATAGATATAGTCACGCCATTCCCCCGAAGGGTAGGCAGAGGCTGAGCAGAGGCATTCCGGCAGTAAGTTTGTTGTTTGCATACACCTATAAGAGAGGCGTCCATACTGTCCACAAATTAGCAAAAAATATAGTACATACTCATGTATGTATATAATTAAAAAGTTATCCCACAATTATAATTTCGATGGCATGCTTTGTCAATTTAGTGTGTCAAAATGTGTCAAAATTTTAGTGTAGTAAATTCAAATATCTAAATTATTATAAAATTATTTGTGTTGCCCTACTGTCTGGATTCTGTAAAATAGAAAATATTGGCAATTTGCTGAAAAAGTACAGAGAGCCATTCAAAAGAACGAGGAACGTACGTAGTTGGTTTTTCGGTGACGAAAAAATCAGAAAAGAAGATTATTTCACTACATACTTCGAATATCTATATGTCTAAATAATCAAAGAATATTAAATACATACCTCATTTTGTTAAAAAAGACATGATAAATCGCATTATTATTCTCATTTTATGTGCTCTTAATCTACGCGATAACAGAAAATGTATTTTAAATACACGAGAACACTTTGGTGAACCTTTACCCGTCATAATTAAAGATAATCAGCTCTTAGAGCCTACCGATGGAAGTGGAAATATTGAATTGAATAACGGCGATACGTTAACTTTGAGTTGCGCTGACGAAGGGCCACTTTATCATCCTTTTGCTCATACTCGTAGATCATTAACTACAGCTACAATAACGTGTGAAGGTGGTGATAGCTTTAAAAATGATGAATGGTTGAATTCACCGGCTTCTTTCCGTGAGTTCAAATGTGATAGCCCTCCAAACTATCACAGTAGACGAACAAATCGAAGTTGCTACGATAACAACCCAATCTTTGAAGTTGGATACACAGTTGAAAATGAATTCTACCCGGTCTACGAATCCTGTTTTAATGACGTTGCTCTTAATCCAGTATATTCCAAATACACTCAAAAACCTTATAATGCTCTTTACCAAACCAGGGTTGACAGACCTTTCTTTATAGCTGACGATGTGTACGGTTACAGTGTACCAGTAAATTCGTTATTTTCGCCTAGAGGACAAAGAGAAGCTGTAGCTCAACTCGTTGGTAGTCTGACCGATACTTACATTACGAAAACGCAGTTACTATCAAGAGGACATTTAGCTGCTAAAACAGATTTCGCATTAGCGTTTGGAGAACGAGCTACATTCCATTACGTTAATTGTGCTCCTCAATGGACTGGCTTCAACGGAGGCAATTGGAATACTTTGGAAGTTGATCTTAGAAATCATATCCATTATGTTGGGTACAACACTATAATATATACAGGGACTTTTGGAGTAACAGGACTTGCTAATAGAAACGGATATAGAGTAGACTTACATTTATATACTGATGAAAATAACAATCCAATAATACCAATACCAGAATATTTTTATAAAGTAGTTTACGAACCTTCAAGTAAATGCGGTATTGCATATGTTGGTATAAACAATCCTTACTATACAGCTGCGGAAGCTAGAGAGAAGTTCTTTTGTGAGGATCTGTGCAGGAATAACAGAGCATTTGATTGGTTGTCGTGGCATCCAGATAATGCTGCTGAAGGATTTACGTTTTGTTGTTCAGTATCAAATTTTCGAGCGGCCGTACCTCACTTGCCGCAGTTTGAAGTTAACTGTCTTTTAACGTGAATGAAGTTTTTGTAACTATTGTTAAGTTATTATATGTAACTAGCTGTCCCGGCGAACTTCGTACCGCCTGAAATTTTACTTTTAGACCTTCCCTGGAATTTCAGGAATATTTTAAGACCGAAATTAGCCAAATTGGTCCAGGCATTCCAGAGTTTTAGCGAGACAAACGAACGGTGATTCATTTTTATTTATATAGATTGAATCGTTACATGAAAGTTTATCTTTGTGAAGTATCAACACAACATTGTGTTTCCACAGAGTAGACCAGTAGAGCTGGCAGCAAGAACAGAACTACACACCTTCACGGCTCGATTTGTCTAGCAAAGGTAAGATCTGCGTTGGGATATTAACTTAACGCAGATCTAGCCATGCCTTTTCAGTAATAGATTTTAGAAATTCAAGCCCATTAGCTCACCCTGATGTGGTGCACCATCTGGTCACCACAAACGTTATCGTACCAGGCAAAATGTATGCCTATCCTTTCGAGGTATCCAGGTACTTACAATGTAACAATAAGAGGTCAATAGCCATAGACGTAATAAAAAGTAGTCTTTATTTTATTAGTCTATGGTCAATAGCTTCCTCCATACAAGGTAGGTAATCAACAAAGACTCAGTCTGGACCAGAAATACCTTTACCCTATTATATACCAAGCTCGTATCTGGTATGTGTCTCTACTTTTTGGTATTGGGTATTAAAGATTATGTTTTCGTAGCAAGGCAACGGGTTTTTCTTTTTTTTTAATACAATATTATGGGCGTGATATGTGTGTGTGTGTTTTTGCAATATTTAATTATGTAGGTACATACCTACGTAATACTTATTGGGATTTAATCCTAACGGACGCCATTGGGAACCGCTGGAAATTTGAAAAAAAAAAGTTAATTTGCAGTTCGATTTATTCTCAACGGACCCCATGAAACGGACGTCACATAAGAGGCTCTACCATCACCATTTGTAGGGCCTAAGACATCCTCACCAGCACGACATACGGACGAGACCCTGGCAAACATTGCCATAGTATCTATTGGACTGATGAAGAGGCCAATGGTGTAACTCCTTGTACTGCCCTCATCTAAATCCTCAACAGCAATTTCGCGAACATTTTCAACATGGTAATTAGGGCATTATTAACACACACACACACACACACACACATATATCACGCCTATATCCCCAAAGGAGTAGGCAGACGCGCATTACACACCCACAATTTGCCAGTATTTTAGTCCCACGTAATAGGGGGCAAGCCTATTGCGTCACCGGGCACTCTAGAAAGTGGGTTATGTTCAACATGGCCGAATTAATTTAATAAAATAAGCAGCTATATTATCATTTTGAAAACTAAATTTGAAACCCGTTGCCCTGCGATGAAATGTTGATGAAAGGCAACAAATCTCACGTGCCGCCCACTATGGCACAGCAAATTAAAGTCTTAGGCGTCTCGGACTCATTATTAACCTCATTTCAAAAAGCTCACGATAAAAAAAAATGTTTTAAATTAAGGGACACTTGTGCCAAATTTCGTGGAGATCGGACAAATAGGGACTCGCTCATTCAAATAAAAGTCTTTATTGTAAGTAATATTTCATTTTCTTTATTTACGTTCACTATGAAAAATCTTATCTACATTAAAGATACCTAAAATGTACATCCTTATCTAAGTACAAAGTAATGGCAAAAATCGATTCCCTGCGTCTTGTAGTTAACAAAACGCAATAACATTACAATGGTCTCATCACACACTAGCGACAACGAAACATAAATAGTAAGGAAACCTACAGCACGCAAAAAGATGCAAAAATATCACATGAGTAAATATTCAGAACAGAGCGAAAGTTACATACAAACGCCGAAATCGGTGGCAGTGGGACCACTGCAAGCACGTGGGGCATGTGAGCGAGGACACTGGCCACTTGTTGCCTATGAGACTGGAAATGTTTACACACATACGCGCAGAGCCAGTGTTTGTGTGGAATTTTGCACGTTTTTTAAGCATTTGCTCTGCTCTGTCTACTCATGTGGAATTATGCCAGTCCTTAGGGCATGGCATCGTTGGCATTAGTCGCTCATCACATTCAACCAATGATGTCCCAGGAAATTTTACTCAAGTGACAAAATTAGCCGGGCGCCACTGGAAATACGTTCTGCTTGTAACCAGAGACACCCGGCAACGGACGTAAGAGCGGCCGCGACGTTGGTCGCGGGACTAAAAAAAAAAAAAAAAAGTGACAAAATTAATACATTTTTGAAATTCTTCTTTAAACTTTCGCGTTTTGTACACATTATAAACTTAAGACTACGTAAAAGACCCGTTAGTCTTAAGTTTATAATTTTTGAAATTTTCTGCATTATTGGTTGCATTCGCGGACGTTTGATCACAAAGATCCACTTATGTAAATTTTCAAATTATGTAGATCGACTTAAACTGACGCTGTTAGGCTGTCACAAAACTAAAAAACTGATGAGCCGAAGATATTTCATACACTTTAGTAAGTATAGCAAAATATTTAGTAACAATAATAATTATACATTATGCAAATCTTACCATAACCAATAAAAAATCTGGGTCTGAGAGGTCCTAAGGATATAAATCTCTTACCTAATACGTAACTCACCTTACGGAACTCGCTACAGCAAATTTTTTGCTTTAAAATTAAATAAGACTTTTTCAAAAAGATTTTTACTTCTGACCATTTATTTGGTTTGGCAATGTGGTCAATTGCACTTGTGCCTGCACAAAATTAATCTAGACATTTCCAAAATAAGATTTTATTGTAGGTGCATTTGTATGCTCACTTTAAAGTTTTTGACACCCTAAATATGTTGTTTCTTCAATAATTTACACGTTACCACAGAGTAAATTTGTCTTAACCTATTGTGACAACCCTACCAAAATAGGTAACAATTTTGCACGTTCTTAGGAAGCTTTTGCTCTTTTCCTATCTACTCTATGACTTCACAGAGACTTGCTATATTCGTTTATACCTCTATGCGTTTACATCACCAAAATTAATGTGCCCCAAGAGAACAAAACCAATTTATGTTCTATAATATACCTAAACAAATATGATTAAATTTAAATGAATACGGTAATTAAATCACGACTGTATCTTAAGAAACCGGCCAAGTGCGAGTCGGCAATAACAAAAAATCACGTCTGTTGTATGAGAGCCCCAAATATTTTTTTTAGTCTGTTTTTAGTAGTTTTGTCATAGCAGCAACAGAAATACATCATCTGTGAAAATTTCAATTTTCAATTTCAACTTTCTAGCTGTCACGGTTTGGGAGATACAGCCTGGTGACAGACGGATGGACAGCGGAGTCTTAATATTAGGGTTCCCATTTTACCCTCTGGGTACGGAATCCTAATAAAAAGTATACACAATGTATTTAGCACCGAAGAGGTAGACAGAGGCTATGTTACACTCAAATTCTGCCCACAAATAATTTAATTAAAGGCTTTGTTCCATTGGGACATGATTTAATTAAATAATTACAAGTGTTCGTTGTTACGGACAGACATACGCATATTCAACATAATAATAATAACATTAAATGTTTTTTTAAAGGCATTTTAAATTATCTATATATATAAAGTACTTTGTAAATAAGAAAGTATGTCTGTACACTTAATATTACACAAAAACCGCACAAAGGGTTTCGTACCAATACTGTCAAAAAATAATGTTTGTTGTATGGACCCCCCTTAAATATTTATTATTATTATTGTTTTTTTAGTTTATTTTTGTAATAGAGGCAACAGAAATGCATCATCTGTGAAAATTTTACCTTTCTAACTATCACGGTTCCTGAGATACAGCCTAATGACAGAAGGACGGGGACTCCGGAGCTTTAGTAATAGGGTCCCGTATTACTCTTTGGGTACGGAACCCTAAAAAATGAGTGTGGACGATACAAACCTAAAAATGTTTTTTTTAACGTTTTCTGTCTGTATACACGTCAATCTACAAAGAATTGTAGACTATACTTTTGATGATTCTTTTTTATTTCGAAGGAATTTTCTTACAGTCCAGTTTCACAATGGCATCTATATATAGAAATGGGGAATGTACCCTCCTTAGCTCTCGAGAACTGCTTATGCTCCAATGATGGTTGACCCCTCTATGGATAGCCCTCGATCTGGAGGCAAGCCAAAAAATCGAAAATTTGACCTAGCCCTAAGGAGTCAAAAGTTATATGCCAAAACCTATGGCGTGGTGCGGCGCGAAGCACCGCGCAAGACACTGTACTAGTCCTTAAAGGTAGACTTTCGAACCAAGCGTCTATAGCGTCAGTGGCGCCGCGACTGTAACGCCGCCACAGAGCGACAGATAGATGTTCCGTACAAATGTATGAAATTTCAAGCAACGACTTTCAAGCTCAGCGACACTAACGCGGCGTCAGTGACGTCACAGTGCCGCTGTGCGCTGTGTTATCAGACGCCCGCGTCAGTCGCTATAGACGCTGCGTCTGTGACGCTTAGTTCGAAGGTCTACCTTAAGCTAGACTTTCGAACCAAGCGTACCAGACCTTAAGGTCTACGAAAACCTTAAATGTGCATTTCAAATCGGTTATTTTTCCAGAAGATAATTATCAAATTGTGAATGTACGGGTATTTATGTATAATAATATGTTCTAAACAGCATAGTTTCTTAAAATATCAAATAAAACCAAGATTTGCTAGAAATTTTTTAAACAATGAAAACTTCCTCCAAGCTTATATTGCTTTTAATAATATTTTATGTACCTTGACACATACCTAGGTTAATAAAATTATTCTCATGTACTTAGACTGTCAAATCAAATACTCTTTAAGATACCACTTAAAAGACGGTAAATGGCGGCCTTATCGCTAAAAGGTATCTCTTACGGACAACCTTTGGATGTACTGTATATACGTATTAAAATCTAAATCGCATTCTATTTATACAAAACTTTACAATAAAATTATTACATAACTCCTCTTAATTTACAAAATTACTCCACCGCTACGAATATGAGACAAAGAGTTAGGCTTCAAGCACACGCACGACAACAACACGACTACGATTCGACATCGAAGCCATTAAAAGTAGTTTTGTCGTTGTAGTCACGCTCGCTCAGGTAGGTTTTTGTAGTTGCATCGTAGTAACCAAACTAAGGACAGCGAGACGAGAGAATTTTTGTAAACAAACGGACCGGGGTGCTAAGTTACATAACTTACATAGCGATTACTAGAGCACAGTAATGGCTTAAGTTCGTCGAGGAGAGCTGTTGTTGCGTATTTAGTAGTAAAGGAAAACTTTTAGTAAGTATCGCAGTTGTCAACATTTCATAAATGTTATAAATACGTCTCATTCGAACTCTTCCAACGATTTTTTTTTGTCTCAAACTACAACAGCGATCAGAATAGCAATATTAAGTATTTCATTTATTGAAATAAATTGTTTTTATACATGATAAGCAAACACTTTTACACTGATTTAATATCCAGGATTTAACCTGACCAGTTTCGCTTTATAGCATTACGAAAGGTTTAATATGTAAAGTGAAGTGAAAACCGGTTAGGTATTAAATCAGTGTTACAGTGTAAAAGTGTTTGTTTATCATGTACGAGTACCATAAACTAAAATGTTTTAAACACATAACATTGTTTAAGTAGGTACATTTTTTATTTCGTTTAGCTGGTCTTACTTTACTAATATCGACGCGATGTCTATGGTGGTTGAGTTGTGATTACAATGTAATTGCCGTAGATATCAACCACATTGTTGTGTTCAACGACAAACTGAGGTCATTGTTAAGAGCGTGTACGCCTACAGCGCGATGTTAAGTTTAGGTAATTCAAACCCACACAGAAGAAGCGCGACACGAGTGTAACTGTGTGAAGCGCTGGCGTGCTATAATCAAACTAATATATCTTGATCCGTTCAAGTGAACACTATAGTTCCAGTGTAGTTAGATTGAAAAAAAAATCATAAATTTATGATTTTTTTTTGGTATTCAATTAAAACTTAGTAGTTTATTTTACGGGTGCCTGCCGTTTTGCCGAAAAGATTTTGACAAAATTTCATTACCCAAACAAATTTTAGCTACCTTTTTTTATACCATTGCAATATTTCGAATGATTTTAGCACGCATATTTTTATTTGGTCAAATTTTTACTTGGCAAAATATTACATACCAAGTATAATGTCATTAGGGCATTTGGTCTTCAAATGATTTATTACAGTAAACAATCTTCAGACAATAAACTTATGGTGAAATGATTTGTTAAGACAAAAAATATGGGAAGTAAACAAAATGGGTAGGTTAGGTTAGGTTAAAACTGTGACCTCCTACGCCAGAAACAACTTGCATTTATAGAAAAAAAGATTGTTTTTAGTAGGTTACCCGGAACTGAACTATTTAGATTAGGTTAATTTCTTCTTTAACACATTTTTGTCATTGAAGCATTTGACTGAATAGGAAAGGAAGAATTGAAAACTGACTATACTAAATATTTGGCTTATGATTTTGCGTAAAAACTGTTATTCCAACTGAAATATTTGATTAAATAAAAAATGTTAAAAGTACTAGTTGATAAACAAGTTATAGTTTAAAAGTTAATTTCCAAAACCTTAGGTTTGCGTTAAAAGTTTTTATGAATAGATTTTTTGCTAAGTAATAATTTGGCAAATGAAACTATGCGATTTTTTTTTTGGGAAGTGAACATTTGCCAATTTCTTTCGGTCAAACAAGGGAGACCCTTATTTTACACTAGCTTCTGCTTGCGACTTCGTACTTGGAATTTAGTGTAGAGAGAAATGAAACAAAAGAAAAGAAGGAAATAACATCTTTATAAATTCAATTAATATGTCGTAGTTCTCAGCGGCATCGACCTGGACTTTTGTGGGTCTACCATTTTGCTCCTTCGTCGTGACATTTTGCATGGTCATACTCAACTGTTCCCGTTACTCCTTCATCACTTGAGTTTCTTTTACATTGCCTGTAGTGAAACCATAAACCAATAAGCACACAAACCTTGTTATTTTAAAGCAAGCGTTAGTATCATGCAGTAATTAAATAAAAAAATTATGAAAACGAAACAGACTTAGGATAAAATAATATCAACGTTTTTAAATAAAATTGTATAGTATGTTAATCGTGTAAATCTATGGCATTGAAATACAATTGAAATTGCCATGGTTAACGGGCCTTTCTGAAATAAAACCTGGCTCAAGTAGACTAGTAGTAAAAAGTACCACTAAACACTACAAGCTAAGTCACTTATTAGTATACAATGTTTTCATGCATCTCAAAGACATTTGCTCTTAGCGTTATTAGGATCCAGATAAAACACCATATTAATATAAGGATGCAAAAGTGTATATTTTAATTTGGCAAAGCCGAGGGCTGAAGCTAGTATATCATATATACCTTTTAGCTCTTGCCTTTTCCAAATTTGTATATTTTTTTCGTTTTTGTTTCTTCGCTAAAAATAACTTGGTTTTATTTCCCATTGCGGCTGAAATATAATTTGTTGTGACTAAAAATATTGTCTGCCATAAAAAAAAATCATATAATATTTTACTTACCAAAGTACCAAGATTTGTCGATGACGCTATAAATGTCTGCTATCCTTATACGCATGGCAAAGGTCAACACAGGTCAATCAGAGCGCTGAGCGACACATCCTCACTCTAGAAAGCCACGCGGCGAACTGATTTGAATAGATTGACGCGCTACGTTTTATAATAGTTTTCAAAAATTTATAGAAAATTAATAGTAATAAATTTATTAAAAATTCAAATTAGGTATTTAAAAAAAGATATTGATCCTTTTAAGTTGAACTATTATTATATTGAATTTAATAAGATCGGTGAAAAAACCTTTTAAATTTTCTAATATTTCACATTGTTTGAATTTTAATTTCTTATAATAATATAACTAAATCATAAAATCTTTTCAACTAACTATTTTCCTAAGGATCAACAAAAAATATTAACCAATCGATAAGATTGGTTAATATTTTTTGTTAATTAATTTTGTCAGTAGTTTCATATATTTGCAGCTTCGAAATTGATGCTGAAAGGGTAATTGAGAAAATCTCGGTTAGGTTATCTTAATAGAATTCACAAATACTGTATTAATCGAAATATTTTCTCTACTAACTATTGAGACTACAAAATTTCCTAAAGTTATTAGTAATTAACATTTTTGTAAGATAAGTAGTTCACGATATTAACAGGTTTGAAATTGCGCATAGACGGCGTACACGCTCTTAATCAAACTATGCGTTTTTATACTAATTACGGCCCGACAGACGTGTTTGTGTCGTTTGTGGTTGTCGTATCATTGTCATACGTGTGCTTAGACCCTTATTTAAGAGAAAATTATATTTTATTGTACTTGTAGATCGTTTCGAGACTAGCTCAATAGATAGCTTTATTTGTGCTTGAGTCGGAAAACGTCGTTGAGTGGCGAGTACGGCGTCCGTGTTGGGATCGCGTTGTACAAATATGATTGCTGCGTGTCCGCGCGGAGGATTACTACACCTGTATGACAAATAAACAAACATTAGCACATTGATAATTACACCAAGCAAGACGAAAGCTTCTAGGAACATAATTACAATATTGTACACAATGATCGTGCGTTGCACTAAGCTTAAGATTGTCAACTGGATGTGCGCGTGTGTGTGTGTAAACCATGGACGTATTATAAGAGAGGACATGCCATACGCAACTGTGCACAGTGCAATCTTTAAGTGAGCGCTGACGTCATAAAATTTGCGCGTGATTTCAAAAAGTACATGTATATTCTGTGACAGTTCAGTAATTTTTGTGGAAATAAAAGGATAAAAGGAGATGAAAATGAAGTGTTGTGTTCTATCATGTAAAAAATATTCAGATAGACGTTCTGATGCTAAGAATAGCATCACATTTCATGCGTAAGTAATTTTAATTATATTTTTTTTAGAATTGTTCTAGAAAAATCTCTCACTTTTGACCTTTTTCACATCTTCAAATATATTACTACTCGAAGATAGATGGCGGCGTTTTGTTTCACGAAGACGTAATTTAAATAGCTACTAAACTAGTATATTTTGAAACCATCCATTTTTAATTCCGCGGCCAAAAGCCGCAGCCTCTCATACGTCCATTGCCGAGCGCTTAAGGGAAAAGTGTTATGACGGTGGGTGGTTATCCCGCCGTCCTTAGGCCCTGATCATGGAGATATCGTTGGTCCTGGGCGTAAATAAGTCTGCGGCGCCCTGGCCGTTGACTACGGAACTCAGTGGAGAGGGTACGTTTCCTCACTCTCTCACCCGCCTCCTTCGCGAGCATGAAGTGCTCGCAGAAGGACACGGCCGCGTTCCACCTACTCCTGCTGTAGACCATGGCTTGAGGCATGGACTCTAGCGAGAGGGTATCCACGCCCAGACCCACTATGAGGTTCCGGTTCTATCTCGCCCACGGTCAGAACTCCACCAACGTGTGGAGTGCAGTGTCTTCGTCGGAGGCCTCGCAGTGTTGACACTAGGGTGTTACCTCACGATGGATGCGAAACAGATACTTAATGAAGCCAAGGTTATCAACGGTCTATTTAAAATAGACACGTTGTTGGCCGTCAATCTACCCGCCCATACGGGAGCCCCGTATAGGGCCCCGTTATACTTTAGACGTGGATATAACCCCTACGGCAAATTTCGACAGTTCAGTTTGAGATAGGTATATTTGCAATTCAAAAAATATAAAACTCCTTTGTACCAAAAATCTGAGGACGTTCCTGTTACGAGTGTGAGATAGTTAAAACTACGTAGTAAACTGACATTTTAATGAAGTAAGTAGTTTTGCTATTGACCGCGAGATGGAAAATAAAGAAGTGGGCGGGACTAAGGTTCCTTATACCCCTCCTCACCACTCCTTCACACCCGCGAAGCGTCACACTTTGTCTAATAGGAAAATTGTATTACACCACCTTTATGTACTCTTATAATATCTCTATGGTGTAAACCATCACGCAGGCAGAATTACACTGAGAGACCGCCATTTATTCCACGTTATGATGGTTTTTCAGTCCTTTTTTTTATAAGTAAGACATCTACTATAAACCTGTAACATTGTATGTGTTAATTTTGTTTGTCGTGGAATAATGTTTTTATTTCTTTAAACGTTGCCAGTTTCGGCGCCTACGCGACAAGCGGCCAGTGTTCACACTCACACACACAATTATGGCCCGCGTGATTGTAATGGTGCGACCGATTTCGGCGTTTGTATGAAGCTTTCGCTCTGTTCCGTATATTTACTAATGTGTTTTAAGCATGTACAAATAACTTCAACTTTATCTTCTACATTATAATAAGAAACACTAAAATAGAACTGAAATAAATTTATCGAAAAATAAGTGAAGCAAAATTTATAAGAAGATTAAACTAAGTATCTAAGTAAAAAGGTATTTTTTTATTCTTGTCTGGTGTGTCTGGTGTGTCTGGTGTGTCTGGTATGTACATACACTTAAAAGTGAGTTACGGAAAGTATTTTGCTTCAGCGAAATCAGACAGCAACAGTAGGAAAAAGGTATCGTCATTATAAACTACTTATTCGACGTGGGTAGGGGGGGGGGGGGATCATCGGTTAGTACCTAGTACCTACTTACATAAAAATGTTATGCAAAGCAATTGATATGTTGTGAGATTCATGTGGTGCTACAAAGATGTAATTTTTGGGTGTCGAATTGGACAAAGATATGTCATGGTTAACACATACCGATGCCGTATGTAAACGGTTGAGTCAATACTCATATGCACTGCGCAATTTGTCCAGAGTTACAGATGAGAAAACTAGCATTGTAGCATACCATGCCCACGTAACATCCACATTACGCTATGGTGTTATATTTTGGGGAAACTCAATTAATAGTAGCATGGTATTTGTAGCGCAAAAACGGTGTGTTCGGGCGATCCGTGGCTTGCAAACCACAGATAGTTGCAGGCCTTGGTTTCGGAAATTGCAGATATTGACTTTTCCATGCATTTATATTTTGGAGGTGGCTGTATTTGTGAAATGTAATTTAGAATTGTTTAATACTCGAAACAGCTCTAGACACAAAAACAAAATCTGCTTTAAATCTCATAAAAAATCTATATATAATAAAAGCTTTCTAGGTATGGCTCCAAAGATATATAATAAGCTACCAGACTCATTCCTAGATATCAGGGATATATATATGTTTAAAAAGGAACTACGGTCACTACTAGTTCGTAAAACCTACTACACAGTTCAGGAGTATCTACTGGACAAAAATGTTAATAACGATAGCTAAAATAATGACATTATGTGTGTTCTAGTATAATTATAATTGACAATATAAAATATGTTCTGTTTGTTTTTATTAATATTGTTATTTGGTGATGACATTTTATTTATTTATTTAATTGACTAATTTATTAATTTAATTTATTAATTTTATTATTATGAGTTCCGACTAGTACATAATGCAGATGACATTTTAATTGTAATGTACCTACCTATCTAACTTCCATTTATCTTTTTTGTACGCCAATCTTTGGCAGACCATAGAGAAACACTATTATGTATATTTTTAAGACCTGGAATGTACCTATGATTACAAAATAAATGATTGATTGATTGATTGATTGTCATCAAAGATACAAAAAAAATAGATAATACACACAGCGCCATCTAGGTTCAAAATAAGCGAAGCTTGCTTATTACCTACTCGTTCGCGATAAGTTGAGACTTGTGCTCGAATCATTTTTAGTTATTAATATAAAGTTTTTCCTGAGTAAAAGAAAAGGCAAGTTATGTTCGAAAAGAAGCTCGTTAGGATCTGTAACAAACACACACCGTTGACGTCACAGCGCTAAGGTCTCAACTTATCACGCACGAGTTATAAGCTTTAGTGAACCCTTGAATCCAATAAATACGAGTGTTTACCTGATGGGTTCACTTTGACTTTGATCTTCGTCTGCGGTGATAGCACACCATAGTCGACGTCCTCATACAAATCCTGTTGGCAAATATTATTTTAATTAGTTATCCAAGTCATATTTCAATCACAGGTCATGGGGTCCGAGGTCTCGCCGCCTTTATAGTCATTGCTAAACACTTAATCGATGCTTCTCAGGACCAGAAGGCAGGCTATTTTATGGCCCAAAGAATAAGTTTCGCCATCCAACGTGGCAACACAGTCGGTATTCTGGGAACCTTCCCAGTCGACAATGACGCGGAGGATGTTTTAAACATTTTGTAGTGTTATTTTTTGTACTTACATAATTATGTAAATTTTTATTCTTATTGTAAATAAACATGTATTTAAAAAAATACAATAAATATGTATTAAAAATATCCAAATGTGTGTTTTATCCTCAGGGCAAATATCTCTATACCGCGTATATTTAGAGCGCTGATTTATAACCGGTTTGCACCACTGACAACCGCTCTGCACGTGGTACGAATAAAGGGTTAGTCACTAATTGGACACGAAGAACTCGACACACGTGTGGTCAGTTGGCGAAAATCAACGGTAGAACATCGCATTCTTTCGTCATTTGGACACACCAAGATCATTGCGTGTGCTCAGATCGCGAAAATTAAATAAATCACTTTTAAGTTGTCGTCAACTGGACACACAGGTTTTTTTGCAAAAAACCGTACAGTCAGGTTGAGAATCGTTTCAACCATCGACTTTAGAATTAATGAGTTCGGCCAAACGTGTCCCAATTTCGACTTTACAAGTAAAAAACCAATACGACAAAAATTTGTAAATAATTTAGTTTTTTTTTTAATTCCGCAGCCGAAGGCCACGGCCGCTCTAACGTGTGCTGCCGGGCGTCTCTGGTTACAAGCAGGTATTTCCAGTGGCGCAGGCGGATAATTTAGTCCTTATCTAAGTACCGTACCTGTAGTTTTATTACAAAAAAAGGGAAATTTTAATATTAAGGTGAAGTGTTAGTTGGGAGGTATTGAAACGATCGTAGTAACAGTATGTGATTGATTTTACTACCGAAATTTATTCGAATTTATATCATTCAAGTATATCCTCGGCTTGACATAAACAGGTTTTAAGGGGCGTGAATCTAAACAAAGGACGAGTATATACATTTGTAGTACTTATAATTCCTCGCTTGCACCTAATTGGAGAGTTCAATTATAAGAAGTTGTGGCTTATGGCGTATGTGCAGGTAGAAATTGGTAGAAGCTTGTAGAAGGGACTAGAACTGCCTTCTCGTATGATGCGATGTCAGAGGTGGTGCTTCGTTTAGTCTACTTGCCTACTCGCTACAAAGGTATTTGGCTTAGATTGAATATTTCACTTGCGATTGTGCTAAAATATCATGATTGTTCACATGAATAATCAGGTGATTAATGTGAAAATCTAGAGAGATTAAGATTCTAAAGGAATCGATAAGGATCTCGTTTTTCGCCACGTCACCGTCGTGATTATGATCAGTTGCTTTTAGTACCTATAGTGGTGTTGTTGAAATTTTTTGATCATACCTTGACAAGACGAATTTTTAGAGCAATGCCACATTTAAGTTATATCTTTATTGTTTCTAAGCTCTACATATTTGTATCCATCTTTTAATAGAATAGGATGACTTTTTTGCAATTAGAATTTATGTGAGCAACTGATGGGCCTTCTCTAACTTCTTCTAGATACATACTTACTTGTCTTTATATAAAAAATAAATAAGCTTTCATCGTCACTCATCATTTCAACAAATAAATCATAAAATATATATTTATGTCACCTGCTTTAGAAAAAGAAGCGGCACACTCTGGTTTGCCAAAAAAAATTGCTATAAAGTTGAATATCTCGAACGAATACTTAAATCAAAAAATCGTATTAGCAACCTAAAAAAAAAATACTACAACAAATCGAAAAAAAGATACCACACACAAAAATACCACCTTACTTACACACTCTCTCTTTTTCCCTCTCTCGCCATCTCTCTCAATTGAATCCATAATATGTAGGTATTATAAAGTGTAATCGAGCGGTGTCTGCTGGTATCTTTCTGGTTGCTGGTTCTTTTAGTTTTTGGTATGTATGTCTGTCGTATGCGACTGTACTTTGTCACGAATTCGGGTAAAATGAGAAAGTGTGTCCAGTTAAAGACAACTAAAACGTGATTAATTTAAGTTTCGCTATCAGGACACACGCAATAATCTTGGTGTGTCCAGATTATGAAAGAATGCGATGTTCTACAACTGTAGAACATCGCATTAGGCACACCAAGATCAAAATCAACTGATTTTCGCCAACTGACCACACGTGTGTCGAGTTCTTCGTGTCCAGTTAGTGACTAACCCCGAATAAAACGGGTGACACTCACCCTCTATATGTACCTATACACATACGTAGTAGATATGGTTGCAATGAGGTTTTTTCTAAACAAGTGTAATGGGGTGCAACTAGTGCACCTGCCTATCAACAGACGAGATTCTGACAAACATATATAAGTTTCCGATAGGCAACATAGTGTCCTCATATTACGTAAGATCAACCAAGATATTGGCGAAAAGTGAGCGTATAGTGTGCCTCAGCCTACCTCAACAGGCGTGATTATAATGTATGTTTACAAATGATGGTTGAAATCGCCATGTACGATAAGGTATGTACTTAAACAAATATACAAACTCTACGTGACATTTTAGGAATATTTACGATGTCTAAATTGTCTGAAAAAAAAAACAATTCCTAGTCTATTCATCGACTATGTACGTCTTCTCGGCTAGTCAAATATTTTGGACTTTAGGTTGTCATATTCAGTTGTCATTCTACGGCGCCACATTACATTGAAAATGTCAACAACAAGTTTTCAGACCAATAGTAACAAATATATAAAATAAATTGGTTATTTTTTTGCCACACGCCAATTTATACTTGACAAGCTGTAAATTTAAACTCTTACCTCCACCCTGTAACCAGCAGGGCTATTAAGTCCAAGTTCTCGTAAAGTGACTGCTACATCGGAAGGAGTGCCATCAGTACGCCGATTCACGAAAGCCACCGCATATGAGTAATAAACACCCTGTATTGGCAGAATTGGACGTGACCAGATCTCGATGCCGCGGTGCTGAAAAAAAAAATTAATGACGTAAGATTTGAAAAGAGAACTGTCACATAATTTTACAGTTATAGCGTTAGTAGTGAACTGTAGAACAGACTGGTTTCGAAGCTTTTGGCCGCATAACATCCAGGAATTTTTCGAAAATCTTAGAAAGACAATGGTCCATAATTTTCATTTTTTATCTAATGGTTATAACTTATAATAAAATAATAAACTCTAAAATAAAGACATTTGTTTTAACAAAACGCCATCTAGCGTCAAAGTAAGTAAACCATTATGCTATAAGCAGAGAAAACCTGTTAATATACCGGTACCTTGATATTAAAAGACAAAAATACTCATTGAATCTACATGAAAATACATGATACACTCAATAAACAATGCCAAAATTGGCATTTTACTATTGGGAGTAGGTAAATCTACTGGATAACAGAGGGCACTGTAAACATAATTCATTACTTTTTCATATAATTGTCAAAAGATGGCGCCCATTTAGTGATTTATGGTCGTATTGTGGAAATCAAAAACAAACAAATAATTATCCCTCATATATCTCCAAGAGGGTAGGCGGGGGAATCCAATAAAGTCAATATTTTTAATGCCCTAAATTGCGAATACTTATAACTTTTATTTTAATCGCACACAGTATCTCCGTGTCCAGATTCACTGCCACTAACAACTAGACTACACAGGTCGTCGATTTCCCGCAGGAGAGATGGATGGTGGTGTCTTGACCAATTATTCTCATCATCAGACTATTGACACCCACTGCTGGAGATAAGCCTACCCCAAGTCCCCAACAAACACCACATCATTCGATTCGGTCTTGTGCTGCCCTTACAGCCTACGATGTCATCGTCCACCATGACGTGCCTATCCATTTAATTTACACTGACCTTGTATATCCTCCGACCCTGGATGCCGAGTGGATCCTGGTCGACTTCGATAATCTTCCTGTTCTGCAGGATCGCCTTGTACTCCGGTCGTATGGTCCTGAGGTCCACGCTCATGAGCAGAGGCGCCGCCAGTATTGCCCAGATAGCGAACTGGGTCTTACTCTGCTCGTACGATAGACCGAAATTACCGATGATTAACTAGAAATTATAGAATTTAAAATATAGATAGAAAACCATTGTACACTGTAAGTACAATGAACGGCCTTCTCGTCAACAACGATCTGTTTCTGGCATTGGCAACTTTGGGATCGACTAGGAAGGACGCATTAATACCAAAAATAATACATAAAAATAAAGTGCCAGATCCAGACCGCAGATCCGCAAAGGCGGACCAAATAGAAGACGCACGTCCTGGCTGAAGAACTTCAGGAAATGGTTCAGTCTCTCGGCTCTAGTTCCCTGTTCGGAGCTGGTGCCTCACAAGTCCTGTTGTTCATCTGTAATAGTGTACCTCTGCTGACCCCCTCGAGGATATTGGCGTGATTATACAATAATGTATAGTCCACTGAGCCTTTTTCAACCGGAACCAACGACGGACGGCTTAACGTACTTCCCCAAGGCACGGATTTACGTATATGAGGTGAAAAATTAAAAATTCAGATTATTTGCTCACCATGTCAGGGTCATTCCAATGTCCCGGTCCAGCGTTAGGAACAATAACATCCTGGTGGTTTCCGTAGTAGTCTATGATAGATTCGACGGACGCCCAAGAGTCCTGAATGTCGTCGAAATTACGCCACAAGTTGCAGTGTTCTATTATAGACGTGAAATTGGGCTGGAAAGAGACAATTATGGATGTTCAGAAACAATAATTCGACTGGCGGTCGACTAATTTTACCCATGGCTGTTTAAAAACAATAAGTACTTAGCTATAAAGGAGCAATGCAGAATCCTAATAAAAAAAAGGTTTGATTTATTATGAGTTGGTTTGAGACTCGATCACTCAACTGAAAGATATTCTATGTAGGTAATTGACCGTTTTATTTCACGTTGAAATTATTCAGAAAACGCGTGTGAATCTCACGCAATTTACTCTTACTGCTTTATGCGTTGTTTTTCATCAAGATATAATTGATCTGAGAGGTAAATAAATCTATTTACTGTAAAATTGTAACGTTTGTTTGTTTGGACATTAACTGATTTTATGTAGGCACATCTGCGTACCCAATATACATCAACAGACGTAACGGAACGCCAGCGAACCGCCCAGTAACGCATTTGACCCGCGCTCCTTAATTCATCATTCACCGAGCCGTTTCCCAACTCAGTTGGGGTTGGCTATCCAGTCTAACTGCGATTCGGCTGAGCTTCGATATTTTCCGTGAAGCGACTGCCATCTGACCTCTACAACCCATGGGCGATATCGAAGTTCTGTAGTTAGACCGGTCGGATTTTTGATTTAGGGCTCCAACTACCCTTAACAACTGGATGTTATCCCACATCTTTGGGGGTCGGGTTATCTCACGTCGGTGAGTGAAGACGTGAGTGGGAGGTGACCCCACAGCTCGCCTGCCACCCGAGGTGACTCACTATTAGTATGTATCTTCATCTAGTTATGCAGAAATCTTACCTGCATGCCAGCATATATTTGGTAAACGGGCCAACTGCACGAGTAAACCATCTGCCTACCGGTTCGGTTCAAGTGGTTACCGAACTCAGGGTATCCGTAGTCCATGTCAGCGGGCAGGGCGTAGCAGCCGTCGAGTTTCACGTAATCCACGCCCCACGATGCGAATGTATTGGCATCTGGAATAATTTCGAATTTAAGATTGTCAATGAGCAAGCAATATTTGTCACAGTTTTATCTTGTCATCCACAGAGCCTATTCCCAACCCAGTTGGGGTCAATTTCCAGTCTAACTGCGATGTGGCTGAACTTCAATTTTTTCGGTAGAGCGACTGCCTGACGGATCTGACATCCAAAACCCATGGGCGATATCGAAGTTCTGTAGTTAGACCGGTCGGATTTTGTTTGAAGGCTCTAAGTAATCCTTCGTAGGACAACCGGGACCGACGGCTTAATGTGCTCTACCTACGAGGCACGGATGTTAAAGTAGGTAGGCAGGTATCATCTATTGGCTTTAAATAATATACTGAATAAAAGAGGCTCATGATTACGTTTCGCAGTTTCGGAAACAGATTTTAATATTCATCATTCCACGTGGACGACGCTACGGGAGTTCGCTAGTAAGACTATAAATAATTCAAGTGATTTAGTCACTGTATCCATACTGACACCTCAATAGTAATTAATATGTCATTTACACGATATATTGGAACGTATAATGCTTCTTCAAGCGCGTGTTATTGCGTGTCTGTCACACATAATAAGTAGTTATCTAATCCGCGTCATTCATTTATTATGACGGTTATGTTTTCAGGCGTGTTTGTCCGAAAGTTCCTACATACAATACGCCACCGAAGCAGTCAAAAACCTATTTCGCGTACTTATCTAAGTACCGATAGCCAGTTGAAAAAGTGTAGTTACAGACATTGTTGAGAATGATTACTATACAAACCGGTACCACAGAGCATAGAACAGGTCAGGAAGTCACGAGAGCTGTTGCAAGCTCACGCGATAACTTACGCAACAGTAAGTTGCTCAACTAGCTGCCCCTTAGTTGCAAACGATTTATATCAAAGTGACCGACGCGAGACGCCCCAACGCGATTTAGTTTTCCTGACCTAACTGATTCCTATGGTCTAGCATGGAAATGACGACAGTAGTCAATCGATTTATTTGAACACGATAATTATTATACTACATAATAACGCATCAGGGATGTTCGCAGAAGCTCGGGTGGATTGTTTTTATACAACGATGCATAAGAGGTGCGCGTCTCTGGTGCGCAGGGTGCGGGACAGCGGCAACAGCATCCTGAACATGCTCGCACAGAGGCTTGATAGCCTAACCATTGTAGTGCCATAGCGGGGGGAAATATGCGTCAATGGCAACCTTTATAATTTATGATTGTTTTAATCTTTAATTGACACTAACCTAGACATAAGATTTTACTAACATATATGAGCCTACGTTGCTTTTAAATAAATTATTCATTCATTCATAATCATGCATGTATTCCCAGGGGGTAAGCAGAGGTTCAATAAACACCCACATTATACCAGTAGTTATGAAGTTTTGAAGGCCCCGCTTACACTATTATTGCCTTTGATTGATAATCTGCTAACATATGTCGCGTTAGTGGTCCTTTGTCGAGTAAAAACTCATTACGAAAAAAAAATGTTTGAAATCAAAAACATAAGCTAAGTGGAGATCTATTAAAAAATATGGCCGCTAGACCACACATACAGACAAGAAGAAAGCTAAATTGTTCAGTATATAATGGTTTTGGAATGAAGACGCTTTGTTCGCTTGGTCAATCAGTAGAATAAGAGTATGTTAGTACAAGTGAGTATGGTCATAATGTAACAAAACGCATGACGCTAGGTGGCGCAGTGGTATTAGGATGCGACTGCCGTCCCTGTGGTCCCAGGTTCGATTCCGGGTCGAATCAAATTATTTGTGTGATTCACAAATGTTTGTTTCGGAGTTTGGGTATTTTCTATGTATAATATGTATGTATTTAGAAATATATAAGTATGTTTATCAGTCGTCTAGATCCCATAGCTCAAGCTTATATTAGCTTAATTTGGGCTAGATGACATTGTGTGAGAATGTCCAAAAATATTAATTATTATATTATGACGTGTATATTATGACGTGGTGCCAGCCAGTGCCAGCCCTAACGTATAATATGCCAATTGCCAACGCGTGTTGCTTATAAATTATATCCAATATTTTAAATGTCAACTCCGTAGAATTCAAACAGCCCATAAAGTTCAATTACCATCGGTGATTGTTCAATATTTGGGTTACGTACGATGTACTTACTAATAATGACCTATTGTGTCATGAACTTGGAAATATTACCTTCCCTATTTGAAGACATTGGGGAATTGCACGAAATAATATATTATAGTCCATCAATCAAGCAACCCTGAGCGACCATGATTTAGTTATTTGACTTACACTGCATAAGGCATCATCAAATACCACGAGTTCCAGTTAGGTGCGACTTGGGACTGGTGCAAGCGCCAAAATTACCTTTTACTTAATAAAATACACTCATAAGCCGCATTTCTTTCCTATATAAACATAAACAGATAATAATTATATTTCTGTACATATTTGAAATGATTATCTTCGTCTTTATATATATAATTATACTGTACGTGTGTATGTAATTGAACTCCTCCTAAACGGCTGGACCGATGTTGATGATTTTTTTGTGTGTGTTCAAGGGGATTCGAGAATGGTTTAGATTCACAATTTGGTTCTTTTTTCTTTTTTTTGCAGGACAACGTCTGTCGGGTCCGCTATCTTCTTTATCTGAATTATATTAAGGGGATTCGAGAATGGTTTAGATTCACAATTTGGTTATTCTTTTTTTTTTGCAAGACAACGTCTGTCGGGTCCGCTAGTATGTATTATATTTCTGTTGTTAGAGAAAGGCCTCGGGTTCAAGTCCTGCCGATGCCACTTCTTTTTGAGATTTATTATTTCTACCTAAATATTTATGAACATTTATGAATAAATTATGAACTCATCATAAGAATTTGTAACTCACGTAAAAAATATTTTTTTATAAATACATCTGAATAAGGTGCCTTTTTCAGAATCCCTCCGAATTGGGTGACTTTACCTTAGGTTCCGAAGTTAAAAAAAAAAAATTGTATCAGTACCTCCAGCGAGATGTCCCACAACACCAGGATATCCAGCACACGTAAAGTTTCCATAGTCCTCGTAGATGCCGAACTTCAAGCCCTTGCTGTGGACCTGCCAACAATAAACATTACACAGTTATAAATTGTCCAATGCCCAAGGGACTTTCTTCATGGGCAACATAAGTACCTAATTAATGTATCATAGTGAGTAGTTTCTGTCCGTGCCTCGGAGAGCACTTTAAGCCGTCGTTCTCGGTTATCATACAAATATCTATGGTAGTCATTAGGGGTAATTCGAGCCCTATAACAAAAGTCCGTCTAGAGTAACTACAGAATTTCGATAATTATCACCCATGGGTTGTGGAAGGTCCGATGGCAGTCGCTTCACGGAAAATATCGAAGTTCAGCCGAATCGCAGTTAGGCTGGAAGCCGACACCAACTGCGTTAGGAAAAGGCTCGGTGGATGATAAGAAGGAAGTACCTAGATATTATTATTTGTTTACCTGTGGTACAGTGGAATTCGTAATAGATGTTATTAGACTTGTTATTCTCGGATCAACCGCTATGTCAAAGAACCATCAGAAGGTAAATGACCATAAAACTCAAAAGAGCAAACAGTCATAATGTGGTTCATTGGACTCTAAATTCAACGACATTTATCACAGCCATTCACTATTTAAAAAAAAACCTACGTATTAAGAAATCTAGAAAATACAATCTTGAAGACATCAAGCATTCAAATTCAGAACACTAGAATAACTGCCAAACAAATGACAGCAAAAAGTTTGCATTGATCTATGATACCGCAGGTTTTTGCACTCAAAAAAAGTTAACAATGACCAGAGAACAAACATGTACCTACTAAAAACCCATTGCGGCATTTATGAATTCATAATATGTAGGTATATTATAATGATCATTTGAATAATTCTAACTAAAACTCTAACAGCGATTCGGCTGAACATCGATATTTTGCGTGGCGCCACTGCCATCTGACCTCTACAACCCATTAGCGATATCAAAGTTCTGTAGTTAGACCAGTCGGATTTTTGATTTAGGGCTCCAACTACCCGTAACGACTGCCATAGATGTTTGTATGACAACCATGAATTGTATGGAATCGAATGAAATTGACATTGTAGTATAGGTAATGTTTAGTTGGTGGTTGGTAGGTTGTAAAAATGTGCATAACATGCAAACGATTTGGTACCCACTTTATGTTTTTATTGTTTCATTTCATAAATAAACAGGGACCGACGTTAACGTGCTCTCCCAGTACCTAATAGGGTGCAGGTTGTACATGGCAGACACAATATTTTCCTGATCCATTTTTAGGGTTTCGTACCGAAAGGGTAAAACGGGAACCCTATTACTGAGACTTCGCTGTCCGTCCGTCCGTCTGTCTGGAGCTCTGTATCTCATGTGACGTGATAGTAAGAAAGTTGAAATTTTCACAAATGATGTATTTCTGTTGCCTCTCTATCAACAAATACTAAAAACCAGAATAAAATAAATATTTTAATATTAAATTAAAATTTTAATAAACACATTTCGAAAATGTTCTCGACTACTGATCCCAATAAAAAAAATGGAAAGTAGACTTTACCACCAACACTGAGAATCTATAGGGAACATTAAAAACCGGCCAGGTGCGAGTCGGGCTCGCGCACAAAGGGTTCAGTAACAAAACGGCAAAAAAATCTCATTTTTTGTATGGGAGCCCCACTTTTTCCATTTGTATGGGACTCACACTTGGCCGAGAGCCTTAGTCGAGAACATTATACAAATGTGTTAATGAACTCAATGATGCACTTACTTTATGAAAGAAACAAAACAAAAACACAATTAAACTTGACATTGCCTTGGCACAGTAATAAGTCTGATAATTATTATACAAGGAGAATAATAAGTAACACTGTATTTACTTTGACATTTATTTATTAATTCCTATTTCCCTATTGGTCACCGGTCACATTTCGTTAGATAATAATATTTTTTTTATAGTGTTGGCATGCTCACACAACGTCATCTAGCCCAAACTAAGCTACGAGTATAAGCTTGTGCTATGGGATCTAGACAACTGATAAACATACTTATATATTTCTAAATACATACATAATATACATAGAAAACACCCAAACTCCGAAACAAACATTTGTGGATCACACAAATATTGGATTCGACCCGGGAACCGAACCCGAAACTCCGGAGTCGAAAGCCGATGCACTACCGACCACGCTACCGAAGTAGTCTTTTTAACTGTTAGTAGACTTTAACTTAACGATCCTATCATGTTTTCTAATGTTATTTGGACAAATTTTCTAAAGTTAACGTATAAAGTAGGTATCTGGTGTCGGTAATAGGCTTGCTCTATGTAGGACCAGAAAAAAAGTGACAACAATTATTATTTTCACTGTTATAATTTTATTTTTACTGACCGGTTGCACCTCACGGCATCATCAGAGACATTAATATAGTTTCCATAAATTACATAATAATAAAATTACGTGTTTTGATGTCCTTATGAATATGTAGTACCTTAGATCCAAAATACCTAGATTAATTACCGATCAGTGCTTTAAAAACGGTACCACTTCACTTCACCTCGGTCATTGCACACCTGCCTCAGACTAAAAGAATAACATTCTTTTAGTCTGAGACACCTGCGCGCTTCAACCGCTTCCGTACTAAGTTCCTATTCCGCTTGCTGACTCTCGAGGGATGCGACAACGGCGCTGTACATTGATGCTTTTGTATTAATTATTACGAATTATTTCTATGTCAACCATCAATGTACAATCTTGTTTATTTTATAGATGGTATTTGTAATAGTTTCCTATATAGTTTTCGAGTGCCAAGATTCCGCGTTGTATTTGTACTGAATCCAATATCTTGTAGTACGATATTATTTTGTGATTTATGGAAACTATATTAAAGTCTCTGATGATGCCGTGAGGTGAAACCGGTCAGTAAAAATAAAATTATAACAGTGGATAAGTAACTATATGTGTTTTGTGCAATATGTGTAGCAGATTCCACCAAGTGCCGTCAATCGACAGTATAAATAGTGCCAAAATGTTGGTGTGTGATTCACGTCATTCACGCACGACTATTATTTAATCGGTGGCACGACTGCCTTCCCCCTCGGGGATATACGCATCGTTATAAATGTCTGAATACATTATCTCCAAAGCTGAGTCTAAACTAACTTTGTAGGTAAGCTACTTGCTCAATTTACACCAAATCTATTTGTAACGAAATATCACATTGGTATCATCTTGTGAAAGTACCGTTTGCAACAGAAGCGACTGACAATGATACGCTGTACAAAGATGACATATTGGTTTAGTCCACAAATGTATCTCACCGGTTGTGTCATTGCGTACAACCGTGGGAATAACAACTAGTGACTTAGTTTCGAAATACACTAAGTGCCAACGCATAGAAAATTCTGTTAAACAGCTTCCGTTTTTGGTTGGATTGTACCAAGTACCTACGTAATTTGCAAACATTATATCTATTTTGGGCAAAAGTAAGTACGTATACTTTGGACGTTGAGAGAATGCATAGCCATATTATTATTTAACTAGCGGATGCCGGCGGCTTCGCCCGCTAGACAAATTATATACACAAAAACGTTCCTCGAGAACCACTTTATCCATTGATGAAAACCGCATCAAACCAAGTCACCCTTACCTGCACGCGTTGCACCTACTGACAAACGAAAGAGACTTAAGCAAAAATACCCATAATGCCCGGAATTAGGAATAGGCTCGCCCCCTATTACTTGGGAACAAAAGTGACTGGTGAAATATGGATGTAATGAACACCTCTGTCTATCCATAAGAGGATAAAGACAAGATTTTGTGTAGTTTTAGTAAAAAAAACCGACAATTTACGTTTGTCAGAGTCTCCGTCCGTTGATCGGCAGGAGCACCATTTGTAAATGACGTAGGTTTAAGCCTCTAAGACCTTTGTGAAAACCCTATAGGTACAATATTATAAGTAACCAACTTATTTCTTACTAATCTTACGCATCACCATTGTAACTATCTTAATGGCGAGGGCCTCATGAGATGACTCAGAAGCCTCTCCGGCTTGAGTCACAACGCAGAGAACATACCTACACGGCCGGGGGGATGCATGTAGCATTCTCTGCCTCCACCCATCGGTAGGTGCCCATTTCATCTTTTAGTTAGAAGTAAAAAAAAAATTACTAATCTACAGTCGAGTACTCCAGTTTATAAGATCAAGCGTCCATCGTTCGGTTGCTACCGTAATCTAAAGATAAGTAGGTTAAGAATTAAAGATCATTTTCTATACTTTATGGTTTCCTTAATGCGTAGCTAACTTGCTTCAACTTGCAACATATCCGTTACTTAGGGGTACAGTTATTAACAAACTATAAGATACCACCAACATCACAACCAACAGAACTTTAATGAAAGCATTTATATCCTTCGACAATTTTATTACTAGTTATTGAAACATTAATACTGTTGTAAAGTATTTAAATAAAGAAAGTTTATTAATTAATTGCGTTAAAACAAATTTAGTTCCCATTTTATAATGGTATTTAAAATCAAAAGGTGAATACATCGAATGCAAAAGAAAAAATATCTCTATGAAAAGAACATTTTGCGTCGAGACGAATGGTTTGCGACTAAACGTTTGTTGGTTGGATAACTGCTCTATAATCACGCTCGACGAAGGGATAGGCAGAGAACACTGGGAACTTTTGCGTCAGCTATTTTAGCGTGGACTAAGGTATATTTGCAAATGCCTACATTTTTTGAGACTAAATAATTTGCTGCAATTAATTAAAAAAAAAAAATCTTGCGTGATTTAAGAAAAAGAAGAAGAAATTTAATTATCCATCGGCATTAGACGAATTTTTAATAAGTATTGAACATCAAAACGTAACTCAACTGCGTTAGAAGTCAATCAATTTTGACAGGCGCTATGTATGCATGCATGCCAGCACGCTTTATATTCAATCCTATCTAATGTTTTCTTGAGCGAACACGTTACCGAAATGAGGGAGTATCTCAGATATAGGTAATGAAAAATAAAACTACATCCATACATTTTAAAGACTACATCTTACTATATCTACATAGTTATTTACAAACTTACAATATAAGAAGGTATAGCTATAGGATGTTAGAAATCAGGCCTGTCAGACAATATACGAGCAACTTTTTTTTTCCTTTTTCGCAACGTTTAATCTCCGAAAATACGGATATTTTAATTACAAAATTGATCAATGATCAAAGAATTTCTTTCGACGTTCGACTTGGTGACACCCCATCGCACTGGTCCCAATTTTGTTTTATATTTAAGTCGACAAATTGACGCCGCCCGCCTGATGGTAAGCTATGGCAACGTCAGGCGATTGTGGGCGACTCTCATAGTACACAGAAATACTATAGAGAGTGGCTCTCAACCTGACGACCTAGTAATGTTCACGGTTCGCTTAAAGAATCCAGGTTTATATTCAGGAAACACGTGCACAGGCAGGCGGGCGTTCCAAGCCACCGTCGCCGTCGTTCGGCAGAGAAACGAACGTTTAAAGACGCTCGGTTCTCGCGCAGACGGTTTCCACATTGTGAGATTGACATCTCTGCCCGGCACGCATTGTTCGTGATCGGAAGGGAGAATTATACTTTTCCTAGCACGAATAGATGTGGAATTTCTTCTCAGTGCTAACCAGAGGCGCTCGTAATGGACGTAGGTGCTGCCGCGATCATGGACCGCGGAATTAAAAAGAAAAAAAGTACGAACAGGGTCAACTCAACCAGGTTGTCTTTTTAGATACGTAAGAGAGTCCTTTAGTTGAAAATAACTCATTCTGTGTATACTAATAGAGAGACTGGTGAAATATGGGTGTAATAACTCTATCTGCCCCGGACTGCCCTTTTTATTATAAAGATTTGATTTTATGTGTTGTGACTATATGTATGTAACTTGCTTAACGTCAGTTATTTAGCAACGTCCGGTCCCATTATCGATACTATACATCAAAACGAACTAAGTCTCAAAACGACATGTCTCAAACTCCTAATCCGATTTAAAAAAAAGATATACCATTGTTTATATAGTTACCTTTTGTTCCAACTCTCGCTACACAGGCGTGTGAAGATTCTATATCGAAGGTCTTGAGATATAACTTTGTAACATACACGCATGTGTACCTAGATATGTCTTATTATTTGACTGTTCGTATTGTTGTTCTGTTCTCATAAAAGTAAGGGCTATTTGTTACGAAACTATTGAAACGGCATACCTACTACTATTGTTAAAATAGTTTACTATGGGATTTTAATTGTTATGTTAGAGTTTAATTAATAAAAAATACTCGACACTACATTCCAGAGCAAAAACATCGACTCAATATCAGCATTATTTTTAATGATGAATGCAATTATGCAGACGGAAGTCGACAGAATTTTAAGTTCGGAAAAAGGTCGAGATTCTGTTCTGGCAGCATAGCGGCGATATTATATAAAGATGAGATTCCCGAAGTTTCGTCATAATATCTAAGGTAAGATACCCAAAGATTCCTTGACGATTCTGTTAGATTACCAACCAATAACAGGGAGTTCGATATTTGCTGAGCGCGTGGCTGGTGGCTTATTGGGTTACCTCTGGTGCTTCGCATAACTCGGGTTCCCAGACACTCACATACAGAACAACGTTTCTTGTCCTGCACCTGGAGCTAGTTAGGAATAACTAGTTCTTCTGTGCGGGACTATCAACTAATCAAGCATTACCTTGACATTGGCGAAATCATCGATGAACATCGATGGAGCCACGTTTTTAAAAAAAGAAGAAGAGGAAGAACTAACAACAGGATTGTCATCGGATCTTTTCAAGATATCAATATTATCAATTTAAATACAGAATTTCAGCCAAAATCAACCAAGTGATTGCATCATATTGAGAAACAAACAAACAACAAAACCTTCACATTTAGGTATAACACGTTATGTGTAACATTATACTCCTCATTTGCGATGTGTATTACATTATCATTATCACTGACCGGCACATTTTTTGTTCACATCGAAACCTATTATTTGATTCAAGTATAATCACGACGTAACTTAGAGCTTGCTTAACGTATCATATAAGTACGGAACACGAAACCAACACTAAGCAAAGAGCACACGATTTAAAATCTGGTTGTAAACCGTACGCGACATTCTGTTGAACACTATTCTGTAAACCGTGTAGCCAGCAAAGCGCTCGTCTGTCTGTTTTGGTTTACAACCGCGTTTGCAATAGTATTCGATACTTTACTTATCTAAATTGGAGTCCAAGCACGTACGACAACGAGACGACAACCACAAAACAACACAAACACGAACTATTTTGTATGCATTTACACAGATTTCATACGCGGTCCAGTTTACACACACCGTTCGAACCTTATGCGAGAACGTGAAAGATTTGCCCGCGGTCCAAGGCTGTGTACTCATATTTTAGTTCCAATTTTATCACCACAGATTTGTTCTGCAATCTCGATGCGCGGATAGATCTGTACCTACTTACGTGTAAACCACTCTGTGTGGTTATGGTACGTGTGCTTGGAGCCTTAGTACGGAACATGAAAGTAACATTACTTATCTTATCTAACATGTAAGTAATAGATACTTTTCTGCTCACCCGGCCACAACCATTTTCTTGTCAGGAACATCCATTATAAACCACGCTAACTGATAATTGTTCGTTCAAAGTTCAATTCAGATGTTAATTATCCGACTGTCGAAAGTTAGGTAATGCTTAAACTAGCTAGGTTAAACTAACTAGGTTCGCAATTTCGTGTAAAATATCTTGCTCGTTCTTCTCCTTAAGAAGCTGCCCTATTGATGTGGCAACAGATTCATAGCCTTTTACTGACCGTGACCAGATCCTTCCTGAAGTAAAGAACTTTTTTATCTTATTGATGTTTTTTTTTCTGCTGCAATACTATTTTTAATAGAGAAATCTTTGAGGTCTACTTATGAATACGATTACTATTTGTAGTTCGGTCAATATAATGTATATGTGGTGAAGACAATGTGTTCGGATGCTTTTCTATAAAAGGAGGTTGCATTTAATACTCGTAGTCTGGTCGTTTGGAATACGGGTTGTCATCATGAGAGCTCGGTGGCTCAAAGCTTGTGAAAAGGATTGGTTTTCCTGATACTTATTACAATCATTGCTATTGGTTGTTACCTACTTAATGATGAATTGTCTGATTATGATTACAAAGAGTGTTTCAAGCAACGTCATGGGACATATAATAGAGACAATTCTAGTGGCCTTTAGACTAGAGACTGCCAGAGATGTGGCTGTAGCTATGCTGGCGAGGATGTACTTGTGGACACATGAAAATTATTGTGCTTTGACGAGCTATGTGGACAAATTAATATGATTGGTGGATGTCAAACGCATTCATAGCAACGTAGCATAGCACATCTCTGGTCGAAAGGCATTAGGCTGTTGGGCTACGAAAACCTTTTTTCATAAATAAAGCGATTAATGAATGCAGAGAAAAGTAGCGTTTGATATCTCAACAAGAGATCACCAGAGGCTGTATGTTACGTGACTCATTGTCAAGGTGACATGCGTCGGCGAAATGTCAACGTGCACGATGACAGTACAATGTTGTATGACATGCATATAAAATATACATTGTATGTATGCGTTTATGTCAGATTATCAGCATTTCTATCTGTTAAGAATGAGGGTAAGTGGATAATAAAGAGTATAATAAAGGTACATATACTTATTTATTATTAGCTACGATGATTTTACAGTTTTTCCCACGGTGAAATGTAAAAATAATATTAATAACTGAGAAACCTCCTAACAATACGGAACGTGTCGAGGATAACAGCGTTCTGAATCTGACTCTTGATCCAACAATCTAACGAGAGTCTCTTGAGACGTCTTTCGACGATAACGGCGACGACGTCTCTTGTGGGACGTCGACTCGACGATCATTGCCCCGGTGGTCGTTTCGGCAAACGGTTTAATAGCGAAGTCTCGATCAACATCTCAAGAGACTCTCGTTAGATTGTTGGATCAAGAGTCAGTGTTATACTCGACACGTGCCGTAATGTTAGGAGGTTTCTCAGTCTGTAGCCTCCACCGACGGTAGTTTGGGTCCTACTCCGCTACTGGTGGGTCACTATTTTTATATTTTTAAATGTATTTGTTATTTATACATGTATTTAAAAATGCTTAAAATAAGAAAGTAAGTCAATAAACGATATAATGAATAAGTACTAATGAGCTGTGGTTACTTAAACGGGGGCTACTTAAATGACTTTTATTCACAACTTAAATAAATAATCATCTTTTATTTATAGAATACTAGCGGACGCCCGCGGCTTTGTCCGCTTGACAATTATATACTCAAACCTTCTTCGAGAACCACTTTCTTCCGTTAGAGAAAACCGCATCAAAAGCCGTTGCGTAGTTTTAAAGATTTAGGGACGGACAGAACGCGGAAGCGACTTTGTTTTGAACTATGTTATGATGTTCGAAACTTAAAATCAAGAACTCGTGGGTAACCTGCCAGTTGTTTAAGAAGCTTACACACATGAGGTGAGTCTGGTCTGCACATACCTACGTGTAGTAAATTGGAACGGACTGTAACGAATTTATGTGACATATCAATGACACGATTGTATACATAATGTACGCGTTGCGAATGTAGTTGACTCGACAAAAGTTAATAAATTGTGCTCTAAAACTGACTGAATGACGAACGTTCTCTTGCGTTTTAAACCATGTCCCAATATCGGCATGAAATGTATTGAGAGTAGGCTCGATTGTGCTATATCTGTCCTAATTGCTGACTCACTATATGTCAGATGTGAAATTGCAGTTCTGATTGATACTGATGAATTTTGTTACTGAGATATTCTTTATTTCCTTGTCAGTGAGATTGACAACGAAATCTACAAAGGCCGCATAGGTGCCTAATGGACGTTAGGGCAGCCCTGGCCGAAAAGCTTAGATAAAAAAAGCTTCAAACTAAGCAGAGCTTGTACTATGAGTACATAGAAAACAACCAAAATGTTAATCTAAATAAATCTTAAAACTCGAAATCTTACTAAGGCTTAATCGATGCTTGACTAGAATAAGGCTGGCTGTTTTTGGTCCAAAGAATAAGTACGCCATCCAACGTGGCAACATAGCCAGTATTCTAGGAACCTTCCCAGCCGGAGGATTTTTAAACGATATTTTGTAGTGTAAATATTTTTAGTACACAATTATGTATATGGTAATTCTTATTGTAAATAAAACTAATATGATAAAAGTAAAAGATTGCCTGTGTTTTTGCCCGACTACGTAAGCGAGGATTATGTTTACGCTTTGTACCTGCCTATCTCAAAACTTTCATCAAAGTTACGCTTGGGGTCAACACCCACAGTCTTGCTTTATTTATCTGAAAGTACGTTTTTTTCTTTAAATTTTAAATCATTTGAGTTTATATTTCCCATGTAGGTACATACTCGTACCTTGGGAAATATAAACTCAATTTAACACAAAAATGCAAAGTACCAATATTGTCCATTATTAGATTAGAATAAACTTTATTGCACACCAATTGGAAAATCGTTAGATACAACAAATACAGGATTTACAAACGGCGGCCTTATCGCTAAAAGCAATATAAATAAAGAATAAATATGTTAGGACTATTCACACAATGCCATCTAATCTCAAACAAAGCAGAGCTTGTGATATGAGTACTAGATAAACTGATATAAATAATTATATACATATTTTTTGTAAATGCATACCTACATATTATACATAGAAAACATCCAGACTTGGATACAAAGTATCTGTCTTCACAATGCTTTACAGAGAACCTTGTAAGTAGTTACAGCAATTTTTTTCGATATTTGATAACAAGTTAACTCATAAATACTGCTCATCAATAAGCAAGAAATCGACATTTTTTACGTACGAATCAAATGATTTCCGATTCGATGAAAGCGTGACAATTTCCCTTTAAAATGAACCGACGAAAAGTGAGTTTGTTTCCGCGTTATTTACTGTACAGCATGTAATTGACATTAATTAGTGTGCACTTGGCCTAGAAAATAACATAAAGACTCATGCACACTGTATCTAGACATAGGCATTTGTTTCCAAAGCCTCAATAATGCATTTGCTAAACTTTTCTTAAATCTTACACAAAATATAATTAATCGCAAAAATCGAACCTAAGCCAGGCCTATGTCACTCTCCTAACAATCGCAAAAAATACGTGACGTCAGCGAGAACTTAAAGTTGTAAGTCAGTAAGGGTTGTCTCTTGTTTGTGATACGGCATTGACCATAGAGTTGATATTGAGGCATTAACGTTATAATTATTGGTCAAATTATGCTGGGTACTTTCCTGTCAACTCTAACGTCGGAGTGCAAGTTCTGTATGTAAGTACTATTCCCTATTCTGTGCCTAAGCCCTAACTTTTTGCAACTTATATTGAGTAATATTTAGGTCTTTAGCTATTTAAAATATGTTTAAGTAAGTATATCATATACACGAAAGTTCTTACTCTGTATTTGAACCATCGTCACCAGGAATGCTTGCTTTGGTCAATATGACTACCGAGAACAGCCGAAGACCCCGAATTTGCAATCATTCTTTTGGTCTTGGAGCTTCGTTGGTGTTTATCATTATTTCTACAAGGAACCCTACAGTCAAATGCTATCATGTCTTCTCTCTTGCACTTCGGAGGTACTTCAATATTTTGTCTCTTTTTTGAATTATACCAAACAAATTGCATAAACTTTCTATTAAGATTTCGGTTGAGGCTTATGATAAATGGAAGTATAATTATTTATGTATTCCGAAGTGATTTAAATAAAGAGAAACGTACACTAATCTAAAGTGATCAGACACTTTCAAAACTATTGAAAGTTCATAAGTGAATCCCGCGAGAATCGAACCGAGAGGAATAAAATAATAACCATTTAAATTATTGTTTCAATAAGTACACGTCTTCTTGATTGTGCAATCTAACTTAAACATTAACCTCGAACCTTTGTTAAATAAATATTTTATTTGTTATAGTCTTGTCTAGATAAAAAAATCAATACCTATTATAATGTGAATCACCGGCTACACCCTTTCCAAGAGGAACGCCCAACCAACAGAACAAGGCACAATTTATAACTTTAGACATTTGCATTTACATAACCTAATAATAGGTGGATTATTAGTATCGGAATTCAGAGCGTTGCGGTCGCTTTTTACAGAGTCGCCATCTATCACAGTTTAAACTTACATTAATCACTACATATTATAAAACAAAGTCTAAATATTATAAAACTACTGCACCGATTTTCATGGTGCTTTCACTAACGTATAGAATGGTTCCCTAGGAAGGTTTTAGTAGAGCGAAGCCGTGGGCGTCCGCTAGTATTTAATAATTTAATAATTCATTTATTTTTCAAAGTAACTATGACTCAATGTGTTAGTAACAATATTACTTAAATCTATGTTAGTCCTATGTTCTTCCGCCGGGGCGCCATCCACTGGAAATACCTTCTGCGTGTGAACCAGAGACGCCCGGCAACAGACGTTAGAGCAGCCGCCCTTAGGGCCGCCGAATTAAAAAAAAAAGTCCTATGTTCTATGCTTGTGCTATGTCCTATGCTTAATATAAGAACTCTCTTACAAAATCTCTCGCATTCATGAAGTTTGCAGATTAAACAATTCTTCTTTAAACTTTCGCGTTTTGTACACATTATAAACTTAAGACTAACGGGTCTTTTACGCGATTATTGAGATATATACATACCTCTTTATTACCCGTCGTTTCGGCCCTGTTACAAGAGCCGTGGTCACGGGTGGACTGGCTTCAGCTCATCGTCGTCTTCGGGAAGTGCGAGTGAAAGGAGTGACGGACAAAATTGGAACAGTACTACAAAGATACTCCATTAAGACTGTATATAGGCCACACTCCAAAGTCGTAAACCACCTGCGAACCCCTAAAGATACCATTCCTCTACAGACACCGGGTGTTTATAAGGTAGACTGCAGCTGTGGTAGTTCATACATCGGACAGACCAAACGTAATATCGCTGAAAGGGTCAAAGAACACATCACAGCTGTAAAAAACCGCCAAATAAACAAGTCTGCGATTGCCGAGCATTTGTTGGAATCGGGTCCCAACCACTGGATTGAACTCCACAAGCCACAAGTCCTATCGACTGACGGACACTATTACTCCAGGATAGTGCGGGAAGCCGTCGAAATAAAAAAGTATCCCAACTTTAACCGGGAAGATGGATATCGACTATCTACGTCGTGGAATCCGGTGATCAGCAAATGTACTCGCCACCTCACCGAACGCCCGCGTGCTGATACTATCAGTGTGGTATGCCGTAGTGGCTCTCCGAACACAATAGTTAGTGACGACGAAGTGAGGGTAGTTGAACAACCCCGCACTTCACGAAGACGACGATGAGCTGAAGCCAGTCCACCCGTGACTACGGCTCTTGTAACAGGGCCGAAACGTCGGGTAATAAAGAGGTATGTATATATCTCAATAATCGCGTAAAAGACCCGTTAGTCTTAAGTTTATAAACAATTCTTGTAAGTTGCCGCTAGCGCGTTTCAAGCTAGTGGTTGAACACCTTTACTGTTGGGCGTTGTCTGTTTTTACACTTTTACCGCAACCTTCAGGGCACGGACACACTGCAACTGGTTCTCACGATAAAAATATGATGTGATGCACGACATTGAACTCATTTTTGATGCATAACGACAATATTATTGTTATTTTTTAATGTTATTTGTTAAGATTTAAAAAAATTATGTTGTTACGTCGCCGTTTTGTTTGTTACTGTAATTGCAAACGAGGGTCACATCATACTATGTTTAGTTGTTTAGAGTCGTTATTTATTTTAACCCTCAGCATGCTTGGTGACCAAAAGTTACACGGTATACCTTGTAGGGTCTCGCGTACCCGGACTATTAGCCTCCTATAAACATGTAGTAGCTAGTGTATTAAATTAATTGATAAGCTAGCAGTATAATATGCTACAGTATGTAATAAAAATAACCCAGAATCAATATGTTTTGTTATTTATTCTTTTAATTAAACATAAGCAGCGATTTTAACAAAAGCGTAAGCGTAGCGTTTTTACTTTGCATCATGTATGAGGGAGGGTTGTACTTAAATAACAGGTACACGCGCACTTAAATCACATCTTTGTTCTAAACAACTGTACCCTGGACTGAAATGACAGGTGTCGGACGTCTAGAGACTAGCTACTAAGGACGGATGCGTGCAAAATTCAAATTTGAATGAACTGCAGCAATTTATGTTTAGTGGTGCGTCTGTGTGACCCTGCCAGGCATGCCAAGGGTTAACCTGTCTTAAATCTTGTTGGTTTTTATTGTCATTTTAATAAAAAATATTATGCAAGAGCTAGTAGAGGCGTCTACATAAAACATAATATCGAGACCATATCATACAATTTTGTTTTCGTCTGTCTGTTTGTCGTTTTGGGCTAACAGCCACATTTCTTATCGGATATCAAAGAGAGCTGTTCCTTGATTAAAAAAAAAAAAAATTTATTGGCGGGAAATGTGGGCAAAATGCCCTAACAATTTTTTTAGTGTTTCCAGGTCTACTGTTAGACCATATGGGCGACTACGATTAAATAAGTAAAACGTATGTTACGGAGTGCACCCAGCTGAAGCCCGTAACTTGTTTCACTGCTGCTCCGTTAATGCTATACCTATCACTATTAGCAAACCAAGTCCTCCACCGCGTCTGTCTGTCCGCGATAAACTCAAAAACTACTGCACCTATTTTCATGCTGTTTTCATCAATGGATGAAGTGGTTTTCGAGGAAGATTTTTAGGCTATAAAATTACTTCACGCTGGCAAAACCGCAGCCGTCCGCTAGTGTATTATATAGCCAGCGAATCCAATACCTACTTAAATATCTATTCAATGACTCCAATTGATACATTCTTTGTCTCTCTGAACTTGATAGAGCAACATTCTTATGTGTGCTGTAATTTTTTCTTCCATCTTTCATTATCCATAACCAGATCCTATATATACTACTATTATAAAGAGGAAATATTAGTATTTTTGTGTGTGTTTGTAATTTTAAATTAAATTAAAAAAACTCAAAAACTACTGTGCCGATTTCAAAAATGTTTTCACCATTGGAAAGCTACATTCACCCTGAGTTACATAGGCTACTTTTTATCTCGGTAATGTGTTCTGTAATGTAATTATGTTGCACGGGAACCGGGAACGAGTAAACTAAATCACGCGGACGGAGCTGCGATCAGCTAGTAGTTCCTAAAGGGGCACTCAGCTATGCTCTGCTTTCGAGTATCCTATGATACCTACCCTTCTTTTAAGTGTAGTATGAGGAATAAATCAATTTACTATGAGTACTACGAGTGAAACCTTAGTTAGGGACAGTAGAGTTCAATAATTAACCACCGGCGCGGCGCCAAGTTAAGTGCGAAATAAAAAAGAAAAAGTTGTTTTGCATTACGCAACAAAAACTGACGACTGGTTTGAACAGTTTTTGCAGCAAAAAATCACAATTAATTCTCATAACCTTGCTCCATATAACCATATTAATGGTAATCACGGTCAAAACACAGAAATACACCTTGAGCTGACAAAAATATCGACTTGCAGTTCGGTTTAAGTCGAATATGATCCAAATATGTCGGTCATATTGCAACTTATTATTTGGTCACAATTCCAATCCGGTTATTGGCAAATATTAAGTACTAATTATAATTATTCTATTTATGCTAATGAGTTGGTTAATTTGTTTGAATGCAATAATTTTGGTAACTTATGAGGAAGACTGTAGGATATTAAACATCACGCTACAAGCACAGTGACGCAGTATAGTAAAATTGTGTGGCGTTCATCCATGATTTTGCCAATGGTTTGCCAAGGTAATGCTTAATACTTCCCGGCACAGAAAATCTAGTTACTCCGAAATAGTTCCTGGTGTGGGGCAAGGAAACGTTGTTCAGTATTGCAAATGAGCGTCTGGACCTGGCTTTTTGCCCAGCGCCAGAGGTAACCTAAAAGCTATCAACCATGCGCTCGCCAAAACCCCAAGTCCCGTAATGTAGTAGTTGTGATGTTACATACCTACTCGTACATATCTGCAGAAACTACTTAATAAGAGTTTAATCACTAAAACATGATCTTTAAGTTTGGTGGTTAAGGAACCTCGGGCGTCTACTTGAGTTGATATTTAGAGCTGTTAGCCTGCTTTCCACTCATTTCCAACTGTCAAATCGTCCGTGATGATACCGAATCGTTTTCTAGACTTGAGTCTGAGAGACGGATGGCGAAGTACAAATTGCGGTGAACCTACTTTCTTTTGAAATACTAAGTGGGTTAAGTCTAGAAATTGGATAATTGGGATATCATTCTTCTCTTCTGTACAGGCTGTTTGAGATTATTATGACAATTTAATACACGACATGGTTCAATTTTAGCTCACGTTTTTAGAGACACTTAGAGTTAACTTTATTTCTGGTTTCATACCATAGTCCAAACCAAATATGAGGCAACAACTTAGATCTAGCATCTAAGGGTAATAAACTGTAACAAACATAAAAACATAATACAGTCATCCTTTGTTAAAGTCCGTTAAAAAGGAATTCATGTAGGTAAATGGGCGTTTTCACATTGCACGATATCAATTTTTTACAGTTTTCGTAGTCTAAAACGCTGTCCAGTAGCGAACGTGTGTCTGCCTGCTAGCTTGTGACGCGCTAGTAGCTGTTTGCGTGCGTAGTCTATTAAAGTTATAGCCCCCAGACCTACTCATAGAAACACGTCCAACTGTCACCGGTAAAATCAAAGTTTTTGGGAAGTGGGATGGGAATTGGATTTTTTTTTATGGGAAGAGATGGAGTTTTATTACTTGCAGGGTTTTAAGGGGGGGTCCGAAAATAAAGTCAAAATTGACCTGGGATGCTTAGTTTCCGAGATATGTGGAAGTGTGAGTGGAAAGTGGGATGAGAATTGGGAAGAAAAAAATTGTGGGATTCCCAAGATTCCCAGTACCCCAATCTCGAAAACTAAGCATCCCAGGTCAATTTCGCCCTCATTTTTCCGGCCCCATTGTACCCTAAGTAAGTATTTGAACCGCATCTTCCCACAAAAATTTTCTTCCCAATTCTCATCCCACTTTCCACAAAACTTGAAGCCCCTATATCCCGGTAACGGAGCTTCCCAGCTCAATTCTGAGCAAATTTTTGTTCCCCTGCACCCTGACCAAGACTTATTCTAATTAGCCTGCAAAAAAAAACCCGGGAATTCCCATCCCACAAAAATACCCAAGATTCCCAGTACCTGTATCATATCTCGGAAAGTAAGCATCTCAGGTCAATTTTGACTTCTTTTTTGGACCCCCCTTGAACACCCCCGCAAGTAATAAAACTCCATCTCTTCCTATAAAATAATGTCCCAATTCCCATCCCACTTCCCAAAAACTATGATATTACCGGTGACAGTTGGACGTGTTTCTATGTTCCCCTACATATCTAGAGGTTCTATGAGTAGGTCTGGGTACTATATCCTGGTAATACAACATCAATCATCCCCCTCCACATATGTAAAATATTAGTAGACTAGGTACACTAAATTGAGCGAGATAACAGATGCGAACAGGAACGAATCATATGCTCATATGCTGTGATTAATCACACATGAAATCACAGTGACACCTTGTGTAGTCCTTGTGTAGTGACGATATCGTCACGATATCGCCACGATATATTGCACGATATCGTCACGATATAGTGGCAGTGTGAAAACGCCCAATGTTGTACTATCAATAAACTTTACCTAAAACACAAACGAATTCCGGGACCTCGTAGTGGGTCTGGGCGTGGATACCCTCTCGCTGGAGACCATGCTTCAAGCCATGGTCTCCAGTGGGAGTAGGTGGAACGCGGCCGTGTCCTTCTGCGAGCAAGTCGTGATCGCGAAGGAGGCGGCCGAGAGGGAGAGGGAGCGTACCCTCCCCGCCGAGTTCCGTAGTCAGCGGCGAGGGCGCCGCAGACTCATCTACGCCCAAGACCATCGACCTCCATGATCGGGGCCTGAGGACGGCGGGATCGCCACCCGTCGTCCTTACAGAAGCAGGCTAGAAGGGTTGCGTGCTGCGGGGCCTTTGCCCCATAGCACGCAACCAGATTCACTCACTGACGCGGGATAAAACCCTACCCCAACGACGCGGGATTCTCATCCCGACCCAACCCCCGCAGAGACCACAAAGGTGGTCAAAGTCCGCCGGGCGCCACTGGAAATACGTTCTGCTTGTAACCAGAGACGCCCGGCAACGGACGTTGGAGTGGCCGCGGCCTTGGTCGCGGAACTAAAAAAAAACAAGTTCAGTCACCTCGACTGAACTTGTTCAAATAAACATAGTTAGGTAGATATTTACTCTGTGACCGTTACATTTTGAATTGTTTTTTTTTAACACTTGTACGAACGTTGACCGGTAGACAGGTCAACAATTTTATTATTAATAGAAATTAATATATTATTTTTATACTTGCTGGTTGGCCTTTATCCTTCCATAATATTATACATACATACATACATATGGTCACGCCTCTTTCCCATGGGGGTAGGCAGAGACTATGGATTTCCACTTGCTACCATCCTGGCGTACTTCTTTCGCTTCTTCCACTTTCATAACTATCTTCATGCACGCTCTCCGGTTCTGGGTACTCTTGACCTGGCCTTTGGTCAAAACATCTCCGATTTGGTCGAAGTATGTTCGCCTAGGTCGACCCTTACCTGCCTGTCCATTCACGCCCGCCTTATGTATCTGTTTCGTCAATCTTCTTTCATCCGTCCGTTCTACGTGCCCGAACCATCTAAGCATCCCTTTTTCTATCTTACTCACTACATCTTCTGATACACCGCAACGTTCTCGTATCACGCTGTTCCTCAGTTTCTCAACCAATGTCAACCCAGGCATAATATTATAATGAAGGTGATAATGACCGTATCGTTTATGTCTTGAAACCAACCCATAAAATCCCAAAAAAAGTCTGTGTACCTTTTTTTTTAGTGCGCGGCCTACGGCCGCGGCTGCACCTACGTCCGTCGAGCGCCTCTGGTAGACACAGAGAATTCCCGGCGGACCTTGGCCACCTGTGAGTCTGTGTACCTAAGTACTACCAAAGAGAAAAAGTTCGAGCGATGGAGGATTGTCAGTGGTCAATATCAAATTTTTCAATTGTCGCCTTTTGAAGTTTCTAACTGAACTAAGATTTTTTGATTAAGTAAATTGTCTTTGGACCGCCCCCAATTTTTAACTGGTCACGCGTGACTATGGTTCTTTTTAATCTGTTTATTTTCGTTAGTTTATTGACATCTTGTTTTGATGTTAGAAAGTAAGCCAGCTACTGTTTTTTAGAGTTCCGGGACCCTAATACTAAGACTCTTTTGTCCGTCTGTGACCAGGCTGTATCTCGTGAACCGTAGTACTCGAACCAGCGACTGTTCCCTTTCCAGGTAAGTTCCTCAACTACTGGTAGATGGCGCTCTGAAAACACCGCCGTAAGTCGCGATATTAACACAAAATTAAGCCCGGTTCACATTATTCCAGTCCAGTGATCCAGCGGGCTAATCCAGTCCAGTGCTGGACTGGAGCATATCGTTTACATTTATTCCAGTCTTTTAAGAGTAGCTGGATTGGTAACACATCGGTGACAATGATTTCTAGAAAGAAACTCAAAAAATGTTCAATCTAGCACTGGATTGCTACCGGAATGGCTGTCTACACTATTCCAGTGGCGCTGGATTGGGTGAACTGGAATGAAAAGTTGACGGTCTCTCGTCACTGGACTGGAATGCTCACTGGAATGGGTACATTCCAGTGTCGGTTCACATTATTCCAGTAGCATTTCAACACTGGATTGGATTGCTGGACTGGAATGTTACTGGAATAATGTGAACCGGGCATTATGGTCGCAATATTAGAGGTGTTAGGCTAACGGTGTCTTGGTCAGTTGGTAGAACGTTCCTCCTGGAATCTTGTTCTCTGGTTTGAGTCCAGACAGAGAGAGAGAGACAGAGTTTTTGTGATTTATTGTAAAATTATATGAGAAAACGTTGGCATACTTCATTGCTTATTAAATTTATTCATTAAACTTAGTAGATATGCCAAATTAAAAAAACTGATCTAATATCAAGTTGATGTATTGTTCTACGTACAAACCTAAGTAGTAATTGCGTACTAGGCAAAAACATGAGAACTACAGCTCAATCACATGCGGAAAACGAATTAATTGTTTTTTTATTTGCTTTCGTACAAGAAGGAAACAATTTAACTCAGAGAAACTAAAAAGAATGGATTTTGTACGTAGGTAAGGTGCCTACCAAATAATAAAAATAAAATTGTGCGGTCGGGGGACCCCCGTCAGGAACGAAGTTCTTTACGTAACTGCAACGCAACGCAACATGAGTTTGGGTTACTTTTCGTTTTACTAACGACGCGGCGACACCGACATTTAAAAAAAAATGCGGACCATATTTCGGTTTCTGTGGACCACCACCGGTTGGGAACCACTGATAAGCGTAACGTGACGATTTTACTAAATCGCACTACCCGTAAGCCGCGTTAAAGAACTTCTTTCCAAAAACTTGTTTCCCCATGTTTGTGATCGCAGTCCTCACGGCAAAGCGATTTTTATGACATTTTTGTACTTATGTCACTTTACTACTTCCTAACACAATAAACACGTTATATTTTTTGACAATATTTAAGTACCACAACGTTTGCATGTTTGAGGATAATAATAAATAATTTTAATTGTTGGACATGTTTACACAACGTCATCTAGCCCAAACTAAGCTGTAAGCTTATCCTATGGGATCTAGACAACTGTTAAACATACTTCTATATTTCTAAATACATACATAACATACATAGAAAACACCCATACTCCTCACCGGCACCCATACACAAACAGTTGTGGATCACACAAATATTGAATACCACTCGGGAATCGAACCCGAGACTCCGGAGTCGAAAGCCGTTGCACTACCGGCCACGCCACCGGAGCCGATAGAATGATTATCGCTTTTTTTTAAATGGACGTGTTAACTTTTTTTTTACAATAGGTACATAAGAAATACCTAAATCATAACGAATTTAATCTGGATTTGAAACAGAGCGTCAGCTTCTTTTTGTATGAAATTATGAATCGGTGAGTATATCGTTTTTCTTTGATATAAAATGAGAGGAAATATCAGTCGGTTTGCGACTCGTAAAACATTTATAAGATTACAACAACCAAACATTAAAACATAAGTTATATTACGTAATCGATTAGTTACTTTCACAGTACGTGAAATGTTTGCAACCAGCAACCACACACCTTCATTTAACCACAAGAAACCATTACAAACAATTCTTATAGTACATTAATGCGGTAAGATAATCGCTGATGATTAAAAACCCCAAGAATAATTATTTCCTAGTGAAGTTATGACACTGTGACATTAGTTCGTCACGTTATAATGGATATTATTTAATATCAAATTAAAATAAATAGTTTTTACATGGTAACACCAGGTTTTGAAGTAACAATATGGCGACATGCCAACATGGCTGCGGGTGTATACACAAAAAAATTAAATTTAGAACTGTGTACACGCAATCAATGTTTTGCAGCATGAATGGCGATGAACAAGATTTTTTTAAATTTCAATTAATTTATATTATGCACGACAATTCGGAAACATATATAGGTATCTATCTATATAGAAATGGTGAATGTAATTTTTGTCACCCCTTAGTTCTCGAGAACCGCTTATGCTCCAATGATGGTTGACCCCTCTATGGATAGCCCTCGATCTGGAGGCAAGCCAAAATATCGAAAATTTGACCTAGCCCTAAGGGGTCAAAAGTTGGTCAAAACCTATGGCGTGGTGCGGCGCGAATCCCCGCGCAAGACACCGTACTAGTAATATACAATTGAACATTTGCTTCTGTTAAACTGTGTCACATGTCTGATAAAAGGCTATTTTCACGTCATTAGTTTTGATAAATTTGACAGCGGGATGTTCAAATAATAAATGATTGCATTTGCCTCCTCAGTGTTATTATAATAAAGGCACTTTTATAATATTAGTATAATTTTAAAGAGGAGAGACTTTTCTATATTTGTACATCTTGAATAACTTTTTTAACACAAGTCAGATCGATGGGAACTTTAATATTTGATTTATAATGGTGTACTTAAGACCTGCACCAATTTGCAGCTCTATGCGAATTAATGCAACCTTATTATTTTGTTCCGAATATTTTAACTGGATAACTCTTTATAAGTTTTTTAGAATTACGAAAAATGAGCTTGCTGTTAATCAATATTTTTCAATGTTCTATGGCCCACGTACTAGTAGGTTTTATTAAAGAAGTGTGTGTTTAGGTATTTAGAGTTTAGTTAGACCATAGACTGTTCTAATGGAATGACCGTACAATGGTACCTAACTACTTTAACGTTTTGAGTCAATCGAGAAAAACACCATGAATTTTTGCACTAGGTCCTATTAAGTAAAAGTCAAATTTCTAATGTTTTTTTTTATGTTCAACAATAGGTTACTTAGTTGTTACGCAATAGGCGTGTTGAGACGACAATTTAAAGCTTTTAAGTGACCACCATTCGATTTGGTGTAAGCGAAAGAGCTGTTTATGGTGGTCTTGTCGTGTACTAAATGTTTTATAAGGTCATTGTACTTTCGGCAGTTGGGACAGAAAAAAAAACGCTTCGAAACAATAGAGCAAACAATTTTTAAGGGTTCCGTTCCTACACAAATGGTAAAACGGAACGCTATTACTAAGACCGCTGACCGTCTGTCACCAGTCTGTATCTCATGAACCGTGCGTGATAGCTAGGTCAATATTTATTTATTGCTAGTACAACAACAAAAATACTAAAATATTGCTAGTACAACAACAAAAATACTAAAATATTGCCCCTATAACAACAAATACAAGAAAAATTATATAATAAACATTTAAGGGGGCTCCAAAACAACACTCACACACACATATCACGCCTATATCCCCGAAGGGGGGCGCATTACACACCCACAATTTGCCAGTATTTTAAATCCCACGTAATAGGGGACAAGCCTATTGCCGTCACTGGGCACACATATAATGGGTTATGTCCAAAATGGCCGAATGAATTTAATAAAACTAGCAGCTATATTGTAATTTCGAAAAAAAAAAAAAATTGAAACCCTTTGCCTTGCGATGAAATGTTGATGAAAGGCAACAAAATCTTATGTGCTAGCCGCTATGGCACAGCGAATTAAAGTCCTGGGCGTCTCGGACTATAAAAGCGTGAGCTCCAAAACAAGCGTGATCTTTTTGCCGTTTTGGTACGGAACCTTTTGTGGCCGAGTCCCACTCGCACTTGACCGTTTTTTATTGCCATTTGATTTATCGATAATGCAATAAATCTATACCTACAATAAATAAAATAAACGTTTAGGATATGAGTCAATTATTAATTTGTTATGACTATGACTATACCGCCGCTAAATGGTAGGTGTGCGTCAAGGATAGATCTACGATCTATTTCGAGTTCCCATGAGAACCGTGACAGATGACGCCTACAACAATACCTACAGATTATAAATTATTAGTTACAAAGATCGTTTTTAATCGTTTTTAAGTGTTTGCACACCTGGCTTTTGAACAAAGACGTTCGTGTATAAAAAAAGTTTGTTTATTTTCAATTATTTACACTAGAGTAAATGTAATTATGAGTAACTAGTTGATCACCACGACACCACCCGCGGTGATATAGATCTTATAACTACCATTGATACAATGTTCATCCCCCATACCCCTGCATCTCCTACAAGCCGAGTGTAATCGTTTGAAGCAAATCCGAAAGTATCTATTTTTTTCCCATGGGAACAGATTACCGGGATAAGTAAGTAAAGTAGTCTATGTTACTCAGCGATAATGTAGAGCTAAATAACAGTGAAAGAATTTTCAAAATCGGTTCAGTAGTCACGGAGGCACATTCAGTGCAAACAAAACAAACAATCGTATAGATTACATCAGAAGATTTTCATAGAAACTACTTACTCACATTCCTACGAATGCACCACGTTGGGCGCCATTGTAAGAACCAGTAGGGCAACTGTATGACCTATTCTACAATAGGTCATACAGTTATGCCTATATCCTCGAAAGAGTAGGCAGATATAATAAACTAACGATATCAACCTATTACTAATACTTTAGGGTTATAATTTCCTGAGTCACATATATATATCAGCAGGTGTACCACGTACAACCACTAGGTTGCTGCTAAACTGACCAGAGATAATTACGCATGTCAGTATTCAATACATTGCAGCTCAACCGAAAAGGCTCATGGTACAATTGGAAAACCAGGTTACGTGCCAAGTTGAACTGCTCTGAAGGCTGTTCTAGAAAAGGTTTATATTTATTTTTTAAATTTGGACATTCTCACACAATGCCATATAGCCCAAACTATGCTATAAACTTGTGCTATGGGATCTAGACAACTGATAAAAATACTTCTAAATACTGTGACGTCACATCGCCGCGCGCGCCTCACGCGTCACCAGCCGCCCCTCCAGCCTCATGCGTCGTTCCTGCGACAATGCTGGTCCTATATATACGAAGGACAAAAGTAATTTCGCTCTCTCGCGGCGAGAAGCGAATTCCAGGTGATGTGGCATACTGATTATAGTACTTGCCTCAGACATGCGCGACCTATAACCTAGAATTATCTAGAATCATTTAGAACCTACGACCCTAAGTCGTGGCCTTGTATTCTCATTGTTTGATACATTACATGTATGAAATCATATTAAGTGTGATCATTTGGTGTTATCCCGAGGTAATCCTAGTAATACACTGGGGAGGATCCCCACTACGTTACAATACATACATAATAAACCTACATAGAAAACACCCAAACTCCGAAACAAAACATTTGTGGATTACACAATTATTTGATTCGACCCGTGAATAGAACTGGAGACTCCGGAGTTAAATGCCGATACACTACCGACCACGCCACCGAAGTAGTTATGATAGGTCCCCAGGATAACCTGAGCTCCGAAGTGTGGATCAAGCTACAGCAATAGAAAGCGCGTGTAACCATGAATATTGGCTAGCTTAGAGTTACCATTTCCTATCCATTATTTCAAGTCTCAGATAATTGTGATCGTTCGTTTTTTGTACTGAGAGAATAAGGAAACTTTAAAACAATGCTAACAGACTGTTTAAACAATAGTCTGTATATATAAAAAAACGCATTAAATTATTCTGTACTTAACTACTTATGTAACACTGGATTCTGTGAATTGTTATTAGTATTCAATCAATTACATATTCATATATATTTTACAGATTGGAAAAAGAAAAACTTTCTCGAAAATCAGTCCCTATGTATCTATATATATATCTTTAAAACTACGCAACGGATTCTGATGCGGCGTGGTTCTCGAGGAAGGTTTTTGTACATAATTTGTCAAGCGAGGGAAGCATTTTGGAAACATTCCCAATTAGCACAGCAATGACGAGATCGATATTAATAATATTATTAATAGATCAGTACTTAGTTATGTACAATGGACATTAATTATATATATTATTTAATTAAATATTCTGAGTTTATATTTATTTTAAACTTTGTGCACAAATAATGTACAAAGGAGGACTTAATGCCATAGGCATTATCTACCAGTCAACCTTCGGGTGATGCAGAGAGAGTTAGTAGTAGGTGCTCAGAATTTGTATGAAAATTAAAGACAATGGAGGGACTGATATATGAAGTACAGAGAGTCAACTCAATAAGTAGATATTACTCAAATGATAGTCAATAAACTTAAATACGTACTAAATAAATAACTAATACTATAAATATGTATACACACAAAATAAATGTATATAAAGTTAGGTACGACTATGTTGAGTCATTATACAGTTCATATACTCGTACAGTCAGCTTCAGAGAAAAGGAACCCCCCTTGATAATGACATGAAAGCATTAAAGTTTTTTGAATCATTGTGTATAATGGCATGTTGGTCTAGTGGTTATGACCGCTGCTTTGTGGACACCTCGGACAACCGAGGTACAAATCCTCGGACACAAGTTCTTTTTTTATTCATATAATTATTTTTTTATTTTCTTTAGCACTTTTTGTTAATTAATATTTAAGGAATCAAATTTTATAGTAGGTATGAGGTTTGTAAGAAAAGATAGGCTTATTGCATAAACAATATTAATTTATTTCTCGAATTACATTTCTAGGTTTTCTTTCCTCTTTCCATTCCTGGTTGAGTATACAGTTTTTCTATCTGAGTTAAATTGGGGCTACTTATTTTTAAATTTTACCTAAATTTATTGACAAAATACAATACCCTAAGTGAAGTACAAAATGTTTACTTAATATACTGAATATCGCCGCGTCACATGACTCACGAATGACGTCACGTGATGCGATCGTTCGCTGAGCTGCTTCATATTAATTTGTAATTTTCTGATATTTTTCGTCTTTCGGCTCAATTGTATACCAAGATACAATTTACTCACAAAAAAATACCACATTAATTTATGTGCTGTTTGAGGATACGAACTTGCATCCCCAGCGCCAGCCATTCACCTAGGCCGTGCCTTATACCACTAGGCTATCGGTTCACTTGATAATAATGGCGAAAATATGAATAGCATTACTCCTTTTATCGAACAAAGTTGATTACGGTGTAATTTTCTAGACCTTAAGGTTTAAATTTCAACTTCCACCATATGTGATAATAATAACTGCTCAATAGTCTAAAAGATAAGGTTGAAATTAGTATAGATTTCTCGTTTAGTTCAATAGATTACGCTTGATACAGCTTGTTGCACTACCGTCATGATTTACTTCAAAAACTTATCTGCTGTATGAGCTGCGGCTATAGTATTATAATATCTGTGACAGCGCGATAAGGTTGCAATTAGAATACTTATTTGCCTTATTTACTAAACTGTGATTAAATGTAACTTTATAATTCGTGGTAATTTGCATTGGTGTTAATCCTCCTCGTAATATTATTCAATTTATTAAGTTTTTGATCAGCTTTTTGAGTAAATTGAAAGTATGGTTCGATTAACAACATTTTTGAAAGCTAAAATTATTGTTCTCTAGGAGCAAGAACAAAGCATAAAGAAAATAGCACGAGATATGGGCATAACGGTAAGAGTTACGATAAAAATATATTATATACCTATTTATTGCTTAATCATGTTACATTTTCATTTACAAGTTAGTTTTTTTGGAATTTCGTTTATTTATTATTATTTTCATTACAGAGAAATACAGTGCGTAGATGGATTCGAAGGTATCAAGCGACGGGTGATATAAAATGGGAACGCCAGCCAGAAAGATTCAACTTACTGACGATCATCGCACAAACCGAGTAAATTTTGCTACTCGTTATTTAAATTTCGAGTGGGAAAACGAAGTTGTTATATTTACCGACGAAAAATGCTTCAAGTCAGATAGAGATGGCCGAAAAATTTTATGGAGAAGAGTGGCCAACGGTTCTACCCTAAAAACGTATTAGACTTGAGAACAAGCGGGCGGTTAACATTAGGTAAGTAAATGATTATATTCTTTAACATAAAATAAATTAATAATAACAAAACTAATACATACATATATCAATGTATATATAAATATATATATAAATATATATATATATATATATATATATATATATATATATATATATATATATATATATATATATATATATATATATATATTTTACATATTTCTAATTATTATTACTGCTGACATTGATTTACATATTGCAACAGATTTGAAAAGGTTTATTATTTTAGGTTACTGGGGATGGATGTCTTCAATGGGCCCAGGCGAGCTAGTGGAAATAGGTGGCCGCATGAACAGTGAGCGATACCTTGAAGTGTTGAATGACGTAATGCTGCCTTCAGTGCGGGTTGCATATCCAGAAGGACAAATTTACCTGGTTCAGGATAACTCTTCAGTGCATCGGTCCCGAATTGTGCAAGACTAAATGCACAAGAAGATATAACGGTGTTTGAGTGGCCGGCTAAAAGCCCGGATCTTAACCCTATAGAAAACTTATGGGGTCAGATGGTTTTAAACAGGGACTCAAGTGAAATAAAGTCAAAAAAAAATTGGATGAAGAGGTAAACAGAACTTGGGAACGAATGCGAAATAGTGCCGCATGTTTTAATATGGTGTCGGGGATGAAAAGTCGTCTTCAAGAAGTGATAGACAGTGAGGGCCATTCTCTCCGTTATTAATGCAGTTTATCGATTCTTACCCAGGACAAATCTTTGTGTGCTGAACACGATTATTTGTTATGTGTCTGGGTGTAATTAATCTAAAAAAAAAATTTAAAATAAGTATTATATCCGTTGTCTAGTATCCATATCACATTAAGGTGCTTATTTTAGGCTAGATGACGCTGTGTATAAAGTGTCCTAACATTCATAATAATAATATTATATTATTAATACCTAATCCCATTACAAGTTTTTGTTTACAAGTTTAGTAATCTTCTAATGTGTTAACGATGCACCATCTGACCTCACATATTTTTCTAATGTTGTGTTAAAAGGGTTACCTACTTATCAGAAAATGTGATCAAAGAGGAAGATGTATATTGCTATACTGTTATAGTTCAGCATGTTGGTTCTTTCTTTGTGATTCACAGGAACAAATAACATTTCATTTTTCAACCATTCTTTTATATTCAAAGATTATACAGAGTGTAAGAAATTAATGTTTGCAACTTTAAATAAATAAGTTAATAAATTTTGTAGTTATGTTTCTAGAATTATCTAATATTAAGTAAACATTTTATACTTCACTTAGGGTATTGTATTTTGTCAATAAATTTAGGTCAGGTAAAATTTAAAAAATAAGTAACCCCAATTTAACTCAGATAGAAAAATTGTATACTCAACCAGGAATGGAAAGAGGAAAGAATAAAACCTAGAAATGTAATTCGAGAAATAAATTAATATTGTTTATGCAATAAGCCTATCTTTTCTTACAAACCTCATACCTACTATAAAATTTGATTCCTTAAATATTAATTAACAAAAAGTGCTAAAGAAAATAAAAAAATAATTATATGAATAAAAAAAGAACTTGTGTCCGAGGATTTGAACCTCGGTTGTCCGAGGTGTCCACAAAGCAGCGGTCATAACCACTAGACCAACATGCCATATACACAATGATTCAAAAAACTTTAATGCTTTCATGTCATTATCAAGGGGCTTTCATGTCATTATCTGAAGCTGACTGTACCTTCTTCTTGAACACGAAACGGCTAGTTGACATTCTGACCTCCAAGAGACGCACATTCCAGAGGAGAATTAATTGCACAAAGTAAGAAGAGTGGACAAGGCTTGAAGTGTGAGAAGGACAGTGTAAAAGAAGATTGTTTAAAGAGTGTAGGGTTTTATTGTGATTGGCGCCGAGATATTGGAAATTGTAATAAAAGTAATAAAGTTGTTATGCAAATGTAGGAAACCAAAAATTATAATTTTATTTTGTTACACTTATAAACAATTTGTATTGCAATTCGAAAACTACGATTGCGAAAGTAATTACAACAGTAAATTAGAATAATATAATTTGAATATAATCTATCTGGTATATGGTATATTGTATCTAACGTAGTATATAGATACTACACTCATTTATGTAATGCAACTTTCTAATGATGCTGTTATTCAGATTTTTAAGCGATGTTAATTGAAGGAGGCAATTCGAAAAGTTTTAAGGCATCAAAAAAGTCCTCAAACACTCAATGTAGCTTATTTTTAATTAACAAGTGAACTCCATGAGGATTTGAAATATATAAAAAGAAAAAAATCCGCTATCTGAATAACATCCCTTGATCACTAAAGAAACTAAGCCGCTGACAATCGGCTTTTAAACAATAAAATACATCCTTCGTTATAAATATTGGTCCATATGGGAGTATTATATTATGTCACATACAGACAGTGGATACTTACATAGGTTAAATTTATTTACACCAGTTAGGGCAGTTGCCTTTCCAGTCTAACTGCGATGCCGCTTAATTTCGAAATTTTCCGTAAAGCCACTGCCAACTGACTCCCAACTCAGATAATGTTTTTTTTTTACGTTTTTTGTGCTAGATCCTATTAATTATCCGTTTTTTAGGGGAAAGGGGTGCGGCGTGGATTTGGGAATCCCAAAAAATGTTTTAAATGTTCGCGAGGTCTAATGTTCGTCCATAGGGCTACCACTAGTATGTATAACTAGATATTAAAAACGAAATAATATTAAACTATTTAAAAAAAAGTAGATATTAATAGTTACATCAGGCCGTGGTAACAGGCTGACCACGGCCCGATATGTAACTCGGTCGAAACGTCAGGCCATATAAAAGATAATTTACGCGTTTTAAGTCCCGAAAACTTAAATTTAAAATGTATTTAGAACGCGAAAGTCTATAAACTATTAAAACTAGATATAAAAAAATAAAAAAAATAAAATATTTTATTTTTTAAATCAAGCTTTTATCATCATAATATTGTATTGTCATGCGACACACACGCGGGCAAGGTTTCAGCTCAATCGAAACCGGGAAGTGTGTTTTTAACTTGCAAGATTTGATTACACACGGACATTGGGACAGGTGAAAGTAATTGTAAAATAGTATAATGAAATCAGAACGCGAAAGTAAAAACAATATATAGATATTATTGAAACCAAACTCACATAGTCAGCCAAGCTCTTCATCCCCGAGGGGAACCTCTCTCTGTCTGGCACCAGTCTCCCTCTGGTATCTCGCTCCCTCTCAAGCCAGCAATCGTCCACGTTGATGTACTCGTAGCCTGCAGCAGCGTACCCTTCTGACACTAAGATGTCCGTCATAGTGCGGAATAAACGGTCACTGGAAAATACAATTCATAATTACTATAATACCATTTTATTCGTGTTTAACCGTGAATTAATATTCTAGATCCCGAGAGAATACATTTCCGGGATAAAAGTAGCCTTTAGCACTCAGGAATAATGTACATACTCGTATTAAGGAAATAATTTTCAAAATAGGTATATAGTTTTGCAGCTTATACAATGCAAACATGTAAACAAACATTTATTGCACAAAAACACATATATAGGGTCTTTCAATAAGCGTGACCTATCTTTAAGTTTAAATAAAACCATGTGTGTGTGAGATATCATCGAAATTATTTATTTATTTGAAAGATGTAGTGATGCCATTGTGTGGAATACGACATCATTCAAATGTCCGCCACGGCTTCTCTGGGTGAGCATGCGAGATATCCAATTTTCCATGACTTTTGCGCATAAATCAGGCTGAATTTGACCTATGGCATAGGTTATGTTGGTTTTGAGGGCCGCTGTGGTTTGTGGTTTATTCGCATAGACCTGCGACTTAAGAAAACCCACAAGAAAAAGTCTAGCGGGGTTAAGTCACACGATCTCCGTGGCCAGTTCACATCAGCTCCACGTGAGATGACCATGCCCTCAAATCTCTCATGCAGAATATTCAATGTGGCATGAGCTGTGTGGCACGTAGCGACGTCTTGTTGAAACCACATGTCGTTGGTGTTCAGATGATCCAGTTCATGCCAAAAAAAGTTAGTAATCATCGACCTATAGCGCTCGCCGTTGACAGTGCCTGGCCAACCTTGTTCTCAAAGGCGAAGCGCGCGGTGCGTTGCCCGAATAGAACACTAATTTTGATAAAACAATTTTATCATTTGCACGTGTTGTTGAATGCTATAGCTATCCATGATGATTTGGCGAAACAATGAATAAATGACAACCAATTTGACAGATGTAGCTTCAACAAGATAGCCGCTGTCAAAGTTGTCAAAGTTCGAACGTGCATATTGGAAGACCCGTTACTTTTCCACTGTTATAATTTTATTTAATTAATATGGGGGTATATTTAATTGATAATTTTTTTTTTTTTAATCCGCGGCCCAAGGCTGCGGCCGCTCTAACGTCCGTTGCCGGGCGTCTCTGGTTACTAGCAGAGGGTATGTCCAGTGGCGCCCGGCGGACTTTGACCACCTCTGTGGTCTCTTCGGGTGTTGGGTCGGGACGAGAATCCCGCGTCGTTGGGAAGGGTTTTATCCCGCGTCAGTGAGTGAATCTGGTTGCGTGCTATGGGGAAAAGGCCCCGCAGCACGCAACCCTTCTAGCCTGCTTCTGTAAGGACGGCGGATGGCGATCCCGCCGTCCTCAGGCCCCGATCATGGAGGTCGATAGTTTTGGGCGTAGTCGCGGAGTCTGGGGCGCCCTGGCCACCGACTACGGAACTCGGCGGGGAGGGTACGCTCCCTCTCCCTCCCGGCCGCCTCCTTCGCGAGCATGACTTGCTCGCAGAAGGACACGGCCGCGTTCCACCTACTCCGGCTGGAGACCATGGCTTGAAGCATGGTCTCCAGCGAGAGGGTATCCACGCCCAGACCCACTGCGAGGTCCCAGCGCTGACTCGCCCACGCTGAGCACTCCACCAACGTGTGGAGTGCGGTGTCGTCGTCGGAAACCTCGCAGTGTTGACACCGGGGTGTGACCTCACGATGCATGCGAAACAGATAGCTACCGAAGCATCCATGCCCGGCAACGATCTGCGTCGCACGGTACGTGAGGTCACCATGCTGCCTCTGCAGCCAATCGTCCATGATCGGTCTCACCGCCGCGATGATGGTGGTACCCCACTTGGGTTGCTCAAGTCGCACCCTCCATGACTCCATGAGATCCTGGCGGAGTTAGGACCGCTGGTCCTCGATTTCTCGAGACGCAGGCCTGTGGTCCCGCTCCAGCGCCTCCTTGCGCCATTGCAACAATGACGCAAGGGCTCTCGCTTCCAGGTCCCATGGAGGGGTCCCGGCTAGGAGACATGCAGCCTCTCCAGAGATCGTGCGGTAGCCCCGTATGGTTCTGACGGCCAAGGTTCGAAGTGGTCTGTTTAACAGAATCACGTTCCCCTTGACCGCCAACCTATCGGCCCATACGGGAGCCCCGTATAGGGCCATACTCCGCACGATCCCCAGGTACAGTCTCCTGCAGGAAGCGTTGGGTCCCATTAGGTTGGGCATCAGTCGCGAAAGCGCGACCGATGCCTGCGTCTGGTCCGAAGTTCCATCGGCTATCAAGTACGATCCCTAGGTACTTCATCGAGGGCTTGATGCCGATGCTAACGCCTCCCACATTTATGCTGGAACCTTCGGGTGGACCGTTCCGAGGTCTGTGAAAACACAGAACCTCGGACTTGTGCAAGGCCACCTCCAGTCCCAGCTGCCGTATCCGACCCACGACTCGAGCAACACCCGTCGTGACCTTGAATGCCGCCTCCTGGTACGTTGCACCCCGCGCCGTGACGAGGGTATCGTCGGCGTAGCACGTTACGCCGACGCCCCTAGGCAACGCACCCCGCAGCACCCAGTCGTAGCCGATGTTCCACAGAAGCGGCCCCAGGATCGACCCCTGTGGAACACCGCACGACACATCTCGCCGAGCTGGCCCGAGCCAGCTGGGGAAAGCTATGGCCCTCTCCGAGAGATAGGCCCCGACAATACGACGGAGGTAGAGAGGCGTTTCGTGATACACGAGCGCCTCCCTAACGCAGCTCCATGGCAAGGTGTTGAACGCGTTGGCGATGTCAAGAGACACCGCCACCACCACCTTGCCCTGCGAGACTGCTTCCTCCGTCAGGCTTTTCACGCGCATGATCGCGCTCACGGTGGAGCGTCCCCGACGGAAACCGAACTGGTTATCCGCCAGGTCTGGCCCCACACTCGTGAGATGCTCGACGAGGCGTTCCGCGATAATTCGCTCAAAGAGCTTACACACCTCGTCGAGTAATTATGATACAAGTGTTTTGATGTCCGTATGAATATGTAGTAAGATATTTGTATGTGAATTAAAACTATATTTTGTATAAATCTCTGATGATGCCGTGAGGTGAAACCGGTCAGTGAAAATAAAATTATAACAGTGGAAAAGTATATGAGTTTTGTGCAATATGTGTAGCAGATTCCACCAAGTGCCGTCAATCGACAGTATAAATAGCCTAAACCAATGACGGTTTTATAATTACATAAAATATCATTGGCCTAAACAAACATTGATCAATCTTTCCTCTGTATAATATCAGTATAGATGACACACAACGCCACCTAAACTCAAAGTTTTATTTTTAAAGTTTTATGATTTTCTTTCATTCGTAGCTAAATCTAGAAATTCTAAACCTAATAATATTACAAAACTGAAAAAATTTTGGATTGAATGCGCTTATCTCAGCAAAAGCTGATACAAATTCAAAATTAACGTTGGGTGAGCTTGGCTGTTAGTTTATATTAAGGAAAATTATAGACCATAATAATGAAGGGCTCATGGTCTAGTGGTAACCGACAATGTTAACACATTGCAAAGGTTAAGCAACATCGAGTCAGGCCGGTCTTAGGATGTGTGACCATTTCTTAAGACATTGAGACTGCGTACCTCGGAGAGCACGTTAAAGCCGTCGGTCTCGGTTGCCTTACAAATAAATCTATGGCAGTCAAGAGTAGTTGGAGCCCTAAACCAAAAATCCGTCCGGTCTATCTCCAGAACTTCGATATCGCCCATAGGTTGTGAAGGTCAGATAGAAGTCGCTCCACGGAAAATATCGAAGTTCAGCCGCATCGCAGTTAGACTGGAAAGCCGACCTCAAGTGAGTTGGGAAAAGGCTCGGAGAATGATAACGTAGGCCATATAATATAATGTGGGCAGGGTAACAGTCAGTTTTATAATAGTGTAAAATTACCCCCTAGTAATGTAGCATTTATATGTATACAAATAAGTGAAAGAATTTTCAATTCGGTCCCGTAGTTTCGAAGCATATTCAATGTAAACTATGATAAGTATATACAGCAAACAAATCTAGGTACATAAATATAAATCAAACGCCGTTCGTTTGTCTCGCTAAAACTGAAACGGTTGGAGCAATTTGGCTAATTTTGATCTTGAAATATTCCTTGAACTTCAGGGAAGGTTTAAAAGTAAAATTTCAGGCGGTACGAAGTTCGTCGGGACAACTAGTAAACAATAAAACCTTTCTTATAATATTAGTATGGAAAACACTTACCTAATACAGTTATCTGGATCATTTTTGCAGTCAGTGTTACACCTGAACCGCTCCCACGCTAGCCAGCCCATGGGTGGGGTCAAAGCCAGTCCATTGTCTCGCCCAGATATTTTACCCAGAAAGCATAACACTACACAAACTGTCCATACACCGATTGACTTCCAAGATGCCATTACACACAGAAAACGAACGAAAATCACAAATATTATCTCACTACGGCAACTGTCCGCATAGCTTTTTATACTAGTAGTTTTTAATTAAAAACAATTTTTTTTTTATTATTTGTTGAAGTAAACTCTGCCAATTAGTTATCGACAATTTCTGCCAAAGTTTGATAGATTTTGTGTTAAAAGAGGAAAATTTAAGAATAGTAAATTCTTTCGTTTGGCTTATGACTATTTAGAAGTTGACATAAAATTCTTGAAGTATATGTCAGTACAGATTTGACATTCCTAGGTTACAACGCCAAAGAGATGAGAGCAAGGAGTTTGCAGTTTTTAGGATTATCTGTAACAAAACAAACATTTAAATTAGAACGCATAATTTTTAACAACAGTAAGGTCGCAGTAAGTTACATCAGCTTGCTATTTATTGTGGGACCAATAAAGGTACATACTTTATTTATTTATTATTTTGTCAGGAGATGTATGGGTGAAAAGACTACATGTGACTCTGTTTCGAATGCGTAAGGAATTTTCTCCATAAATTAATAATGTAATTACAACAAGTTTAGCAACAACCAACTATATTGTTTCTATCTTATTTACCGTGACCATGGCTTTTGCAATCTCAGTAAAGAAGCTAACAATTCCGTTATAAAATTTAAATACTTTACATAAAACTTGTCAAAGCCAGCATGACAGACTAGGGTAGAGTTGCGACTGAGAGTCAATGCTATCTTCACTGATACTAGATATAATTGTAGACTTCACCTTCACTGCCTCAAGGATTCTCCTAGGTTTATCAGATAGCAGATCGATCAACAGCTCATTATAAAGATCAGATACAATCATGACCTAAATATAGGTCATTAAATTACGCATACAAAGCAAATACGACAACATATGCATCGATAACGCATTTGCAGCATACATATTAAGTATGTCAATTATTATACTTCCTGTCTTAAGATCTGAGGTCATTCATCATTAAAAAGTATTATGTCAAGATTAGATAATTAAAATTACATAAATTACATAGTATGGCAAATTAAAGTATTATTGTAATATACTTCGGTTTATAATTGAGGATATAGGTAGTCACAATTAAACCTTTTTTTTTTTTTTTTTTTTTTAATTCCGCTCTAACGTCCGTTGCCGGGCGTCTCTGGTTACAAGCAGAACGTATTTCCAGTGGCGCCCGGCGTAAACGTACCTACTAACAAAATACATAAACAACCTCTTTTTTTAAAAATCAGTTTTATAGTACTAACCGCTGACTTTTCAATATAAATAATAAAAAAATCTGATAGAATTATTAGGTAAAAAACTATACATAACATCATATTATAAAACAAAGTCTACCGCGGTGTCTGTCTGTTGGCGATAAACCAAAAACTACTGCACCGATTTTCATGCTGTTTTCAGCAATGGATAAAGTGGAGGAAGGTTTTAGAATATAATTTTTCGCGGCCGAAGCCGTGGGTGTCCCTTAGTCTATATATATAAAAATTAATTGCTGTACATTAGTCTCGCTAAAACTCGGGAACGGGTGGACCGATTTGGCTAATATTGGTCTTGAAATATTCCTGGAAGTCCAGGGAAGGTTTAAAAGTAAAATTTCAGGCGGTACGAAGTTCGCCGGGACCACTAGTTTATAATAAATAAATACCGTGTAAAAAAATATTAATAAATCACAAACTTATTCTACCAAGCATTTTCTTCCCTTGGCCCACTAGAAGAGATTTCTTGTGAAATAAGTGGTGCCTTTGTACTCAATCTATCCTTATTGTTCATCTAATTGTTATTTTATTTTCATGCACATATAGTATAATTAAATAAAATAAATAAATAAAAATGTTTTTTTAATTAATTTCTATCAGTGTGATTTTCTAGTAGGTATGGATATTTTTCCTTTCAAAATTATTGTCAAAAACTTGATGGAACAGACAGGAAATTTATCAGATAAAGTTATCACATTGTACTGAGGTCAATGGCGTTAGAACCAGGTAAGAACTGGTTTAAGTTGTAATCATAAAAATTAAGAAATGTATTAACCTATACAAATAAGCGGATTCACACATTTTTGTTACTTTGAGGTATTTGAACTTTTAATTATTCAACCGACATCATGACATCATATAAAAATTATTTGGTATGAAGATAGTTGAGACACTGAGCAGATATTACTACTTCTACTTCTTTTAAAAACGTGGCTCCATCGATGTTCATCGATGATTTCGCCAATGTCAAGGTAATGCTTGATTAGTAGATAGTCCCGCACAGAAGAACTAGTTATTCCTAACTAGCTCCAGGTGCAGGACAAGTAACGTTGTTCGGTATGTGAGTGTCTGGGAACCCGATTTTTGCGGAGCGCCAGAGGTAACCTAAAAAGCCACCAGTCACGCGCTCAGCAGAAATCGAACTCCTAGCAGATATTAAACAGAAACTCTGTGGTAAGGGCTTTTACAGTGTTATTGGCTAAAGGTAGATTCACACATATCAGCATCAGTGATTTATCGGTTCAAAATATTGTTTCACACAATTTCTATGAACGCGTCCTCACATGTCAGTGTCAAATATGACTCAGTCATCAGTGACTTATCAGTCTTATCACTGACTATTTTCAACTATGGTGTTAGAAACTGAAGGTTCACTGACATGTGTGAATCCACCTTAATTTGACTGCTTCGGTGGCGTGGTCGGTAGTGCATCGGCTTTCGACTCCGGAGTCTCAGGTTCAATCTAATATTTGTGTGATCAACAAATGTTTGTTTCGGAATTTGGGTGTTTTCTATGTATGTTATGTATGTATTTAGAAATATATAAGTATGTTTATCAGTTGTAGTTTGGAATAGATGACGTTGTGTGAGATTGTCCAAATTCTTTTTTTATTTATTTTAATAGTGCTTGGAATGATTTGCACGAATAAGTATTAGTATGCTCTGGTATCTTAGGCCTTTTTATTGACTGAGGGAGCGAAGCGACTGAAGTCTCCGTTTCAACTTGCAGACTGGGGAGAATTTCTTTCGTCTGTACCCCTACATCTACGGATTCTGTCAGATCATGTTTGAGGCCGTATTTATCAACCGATTTGCATGAAATTTTACACACACACTCCTTGCTTACAATGAATAACATTTGAATGATATTTTTTGGATTGGATGACAAATGAAAGAGTAATCAAGAAAATTGAAGAAAAAAAATTCCAATCAAAGCCGCTCCCGAAGTCTATGGTTCACAGAACCACTAGTTACTCAATAGTAGGTAACTAGTGGTTCTGTGAACCATCCAAGAATCTTAAGCTATAAAGGGACAATTCCCTTTATAGCTTTAGATTCTTAGAATAGCAGTACCATGCAGTCATAATAGCAGATTTATTTACTAAACGTTGTGTAACAGAACGTAATGCTCTAGGTATTCCACATCAAACCTGTTTACTTGAGGGAAGCCGTTGTTTGATTCAAATGAATAGGGTGTTTTAATGTTAACACAGAACTAGTCTTATCAAAGTAAAGCCTGGTTATAAATCATAACATGATATAAAACAGTCCCTTCCGTTCCCTATATAAGCGGTTTTCACCAATGGATAGAGTGGTTCTCGAGCGAAGCCGCGTCCGCTAGTATATTACGAGTATTATTGGCAAAAAGTGGGTGTGTAATATTATATACCTCTGCACTGCATACATATTCCTTAGAGGAAATAAGACAGATATACAAACAGACACATATCACGCCTGTATCCCTGAAGGGTTAGGCAGAGGTGCATTACTTACACATCCACAATTTGCCAGTATTTTTAGTCCCACGTAATAGGGGGCAAGCCTATTGCCTCCACCGGGCACACATATAATGGGTTATGTCCAAAATGGCCGAATTAATTTAATAAAATGTAGCAGCTATATTGTGATTTTGAAAAAAAATTTAAACCCATTGCCTTACAATGAAATGTTGATGAAAGGCAACAAAATCTTATGTACCAGCCGCTATGGCACACAGCCAATTAATGTTCTGGGCGTCTTGGACTTACGAAATAAGTACAGATAATAATACCTATGATTATAATGTAAGATGATGGATGGTTTCTTAACAAGTTAAACAAATGTTAATAAAGCTCATTGGTACTCGCCTACTGCTATTCAAAACCCATTCTGTTAGTAACAAAAGCAAATGGTCCCACGAGAATTAACAGATGATTGCAATTTTGAGTTTGACCTTTAAACTAATAATTTGCTATCGGGTTTTATATGGCATTTTAATTAATTAGTTCCTTTTTTATCAGGTATGTACTTACTAATACTCACACATAATAGTAGATTATACAACAAGTGAAAATAAAAGAAAATTTAATTCCAAGTTACGAGTTACGAAGTTGGATCCCGAAAGTAGAGGATTCTAAAGTAGAATCCTGAGCGGAGCGAGGGATACAAGGAACGAGATATTTTTTTTTTCACGAGTAGTCTACTCTACTTTATACCATTGACTGCGAGAAAATAAGGTAAAGGTTTCCAACACCTACATTGTCTGATGGGGATGGGGGGTGGGGGGAGGTAACCTCAGCCTGCCAGTAGTTACGTTCTGCTTTCTTTTTTTTTGTAGTATACTTAGTTCGTCTATTGAAGCTCGTTCCAAATTCAAATGTCATTATTCACTTGTGAGTAAATGAGCGTTTTATTCACTGTTATCGATGAATAAAGTTTTTCGAGTGGCAATGTTATAATAATAATATGTACATACACAAAGATCGCTTCTTGGCGATAAGCATTGTACATGCATTAAGCATGTTTTTTCTTTACTTTTTATTGTTTGTGTACAAATTTACAATAAAGAGTATTTAACTTAAGTTAACTAAGTTTGATGACCACAATTTATCTCCCTACAAATTTTGTGTACCTATCTATTAACAATATCATAACGGTAGTACCTAATTAGGAGGGGGTCGTGGTCTAGTGGTAAGCGACAATATTAATACATTGCAAAGGTTGAGCAACATCTAGTCAGGCCGGTCTTAGGATGGGTGACCATTTCTTAAGACACTGAGACCCCTCCGTGCCTCGGAGAGCACGTTAAGCCGTCGGTCCCGGTTGTCATACGAACATCTATGGCAGTCGTTAGGGATAGTTGGAGCTCTTAAAAATCCGAAACTACAGAATTTCGATATCGCCCATGGGTTGTGAAGGTCAGATGGCAGTCACTTCACGGAAAATATCGAAGTTCAGCCGAATCACAGTTAGACTGGAAAGCCGACCCCAACTAAGTTGGGAAAAGGCTCGGTGAATGATGAACGGTAGTACCTAATTAAACCGCACTCCACACGTTGGTGGAGTGCTCAGCGTGGGCGAGTCAGCGCCGGGACCTCGTAGTGGGTCTGGGCGTGGATACCCTCTCGCTGGGGACCATGCTTCAAGCCATGGTATCCAGCGGGAGTAGGTGGAATGCGGCCGTGTCCTTCTGCGAGCAAGTCATGCTCGCGAAGGAGGCGGCCGGGAGGGAGAGGGAGCGTACCCTCCCCGCCGAGTTCCGTAGTCGGCGGCCAGGCCGCCCCAGACTACGCGACTACGCCCAAGACTATCGTCCTCCATGATCGGGGCCTGAGGACGGCGGGATCGCCACCCACCGTCCTTACAGAAGCAGGCTAGAAGGGTTGCGTGCTGCGGGGCCTTTGCCCCATAGCACGCAACCAGATTCACTCACTGACGCGGGATAAAACCCGACCCCAATGACGCGGGATTCTCGTCCCGACCAAACACCCGCAGAGACCACAGGGGTGGTCAAAGTCCGCCGGGCGCCACTGGACATACCCTCTGCTAGTAACCAGGGACGCCCGGCAACGGACGTTAGAGCGGCTGCGGCCTTGGGCCGCGGAATTAAAAAAAAAAAAAAAAAGTACCTAATTAAAACAAAGACTATTGTTCTTGTTTAGTTTTTCTCATTCCACACCACAGAATATTTTACATGCATACATTATAGTGATAATAGTGTCTCTGGCATTATAAGGTGGCTAACATAGCCCGAAGAATAAGCCCGAAGTCCTAGTCGAGTGGAGATAAAAAAAAGATTATCGAGTGGAGACTGCGTATTGGCAAGTGCAGTGTGGGGTCTCGTTAGATGCTGGAGCGGTCACACTGGAAACTAATTGGAGACGCTTATCTTCAGCAGTAGACAGTTGGACAGCGATAGGATAATGATTATAATCAGAGGTGAGCCTATTACTACCACTAAGTAGATACTACCTAATAAACTTTTACTACATTCAATATCTAATACGATGTACGATTTCTGACGTTTACGTTATCTACACGCTATGACACTTTACACGTGTGTCACAGCGTCGTACGCGTGGGATAGCATGGGAACACGCGAATCTGGTGCAGTGACGCGTAAGAATGACCAGTGTGTTCGTTACCATACAAGGCCAGATCCTGTTCAGATGTCATAATGCGTCGCATGTGAAGGACGAATTTGCCCGGGCCGTACCTTTAAGGTTTTCACAGGGTCAGTGCACAAGTCAGTCCGACTGACCTCAAAATATTCGTGTGCGAATATACAAGTCAGCACTGACTTCAAATCAATTTACATTGGGTTTTTCTCGGGTCAGCGCTGACTTGTTTCGAATTCGGAGTCAGTAACTGTCGTGTTTAAATCAGCCTTTATACACACACATATCACGCCTATATCCCAGAAGGGGTGCGCAGAGGTGCATTACACACCATTGCATTGCCAGTATTTTTAGACACACGTAATAGGGGGCAAGCCTATTGCTGTCACCGGGCACATTTATAATGGGTTATGTCCAAAATGGTCGAATGAATTTAATAAAAAGTAGCAGCTATATTGATAATATCACAGATAATATAGTATAATACTTTTAATATGAACGTAAGTTTGGAAGTCTTAGGCAAAGTGGTGCTCTGTCAGTCCTCCTGGAAAAAACAGTCTCCGGTTCAAACTATATTATAGAATATACCTCAGTCTTATGCCACCAACACTATAGTTTTTGCGACTCACATTGTAAATGAGTATAAGTTGTAAAATAAATACTTGATTGTTAACTAATTGCAACAGCAAATTGGTATTCCTTAATTACTATACGTTTTTCTCATAGATACTTGCCTCCCAATTGTTATAATCTAATTAATCAACAAGTTATAATAACTTCATGTTAAACTTCACGCGACAGAAACAATTTTATTGTTTATTTTAAAGTCATGCTTAGATTTATCAGCATTGTCTTTGCTTCAAACTGCTCTAGAATTGTCTATTACACTTTGTTTACAGAGTAAAGTTTGTTTACAGATTAAAGTAGGTATACTATATTTTACTTCCATCTTCGTATAAGTATTAGGGTTGCGTACCCAAAGAGTAAAACGGGAACCCTATTACTGAGACTTCGCTGTTCGTCTATATCTCATGAACAGTTATAGTTAGAATGTTGAAATTTTACACAGCTGATGTATATCTGTTATTTCTATAACAACAAATACTAAAAAACAGAATGTAATAAATATTTATAGGGGCCCCCATACAATAAACGTGATTTTTTTGCCGTTTTGGTACGGAACCCTTTGTGCGCGGATGCAACTCGCACTTGGCCGGTTTTTTTACATTTCTACAGGTAAGCAGAGACTCCATACGATCTTGACATTCTTCTTACACTTTAATTAGTATTTTAAGCATGCTCGCCTGTAACAGATATACTCTTAACGTCTTCTCCTCTTTCGAAAGTCGAACCTTACCACCCTGTCCATCCACACCCGCCTTATGTATCTGTTTTATCAATCTCCTTTCATCCATCCTCTCTACGTGATACCGAACTATATAAGAATCCCTTTTCCTAATTGTCCTGTATATCTTCTGAAACACCACATCACGTAAAATAGTACCTAAAATAAATAGAAAATGGTCGATCCGTTTCGCAGGAGTTCCTCTAAAAACACCGTGATACGAACCTACGTTAGTACATTAGTGCCTCAATGGTTTGTATAGATTACATTGTAAAGAGTCCAATCAGGTTAATTATTAGCCGTCTTCACCGTACAAAACTTGAATTTGCAATACGCTGTAATTACGCATCAAGTTACAGTGCAGTTCATTGCTTCACACTTAATACTTAACTGAGTTTATATTACTAGAACTTCTGACATTTGTAGCTTGATTTAATTTTGCCACCTTGAAAGAAAAAAGGCCTAGTGTTGCTAGAATCCATGAAGAGTAATAGAGAATTATATATTGCATTACCCAAGGAACAAAGCATTTAAGTAACTAATTGTTAAAAGAATAAAGTTGGGTTTTTAATATTGGCCCTAAGAAACTTCCTTGCGGCATTCCCTTATTTATCATAAATACTATTTGCATTTAATTTCACTCAACTCTCCAATTAGGTAGTTAAATATAAAGTTCTACGGTAATATCAAGTATAATATGTTTTTTATTAAATAACACAATATAATTGTCAAATAAATACTTAATAATATTATAGTAAATGTATCAAAGGCATCATAAATTTCTATACGGAAAATTAATGAAGTATACAGTAAAATATTATGTTAATTCAATTCCACATCTCTCTATTCACTTATTCAAGTCAATAATTATACGCAAATGTATGACAATTATTCGATCGTTGGGCATTTATAGCCATAAACCATGATTGCCAAATTATCATTTATATTACAAAAAGTACTGAAATTATATCTAATAACGGATGTATTTGCCATTAATTGGAACACAATGGTGATTTTGTTACGCTGTACTTCTTTTGCAATTGTTGTTATTCTAGGTCAAACTACAGATTATAATTATCATTTTCACTTTTAGAGGGCATTAAAGAGCAACGAAAGGTAAATTTCTTCACTTTTAAGTGTTATAAATTCTTCAAAGGGAATAAATTTTAAATATTAAGTATCGTGTTTAGTTAAGAATATGTGATGAGAAGTAGCCGGTAACATTATTAATTTTTTTTCTCCCAGCCCTTATATTAGGAAATCAACTGACCCTATCTGAGACTGTCAATTGAAAAAAAAAGGTGCCGCTAAAGTGAAACACACACACATAAGACAGACAAACCAAAGCAAAATGGTCCAGTATCGTCTCGAAATGTAGACGGTTCACTAGCTTGGTCATTCATTCGACTAAAACCAGTGACAAACAAAGCTTCACTCATAAGCACGAGTTAAAAATTTGTATCAATCAGCTCGCCTGATTTGCGTAATGTTTATGTAATGAACCGGACTTAAGTGTAACACTCGCTGGACTGTTACATCTCATAATAAAGTACAGACAGCAGACAAATGGTTCATCTACACTAATTATTATGAATCTGAAGACTTTGGGTGGACGCAGTAATCCCAGCAACTACAGTTTTGAATTAAAAAATATATTTATTTGCTGGAATGTCGTTACTGTCATGGAAGATAGGAAAGCCTTTTATCTGGGACGAGACACTCTGGCAAAGCCTCAAATGGCGCAAATACTCAAATTTAGCAGAAGACTACATATTTGAGCAGTTTGGAGTAGAGACGCTGGGACCTTGGGGTCCGAACCCTCGGAGACAGACAAAAAGAAAGACACACAGACAGACGGACGAAAGCCAAATTGTCCAATCTTGAAATGCAGACGCAAAAAAGTTAATAATAAATATATTTGCAGCAACTGACCTTGTAACTACTCAAATTGTTATGACCATACCCGTCAGCAAATTAAATAACGGATATAACTATGTAACAGATATTATAGTATTACTTGCTATAATTATATATGGTCAGAAGAACAAAGAATATCTAACATCTATAAGCCAATTATATCGATACATTTCAGCTGAATTAAAAGCTATTATTATATATAACTAGCGGTCGCCCACGACTTCGTCCGTGTAGTAATTTGGATTTTTTCCCGTCGCCCGTAATAACATCAAGCTTCGCAAATAATTACGAGTATTTTACGAACGAATTTGAGTTCCATAAAATATTAACATATTTTATGGAACTCAAATTCGTTCGTAAAATACTCGTAATTAGTAGTGAGAACCTTAATAGATAGATGCATGCTACCTGGACTTTTTGTTAGAACTTTTAAAGATGAACAATTCTTCAGGACATTATTTTAACATAACATTAACCATTTGACCGGCGCATGCAACGGAAGTTCTTAAAAGATATATTTTTCCCCATTTTTTTAAACATATTTCACTGCTGCTCTGCTCCTATTCATTGTAGCGTGATGTTATATAGCTTATAGCCTTCCTCGATAAATGCACATTTTAATACTAAAAGATTTTTTCTAATCGAACCAGTAGTTCCTGAGATTAGCGCGTTCAAATTAACAAACAAACTCTTTTTAATAATTAGTATAGATTTGATGGTTTTTGCGTGGACTGTCAGAGATTGTAGATCTTATCGATACTGACTTGTTTTGGGTTCGAATAACACAATGATACATTGGAAGGATTCCAAATTTTTTTTGTCTCAACCTGGAGATCGACTTCAAGACTTCAGCAACGCAGGGTTATACACTAATGAGTTCACCATCAATTCAGTTTCAGTAAACATCAATAAATAATCAAAGTATTCACTTTAATTTGTAAACACAGAAATGGCACAAAATAATGCATGGTATACCTTTGATTTCTAGATTTTTCAACAAAACATTTGCATTATGTCAGTCAGTTCGAGAAGTCGCTCCTGTTCGTGTTTTTTTATCCCACATCTTTGGGGTCATATCCCGCATCCCGGGGTTTATCCCGCGTCGATGAGTGAAGGAGTGCGTCGGCTGAGACCCCACAGCACACCACCGTTTTGGCATGTGTCTGTGAGGATGGTGGTTTACCAGCCCGCCACCCTCAGAGTCCAAAGTGGAACTTTGGAACTCAGCGGTAAGGGCTCCTTTTCCGTGTCATTCGCCTCCTTCACGAGCTTCTCTTGCTCGCAAAAGGATGCGGTCACGCTCCACTTCCTCCTACTGGAGACCATGGCTTGAGACCATGATACGCATGGTCTCAAGCGGGAAAGTATCCACACCCAGACCCATGACGAGGTCTTGGAATTGGCTTTCCCACGCACCCTATCAACTCCTGTTGGTGTGAGATATTCAACGCATTGTATTGTACTTATTTTTGAATCCTTGGATATAATTAAGTAATGCTAGCTGTACTGATTACGATGATTATCAAGAGTAAACTTGTTATTTATAAGACCAAATTATTTAATAATATTGATTTTCTGTTTCAATAGCTTTTAATAACATACAAAAATCATAAACATTTCAATCAAAAAAATGTTTAGTGTAAGTAAGTACCTAATTTAATTAATATGAATTAATGATCGCAATTAATTTTAAAGCCTCAATATTTTTTTTTATTCGATTATAATTCGCATTAGCTATTGATATACTTAAATAATTGTAATTTGCTCCGTTTGTAAACCAGTTATTTTAATGGGGAGTTCAAAACTACTGGTCTATATCTCCGGGGCACTATTCATCCCCACCTGCACGTGATGCACCTATTGACAGACGAATAAGACCCTGGTGAATAGATCCAAAGAACCCAGTAACGGCAAAAAGCTCACCCCCTATTACGTGAATCCAAGAAATTGTCCCTTTACAACAATCAATGATGGAACAGTGGTGACAGTCAAGGTGGGGACAAATAGGAATAACCCGCAAAAACTATCGTTGGGGCTGGACTTAAACCAGTGACTGTTCCCTTTCCACGAGAAACGTTCTATCAACTGACCAAGACTCCACAAGCCCGAGACCTCAAAACTTGCAACTTACCGCGTCGATACAGAGCCATCTACCAGACCGATGCCTGCGTCACCTTGGGGACCAAACTTCGGAAATGTAGACCGCAGTTCCATCGGATATCAAGTACGATCCCTAGATACTTCATCGAGGGCTTGATGTCGATGCTAACGCCTCCTACATTTATGCTGGAACCTTTGTGGACCGTTCCAAGGTCTGTGAAAACACAGAACCTCGGACTTGTGCAATACCACCTCCAGTCCCAGCCGCCGTATCCAACCCACGACTTGAGCAACACCCGTCGTGACCTTGAGTGCTGCCTCCTGGTGGAACTAACCACTACGATAAAGACGTCGAAGGTATCCTTTTTGCTTTCTGTATCTTCTTCACTTCACAGTCAAATACGACAGACTTAAAAATCTTAATTACTGCGATGTTTTTAAATACTGTTTACATGTTGGCTATCGTCATCTCAGCCCATTGACGGGCGTCATTGGGCTGTCGTTGTCCTGGGTTTAAACCTCCCCGAAAGAGGGGGGAATTCAGCCTACATATACTATGCTGGTCAGACGGGTTAGTATATGGTTTTATTTCGAGTTCTCTCCTTCTACATTTCGTTTCCGTTTACATGTTGCTTGTACACAAATACCTACATGGTTTGTGTTGAATTAACCAACAATGTCTAAAGATGGTCATGACCGATCAGTATTCAGAGAACGACTGATGAACCCACGATGACTACAATAGGAATGGTTCCTCTGCTTCCGCATTTTTTGTTTAAACTTTAATAGTCGCTAACTTGTGGAAATTTAAATGATGCATTGCCAGAGATAAATAGTAAGTATTCAGAATATCATAGTAAGTATTCAGAAATCGATTTTGTTAGCAAAGGTCTCGTTCAATCAGGTTTATCGCTTGAAATAAGTTAGCTGGAGAGTATTGCGAGCAAAAAATGTGTTGATTAGGTCACATCATCCACACTTTCTGCGATATCGTTGGTTATCGACAAACACTACCTACCGCCATATTCGCCCTGCTGAGGCTCCTATAGGTCAAAGAAAGACAGGCATACATCCCGCATATATCCCCGAAGAGGTAGACAGAGGTGTATTACACACCCACAGTTTGTCAGTAATTTCGTAGATCTCACGTAATAAGCAATCAAAATAAATAGCAAGCCTTTTGCACCCTATTACGTTATAAAAAAAAGGCATTATAAAAAAAGCTATAACCACTTGTAATTCATAGATCAAAATGACAATTAATTTAAATTAAAAAAAAACCGAGTTAGTTAATTGTGTAAACTAGTTAACATTGACCTTTTGAAACAAAAAAGAATCAATTACAACAAACATTATAAATATTTTTAAAATCGCAAAACTGCTTGTAAAAGTAACATTTTAAAATGAACAATCGGTTATTTTGCATAAAAATGGCTAAAAATAAATGTAAATACCTTTTGTTAAGGCAGAACAGGAAAAAATATTCACGTAGGCGGTAGTTAAGCTTTATTTATTGGCAGAACAGGTAATACACTTATGACATTTACTCCGTATATTAGGCAAGAACTGTATAACTTATTTGATTTTGCAGATTTGAGAACTAGATTTTTTGAAAGAGAGGCATCTATCCAACTGGGGCATGTATCCCGGATTTACCCTACCTACCAAAGATATAAGCCGTATGTTCTTGAGAAAGAAAAATCTTCCTCGAAAATAAACCGATGACAACCCTGATAAGTCCTTTCAACGACGACACAAAACCAACAAAGCGCCAAAGACAACTTTACATCAATATTATCCGTGACCACTATCTATATAAAACTTTCTAATTAACACGTTAAACATTATCCATTATTCTATTGTGTATCAGTTCAGTGACATTGATCATTGATCTAAAGCGGTTGTTTCCATGTGGCTCGTGTTGCGTGCGCGCACATTCGCGATTAAAAACGAAAGTGAAAAGAAAACGTGTGATGTAATTGCTCTACTCTAGTTGTTTGATACTGTAATATGCGCTAAACGTGTATTACATAGGTCAGTGTTGGAGAATATGAAGATTGAGCTTTTTGTGTAACGGATTTCGCGCGAAACTCGGAAGTCAGAATTTTTTAGGATATTTGTCTTTAGGACATTTTTTATTTTTTCTTGGTACATTCTTTATTTAAAAAATATTGAATGCTGTTAATTATTTTGTTTTGCCCAATTTGATACAACGTCGATTGATGAGTAAAATTCGAAATATCATGTCCGTCCGTCCGTCTTCATTTATTTATTATTTATTTATTTTAATCTTTATGCACAACGGTGTACAACGGCGGACTTATGCCATAAGGCATTTTCTTCCAGTAGACCTTGAGGTGATGCAGAAATAACATTCAGGTAGGTGCTCAATATTGGTTGTGAATTTGTGATCGACAATAATGGTACTAATACAAATACTAATTAAAGAACCAATAAGATATTATAACAATATGGGTACATAATTACATATATAAATATATAAATATATACAATAAAGACTATATACCTACATAATGCATAAATACTTCATCATACCTACCAAACGGTTAGTGCTAGAAAGATGTGCATAGATATTATGTGTATTTACCACGTTGATAAACCGCTAAATTAAAATACGATTTTTTTGGGGGTTTTGAAAGGTAGTACTTAAACATTGAAAGGTTACTACTTAAGACGATTTTGGTTTAGATATCCGTTTGCGAGATATTCATCTTTAAAATTCATTCTTTACAGTCTCAAAGTAACTCTAAAGATCAATTTTATCACTATAAGAGGTGTAATGCTATTTATTGTCCTAAAATATAATATTCGAAGTTCTTCTAAGATTATTTATTTTCTGTAACCTTTAAATAACATTAGTTCTAGGTACACATTTCGGTGAATAAACTGCTTTAGGCTGCTGCTTTAGTCTGTATAAGGCTAATAAACTCCAACACTACAATATCAATCAATGTTAATTTTTGTCATAATAATAACATTTAGTTTTGTCATAACAACATTCAACATAATAACGTAACAAAACGATATAATTATACAACAACGTGTTGACTTTCACACTAAATTTGTTACAATAGTATTCATAAGGAGTGTACTGAATCATCTTGCAAACAAAACAGAAGGTAAGTAACATTTAACAAAGAAGAGTACACAAAACATGTTAATTCATATTATACACATTACTCACCTAACCTAACCTAACTGCAGTGGAGTCACAGATAATAATAATAACTTGACCAAAGCAATAACAGATAACTACTTGTTCTTCTTCTTTCTTTAAAAACGTGGCTCCTTCGATGATCGTCGATGATTTAGCCAATGTCAAGGTAATGCCTGATTTTTCCCGCACAGAAGAACTAGTTACTCTGAACTAGTTCGCGGTGCGGGACAAGGAAACGTTGTTTTTGTATTGCAATTGAGCGTTTGGGCCTGGATTTTTACCCAGCAGCGACAGAGGTGAGCTAAAAGGCAACCAGCCACGCGTTCCGCAAATACCCAAATCCATATATTATGAATCAAAACACCAACTTCCAATATGGTAGGTGACTGTCAAATCAAATCACCTTATATTTATTAAATGTCAAAAATATACGTCTCATAGAAATTTGTATGAAAAACTCAACAATGACGTTACTACGAGTATTATGTAGCATCAAATCTGTAACTATTAGTGATAACTACTAAAAATAAATAAAATATAAATAATAAAATTGAATACAATATATGTCTGGGGTATCCTTTGGGGTTGAGACACTGGGGTCATGGGGTCCGAGTGCTCGCCGCCTTTATAGAGACACTAGTGGTCGCCCACGACTTCGTCCGCGTGATTATTGTTCCCGTCGCCGTATCTTTATAAATTGTAGCCTATGTGTTATTCTGATGTATAAGCTATATTATTGTAAAGTTTCATTAAAATCCGTTCAGTAATTTTTACGTGAAAGAGTAACAAACATCCATACTTACAAACTTTCGCATTTATAATATTAGTAGGATTGCTAGACGTTTAATAGTTGCTTCTCAGGACCAGAAGGCTGGCTATTTTCTGGCCCAACGAATAAGTATCGCCATCCAACGTGGCAACACAGCCAGCATTCTGGGAACCTTCCCAGTCAGCAATGACGCGGAGGAATTTTTAAACGATATTTTGTAATGTAAATATTTTTAGTGTATAATTATGTATATTGTAATTCTTATTGTAAATAAATACTTCTCATATACGTACATACATTAGGATTCTTTAAGTAGTATATACGTTTAAATTATTCATTTTAGCTGTAGGCATCTACACTATTACCGGAGTGGGACTAAATTGAAAAGGGACCACATAAGAAGCATATGTTTTCACTTTAAAAAAAAAAATCAAAGAACTATCGAATTAGGAACTCCTTTTTTTAGCTTAGTTTAAAAAAGATAATGAAATATGTACATAATAATATGGTCATCGTAGCTTCGTAGTTACAGTGTTCCTCATCAACAACGTTCCAAAATCATATATAAAGATTAAAAAAATACACGTCGAAAATTGACACAACAACCGACTTCAAACTAACGAAATGGGACCAAATAGTTGTCGGAATGGGACCAAATTGAAATGGGACTATTCGGTAAGTAGTAGGTAGACTCCAACGCGTTCAGGATGTTGTTGGGGGCTGCCTCGATTCTGTAGTCTGTAGTGCCTCGGGAATGTTCGCGGACGCACATATCGCATGTTTTCATGCGGCTGTGCGCTCGCGGGCAGCCTCGTTGGTGCGCAGGGTGCGGGACAGCTCGAACAGCGTCCTACAATAATGATATCAAGGAGGCTAGACTGTCCGTACCTCCGACATTGTTGCGAGAGGCATATTTCTGTTCCGATGCCGAAGAGGTTATATTGAATTTATCTATCTATACTTATAATAAATCTGTAGAAGTGAAAATTCTGTACATTGAAAATATCTAAAAAATAAATGGCGGGGGGTGTTGCTAGACCGACACCGAACCCAAAATGTGATTAAAATTTTTTTTGTCTGTCTGTCTGTCTGTCTGTTCAGGCATCACGCAAAAACTACCGGTTCGATTACGATGAAACTTGGTATAATTATTCTTCAATATCCTGGGCACCACGCTGGGTACTTTTTATCCCAGAAAAGTACATACAATAAAAACAAACTTAATTTTGCGGTTCGATCCCTAGACCCGATAACTATACCAACCGCAAATAATAAGTTAGTCGTAGGTTTTTTTCTTTTTTTTATATTGGGTTCGCCAAATTGACGCCGCCCGCCCGGTGGTAAGTCGTGACGACGTCTAGCAATTGTGGGCCACTCCCACAGCACACGTTACTGTAGAGAGTGGCCCTCAACTTGACGGCCTACTGATGTGCCTCTTCACGCTCCGCTTAAAGAACCCAGGGTTATATGTGGGAGGAAACACGTGCACAGGCAGGGCGTTCCAGGCCACTATTGTTCGGTAGAGAAACGAACGTTTAAAACGTTGGGTTCTCGCGAACATGCTATTCACTATGTGGGAGTGGCATCTCTGCCCGGCACGCGTTGTTCGGGATCGGAAGGAAGAGGGTGGGATCAAATTGAAGAGCTCTTCAGAACAGGTTACGTCACCCGCAGTGGAGTGACTAAGGGGCGCTGCACACGGCTAAGATACTATAATATTTTAACTTAAGATACAATATCGCTCGCCATACAATTTAATGGACTATCACACACGACGAAGATCATCTTTCACCGAGCCTTTTCCCAACGCAGTTGGGGTCGTCTAACTGCGATTCGGCTGAACTTCGATATTTTCCGTAAAACGACTGCCATCTGACCTCCACATCACATAGGCGATAACGAAGTTCTGTAGTTAGCCCGGTTGGATTTTTGATTTAGGGCTCCAACTACCCCTAACGACTGCCATAGATGATCGTATGACAACCGGGACCGACGGCATAACGTGCTCTCCGAGGCACGGAGGGGTCTCAGTGTCTTAAGCAATGGTCATCCATCCTAAGACCGGCCTGACTCGATGTTGCTTAACCTTTGCAATGTGTTAACATTGTCGGTTACCACTAGACCACGAGCCCCTCTAGATAATAAATAATATTTCATATTTTCGTATCTTAAGATGAATTTTTATGGTATAATAGAGAATACGAGTATTATAGTATAGATATAATAGAGAAACTGTTGTAGGAGGGCTTTATGAACGCAATAAAACCCAAAACAATGGTTTTTAGAACTTTTCTCTGTTTGTCTGAATGTTTGGACACGCTAATCTCAGAAACGGCGTAACCGATTTGAATTTTTGATTTGATTTGCAGTTTGGTTTTCATTCGCTTCATAAATAAAAATGTTATGTAGATCTAAAGTAACACGCAGGCGGAGCTGCGGGCAACAGCTAGTTTAGAAACATAAATATTTACTTGACTATTTTGAATTCGGAATCTATTAATTTATACTATTAATTTGACTAATTTGGACTATGTATGTAATGCGACAAAATTTAAATTTGATATTGACTGTTTTATTTCGCCTATTATATATTATATGTTCATAGTACACCTCGTTAGTTCACCTGGGTGGACCACAAACATCAATTATTGTTGGTGTACCACCTTAGTCCACCTGGGTGAACACATTTTGAATAAACCAAACTGAGCGAGATAAGAGAGATGTACTACGAACAATGGGCGTTTTATTTGACTATGTACCTACTTATAGACTAATTACTGACTGTTAAAATGTAATACCTAAATGTACCAAATTCAAAATTTGACATTATATAATGACCACTTTGACTATGTATGTATATTAAATTTATTTACAATAAGAATTACAATATACAAAATAAACATAATTATAGACTAAAAATATTTACATTACAAAATATCGTTTAAAAAATCCTCCGCGTCATTGCCGACTGGGAAGGTTCCCAGAATGCTGGCTGTGTTGCCACTTTGGATTATTCTTTGGGCCAGAAAATATCCAGCCGGTCCTGAGAAGCATCGATTAGGCGTTTAGCAATGTCTCTATAAAGGCGGCGAGCACTCGGACCCCATGACCCCAGTGTCTCAACGGCTCAAATATGTAATCACCTGCTAGGTTAGCATATTTACGCCGTTTAAAGCCTTTAGCCGATGCAGCAGCAGCGCCGGCACATCCAGATGTGCTTGGAAGGTGTGAAGGTGCTAAGGTGTCAACGCATGTATGTAGCGTTCCACACCAAAGGCCTTCCCATCTTCCACGGTAGCAACAACATACCGTCCGGTCTCTTTCCATCGCTTCGTGCTAAACCATTTGGTTCGCGTACGGCCGGAAGACCTGCGGTGGAAAGAGCCCTACGAATTATGTCGTTTAGAATAGCGTGCCGAGGTATACGACCTGCGCTTCTGCTACAAGAAAGGCCATGGTGTCCCAGATTATCGACGGCTACTCCACAGGTGCAATAATGCGGGGATACACAAGGTGTATCCCCGCATTATGTGTGTACAAGGTGTACCCAGCCGAAGGCAAGTGGCAATGCGGAAGGTAATGTCGTCCAACATTGTACCGATGTTGGGCGATGGGAGCGCCTGGATCCATAACCCTGACTCCCATTCGCCAACAGCTAGTAGGCGTGCACGCTCTGAAATATTGACAGAAGTGTCAATTAGTGTATTAATTCTCAATTTACAGAGCGGTGAATCCCACAGTCGCTGTGAGCCTAGGCGTGAGGGCAGGTCAGTGTCGGGGCAAGACATCCTCCAAGCATTTATGGCATCGGTCTTGCATCGCACCTCGGAATCAATCAGTGTATTTGACAAAATTTTCCTGACTAATTCTTCGGTGCTATGGACCGACGACAGAAATTGATTTTATGATAATGTTATTTAATTTTTGTATGTTCAATTCATAAATTGCTTTCCAATCCATAGGTTGGAAACCTGAAATAAATATTTTTTTCTTTTTTTTTTTAATTAAAAAAAAATCAATATCGGTTCACCCAGTCCGAAGATATGAGGTAACACACATAAAAAAAAAGAAAAAAACACGCAATCGAATTGAGAACTCCTCCTTATTTGGAAGTCGGTTGTTATGTGGTTCTTAATTCCCACGGGATAAAGTCCGGGGATAAAAATTGCTCTTCTCAGCCAGTGAAAGTCCCGTTCAAGTCGGTCCAGCCATTTCAGAGATTAGCCCGAATAAACAGACAGACAGAAAGAATCTGAATCTTATTTTTTTATGTAAGTACCTACCGTATATAATATGTAGGCACTTGCATTAAAATAAGAGAAGTCATCATCCACAAAGCATTTTCTCAACCTAGTTGGGGTCGGCTTTCCAGTCTAACTGCTCGCGGCTGAACTTCGATATTTTCCGTGAAGCGACTGCCATTCTGACCTTCACAACCCATGGACGATATCGAAGTTCTGTAGTTAGACCGGTCGGTTTTTTTATTTTGGTCTCCAACTACTCCTAACGAATGCCATAGATATTCGTATGACAATCGGGACCGACGCGCGACGGCTTAACGTGCTCTCCGAGGCACGGAGTCTCAATGTCTTAAGAAATAGTCAAACATCCTAAGACCGGCCTGGCTAGATGTTGCTTAACCTTTGCAATGTGTTAACATAGTCAGTTACCAATAGGCCACGAGTAATACAGAATACATAATTATAAGTAAAACAGATATATCTTTGCATATATCCGGTATCTCCTAATCTACAGTTTGTTACAAAATTATAGTGACTTCTTCACAAACACATTGTATGTAACATTGCCGGTAATAAACCTTGGCATTTTAATATCAATTTCAAAAAAATACAATTTTGCAATATAGATCATCTACATCTCATTTCGATTATTATACATCAATCATCGATTATGCAAAAAAAACGTCAAAATGATTGCTTGACTTATTTATTGCGATAACTTTGTGGAGTTATTGACGATTAGTTTTGTAAAAAAAAATGATTGTAAATTTATTGGTGGACGCTCGCGACTTCTTTTACGGAGTCGTTTTTAAGGTTCTGCACTTATTACCCCTAGGGTAAAACGAGACCCTATTACTAAAGCACCCCGCTTCGAGGCTATTCGTCCGTTCTTAGAAGAAATATTAAAAAACAGAATATGATAAATATTTAATAAGGTAAAAAATCATGACGTTTTGGTACAGAATCCTTTGTGCGCGAGTGCAACGAGGACTTGGCCAGTTTTTCAAAACATTTTTCATTGCTGCTACTATTGGTTGTATGGTACGAAGAAATCCTTCGTGCGTGAGTCCAACTCACACCATGTATCTTTAAAAAAAAAAATCATTGCTGCTCCTTGGTCGTAGCGCGACGTTATGCAGTGGACGAGGATCTATCCAGGAAGTCTGAAATATTACAGTCTTCCTAGATAAATACATCATAGAACACAAAGCGAATTTTTCAATTAAAACCGGTAAGTAGGTTCTGAGATTAGCGCGTTACTTCGCTCTATAATTATTAATAATACATATTTAAGCAGTAAGTATATTATTCACTAATTGTAAAAAATTACAAAAATACTTTAAATATCAACTAGATTTATTTGTTTGGATTAAATACTAAAAGCCTTGAGACAATATAGAACGACAAAACTCGGTCTTGCTAATCTAGATATACATCAGTTGTATTGCTAGCGATTATGATCATTATTAATGTATCATAAAGTATATAATGCAATGGGTAATTGCAAGGATACATTTCAGTTTTGTCGTGAATGGACTTATCTATTAGGAAACTTGTGTACTTTTGTTGTTGCACTATTATACAGTTGAATGAGTGTCGCCGTTAACGTATGAAATAATTATAGTATGAAGTATTGTACATCCAGTATAGTATCTTTTTGACGCTCGCTGGCTTTGGAGAGAGATAAATATACATACATATATCACGCTTACATCACCGAAGGGGTAGGCAGAGGTGCATTACTACTCTTTGCCAGTAATTTTTTGGTCCCACGTAATAGGGGACAAGCCTATTGCCGTCACCGGGCTCTATAGAAAGTTGTTTTTTATGGGCCGAATGAGTTTAATTTATAATGGATTTATTTATATATTTTTTTATTTATTAATAGAGACATTGCTAAACGCTTAAATGATGCTTCTCAGGACCAGAAGGCTGTGTATTTTCTGGCCCAAAGAATAGGTTTCGCCATCCAACGTGGCAACACAGCCAGCATTCTGGGAACCTTCCCAGTCGGCAATGACGCGGAGGATTTTTTAGACGATATTTTGTAATGTAAATATTTTTAGTATATAATTATGTATATTGTAATTATTATTGACATAAACTATTATATGTATAAAACCCATAAACGATTAATTTAAAAAAAATGTGTAACCCCCGTTGCCTTGCTATGAAATGTTGATTAAAGGCAACTACATCTTACGTAGTAACTATTTATTAATGTGTGATCTTACGTGCAGTATTGTGTCTTGGACGCTCACTGGCTTTGGAGGGAGATACTCGTAAATATATCACAAATTATTGTCTGATCGATATTTTTCAGGAACAGAAAGCTAGTTTAGAGAATTAATATCGCCATTGAATGTGGCATTTTCTTTAAATATTGTAAGTGCTTACTGACGTTAGCAGCAATAGTTTATGGAAATAAATAGACAAATTAAAAAATAGTTAAGTTACACTATATTTGTACTGTTCCCTATTTGTGACAATAGTAACAAATATTATTACCGATTCTCAATCTTAAACTATCGGCCGTTTACTGAATTGAGAATTTTAAGTTAAGCACCACTGAGTATGCCAGATGTCAAAATTCAGGAACAAATTTGGACATTTGACGTGCTCAACGGATTCTTAACTTCAAAATTCTCAATTCAGAAACCGGCAGTCCTACACGGTTTATAGAGTCTAATTATAAAGACCAATATGCTTTACATTATCGACAGATACTTAAGTCTCTTGGCATAATAATCACGCCTATTTTGAGGTAAGCAGATATTCATTACAAACTTACATTTTAGTAGCAGTGTTGTTGATTTCCAGTAGTTATACTTCCATTATTAACGATTCTATAATTCAGTAGGTACGAGCCCGCCCGGGCGCCGCTGGAAACTCTTCCTAGTGGTAACCCGCGCTCTGTAATGGATGTGGGTGCGGCCGAGGCCTTAGGTCGCAATCATTAAAAAAAACCGGCTAAGTTCGAGTCGGAAAAATAATTACGTTTGTTGTTTGGGAGCCCCCTTAAATATAAATTATATTCTTTATAAGCGGCAACAGAAATACTTCATCTGTGAAAATTTAAACTTTTTGACTATCACAGTTCATGAGATACAGCCCAAGATAGACGGACGGACGGACAGCGAACTCTCAGTAATAGGGTTCCCGTTTTATCCTTTGTACGCAACCCTAAAAAAAAAAGTAGGCACGAGTGTTACAATCTCAGTAGCCCGAGCAATAAAGTTCATTGAAAATTAACTCATCCATATACACAATGAAATTACTTGTTATTAAAGGTACTTAAGTAATGTATATTAACTGCTTCATGGCTTAGTAATCTTAAGTGTGTAATTATTGCATTAAAATGGCAATATGTAGGGTAAATGCCGAAATTAACATGACGATAAAACTAATGTTTATTGTGTACAGAGATGTATTGCCATCCAAAGTGGCAATGCGGGCAATTATCAAACTGAAATTCTGAAATCTGAAAAAGTTTCTGTGACACATAAACGAATGTGGAACTTAAATTTTATTGACCGAGCGAGCGAAGCGTATATATACATTTATAATGTTTGCGAGGTCTACTGTTCGACCATATGGCGACCACTAATCTATGGATTTTGTATGGGTTTGTACAGCATAGTAAATATTGTACAAATTGGCCCAGAGTCGGAAAGAGCAGCGGACTGATGTGGGCTGATGATCGTGATGATATACGAAACTGTGACTAAGGTGATTAATCTACGTTAGTAGAGCAATGATTTTAAATACAATGGATTTCGGATCATCGCTCAAAAGTGTCCGAACTAAAAGAGAAACAAAACGCTAAAAGAGAAACAATCGCGCGCCAGTCTTGATTTTGACAACTGAACGACAACACGTTGCACAATGCCGTACTGTATTGTAAAAACGTGTAAAAACTACGAAAAAAAAAGCAAATTGAAGACGGTGTATCATATTTTCAGTAAATAAGCTTTTGTTTTATTATTTGCAATTTATTATTTCACTTAAAATACAGTATTTCGTCGATAATAAATTAAAAGACAAAAGTAAATATTGCAATCCAGTCCAATACCGAAGTACCTATCTGTCTCTTTCGAACTCATCCCAAGCTCAGTAAAAAGAAAGAGACCATTTCATTTTCACTGAATAATGTACTAACAAAATGACCATTCAGATTTATTCGGATTACCGATAGCGATAAAACTATTTGGAACAAAGATTATAGTGGAGACGCCTTGGCTCTTTATGATTTTTTTTTCGTTATATGAACCAACATCTATTTCAGTTTTCCTCGGGATCCAGTACACTGTGCACAATGGAAAAATATTATTGCCCTAGCACGGCGAGAAGAATATTTTGATCCAAAAAATAACAATCTTGTTTGTTCGGCTCATTTTATGACATAACAAAAAGAGGTCAGATCTTTATGAAACTTGTACAAGAATCCCTTGATTGAATGGAGGAGATAAGCCCAAAAATGTTTTTAATTTTCACAGGGTATCATTGTTTTGTCATAAATATAATTACACATGTCATTTTATTTCGTGTATGTACTGTTATTTTCTTTTTATTTGGATTCTCGGTAATGTATTCCCACGGGAATCGGGGCCGAGATAACTATATCTCGCGGGCGGAGTCACGGTGATCAGCTAGTAGCCAATAATTTCGTATCCCAAAAATTAACCATAAGATAAAAATAAATTAATGATGCGCAGTTTTAGCAACTAATTCAGTCACTTGAAACACGGCTATCTTGTAGTAGACGTAGCGACATAGCGTTATGAAAATAGTAATGAAAGCGGAAGAACTTTGACACCCGCAAGAAGTTTGGCATTTATAATATTATAATTAGTTAAATTCATTAATTCCCTTTTTGTTATTCATACACTACAGTTACTTATTATGAAACTGACTCGAAAAAAAAAATCTTTGTCAGTCGTTAATTAGTTTTTCAGCTTATTTCGTCTAACATAAACAAGTAATTACAATTTATAAGATTATGGAATTTATTGTAGTCTTACATTAATTATTACGCCTACGTAGGTACATATCATGGAATCCTTAAAAGACTTTAACAAAATAAACCTACTCCATTGTTTCTATGTTCACGTAGTTCAAGTATAAGCTGCATAAGGTGAATTAGTCAGGCGGACAGATAGAAGCTACGTAATGCGATAAATTAGTGCAAACAAAAGTGAACACTATTCCGTTGAATCAAGGTTTAAATTTTAATATGAAATTTGTTTATATCTATGTATGCCTATGTATAATGTATAGGTCGACTCGGGACATTATTTTCTTGCGATTTGTTCTAGATCCTATGTCCGTTGTATTATAAGGTCTTTGTAGTAGAGCCATACTTTTCCTAGTACGAATGACCTGGGTTCAACCTTGTCATTCTAATTACTACTCGAGACCGACGTGGATTACTTAGCTTTAACAATGTTTCTCACGGTATTCTTTAGAATCTTGCTTTTCCTTTCATTTCTTTACGTTTTCCATCGTTTCCTGCTCTGATGACTGCTGAGATTATAAGTAGGTAACATCTATCTTTGCTGTTTTTTTTTTATATATCGTGATAACCACCCACCGTTCTTACATAAGCAGAAGCCCTTACATAAGAAAATGCCAATGGTCTACCGTTCGTCCATATGGGCGAGTAGTAGTTATTTAGAAAAAGAATTGCTCTGCGTCCTATTTCTGTACTTCTAAAGTTATAGTGACCTTTTTTTTTTAATTTATTTATTTATAAATCATTGCAAACATGGGTTACATCAGATGTTACAGCAATAATTTATAGATTCACCATATTTTACCATAATACTAGGCATGCAATTTTAGTACCTACATGGCTCAATCCAGAGCAAAATTTCTGGATACATAATCATACCATATAATGTTACAAAGTTCAAATTTATATAAGTAAATTAAGATGTCATGTTAATCCGCGTCCCTAGGCCGCGGCCGCTCTTACGTCCATTACCGAGCGCCTCCGGCAAGAGTTATAGCGACCTACGAGTAAAACTTTTATTGTTTAAGTTTTTTTTTTTTTATTATTATTACATTTATACATTTTACAGGCAATAAATTTATCCTGTAAACCTACATAGGTTTGCAACTTACCTTACTTTTTAAAGTTGGGTTTACTTCCCTAGTCATTAAATTCATAACAAAACAGTAATGACTAATACTGTACAGTATTTACCAACTGATCAAAATTACCATACCCTTGACAATATTAATTCGACCTACCGCAATGTCAAGTACATAGATGATTGGTCTTGACGCGAATTAACCTGAACCTTAGGTATTATTGAACCCTGACCTCGGCACGTCAACTAATTTGTTGTCGACGTATCTGCTTACACTGGTATTATTCCAATTGTAATTATATCTGTTTGACATTACTCATGCTTAAATTACCTGAGGTTACGAACTTACGAGGTTATTTACTTTAGTAAATACTAGCAGACGCTCACGGCTTTGCCCGTTAAAAATGATATACTAAAACATTCCACTAATCTATATATACAAATGGGGAATGTAATTTTTGTCCCCCCTTAGCTCTCGAGAACTGCTTATGCTCCAATGATGGTTGACCCCTCTATGGATAGCCCTCGATCTGGAGGCAAGCCAAAAAATCGAAAATTTGACCTAGCCCTAAGGGGTCAAAAGTTATAGGCCAAAACCTATGGCGTGGTGAGGCGCGAAGCACCGCGCAAGACACTGTACTAGTAGATAGAGAACCACTCTATCGATTAATAAAAGCAGTCACGCTACGGAGTACCTACTTTTTTTATGATATATACTAGCGGACGCCCGCGGCTTCACCCGTTTGACAAATTATAAATGGGTTATGCTCCGCTGTACCACTGGTTTATACCACCAGTAGTAGGACGGGTAAAATAGGTATGCTCCGTGGTTCCCCTCAGTGGTACAGTGGAGCATATGTTCACAAATGTTAAAAATGTATTCCACTGTACCAATACCGCATCAAAATCCGTTGCGTAGTTTTAAAGATCTAAGCATACATAGGGGACGAAGCAACTTGGTGTTATACTGTGTTATGATTATGATATTTAATATAGATATATAGATAGTTTAACATAATGTAATCCATTACTTTTTATTAGTAAGTAAGCCTTCCTTTAAATTTTTTCCTTTAAATAATTAAAATAAAAAAATAAAATAAAAAATTATAAATACATCACAAAAACGTACGAACACACGGCCTTTCCCTAAAAGGGGAATGCTCTGACCACTGAATTACGATGACCTAGTGGTAACTGACAATGTTAAGACATTGCAAAGGTTAAGCAACATCGACTCAGGCTGGTCTTAGGATGGGTGACCATTTCTTAAGACTATAAGAGACCCCTCCGTGCCTCGGAGAGCACGTTAGGCCGTCGTTCCCGGTTGTTATACAAACATCTATGGCAGTCGTTACGGGTAGTTGGAGCCCTAAATCAAAAATCCGAACGGTCTATTTACAGATCTTCGATATCACCCATGAGATGTGAAGGTCAGATGGCAGTCGCTTCACGGAAAATATCGAAGGTCAGCCGAATCCCAGTTAGACTGGTAAGCCGACCCCAACTGCTTTGAGAAAAGGCTCGGTGAATGATCATAGAGAGATATTCATAATTTCTAGATCGCGTTGGATCGTGAAGAATAGTTTAAGCAAACTATTATTTATATATAGCAAAAACAAAAAATACTTTGAAATGCAAAAATATTTGATGTTTATGTACTAGGTATAAGTTTAAGATTAAATTAACTCAAGGATCTCGCTACTCGTGTGGTGTATTGTTCCGGTTCCCTGTTTGAGAACTACTTATCGCTATAAAAAGTTAAGTTAACCTACCTAAGTTTCCTTCAGGGGCATCTGGTCTAGAGTAGTAAAATGTCTAGTGTATCATAATGTCTTTGTATACAAAATATCTAAAGTGTTAAATTGTCCAATTGTACAAAATTACCATAGTATCGAAATAACGAAAATATCAAAATGACTAGAATATCATAAAATGTACTATCAAAGAGACTGGTGAGTCAATGTATTTTGAGCAGAGGTGTGTTTAACCCTTATACAATCATAATTATAGTACAGGATACCATATCGCAGATCGTGTCTACCGAAATACAGATCGCTAACTAAACTCAATTAAATCTCCGTGTTTGATGTAAATTATTTATTTATTAGAAAACCAAACTAATGACAACTTAAATATATATAAAAACATAAAATATATATACAACTGCGGGCCACCAGAACCATAAAGTTAGCTATTGACGACGAAGCGACGCTCCCGGAACAAATAAGGGGCGTTGGACTTCTCAGGGCCTTAAATGTTAGTGGCTAGTCGCCAGACCAGCCACTAACGACATCTTTCAGTCATGCGAGTTTTATAGATTAAGTCATTTTGTTAATGTAGTCATTTTGATAATCTAGTCATATTGATAATCTAGTCATTTCGACTATCAAGTCATATTGATAGTCTAGTCATTATGATAATGAAATCATTTTGATATAATTTTTTTTTGATACTATGGACATTTTGATAGTGTGGACATTTTAAATTCGTCATTTTGAATACAAAGACATTATGATGCCCTAGACATTTTACTATTCTAGACCAGATGCTCCTGAAGGCTAAGTTTTGCTACACTAACATATTTTAAAAACAAATTCCTCCGAAGCGTCTGTCTGTTCGCGATAAACTCTACAACTTCTGTACTGATTTTCATGCCGCTTTCACTAGTTGATAGAGTGGTTCTCGAGGAAGGTTTTTGTATACATATAGTTTGTCAATATAAAGAAATCCCAGTATTGACAGAGCGAGCGAAGCGTGTACATTTCGAGGTCTGTCTCTGTGTCTTTCGTGTGTCTGTCTGCCCCCCCCCCCCCCAAGTTATTTTTTATTTAATTTTCTTTGGGGAGCTTACGGCTAATTTCACAAAGTAGGTCCAAATGCGGTCAGATATATACCAATTATAAGCCTCCAAATAACCTTCCTTAAATACATATGAAAATTATACATAAAGTAGTTTAATCACCTACCGTAACTAAAGAAGGATCCTGGTATTTATACTTCGTAGTACCGTCACCGTGTTATTTAATATTACCAAATTGGAAAGGCAAATGTTTCAAAACTTTAAATGTTTACAAAGTTATTGCAAGTGCAGTTGTGACAAAGTTACTTCAGGCGCCATTTTAGGCTCACAGGCTCACATGACCGCCCCTTCACTTTTTAAAATTAATTTGATCACATATAAGTTCATTAAAGTTATTATTTTAAGTAACAAAAATTCTTTCCACGATCCTGTTTATGTTACATGCGAACTGCCTCTCGGTAGACTATGAGACTGCCGTCGCTTTATTTATTTTTTATTTTTCTGACGTCTCAGCTTCGATCAAATATGATCCACAAATATTTGTTTCGGAGTTTGGGTATCTTCTATGTATAATATTTATGTATTTAGAAATATATAAGTACCTATGTTTATCAGTCGTCTAGATCCCATATCACAAGCTTACATTAGCCTAATTTGGGCTAGATGACATTGTGTGAGAATGTCCAAAAATGTTTATATTTATATATTTATTTATTTATTTACATATTTTAACTAGGTAAGTAGGTATCATTTCTTGTTATTTTCTTTCAATCCTAGTTGGCTAGTAAAGATTACTCTTAGCATAATATGAAGGCCTCCAGTAGTACATTATCTTTAAGGTGTAACATCATATCTTTGTTTCTTATGAGGTACATTACAGTACAGAGATCTTTACCTTTTACCATACACGCTCTACACGCCTGTACAGTTCGCGAGGGATAAGCGGAGCTTTGCATTTGTGTCAGTGCAGTGTACGTGACCGTATATGTGACCTCTTTAATCTTTTTGTGTAACACATGTGTTGTACACACAGCTACAAAAACAGTTTTTGTTTTACTTTTCGTGGTCACTCACACAAATGCAAAACTCCGCTTATCCCTCGCGAACTGTACCTATAAAATTAGTTTTCTCGATTCGGGTTCCTCATGGGAACCTAATATCCAGATAAGAACTATCTTATAATCTGTCTAGCGGTTCAATGTATCTACCGTATAAAATTGCATTAAGATCGGTCACACCGATTTATAGATTTACCTGCCGATTAACGGACGAGGTACTGTTAAACGTGCCGATTCGCGTCAATATACATTTCATTACATGAGACCAGCAAGCTGCTGGCGAAAACTGGGCTCGTATCATATCCCTTTGCCTACGAAACAAACGTGACTATAAGTATACAAGTATGTATTATTTATAAACAAGCAAAACTTGTAGTCACGAACTAGTTTGAATGTATTGCATCCGAAATGGGTATGTGCACTGGAATCCGGCGCGACGACTTTCGTTGCACGGCGCAATGATGCGTGGTGCGGACATTGGCAACACACTACTGTATCCAGGGATGTCACACGCCAACCAATGATGTGAAAACGATAATTAGTTTTAAGATTATATAGAGCAATCACATTAATATTAATGGAAATAGTAGGTACCTGAATGTGTTCTTTATATTATGTAATTACAAAATTAAAAGAATTGAATTGAACTGTACAACATTGCCATACAACGTAGTAATCCAGCCAGCCTTTTGCCATACAACGTAGTAATCCAGCCAGCTTTCTGGGAATATTGCCAATTGGCGTACTAATCATGAGCATTTTTAGTCACAATTCTGACATTGTACCACAGAATAGGGAATAGTACTTACATAGTTGTACTCAACACCATTTAATCATACAACATAGCTCAACCCTTGTCCTCCTCGACCTTGTTCAAGGGGATGCTGGGTTAACGAATATAAAGAAGACAAGTATAAAAAGTCTGATATACCCACGTCGCGTAAAGCACTTTTTAGTAGAGTCAAGAATAAAATTATTACAGTCAATAATACTTAATAATTACCCTGCTAATATTAGAAGTAAAAAAATAATTGCATTGAAGTTGATACTTACTGTATATTTAGAATATGGAAACCCTTTATTTTGAATGGAAAATAATAATACTTAATAATAATAAGTTGTGGAACGTAGACTCGACGTTCATTGTCCCGATGGTCGTTTCGGCAAACGGACTAATAGCTAAGAGTTCGATCAACACCTCAAGAGACTCGTTAGATTGTTGGATCAAGAGTCAGATTCAGAAGGCTGTTATCCTCGACACGTGCCGTATTGTTAGGAGATTTCTCAGTCTGTAGCCTCCGCCGCCGGTAGTTTGGGTCCTACTCCGCTACTGGTGGGACACTATTTTTTATATTTTTAAATGTATTTGTGTTTTTTATAAATCTATTTAAAAATGTATAAAATAAGAATGTTATTGAATAAACGAAATAATAATAGTATTATAAATAATACCTTATCCGCACTCCAACCCTCTAAAATAATAAAACAACCTTCCGTGTGCCCTACTCTGCGCCTGCTGAGTGAACCATCGGGGCTGTGGCAACCCTACTTCAACCCGGTTATTAAGGAGTGGTAGAGTAGCCACCGCGGTGAGAGATTAAGAATCTAATATTATCGTACGATTGCAATTTATACCATAATGAATATCGAAGTCTCTACATCGAGAATCTACATTGAGAAGTATCGATCACTCGTTTCGATATTTAAACCGTGTAAAAAGCCTTCGCTAACTGGACAGGTTTCCAAAAAGCAAGCAATATGGTCATGTAAGTAGCCAACCTTCTAGTCCTGCCTGAGAAGCATAAATCAAGCGATTTGTGTTGTCTTTCAATAGACCCCCAATCGCCTAAAATACGTACGGTGATTTTTAAAGCGTTTTAAACATTCGTTTCTAAACCAAACGATAGTGGTCTGGAACATCCTGCCTGCGCACGTGTTTCCTCCCACATAAAACCTTGGGTTCTTTAAGCGTCACTAGGTCGTCAAGTTGAGGGACACTGTCTATAGTATTTTTGTAGACTTGATAGTCTACAAAAATACTATAGGCAGTGTGGGCTACTCTCATCGTCAGACGTCGCCACGGCTTACTATCAAGCGGGCGCGGGCGGTGTCAATTTGTCGAACCTAATATAAAGATTACTGTAATTACACCACTTTTTTTTCTATTAGTCGATTACGTAGGGTTATTTAATAAATTTTCATTAAATTTTTGCATAAAAACCGCAACAACTTAATAACTTAGATACAATTAAATCAGAAGTACTTACTTCCTTATTACCGACCTGCATTCGTAAGTTTTATCAGATTATACTAACAAAATATTCTTAGAGAGACGTAAGTACCAATTGCGTATATTAAAACAGGTAAGTATTTGAAAGTATGAAGGTATAATGAATATAATTAATAACTGAATAATCTATACTACTATTATAAAGAGGAAAGATTTGTATTTTTGTATGTTTGTAATGAATAAACTCAAAAACTACTGTGCCGATTTAAAAAAATATTTTACCATTGGAAAGCTACATTCGCCCTGAGTAACATAAGCTACATTTTATCCCGGTATTGTGTTCCCACGGGAACCGGGAAATCACGCGGGCGGAGCTGCAGCGATCAGCTAGTTTTTATTCATTTCCAAAATTGACACAAAAACCAATTTCAAATTACCGAAACCGATTAGAACATCTATATTTAATACGACAATTTGTCTGTCTGTCTGTCCGTCGGTCGCGTTTTTCAATTTACATACATTTGCATGAAATATTAAAAAAAAAACAATAATTTTTTTTTAATGTATTTTTTTTTTTAATCTGGCGATAAAAAGTTCGTCGGGATAACTAGTTTCTTTTTAATTCGATTCTCCCAGCCGAAAGATATTTGGTAACAAACATAGAAAAAACACAGTCGTTTTGAGAACCTCCTCCTCGTTTGGAAGTTGGTTGAAAAGTATACTGTCACTATTTTAAGTGAAAACTTGAATATTTAAAGAGAAAACCGGTATCATCATCAATGACTCCCAAACTTCGAAACAAACATTTGTGGATCATACAAATCTATATATTTAATACGACAATTTGTCTGTCTGTCTGTCCGTCCGTCGCGTTTTTCAATTATAATTAATAATACATACATTTGCATGAAATATTAAAATATTCGTAGAAGTTTAGGGAAGGTTTTTTTTTTTTTTTTTTATATATATTTGAGGTGATACAAAGTTCGCTGGGATAACTAGTATTAATTAATTAATTTAATTTAGTAAGGCCTCGCCTAACAACATTACATTACATAGCATCACGCCTTTTTCCCCGAAGGGGTAGGCAGAGGTGTGCAAACACACCCACATCTCGCCAGCTATGTTAGGTCCCATGTAATAGGGGGCGAGCCTATTGCCATTTACCGGGCACAAGTTCCAGACTCTGGGATAATTATCTGGGTAAAATTCTAAAGAGAATTATACATTATCCACCAGACCCGGGAATCGAACCCGAGACCTCGAGCGTGGCAGTCCGTACATAGTACCATTGTGTCACCGAGGTAGTCGCCTAGAAATCGCAAAAAATACGTGACGTCAGCGACAACTTGAAGTAAGTCAGTAAGGGTTGTCTCTTGTTTGTGATACGGCATTGACCATATAGTTGATATTGAGGCATTAACATCATAATTATTGGTCAAATTATGCTGGTACTTACTGACAACCCTAACGTTCGAATTATGTTCTCTGTAAACAAAAGAATGTGCTTTAATTAAAGTCGGAGGGCAAGTTCTGTATGTAAGTACTATTCCCTATTCTGTGGTAAGGCGAACATATTGCGACCAAATCGCAGATGTCTTGATTAGAAGCCACGCCAGGGTTAAAGTAACCGGCAACCATGACATTGTATGAAAACATTAATGAAAGTTGAGGAACCGAAAGAAGTTTGCCACGATCGTAGCAGGAAATCCGTGTTCTCTGCCTACCCCAGGGGAAAGAGGCGTGATTGTATGTATGTATGTTTATTCAGGTAATTATTTTGAGACAAAATACATACACGGCTGGGCAGCGTTCGGGAAGCTAGTAACATCTTTTTTTTCAACATACCACAGTGTCTTAAAAGCAAGATTTCGACTAATGTCTGTGCCAGCGATTATCTTCGGAACTGAGCCAGTATTTGACAGTACGCCTTTCGCAGAATAAGAGCAATGGGAATGGCTATGTTCGGAGTGTCACTTCGCGATCGGATTCGCAACGATGAGATCCGAAGGAGGACCAGGGTAACCGACATACGACGGGCGGGACAACGATGATGGTCGATGGTGCTAAAAATCCTCGCATGGCTAACGCGTACTGGCAAACGCAGCGTATGTAGGCCTGCAACAAGGTGGACTAACGACATCGTAGGAAGCCACTGAATGCGGAAAGCGCAGGACCCAATGTTGTTCGTTGCATCGTTGGGGGAGGCCAATGCCCAGCAGTGAGCGTCAATCGGAATCTAAAATTATGATGATACATACTCGAACAATCACGAAGTCGTAGCCTCGGCTAGTAAATAAATAATCGTGTTGAACATTACTTGTTTGATGAATAATAATACATCATGTAACACGACAATGTCCTCTACTGAATTAATTGATACAATTTAACATGTTTTTTTACATGAATTGTTACTCGTAAAACAACGATGCTGGTCTTTTTATGATAAAATATTTTACTACCAAACTTGTTGTTCCTGAATCAGTTAAAATCTAATTAAATACGAGTATTAATGCCCCAGACTTTGCATATTAAATTATGTATAGTTTATGACTGCTTCATTGGCGTGGTCGGTAGAAACGGAAACTTTGTGTGAAGACAGATACGTTTGTACCGAAGTCTAATTGTTACCTATGTATTTACAAAAAAAAAATGGATACAAGTATTTATATCAGTTTATCTAGTACACATATCACAAGCTCTGCTTAGTTTGAGACTAGATGGCGTTGTGTGAATTATCCTAACATATTTAATTAATTTAGTCAATTTCTCTGGATGGTAGGATTTATAAATACACAATCCGACGCCAACGTCTTCGATCCCTGTTTTTGCAATATTTTTCATTGCTACAGAGTTTATATCCCAAAGTTATAGTATGTATAGCCATCCTCAACAAAAAGCACACTAGGTACTTTGAAGACAAAGTTTTTTTTCAATTCGAAAAGTCTATGGGATACTATCACGCCTGTTTTCCAACAGATAGGCAGAAGCATAACATATCCCAACTTTTCTGTTTTATATGCAACAATAAATACCCTTATTGACACTTCGCCTAGTATCTGTTGGAGAGTGGGAGTCAGGGTTAGGAATACTGGCGCTTCTATCGCCCAACATCGGTACAATATTGGACGACACAACCTTCCACATTGCCACTTGCTTTCGGCTGGGTACATCTTGTGTATCTCCGCATCATTGCAACTGAGGATTAGCCGTTGATAATCTGGGACACCATGGCCTTTCTTGCAGCACGCTATTCTTAAAGACATAATTCGTCGGGCTCTTTCCACCGGGGCGATATGTGAGTCAAATGGGTAAATATTTTTTGCCGTTTCCCTATGTATGCATAGATCTTTAAAATTACGCAACGGATTTTGATTACCAATAGATAGTGTGGTTCTCGAGGAACTCAAACTCAAAAATATTTTTGAATATAGATTATAAAATAACACTTATTAACGTCAGCACATAAGAATTTACATTTAAAGCCAGATTCACAAAGAAGAAAAGAACTTGGCAGTAAAAACTCCCGGCCACGCTTTTCCAATCATCAGTAACTACATTCATAGTATAAAACACACAACGTATCCAGCAAGATGCTGCAACTTATACACCACGCGTGAAGTTATGCTTAATTATAATTTGTCTAACTCTATAATTTGACTATAATTTCACTAGCTCGCTAGTTATGTAATTGTAATAATTCCTTTAGTCAATAAATACTAGGTATGCAATGCATGTTACTAATTGCAAATGTTGAGCGGGGCAAATTTTTTTTTTTTATTCTCTATTTTCATGATTTCAGAGATATGCACTCCCGGGTATGATGTCGACCAGCATGCCAAATTTGGACAAAATCGGTCGAGCCGTTTCGGAGGAGTTGCCATACAAACGATTTACACTTGTCGTCTAAGATACGCTACGCTTCGCTCCGCTCAATAATAGTTAAGTTTCATCATAACACTTTATCTTCCGATTTTGTTGTAATAAAATCTGACACTACTTGCGCTACAATTGAGCTCAATTTATTTTTTAAAAACGCAAGTAAACTCGCTCATTAGTTTCAGAGATTAGCGTGTAAATACACACGATTTCTACTTCTATATTATAGTGAGAAGATTGTAACATGACATGATAATGTGAAAACAACCTGTCAAAATGAATTATCACGCACTGGCTGTTATTGTAATTATTATTTTTATACTAGATGCTAACTAGAATGTGATACAGATTTTTTACACAAATAATGTAGATGTGGAGAAATACAATTCACGGAATACAATTCATGGAACTCACTGGAACAGAGAAGGGCGAGACGAGACCTCATAGAAACATTTTATATGTTTCTATGATGTCTCGTCTCGAGTTTACTTGCGTTTTTTAAAAATAAATTGAGCTCAATTGTAGCGCAAGTAGTGTCAGATTTTATTACAACAAAATCGGATGATAAATTGTTATGATGAAACTTAACTATTATTGAGCGGAGCGAAGCGTAGCGTATCTTAGACGACAAGTGTAAATCGTTTGTATGGCAACTCCTCCGAAACGGCTCGACCGATTTTGTCCAAATTTGGCATGCTGGTCGACATCATACCCGGGAGTGCATATCTCTGAAATCATGAAAATATAGAATAAAAAAAAAAATTTTGCCCCGCTCAACATTTGCAATTAGTAGCATGCATTGCATACCTAGTATTTATTGACTAAAGGAATTATTACAATTACATAACTAGCGAGCTAGTGAAATTATAGACAAATTATATTTGAATTAATTAGACAAATTATAATTAAGCATAACTTCACGCGTGGTGTATAAGTTGCAGCATCTTGCTGGATACGTTGTGTGTTTTATACTATGAATGTAGTTACTGATGATTGGAAAAGCGTGGCCGGGAGTTTTTACTGCCAAGTTCTTTTCTTCTTTGTGAATCTGGCTTTAAATGTAAATTCTTATGTGGTGACGTTAATAAGTGTTATTTTATAATCTATATTCAAAAATATTTTTGAGTTTGAGTTCCTCGAGAACCACACTATCTATTGGTAATCAAAATCCGTTGCGTAATTTTAAAGATCTATGCATACATAGGGAAACGGCAAAAAATATTTACCCATTTGACTCACATACCACCCCGGTGGAAAGAGCCCGACGAATTATGTCTTTAAGAATAGCGTGCTGCAAGAAAGGCCATGGTGTCCCAGATTATCAACGGCTAATCCTCAGTTACAATGATGCGGAGATACACAAGATGTACCCAGCCGAAAGCAAGTGGCAATGTGGAAGGTTGTGTCGTCCAATATTGTACCGATGTTGGGCGATAGAAGCGCCAGTATTCCTAACCCTGACTCCCACTCTCCAACAGATACTAGGCGAAGTGTCAATAAGGGTATTTATTGTTGCATATAAAACAGAAAAGTTGGGATATGTTATGCTTCTGCCTATCTGTTGGAAAACAGGCGTGATAGTATCCCATAGACTTTTCGAATTGAAAAAAAACTTTGTCTTCAAAGTACCTAGTGTGCTTTTTGTTGAGGATGGCTGTACATACTATAACTTTGGGATATAAAAGTAACTGTTTGCTGGGACAGTGCCACCTACCGAGTCCAATTATTAATCTGAACCATCTTCAAACCGACCTTAGTTTAAACTATAAACTTAATCAAAATTGGTCTTACCATTTAGGAGAAGTTTAGGAAAAACGACCGATTCAGGGAAGGTTTAAAAGGTTTTTTTTATTTAAGGTGTTACGAAGTACGCCAGGACCGGTAGTAGTAGTACAGTTCGCGAGGCCTAAGCTGAGCTTTGCATTTGTGTGAGTGATCACGAAACGTAGAATAAAAAAGCTGTGTGTACAACACATGTGTGTGTAAAACAAGCCACATTATACGTTCACGTACGACACAAATGCAAAGCTCAGCTTACGCCTCGCGAATTGTACCTATCTATAATATCAGACGTCAAAGGGCGAGTATTTTGGCACTAACTATGAACTTTTATCTTTGACAGTGCCTCGTATGTTGTCCGGCAGGTGCACCACTAGCAAATGAGGTTGGATTGAGCCCTTTAGACCATGGAAATACCTCTCAATCGCATAATCTCTATATTTTTTAAATCTCAAAAAAAATAAGGTTTTTTATGTACCAAATCACTGTGTAATAAACCGCTCCGTCTACCACTTAGGGGATATATCTGTGACTATTTCATTATCATTATTCATTATTATCATATGATACACTAGCAGCTTAGAGCTGATGCGTGTATATCACTGCACTTGTGTTTTTAGTTTGACAGGTGTATGTCCAGTCTATTTTAAAAAAAAAATTGTATTAGGTCCACTTATCACACTTTCGGGCAAGGAGTTCCACATATGCACGACACGGTTTGGCAAAAACTGATACATAGGGTTGCTGTTACACTGAGGCTTGCATAATTTCATGGAGTGGCCTCTGAGTTGTTTGTTTGAGTTCATGGTAAACATGTTGTCGATATTTGGTATGTTGTAGTACTTGTAAAGTACTTTCCAAATATCGACAACATACCAAATATCGACAACATACCAAATATCGGTAAGACCAATTTTGATTAAGTTTATAGTTTAAACTAAGGTCGGTTTGAAGATGGTTCAGATTAATAATTGGACTCGGTAGGTGGCACTGTCCCGGCAAACAGGATTCTAACTAAAACCATCACAATATCAAATCTTCATATTTTATCAATTAATTATTAATCTACTAAAAAAATATGCGGAACAGTATTATTATACAAATATGTTAAATATTTACATAACAATAAAATTAAAAATCAATTTTAATTAAAATTCCGTTTTTCCAATAATTTATGGAATCAGGAAACTTAACTAAAATAGCAATTTAAAACATAGTTATATGCGAAAGCTAATATGTTATATAGATAATAATGTTTTCTGAATTTTTTTTATATAGGTATTTAGATCGAGAAGTTGACACCACCCGCCTGATGGTAAGCTCGTCTGGTGAATGTGGGCGACTCTCATAGTACACAGAAATACTATAGAGAGTGGCCCTCAACTTGCGTGAAGAGGCACATTACTGGGTCGTCACCCAGTAATGTGCCTCTTCACGCTTGGCTTAAAGAACCCAGGGTTATATGTGGGACGAAACACGTGCGCAGGCCGGGCGTTCCAAGCCACCATCGTTCGGCAGAGAAACGAACGTTTAAATCGCTCGGTTCTCGCGAAGACGGTTTCCACGGTATGAGAGTGACATGTCTGCCCGGCACGGATTGTTCGGGATCGGAAGGGAGAGGGTGGTCTCAATTTAAATAACGTGTAAATAAAGTGGAAAGATTTGATTGTTTGTTTGCATTAAATATTAATAATAATATTGCTGAATTGATTTTGAAAATTCTGTCTCTAATATTATGTGTCTCTAATAGCGCGATCTAGATAAAATAAAATAAAATAAAATTAAAATAAAATAACGTTTATTATCTTTGAAATTTTCAGAAAATTATTTAGATTCGTCAGAAGTTGGTGTGACTCTACCGAGGGTTCCAAAATGCAACGAGACTGAGAAGAGCCCTCAAGAAACTCAGCTCGGCTTTTTTCAAAATATTTCATCTTAAATCTAATACAGAGTTATTTAGAAAGGAGCAATTCGTTACGTTGTTACAACCAGGCCGCCTTGTCATCTAAGAAATCATTAATACTATAATAAGCTTTATGGCACAATTTACTTTTTATTACTTTTTTAAATTTATTGACAGATAAATTTGCTATTTCGGTTGGCAATGTATTGTACATTCGAATAAAGTTCCCCGCAAAAGAATTACTCACTTTATGAAGCCTAAATTTAGGAACAGCCAGTTTATCCTTATTTCTTAAGTTTATATTATGATTATCACTATTTTTCACAAATTTACTTTTGTTCTTGTGGATATACAATAAAATTTCATAAATATACTGTGAATACACTGTAAGGATGTTAATATGCTTAAACTTATCTCTTAATGACTCCCGAGACCCCATTCCATAGATAGTCCGGACAGCCCTCTTCTGCAACACAAAGATGCATTCAATTTCGGCAGCGTTACCCCACAGTAGTATGCCATATGTCATGATACTGTGGAAGTAGCTGAAGTAGACAAGACGCGCCGTTTTAATGTCTGTAAGTTGTCGGATCTTTTTGACAGCATAGGCTGCTGAACTAAGCCTGGCCGAAATTTTCCCGATATGAGGCCCCCATTGCAATTTGGAGTCTAACGTTATGCCCAGAAAGACAGTGTCATCGACCAATTCTATTATATCATCCCTAACCTTAACACTGGTTTTAACAAGTCTTACATTAGGTAAGGTGAATCTTACACATTTAGTTTTATTTTCATTTAATAATAAATTATTAGCACAAAACCAGTGGACTATCCTAGAGAGGGCAATGTTTACATCGTCAAGTTCGCGCTGTCCACGTTTAACTTTAAATATTAAAGAAGTGTCATCAGCAAACAAAACTACCTCGTGGTCGTCTCTTATGAGGTGAGGGAGATCATTAATATATACTAGAAAAAGAAAAGGTCCCAAAATTGAACCCTGCGGTACCCCAATATATAATAGAAATTATGAATATGATGTGAAGCAAAAATTCGATGTCGGTATTGGTCATCGTAGCTCAGTGGTCAGAGCACTCCCCCTGTTAGGGAAAGGCCATGGGTTCGAGTCCTGCCGATGACATCAGTTTTTGTGTTCTATTTATAATTTCTTTCTTAATATTTTAAGAATAGTTTAAGTGAAACTCATTGCTTTGAAATACAAAAATATATCTAATACGTAGCTATACATTATCCCGGAGTGACTTCCCGCTATTTTACACTTTTACTAAATCACATGAGAGGTGACCCGGTACTTAGTAAGTACTCAGCGAGTACTTAGTAACTGAACTCACAAGTGTACCTCCACTGAACCTTTTACCAATCCAGTTGGGGTCGGCTTTCCAGTGTAACCGCGAAACGGCGGAAATTTAATATTTTCCGTGAAGCGACTGCAATCTGACCTTCACAACCCATTGACGATATCGAAGTTCTCAAAGTCCAGTCGTTGGTTTAGAGTTCCAACTACACGAACGACTATAGATCTAAGCGCCATGATCACGGTGGAACTCACAAAGGACCCCTCCGTGAGTTCCTACGTGGTACTTAAACATCCCGAATTTCAACCGGCTTCCAAAAAAGATGAGGTTCTCAATTCCACTGTGTTTTTTTCTAAATTTACTATGAATCTTGTGGTCCCATTTCAATTTGGTCCCATTCCGACAGTTATCTGGTTCCACTTCGGTAAGTGTTGACGTAATTCTTTCATGCACGCTCTCCGGTTACGGAGTTTGTACTTTAAATCTGGTCTTTTTACAACACGTCTCCGATTTGATCGAAGCCAGTCCTTCTGCAGTCGCTTTTTGTAAGGACCTATCTGCTTTTGTAGCTAGCTATGAATTATATAATAAACAAGTTAGCAGCAAGAGTTTTTTGAATAGGTACAGTGATTATTATCTTTGTTTTAAAAACATATTATAATCGTGATAATAGATAGGTACAATCCAAAGCCACAAGTCGCAACTCACATTTATTTTTCAAAAAATCACTAATAAACGCTAACACGTTGCTCTCGGTTTTTCCACAGAGATACATAATGTATTCTTACTAAATCTCATTCTAACAGCTATTAGATGACTAGTTGATTACTACAAACAAACAAATCTTCCCTCTATATACTCGTATATCTATGGTATAGATAGATTAAGATTTCTTTGATTGAATGTAATTTACTATAATTGAAGGTCATCTCATGATGTAACATAAATTTACTGAAATGACTGACGCTTTTTTTTCAGAAACAATCAGATATCCTATATAATCACACCTATTAATATTTCCCAGGGTATTTTCTTGAGTTGCCATCTTAAAGTCCAAAGTATTTACCACTCAAGAATGGTTCGAATCAAGAAAATCGACATCATAGTAATTGGGTAGTCATAGCGCTCTTATTTTTGTTGAAAACAATATATAAATAAATAATAAATAAATATTTTGGACATTCTCACACAAGGTCATCTAGCCCAAACTAAGCTATAAGCTTGTGCTGTAGGATCTAGAAAACTGATATACAAACATAATATACATAGAAAACACCCAAACTCCGAAACAAACATTTGTGGATCTCACAAATATTTCATTCGATCCGGGAATCGAACCCGAGTCGACGCTGATGCACTAGTCGTTAGTGCATCAGCGTCGCCACTGAACGCCACTGAAGCAGTCAAACAATGAATGTAGCCGACCAACAATTAATTTTATAATATAGAAATAGACATGAGAGATAGAAGTAAGATAAAAGAAGTAAGTAGGTATATTTTATTTCCAGTTTTTCCTATAGTTTACTAAAAACTTTGTTTTTAGGGTTCGGCAGCCAAAGGGTAAAATGGGAACCCTGTTACTGAGACTTCGCTGTCCCTCCGTCTGTCTGTCTTGGGCTGTATCTTATAAACCGTGATAGTTAGAAAGTTAAAATTGTCACAGATGATGTATTTCTGTTGCCTCTATAACAACAAATACTAAACAACAGAATATAATAAATATTTAAGGGAGCTGCCATAAAACAAATGTGTTTTTTTTGCCGTATTGTAACGGAACCCTTTGTGCGCGAGTCCGACTCGCACTGGACTGGTATTTTTTACCCTATTGCGTGTTAGCAAGGGTATTGTAGGGTAAGGGTAGTAAACCAACGACTCTAAGTTTACATTTTGTATGTTAGTTTGTATTAAAACTACCCATAACTGACGAGCTACTTTTTAGGGTTCCGTAGTGAACTACTAGTCTCGGAACCCGTCCAAATCAAATCAATAATAGGTTTAAAAATAACACTTATTAACGTCAGCACCAGCACATAAGAATTTACATTTAAAACCAGATTCGCAAAGCAACGAGTGAAGCAAGATGAACCTGGCAATAAAAACTCCCGGCCACTCTTTATCTCACTCTATAGATACAAACCACCAAGCCACTGTCTCAAAGTACCCGACCTACCGACCCCGTAATGTGAGGTATCATTAGATAGGTCTTTCAAAAACATTGAGAGGCTGCTAAGTCTAAAAAATATTGTGTATGTGGACGCCAAGGCGACATTTTAAGGTTTGTCCGATGAGGAGGACTGCTGAGGCATTGCGAAAAATGACAACACTGAAGAGTCGATCTAAGTATTGAAAGAATTTTTTAAATCGGTCTAGTAGTTTTTGAGTTTACTCGTTAGAAACATACAAATCTTTTCTGACATCGAATTCAGCTTATATTTCTAATCGTTTACGTAAGATATAATTACAAACAAGCGACATATTTACGACTATACAATAATTTTGCAAACATCCAGCCTAATCATAAGACAGACAGACCACTTTATGTATATATAATGACAGTTTTGTATAACGATATTGACTTATGTAATGTTTGTATGCCTTCGTTGATGTCTTTTGTGCGGTCAAACGCGACGTGCGCAGGAGTGCGTGTCGATGTAACATTCATTACAATGTTTTAGTATTTTATTGAAATTGTGTTTTATATATGTAATTGTAGGTGCGTCTGTTTCTACGAAGGGGTTGACAGATGCCTATTATATGCATATTTCTCGTCAGAACATAAATAGTTGGTTGGCACACACAGTAAGTTAAGTTAGTAAATATGTTACCTATATATGTTTGGACATTCTCACACAACGTCATCTAGCCCAAACTAAGCTATAAGCTTGTGCTATGGGATCTAGACACTGATAAACATACTTATATCTCCTATATACCACACTCCGAAACAAATATTTGTGGATCACACACATATTTGATTCGACCCGGGAATCGAACCCGAGACTCCGAAGTCGAAAGCCGATGCAATACCGACCACGCCACCGAAGCAGTTAAATAGAATATTTTCGTAAAATCGTTTTAAAAAACTAAATTACAAACATTTTCTTCTGTATCTCTTGTAAATGATATTTAAACTTCGTACTGCCTCAAATTGAGAAACAACCTTTTAAACTTTTTTCAGAACTCTACATAATATTTTGAGACCAAAATTACATAAATCAGTCCAGTCCAGTTCTTGAATTTTAGCGAGACATGCAAGCAATGAATTTTCAACCGACTCACACTGATCGAATTTTGAAAGTTAGCGGGCTTTAATTATTTTTGGTCAATATGTCGGTACTTCGAAAAATTATTTTATTAATAGTTGTAGGTAAGTTGTTTACATTATGCTAAAATATAAACAACATGCAGTCAGTAGGTTCATAGATATTTCATGTCAAAGTTATCTCGAAAGCGAAATTATTAAAACAAGACTGTTTTGTCGTTGTTTTGCGCTCCCATTAAAGTTAAGTGTTTTGTGTTATTAGTGCAGTTTGTGAATTGGAAAAAATGATGCATATTATGGAAGGTCTGTACTTTGAATTAGTGTGTATAATAAAAAATATATCGATTACTATCATAAAAAAATATATTTGGTTGACGTATTGATATTTACTAACTTTTCTAAGTTTGAACTGAGTTACGTTTTAAAACACAAATTAGCACAAAATCATTTCAATTCCACCATATAGCAGCAACTATCTAATATATAAAATTCTCGTGTCACAGTTTTCGTTGCCATACTCCTCCGAAACGGCTTGACCGATTCTCATGAAATTTTGTGTGCATATTGGGTAGGTCTGAGAATCGGACAACATCTATTTTTCATCCCCCTAAATGTTAAGGGTAGTCCACCCCTAAAGCAAAACAACGTTTGCCGGGTCAGCTAGTAGGCTATATAAAAATAGGATTTTTTTTACCGGTGATTACCGGTTTCTATAGAAATAAGTTGTTTTTTCAGGAAACGGTGCCTTGATTAAAAATATTGATTTATTCAATGTTTTATCATTACAACGACCAATGAAGCCGCAATCAAAGGACACTAAAGATAAACTGCTTAGTTTTATTTTGGAGACATTAGAAGTATCAGAATTGCCTACTACAAGTACACACCGTCTTCAAAGGGTAGTTAAAACTTTTACAACGACAACTTCAAGATTTTGGAAAAAATGCTCCCTTAATATTACTAGATTTCGGAATCAAAATGAAAAATGGCTTGAACAAGTACTAATTACCTCTGCTAGACAAGAAAGTGCACCCTCTGCTTCTACGTCTAGAGAAGTAGGACGCCCAAAAAAGAGTTTTTGTGACCTATCTGCTAAAGCTAAACGTAGGAGGTTAAATACAGAGGTGACATCAAAAAGTACAGAAGAACTCTGCCTTACGGCTTCGATGAAGTTACATTCAGAAGGAAACCGGAGTGCAGCTTCACTTGTCTTAGATATTTCTACCTCACCTGACAAAGGTCACATTGTAAAAGATAGTAATATATTGCAAGCGAATGTATCTTATTCATGTCAAGAAGCCTTATCTTTATTTACAGATTTAAAATTAACCTGCCATCAATATATTGGTTTAAGGGCATCTGCAATTCGTAAAAACTTAAAAAACTTGTTACCTCCTTACAATAAAATTATTGAAGAAAAAACTAAGTGCTATCCAAGGCACATTAATGTTACAGAGAAGTCAGCGGAAGTTCCCTTACAAGATCTGGTTGATCACACGGTTTCACGTATTTTAAATCATCAATCGGAAGTTTTGAGAAATGAGGAATTAAGTTTAGAAATTACATTCAAATGGGGTGCTAATGGCAGTGGAAGCCAGAAAATCTATAAACAGGCATTTCAATCAGTAGACTCGGATGATTCTTACTTATTTATGAGTTCATTGGTTCCCATACAATTAAGGTCGAAACATAATTGTGAAAAAATATACTGGCAAAATCTATGCCCAAATTCCGTGCGATACTGTAGACCCATTAGAATGCAATTTGTTAAACTGTCTCTTTAACAAATTGCATTCTAATGGGTAATTAAAGACGAGTTTAACTATATTGACAGAAAAATAGAGAATTTATTGCCGTCAAGAGTAGAAATTAATGGTATTTCTTTTACGGTTCATCACATTCTAGTTAAAACTATGGTTGACGGAAAGGTGTGCAATACTCTATCTTTGAACAGATCTACTCAAAAGTGTTATATATGTAAAGCTTCTTCATCTCAGTTCAATGACATCGAAGCAATACAAACAAGACCTTATAATCCTGATAGTTTAAACTTCGGGTTGTCGTCATTACATGCATATATTCGCTTTTACGAGTGCCTATTACATGTGTCATATAAAATGCCGATACAAAATAAACAGGCACGTGGAATAGAAAATAAAAAAATTAAAGCAGACAGAAAAAAACTAATACAAGCAGAATTTCGAAAAAAATTAGGATTACTAGTTGATTTTCCTAAACCTGGATTTGAAAACACCAATGACGGCAATACGGCCAGACGTTTTTTTGCAAACCCAGACATTACATCAAGCATTACAGGCATAGATAAAACCTTAATAGAAAGATTTAGTGTTATTTTAAAAACATTAAATTGTCCGTACAAAATTAACAGTGAAAAATTTGCAGAATACGCCAAAGAAACTGCCGCGGTTTATGTTGAATTATACAGGTGGTATCCTATGACCCCAACGGTACATAAGGTTCTTATACATGGCAAGGATATTATTGAAAACTTTTTGTTGCCAATTGGTATGCTTGGAGAAGACGCACAGGAAAGTCGCCACAAAGATGTTAGATATTACAGAGAGCATAATACGAAAATGACTAGAAAGCAAACTAATGAAGATCTTATGAAGAACTTGCTCGTATCTTCAGACCCTGTAATATCTAACATTAGAAGATTACCTGTAAAACAAAAACATATAATGCCAATTGAGGTACTTAATCTTTTACAAGAACCAGACGTTGTGTTAGATGAGGAGTAATGTGTTGTAGCAAAGTAGGTATACATAAAATACCTACTAATTACCAAGTTATACTTTAATACACTATTAAATTTGAATTCATAATTTTTAATAATTTCGTACTCCTAAGTTTTAGAAATGGATCAGTGCGCGACTGCCAAAAAGGAAGAGGTTCTAAATTCGACTCTATGTTTTTTTTATAAAATACTAGCTGATCGCCGCAGCTCCATCCGCGTGATTTAGTTTTCCCATTCCCGGTTCCCCGGATAAAAAGTAGCCTATATTACTCAAGGTGAATGTAGCTTTCCAATGGTGAAAGAATTTTTGAAATCGGCACAGTAGTTTTTGAGTTTTTTCATTACAAACCTACAAAACTACTAATCTTTCCTCTTTATAATAGTAGTATAGACTAGCGGACGCCCGCAGCTTCGCCCGCTTGACAAATAATAATACTAAAACCTTCCTTGAGAACCATTCTGCCCATTGGTGAATACCTCATCAAATTCCATTGTGTAGTTTTATAAATCTAAGCATAATACAGACGGAAGCAACTTTGTTTTATACTATGTTCACACACACACACACACAAACACATATCACGCCTATTTCCCAGAAGGGGTAGGCAGAGGTGCATTACACACCCACAATTTGCCAGTATTTTAGTCCCACGTAATAGAGGGCAAGGCTATTGCCGTCACTGAGCACATTTATAATGAGTTATGTCCAAAATAGCCGAATGAATTTAGTAAAAAGTAACAGCTATATTGTAATTTAAAAAAAAAATTTAATCCCGTTGCCTTCAAAAAAATCTTAAAATATTAAGAAAGAAATTATAAATAGATCACAAAAACTGATGTCATCGGCGGGACATCAGTTTTTGTGATCTATTTATAATTTCTTTCTTAATATTTTAAGAATAGTTTAAGCAAACTCATTGCTTTGAAATACAAAAATATTATAACAAAATCTTACGTGCCAGCCGCTATGGCACCGCCAATTAAGGTCCTGGGCGTCTCGGACTATTTGTTGTTATGGTTATAATGATATTATAATGTGAGATACGTATCATTTGCACCGGAGCTGGGGTGACTTTCTATGTAACTTGCGCATTCTTCTTTATAGAAGACTAGCTAAATAGAAGATAATGAAATACAAAGAGGAATTATATTTAGAAAACATTAAAAACCGGTAAATACCTTACCAGTTTGAATTGGTCAATAGTTCTATTCAAGAAATTATACGGTAATGAATAAAACAAATACATAAATACATAAACTTTAGGTATAATAGCTCGCAGTGTATATTATACAACACAATACATAAATATCAGTATATAAAATGACATAACATGTATGTTATGTATGTATTTTTGCAGCTAGCAACTCTCGAATACCGCGCAACGTATAATTACAGTTTTTGTCACAAACAGTGAAGATTATTTTAATACTGTATGCGATTAGCGATAATTACACACTCACGTGAATTGAAGTGAATTGATAAATACAATTCGCTGCTCTAATATCGATTAAAAAATTGTATTGATCTGATTATCAAATTATGAAATAAATCTTGTTGTTTTTAACAAAATAATATTTAGAAGAACTGTGTTATTTATAAGTATGCGTCCCCACGTACGACCCTTGTCATGTTATTTTTATCTTACAAATATTAAAAAAAAATCCTTTTAATACATGCTAAAAATGTCTCTCCAAAAATGTAATAAACTTACCGTAAATAAACGACGATTGGGAATTTTAACAAAATATCCTTTCAAGTTAGCAACACCGGTAATTTTTTTTTAATATTCACGAATCACTTTCTCAGGGCAAAAGTGCGCGCGTTCGGCATTCGAAATACAGTTCGAAATTTGAATAAACCGCTGCGCGATGGTTTCGGGAGCGAGCGAATGGCAACGCTCCACAACGGTGACTGCTGGCTCAGTACGTGAGTTGCGTTCTTTCCCCCGCTTTCGGTCAATGCTGTTCTAGGCCTGAATCACATTTAAATATCAGTTACATACATTTTAGTAGTATGTACAAATTTCAATACTTTATAAATAGACTAGCGGGCCCGACAGACATAGTCCTGCAAAAAAAAACCAAATTGTGAATCTAAACCATTCTCGAATCCCCTTGAACACACACAAAAAATGTCATCAACATCGGTCTAGCCGTTTAGGAGGAGCTTAGGACATACACACATACAGTAGAATTGTTAAAGATAGCGGACCCGACAGACTAGACTAGAACGCCTAACTCTCAAAGAAACAGCTTCCTTTTAAGCGGCCCTGGGCCGCGGAATAAAACTAAAGCGTGTTGACAACAAATACCTACGCATAAATAATTATGTAGATTAACGGACAGACTGTCAGATTTTCACACCGAAGCGTGTTGACACTGATGCCCAACTTAAGGGAACCCAACGCTCCCTGCAGTAGACGGGGCTCCCGTATGGGTGGTGCGACTAAAGGCCGGCAACGTGTCTGTTGTAAACAGACCGTTGAAGACCCTGGCATCAGAATAACCGTCAGGATAACGGATTACCGAGCGAACTCTCTAGAGGTTGCATGTCTCCATGCCAGGACGATGGCACAAGGGCACTAGAGACATGGACTATTAAACAACCAAACCGGAGGATGGTTTTTATGACAAGAGAGTTAATTTTTTTTTTTTTTTTTTTTTTTTTATATTTAGGTCGACAAATTGACGCCACTCGCCTGATGGTAAGCTGAGGCGACGTCTGGCAATTGAGGGCGACTCTCACAGTACACAGGAATAGTATAGAGAGTGGCCCTCAACTTGACGACCCTGTAATGTGCCTCTTCACGCTTCGCTTAAAGAGCCCAGGGTTATATGTTGGAGGAAACACGTGCGCAGGCAGGGCGTTCCAAGCCACCATCGTTCGGCAGAGAAACGATCGTTTAAAACGCTCGGTTCTCGCGAAGACGGTTTCCACGGTATGAGGGTGACATCTCTGCCCGGCACGCGTTGTTCGGGATCGGAAGGGAGAGGGTGGGATCAGGTTGAAGAGCTCTTCAGAACACTCACCGTGGTAAATACGGTAGAACGCGGCCAAGGAAGCAATTGTTCGGCGCTGGGCTAGCGGCTCAAGGCTTCCCGTTACCTCCGGACAGTCTTTAATGCGAACAGCGCGTCGCTGCATAGCGTCGAGTGCGTCCAGCAAATACTTCGCGGAGCCGTCCCAGAGGTGAGAGCAGTATTCAACGCAGGGTCTAATCTGCGTTTTGTACAGCAGACACCTCTGGTGCGGTGTAAAGAATCGCTTTACCTTGTTCAGTATTCCTAGTTTCCGCGAAGCTAGCCCAATACATCTCTCAATGTATTTTGTGTTATTGAGCTCTCGACGAACGTCTATGCCAAGGATGTCTAGATTATCCTTCATTGGTAATATTGCATTCTGAAGAGTGGGTAGGGGAAGGAAAGGGGATTTTTTCGCTGTAAATGCACACGCCTGTGTTTTGTGGGCATTGAACTCGACCAAGTTCTCGGCACCCCATTGGGAGATACTGTCGAGGTTTCGGTCGAGATCACCCACGAGATGTCGTCTCTCCTCCTCTATCACAGATCGCCCCGCCGTCGGACGAACCGAGTAACTCCCGTGCAATGTACTGTCATCTGCATAGCAATGAATGTTCCCGAGGGAAAGCATATCATTGATATGCAGAAGAAAGAGAGTTGGTGACAGTACGGACCCCTGCGGTACCCCGGCATTCACTTGCAAAAAGCGAGAAGCCTGGCCATCGCAGAGGACCCGCACTCGGCGCTCGTTTAAAAAACTGGCAATCCAGCTGCACAGTTGAGGAGGTAGACCATATGCCGGAAGCTTGGAAAGGAGCGAAGCATGCCAGACCCTATCGAAAGCTTTGGCGATGTCCAGGCTAACAGCCAAGGACTCGCCGAACTTTTCCATAGCCTCACCCCATACATGCGTGACGAATGCCAGGAGGTCACCCGTTGATCGTTTTGGCCTGAAGCCATATTGCCGATCATTGATTAGCGAGTGATCCTCCAGGTATCGCATGAGCTGCTTATTAATAAGAAGCTCGAGCACCTTGCAAATGACTGAGGTGACAGCTATGGGTCGATAGTTGCCTGGATCGGATCGATCCCCTTTCTTGGGGATCGGTTGTACGTTCGCCTCCTTCCAGGCCTCCGGCACGAGGCCTGTAGAGTATGACAGGCGGTACAGACGCGTTAATACTGGAGACAACTCAGCAGCACATTTTCGTAGCACCACCGCCGGAATGCCGTCAGGGCCACTGGCTTTCCGCGTGTCGAGTGACCGCAGCACTGCCCGTACATCACATTGCCTGATAACAATATCAGGCATAGTGCGGCCACAGTTGGCGATGGCGGGGGGCTGCAGGCCACGGTCATCGACCCGGGAATTAGCCGTAAAGAGGTCTGCGAGCATGTCCGCCTTCTCTTGGGCTTTGTGAGCCAGTGATCCATCAGGAAAACGCAGTGGTGGCAGCGAGGGTTGACAAAAATTTGACTGTACGGCTTTGGCCAGTTGCCAGTATCCACGGCTGCCCGTGGGATGGGATGTGAGCTCCTGACCAAGCCGCGCGACGCGCTGGGCATCCGCTCTCTTGAAGGCCCTCTTGCTGAACCTAGTGGCCCGATTGTACGCTGCTTTGAGGCGGTTCACGTTCGGGTCACGTGCCGCCCGAGCCCTGACCCAGGCGCGATATGCCGACTGTTTTTTCTGGACAGCCTCGGCACATTCACGCCCGAACCAGGGGCGAGCTTTGCGGATGCTGGCGACATCAGTGAAAGGGATATAATATTCTATCCCTAGACTGATCTCGCCAGCAATGGCAGCAGCGCTATCCGAAGGCGCCTTCCCTACAAAGCAGCGCTGGCTCCACGGGACGGACGCAAAGTAATCGCGGAGACCGTCCCAGTCTGCCGACGAGTAGTGCCATAGTCGTCGAGTCATTTGTTCAGCACGAGCAGGCGGTGGCACTTGGAAGCTGGCGTGCACCACACAGTGGTCGGATGTGCCCAGTGGGGCGCGTACCGACACACTGTACTCGGCTGGGCGACTCGTCAGCAGTAGATCCAGCAAGGCGGGCGTGTGGTCTGACCTGTCAGGTATCCGGGTGATCCCCCGTACCATCTGGGTCAGCCCGTGGGAGAGAGCGAATGCATGGGCGGTTCGTCCCGCATGATCGGTCCTAAGGGACCCCAGCCACTCAACGTGATGACCGTTAAAGTCCCCCAGGAAAACCAGGTCAGCGTTTGGGAACCGCACCTGCGCATCGTCAGCCATCTCGCTGAGGTATTCGAAAAGCCTTGTTGTCCCAGTGTCCCCTGTGTGGGAGCGGTAGACGCACACGTAGATCTGGCTCATGGAGCCATGATCCACGTGCAGCCAAAGGACGGAGTAGGAGGGGTTCTCCAGACAGCGCAACCGGCGGCAGCAAACATCCGCCCTAACGAACACGCACACCCCGGCTTTATCGCGGAATTGTTCCTCAATGATATAGCCCGGGTAACAGAGGTACGACGTGTCGTCAGGGCGGCGTATCTGTGTCTCCGTTAGGAACATCACAGAAGGCCGTGCCGACTCCAGGTGATGGTGGACGGTATCGAGGTTTGCATGGAGTCCGCGGATATTCGCGAACTCCACCTCAAACGAAGTCAACTTTGTGGGGTTTCTAGGGGCCGCTGTGTACCGTCTATTCTCTTGTTGCACTGTCATTGTGAAATATGGGGAAGCGTGAAGACAGGGCGATATTTGGTGCGGCAGTAAGTGACAAAGTGCAGAGGCTAGCTTCGTCTAGAACCGTGTGGTTAGGTCGGAGCCGACCCGCCGGACGGAAGGGCTCCCAAACCCCCCTGATGCAAGGCCGCCGCTACCCCACACCGGTTACCACCCGGAGCGGCGACCCCACAACAGGATTATGCGCAACATGTGGGGCAGCCTACTGGGGTGGTTGGTCCCAGGCGGGCCCCATGACTATGTTGCGGGCGGCCGCGGCAACGCCGTTGCTAAGGGTCTCCCTGGCCGGCGAATCGACCCACACCACCCACACTAGACTCCGCTTCGCCCCCACTGGACCCCTGCCTGCCGCACCATACACCGCCCCGGGCCCGGCAGTGCAGCTGCTGAACCCCTAACGCAACCCAGCCTGGGCTGGGTTACTTGGGGGGCTTTAGCACAGCTGCACGGTGGTACCCCCCCGGACCAACACTGTTGTACCACCTGGTATCCACGTAGGGGCCAAAGCCACCACATGGGTACCGTAATATACGAACCTCGTCCGTTAATCAGCAGGTGCGCCACTAGCAGGTGAGGTCGTTGGGGCCCGATAGATGTAAGAAGGGCCCCTTTGCACCCATAAATTATAATTGCAATATAAATTATATTTATATTGTTGTCGAAGGCGCAATTTTGATTCGAGCGAAGCGACGGTTGCTAAAGTAGAATCATGAGCGTAGCGAGAGATTCAAATTACGTCGCCGGAGAAAAAATAATTTTACTCTTGAGGCTAAAATATTAAGTACCTACTTTTCATCGCCTTCTATGAAATAAAAGAAATGTAGGTACTAGCGAAAAAAAATCTCGAGCGCTTTTTTCTTTCTTTCGGTTGGATTACTATGAAAAATTCATGTTCCAAATTCAAGTTTCATTATTGTCCGCTAACAAAAAAGAGCTACTTTAGGCGCACTTATGTAGGAACAAAACGCCACTTTTTGAATAGAAGTGATGAAAAAAACGTTTGTGTGCCGATGTGTGAGTGAACCGTTTGTGTGGGCTATAACAAGCTAGGTATGTACATACAATATGTACATAAACGGTGTGTATGTATGTACGTATGTATGTATTTAAATCACTATCACTATCAATACATATTATAAAACAAATTCGCCCGTTCCGTATGTATGCATAGATCTTTAAAACTACGAATGTCAAACCTAGTCCATATCCTATTGCTACATATCTTAAAAAAGAAACATTTAAACAAGACAATTAAAACCCACGAGTATGTTAATTTTAGGTATAGCTATTTTCGCATATTTTTATTATTTAAGAAACTAGTTATATAGTAGATATAATTCAAGCTCAAAATCTTGTATGGCATTGCCATGAAAGCTTGAATTATATCCTTAATTAAATAAGAGCATTTTTTTTAATATCACTTAATTGTCAGCTAAAGTTTAGAATTTAGTAGAATATAAAATAGATAATTTATGATTCAGTCGGCGCCGAGGCGGGGGAGTTCTTTGACGCCTGTAAGTTTATAGTGTAGATTTTAATGTGTATTTATGATTCTTAAAATTACAATTTTTGAACCTTTGCTAAACATTTTACATCTCACACATAATATAATTTCTACTATAGTTTTTATATTACAATGTAACTATGTATTAACTTATTTTTAAGCTTTTTTCATAGATGTCAAATAAATAACTCGTCCTGGACCGAACCTGGCACAAATACAATGTCTTATACAGCCCATTACCTATATCTCTTAAACTATTGACTTGACTTCTGTGCCCCAACTGGCTATCGTCTCAAAAGCTAAAATTACCACGATGTAGCGTGACTAAACTATATTACTAAAGCTAAAGTATTTTGTAGGTCAGTATCGTGACTAAATACGCACGACTACATTTGACGAAGGTGCTGTTGTTACGCAATATTTATTAATGGAGCGCCCTTAACGTGTCAGGAGAGACCCGCATTTCGTGAACCAATTTGAACGCAGGATAATCTGTCGGAGGAAAAAGCCGACCAAGTGCGTGTCGGGCCTCGCATAGAATAGGGTTTCGCAGTCACCCATAATAGCCTTTATAACTCTTGAACTAACAGAGTTACGAGTATCTTATCCGTTATAGTTTTCCTTTCGCAACATTATGATTAAGGTTTCAGGTTTTTTGAGGCAGCTGTTTGGCTTTTAGAGGGGACGAGGACGCACTGTTTTAACGAAAAATTGCTGCAACTGTACAGCTGTACATTTTATATCTGTACAGATGTAAAATATTTAGTTAAGTAACTTTATAATTTATTTTAGAGTAGCAATCAATTCCATGCCTAAAACTGGGTTCATCACGAGTGTGGGCCGCAGTATTACGACGTCACCGGGCGCTTCCAATGTGAAATATATTTTTTTATAGTTAGTAGGTAGTATTTTACACAATAGCTGTCCCAGCGAACTTCGTACCGCCTCAACATAACCTTTTAACTTTTAACTTCCCTGAGTTTGTACGAATATTTTAAGACCAAAAATAGTCAAATCGGTCCAGCCGTTCCCGATTTTTAGTGGACAAACGAACAGCAATTCCTTTTCACTATCACAAAATATTGTAAAACAAAGTCGCTCGTTCTGTATGTATGCGTAGATCTAAAATTACGCAACAGATTTTGATGCGGTTTTCACCAATGTGTGAAGTAGTTCTCGAGGAAGATTTTTGTGTATGATTTGTCAAGCAGGCGAAGCCGCGGGTGTCCGCTAGTTATTTATAAATAAGAAGAAGATAGATAGATAATATACGAGTATGACTATTAGTCTACGTAGGGAAACAGGTCAAGGGCCGTCGTATCCCTAGCAATAGTCTGTAACACAAGATCCGAAACACAATGTAATAGAATGTCAGGTCTGTGAAATCGTTAATAATATCGAATACCACTTAATTTATGATTGTTAGCAACGATATAGCATGTCATTATTTCTAAATAAAGTATTGCAATATACGTAGCAACGTCTAGTTACTGTCATACGATCATTATCTGTTACTAGTTGAAGACTGCGGATCCATCTGTACCGTTTTCTCCTTCTCACTGGGATAATACTCGTAGTAGCACTATAATATCTTCTGAATAAAATAGCTTAAAACTGGTGAAATAGTTATTTAAACTGGTTAATAAGTTTTGTAACACCTACACCTCACTAGATTGCGTGCTGCGTTCCACTATGTGATAAGAGATGTCGCCGCTAGTAACTTAAGTAGTCAGTGTTAAGATTCTCATTAATGTATTAACTATCGAGTCTAGCACTGCTATTGTATATACGTAGCTACAGTTTACATCTGAGTAAGGGCGAAATAAATGACTTCTCTACGTCTCGACGTGTTACCTTCTCTCGCGGGGTATTTTTCCCCTCTTTATAATACTGTTACGAGCCGGGGTTCTACGGAATTAAAAATGCCGATCAAACTACCACAAGACACTTTATTTATTACACCACTAATTTACACTTCACTATAAAGCTTCACTGAACACTTTTAATCGCACTTGAACTCGCAGGTATAACTCGTATTATCGCTCTGGAAATACTGATCCTCTCCCGCTCAAGCGCTCGGCATATATACTGTTACGAGCCGGGGTTCTACGGAATTAAAAATGCCGATCAAACTACCACAAGACACTTTATTTATTACACCACTAATTTACAGTTCACTATAAAGCTTCACTGAACACTTTTAATCGCACTTGAACTCGCAGGTATAACTCGTATTATCGCTCTGGAAATACTGATCCTCTCCCGCTCAAGCGCTCGGCATATATACTGTTACGAGCCGGGGTTCTACGGAATTAAAAATGCCGATCAAACTACCACAAGACACTTTATTTATTACACCACTAATTTACACTTCACTATAAAGCTTCACTGAACACTTTTAATCGCACTTGAACTCGCAGGTATAACTCGTATTATCGCTCTGGAAATACTGATCCTCTCCCGCTCAAGCGCTCGGCATATATAGGGCATCATCATTGTTCTAGAAGTTTCAGCCGAGAATCATCGCGAACACTCTGTCACTCTCCCGAACCTTCTAGATGTGTCGAGAAATGCGTTACGTAGAAGTTACCTTGAGAGAACATTCGAGAAATACGTTACGTAGTAGTACTGCGATTTGCTACTAGATGGCGCTGAATTTGGTAGTCTTATTACTCGCTACGAGATGGCGTTACAATACATCTATAGGTACTTATAATAAATCTGTAGAAGTGAAAATTCTGTACATTGAAAATATCAAAAAAATAAATGGCAGGGCGTGTTACTAGACCGACACCGAACCCAAAAATGTGATTAAAAAATGTTTTGTCTGTCTATATGTCTGTCTGTCGGTTTGTTCAGGCATCACGCAATAACTACCGGTTCGATTACGATGAAACTTGGTATAATTATTCTTTAATATCCTGGGCACCTACTGGCTTACTTTTTATCTTGGAAAAGTATATACAATAAAAAACAAACTTAATTTTGCGGTTCGATCCCTAGACCCGATTACTGTACCAACCGCAAATAAAAAGTTTGTCGTAGGTTACGTCACCCGCAGTGGAGTTCACCGAGAGGCGCTGCACACGGCTAAGATACTATATTTTATATCGATCGCCATACAATTCAATGGACTATCACACACGACGAAGATAATAAACAATATTTCATATTTTCGTATCTTAAGATGAATTTGTATGGTATAATAGAGAATATAATAGAAGATAGAACAGAGAAACTGTGTGTTGGCTTTAGGAACGCAATAAAACCCAAAACAATGGTTTTTAGAACTTTTGTCTGTTTGTCTGAATGTTTGAACACGCTATTCTTAGAAACGGCTTAACCGATTTGAATTTTTGATTTGAATTTGCGGTTTTCAGTAACGCGTTGTGCGTTCACTTCTACACGTTCACTTCTACACGTTCACTTCTACACGTTCACTTCTACTAATCTAAGTTACTAGTACATACTTACATACTATTCCCTATTCTGTACTAATACGTATAGTATCAAGACTAAAGATTTAATTGTTTGTTTGAATTGAATCTGCTCCGTAACTACTGAATCGATTTTGAAAATTCTTTCACTGATATGTAGCTACATTATCCCTGAGTAACTTTAGGTTAAATCTTATCCCATTAATGTGTACGAGAAAACTATATCGCACGGGTGGAGCCGCATTGATCAGCTAGTCTTTAATAAACTTGCTAAAAATGTAGGTAGTTAACTTTTTAAGTATAGTTCAAAATTCAAATACCAGTTCAAGGTTGCAAGTCAAGTGATGTATAAGGTCATACAGTCTAAGTTTGGGCTATGAATTTGTCGCGGAGGCGTTGAAGTGTCAAACCAACTTGGTAACATAAACTAAAGTATAGGTACCGAACATTTTGGTAACATAGTCATTGGATATAAGGATGTCATTGGCTTGGTAGTGACCTTGCATCAAAAAGCAACTGGTCTGTGCCCGTTCGACCCGTGTAGCTCTATGCCTTGCCCAGATAAAAGAATACGAAGTACCTACTCGTATATTTACTTGCCCCATCCGATACTAAGAAATGGAGTTGCTCTTACACATGCTTATTAGGTAAAACGAGAGCCCCTGCGGCATGAGGTCGTGAGGTCTCGCCTGAGTGTCAACATTGCGAGGCTTCTGGCGAAGACACGGTACTCCACACGTTGGTGGAATGCTCAGCGTGGGCAAGTCAGCGACCTCGTTGTTTGTCTGGGCGTAGATACCCTCTAGCTGGAGACGATGCTACGAGCCATGGTCTCTAGCGGGAGCCAGTGAAACGTGGCCGTATCCTTCGGAGAGCAGGTTATGCTCGCGAAGGAGGCGGCCGGGAGAGAGAGGAAGCAGACCCCGCTGAGTTCCGAAGTGTGCGGCGAGGGCGACGCAGACTTGAATATGCGCCAGGACCATCGGGGCCTGAGGACGACGGGCTAACACCCCACAGTTCTTACAGAAGCTACGTGCTTTGGGCTTTCACCCCACGTACGCCGTCACTCACCGACGCGGGGTAAAACTCGGTCAACACGACAGAGACCAAATAGGTGACCAAAGTCCGGCCGGGGCGCCACAAGGAAATCTCCCGAGGCACCTGAGGCGTACCTGAAGCACTTGGCAATGGACGATGGGGCGTTCGTGGCCCTGGGCCGCGGATAAAAAAAAGCTTATTAGGTAGTTACAGCTATTTCCCTAGCAACGTTACTTAGATAAAATTAGATTTAATAAAATAATAAAACACCGAACATCCTGGATATAAGTTAAGACGGATAAAATCTTGGATGTTCGGTGTAAAAAGCGGTAGCAATTATAGCTAGGTAGGTATTAGAGCGGACGTGGCCCCTGGAGATTTGAAGATGTTGATAGATGCCCCTTAATACCCACATAAATACATTGATTGTTTTAAATATCAGTAATTTAAACAAATCGTATCTGTTTGCCCAAGTTTTCCATGACCTTACAAACATACGTAACAGATGTTTTAGTTTTAAATAGACCACGATTGATTCACTGCAGTGCTCGGTAAGTACAGTCAAGGCTAAATTCAATTATAGAATAAAACGGGATGCTAGGGGATCGTATATGTTTATAGTAATATAGATATTCACCAACCACAGTGCGATCCACGGATTGGCACATGTCGTGCTATCTATGTCACTTTAGTGCGCGGTCAGCGATTTACTCCGATCAACGCTATTTCAACATTTCATTAAATCCTATCTTAGATTTAGCTAAGTTAATAAACTAATACACTAACTTAACTCTATCTCTTATTCACATGCAGTTACATCTTGGTCCTTCGAGCCGGGTAACCATAGCCCGTATACACAGTACATTTCGTGCATCCAAATTCATCACTTCTTCGTAAAAACAAACAAGAAAAAAGACGCAAGATGACCCAAGTCACATATATAAGAATACTATATAATATGATACTCATATCACAAGCTCTGCTTAGTTTGAGACTAGATGGCGTTGTGTGAATTGTCCTAACATATTTATTATTACTAGTTATCACGGCGAACTTTGTATCGCCTCAAATATAGAAAAAAAAAAATATTTTAATATTTCATGCAAATGTATGTAAATTGAAAAATTTTGCCAGTATTTTCAGTCCTATGTAATAGGGGGCAAGCCTATTGCCGTCACCGGGCACACATATAATGGGTTATGTCCAAAACGGCCGAATTAATTTAATAAAAATAAGCAGCCATACTTGCTTATTACAATTTTGAAAAATAAATTTGAAACCCGTTGCTTTGCGATGAACTGTTGATGAAAGGCAACAAAATCTTACGTGCCAGCCGCTGTGGCACAGCCAATTGAAGTCCTGGGTGTCTCGGACTCTATTATACTGTATATTTTAAACATCGTAGGTAAAGCTCGCGGGACTACACTGGATTCGTAAAGCGAAGGACCAGCGAAGCGAGCGCCATCCCAAGTCTCTGTATCTTTTTCTTTATTTATTACAAATTCAATTATGTAATTTCTATCGATTACAAATCAAATTCTTTTAGAATCGTGTAAATAAGAACATCCGTTGTTTGATTGAGGGTCAGTTACAATATATCGTATTACAAACGAATATAGTTACAATTTGAAATATTAAATTGTTAAATTGAAATATTTTTCTCACGATATGCAAAATATTTTTAGAAAGGAATGAGTTTTCAAGGTGGCCTAGAATAGACACCGTTCCGTTGTACGTAGGTACCTATAAGTACCGACACGGATAAGTTATGCAATGTGACGTCCTGTCCACTGCATCGTACCAATACCTATTAAATTAAGTAAATTATAGTAAATATCATTGGGTATTAAATTAACTTGTGGACGCCAATATGGTCTAACATTAGACCTCACGAACATGGGCACCCGGCAATAGGCAGCGGACCTTAAAAATACATCCCCAATCAAAAAAAGAACACGACGTAAAACAGATTTTTAATCAAGACATTTGTGCCAAGTTTTGTGGAGATCGGATAAAATTTGTCACCGGCCAAGTGCTTGCGAAGCCCAAGATAGGGTTCCTACTATTAGGTATACTACTATTATAAAGAGGAAAGATTTGTATGTTTGTAATGAATAAACTCAAAAACTACTGTGCCGATTTCAAAAATTCTTTCACCATTGGAAAGCTACATTCACCCTGAGTAACATAGGCTACTTTTTATACCGGTAATGTGTTCCCACGGGAACCGGGAATGAGTAAACTAAATCACGTGGGCGGAGCTGCGGCGATCGGCTAGTTACCTATAAAAATAAAAGCCTCTATAACTCTAACAGAGTCATACCATCCGTTATAGTTGTCCTGTAAAGTTCATTACATGGACTACCTTCAAGAATTTTTTCAGGTTCTTCACGCCAGCCGTTTTGATTTTGGAGGGGGGACGCCCTGTTTTCACAAAAACATTCTCTTCAAAGCTAAATATCTTGCAATCGGATAATTAAATCAAAAAAACATCTTAGCAACCTCACAATGTTTTTAAAAGACCTATCTAATGATACCCCACAATCCGGGATTAACGCAAGAAAAAAAAACTGGTTCTGGTTATGTGAAGGGGAGGTAACACAAAAAAAAAATTCATAATTTTATTTCAGCACTTTGTCAAAGTACCTAGTAAATACACATATCCATGCAAAGTTTCATGTTTCTAGCACTCACCGTTTAGGAGGAATACGAACAGACGGACGAAGTGACATGACGAAACTATAAGAGCTATACGAGCTATACGAGCAATCTATAGACTCGGACCCCGTGACTCGCTGAAAGAATTATTTAAAGAAATTAATATTTTAACAGTTGCTTCTCAATATGTTTACGACAACATCTTATATGTACGGAAGAACATAGATCTATTCAAAAAAAATTCCGATAACCATAATTTTAATACAAGAAATAAAAATAAATTGGCAATGACAAAAATTAGACTTCATAAAGTTGGTAATTCGTTTGTTGGCAAATGTATAAAAATTTATAATAAAATTCCTCAGGATTTGGTTGACATGCCTCTTAATAAGTTTAAAATAGTAGTTAAAAAATGTTTGATGATGAAAGGCTACTATAATGTAGACGAATATCTTAATGATAAAAATGCATGGTCACCCTAATCTTCTGTTGTTGGCCACTCGTATAATACAATAGAAACTAATTGTAACAATGTAAACAAAACAATATTAAAAAAGAAAATGGATAATCTACCTGAGTTTCTTGCTGGTCTCTTCTCAGGAGAACCAACTTACCGAACCAGCGAAAGAATCATTTTCTAATGGTTATTTATGTACTTACTTAATTTAGTATTTTTATAATATTACTTGACAAAATTGTAAAATTTTGACATTCATATGTGCTCTTTATGTGCCTAAACTGAATAAATGAAATTGATTCTTTGATTCTTTGATAAGGGTTTCGAAAGTTGAACTACGGAACCCTAAAAACCTGTTCTGTACATGAGACAAAATCGTCATCAATTTATTTAAAAAAAATTAAAGAAATCAACAAAAAGAATTCCTTCGAACCGGATTTGAACCAGTGACCTATGGATATCAACACGCATTTCTACAACTACAGTCCACCGCTCTACCAACTGAGCTATCGAAGGTATACGAATAGTGTTGAAATTTAAGATAATATACTACAGAATGTTTTAGAAAGTTTGTAGGCGTGGTGTCAATACAGTCTCTACTCTACCTGTACTTGTGTGTTACTATGCCTTTTTTTATCCTGTACATATTTTACAGTTTTTAATATTACTAGCAACCCTTAGCGCAAACTGCGCAAGTAATAATTTTTTTTTTTTTTACTTTTTGTCAATTTCTAATCTTATCGCACCACTTGAGACCACGACCTTTTCAACGGTGTGCCACACTTGACTGTGCGACTCTTAGTTTAGGAGGAGAAGCGGCTTCACTAGCGTATTATATATATAGATTTCTTTATTTTATTATGTTAGGGAAGATCTAAAATTCATCACGCTAGTTTTTCTGTTGGGGAAGGCAGAAGTATAAAATACACACACGTTTCGCCAGTAATCCATTACCGTCCGAAACTAGAAAAATTTTTTTTTTTAAGTACATACCTACCTATGCAAAATTAAACTTAAAAATATTAAATTTATACAAAAAAAAAATAATAAAAAACAATTTTATTACACAAAACTTAAAAAAAGAAAAAAAAAACAAAATAATGAAAAAAAAATTTACACAAGGTTTTGTAATTTTCTGAATTTTTTGTATGATGAACAATTCCAAAAAGAGATCGCCCCCGGGTGGGCTCGAACCACCAACCTTTCGGTTAACAGCCGAACGCGCTAGCCAATTGCGCCACGGAGGCAGATGCTCCTCGTGCCGAAATTACATATTGGGTGACGTAACACAAAAATGTACGACTTGACCATTCATGTTTTCTAAATAAAATAATGAAATAAATATTTTTTCAAACAAGCTTTTTTTTTGTATCATCATAATATTGCACTGTCATGCGACTTACGCGAGCAAGGTTTCAGCTCAATCCGAAACCGGGAAGTGTGGGAAATTTAACGTGCAAGATTTGATTACACACGGACATCGGGACAGGTGAAAGTGAATAAAAGCTTGTAAAAATTGATAAGATTTTAGGTATGTTACATCGGCCTTGGCTGTCTATGTATGTAATGTATGTATGTTAAAAAAATCGAGATAAAATAGAACATATTCTCAGGTCTATATTCCTGCCTTATCAACCAACGCCTTCCTGCCTTTGCTGTCTTGTTTTATTGTTTTTGTAATTATGTGCCTACTATTGAAATAATTTATTTGACACCTTTGAATTTCTTTCTTATATTATTATGTTTATGATTTATTTACAATAAGAATTACAATATACAAAATAAACATAATTATAGACTAAAAATATTTACATTACAAAATATCGTTTAAAAAATCCTCCGCGTCATTGCCGACTGGGAAGGTTCCCAGAATGCTGGCTGTGTTGCCACGTTGGATGGCGATACTTATGCTTTGGACCAGAAAATAGCCAGCCTTCTGGTCCTGAGAAGCATCGATTAGGCGTTTAGCAATGTCTCTATAAAGGCGGCGAGCACTCGGACCCCGTGACCCCAGTGTCTCAACCCCAAACGGCTCAAATATGTAATCACAAAATAATATAATCTTATATGTATTTTGATGATGGCTACTATTTGACAACTAAAAATGTTGGTTATTGTTGTTATTAGTTGTAATATTATTATCTTGTATTTTTTCACATTTCAACACAAATGTAATTATTTGTTAAGAAATAAATGTCTTGTCTTATGACTTAATTTCATCAAAATAAGTTCTGCCAATTTACGTATTGCGCGAACAAACAGGGATCGACATCGACACGCATTGTGATAGGAAAAGTACCATAAATCTATGAAATTTTCACAGATGATGTACGTAGGTATTTCTGTTGACATAAAACAACAAATACTAAAAAACAGAATATGATAAATACTTAAGGGGGCTCCTATACAACAAACGTGATTTTTTTGCCGTTTTGGTACGGAACCCCTTTGTGCTCGAGTTCGACTCGCACTTGGCCAGTTTTGTTTTTAATTTTATTTATTTACTATTACTTTTATTTATTTTATAACTTTATTATTAAACTTATTCAACCGTTTTGAACTTTAACCAATATATAAAACCCATAAAAAAACTCCCTATGGTTCCGGCAATAGGTTTTTTTTATTTTTATTAACACACTTTTGCCAATGGCATAGCCTATTAAACACAATATTTAATTAATTTTATCAGGGCTAGATAATTAAGCGATAGCCCTCACAGGGCTCCTTCCTTTAACTATCCTTAATCTATCATCTTTTATTCTGATTCTCTAGTAACATACCATTTCTTCTTTCATTCCTCTCGCACTTTCACACTATTCCTTTCATTCTCTTTTATGGTGGGATATCAGGGTATGTTTTATTTTTATTTTTTTTTTTTTGAGAAGAGTTATGTACAACAATAGGCTTACCCCTTATTACGTGAGATCAATAAATTACTGGCAAAGAGTGGGTGTGTATTGCACCTCTGCTATCTCTTCGGGAACATAGGCGTGATATTTGTATGTATGCATGTAATAAAGGTCATACATATCTACATAAGCCCAAGTTGACTGCTCATTTAGAAATCAACAACTTTCTGATCTTGAATTAACAAGCAAGTTTCCACACAGCAGTTTATATAGATTTCTGATATTAGCTAGATTTGTCTGTATTAAAATGTAAAACAATTTAATACATTAAAAAATAATTAGCATTTTACAATCTTATTAGTAAAGTTATAGACGATGCCGGGAGTAGATAAGGCGAAGTCAGTCATTCAACCGATTCACCTGTGGCACATTGCAGACGTGGAAATCTTTGGCAGTGTTACGACGACATGCGTAATAAGGTTGAAAAAAGTGTCACTAAGATTATTCCGCATTTTTTAATATACGCCAATAAGCGAAACTAATACTAGGTATTCGCTGGAACGCGGGCGGTTACATCGAAATAATTAAGACGGAGAACCCTACCCAACCTCTACGAATAAAAAAAAGAAAAAAAAAGCTAGCAATTTTCAACTACGACGCGAGCCAACAATAAACTCTAAAAGCTGCATTTAAAAATTTAAAATTCGTGCATGAGGCTACAATTAAATTTTTTAGTACTGTCTAAGGCATGTTTCTTTAATTCTTAATAACTCAAAAACTATAAGAGCCACATACTTGCTTTTAAGTAGTTAATAAAGTTCTGTAATAAATTAATAAGTGTTAGTAATTAAATTTTTTTGACAACCATTGAACAACAACATTGAGTTTTAGCAAACCACACGTGAGTTGCAAATAAATAATCATAACTTTTCAACTGATGTAGTTATAAGGCTGAAATTGATAGGTGAGTAGGTAGCAATTATTGAAGCAAAAACAATAACTCAACTCTGCTTAGTTTACTCAAACTATGCGCTGACCAGCCATTCTGACGTCAGAATGGCTGGTGACATTGTTATTCCTTATATTTTTTAAATTAATGAGGTAGCAATTATTTAATTGTAGGTAGCATACAGTAGCAATTAGGTAGCAAATTTTAATCACTGTCTCGATGCTAAATGAGGCAGGCAACCAGCCATTCTGAAGGACACACACATGAACATCGATGGAGCCACGTTTTTAAAAAAGAAGAAAAAGAAGTAAGTTTCAAAAACATGATAATTTCAACTTCAATACAAGGAGGAGGTACTCAATTCGACTGTACCTACCTATGCTTTGTAGGGTTCCGCACGCAAAGGGTAAAACAGAAACCCTATTACTGAGACTTCGTTGTCCGTCTGTCCGTCTGTCTTGGGCTGTATCTCATGAAGCATGATAGCTAGAAAGTTGAAATTTTCACAGATGATGTATTTCTGTTGCCTCTATAACAACAAATACTGAAAAACAAAATAAAATAAGTATTTAAGGGACCGTTTTGATACGGAAATGTTTGTTATCATAGCTTTCATATGGGTGAACCGATTGTGATAATTCTTTTTTGACTGAAAGCTAGAGCTGTGTGTACAACACATGTGTGTGTTAAAGAGGTCACATATACGTTCACGTACACTGCACTCACACAAATGCTAAGCTCCGCTTATCTCTCACGAACTCTACCTACTAATAAACTTACAAATTTTTACCTCTCATAATGTTGGTACTTACCTACCTATGAATTTTTAATTTCTATAGGTAGTTTACCTTCCGATAAACTGACACTAAAAATCTGTTTCCGCGAAACGAGATAATTTGCATATAGGCAAGGTTGGTACTACTGGACATAACGTATCTCTTTTTCGAGTCTTCACGAGGCGCGTCCCAGTCACAGAGGATTGTCAAAATCAAAATCAAAATATCTTTATTCATGTAGGTCACAAAGTAACACTTATGAACGTCAAAAAAAGAAAATGCTTCTACATTTACATTTACCGCCAGATTCGCAAGGCAATAGGTAGAGCCTGTGAGGAAAGAACCCGTGAGTTTTTCTTGCCAGGCAAGAAAAACTCACGGCCACTCTTTTTATTCGCCAGTAAATACAATGATTCTGTTACAACAATAAAAAGAGGGCAAGGGCAGTACGTGACCATGTGTGGACCAAGTGAACTTACAAATTATGGATCTCTGTTATTCACAATAAAGTCAAATACTAGTTATGAGATTATGTGGCACCTACTTAATTTCAAAGTACCCATACCTAATAATGTCATATTAATAATAATTTAACAATAATAAGTGAGTTTCAGCAATAAAATAACATTTCAAACAAAGTATCAAACAGCTCGAGTACTCGTAGTATAATATGCCTTTATTTATTGAAATTACGTTCTCTATAATTTGTGCTGTCATAAATTTATCTGCGCTTTTTTACAATATGTAGGTATTTAATATAGATTAGTACCTACCTATAGAATGATTTTAACAATATTATAAGAGTCAATAAAAATAACTTCAGTTCAATAAATGAATCGAAGCAACACTAATCTCCAACAATTAACCTTTAAACTTCGTAACGCATTTCATTCGCTACTATTTACGTTACTACAAAGCAATATAACAAAGGTTATTTTTGTTTAAATCAGCTTTTTAACCTTTACTCTACCTTCACCTTTCAACAGGGCATACGAAACTGGGACGTACGGTCCAATTATTAAGAGTATCGATATTATTTCGATTGTCCGTTCACTTCCTATATTATCGAGTTCAGTTTCTTATTTTAAGTATTGCAACACTTTCAACCTGCCGATGTTTGTTTAGTTGCGAAGGATTTTTGAGCAAAGAACAGCAACAATGTTTTTTTTAATCAGATTAAGTAATGGCGCGGAAATAAATATATAAAGGGTATTATGTATTACTTATACTCGGTACTATTATAATCTATGGAATTATTAGATTTTAAGATAAGAAAGATATTTGTTTTTAGTCAACAGTTTACGCGTTGAGCTTTGATGTTTTTCTTTGTAAATTATAAACCTAATCCCAGAGGGATGCCGCAAAGGTAGCCAAAGACCACTGGTACCCTGAGGTTAACCTTACGAGGGTGTACCCGGCAATGTCATGTCATGTCAGTCATGTCAACAGTGACATTTATAAAAAAAGAATACATACATACACATATCACGCCTATATCCCCGAAGGTAGGCAGAGGTGCACAACACACCCACAATTTGCCAGTATTTTTAGTCCCACATAATAGGGGGCAAGTCTATTGCCGTCACCGGGCACACGTATAATGGGTTATGTCCAAAATGGCCGAATGAAGTTAATCGGTAGCAGCTATACTGTAATTTTGAAGAAAAATTTGAAACCCGTTGCCTTGCGATGAAATGTTGATGAAAGGCAACAAAATCTTACGTGCCAGCCGCTATGGCACAGCCAATTAAAGTCCTGGGCGTCTCGGACTACGAAAAAATATCAAATGTAATGAAACTATAGTACGTAAGTATCTACAGTTGCATCATAACTCGTTATACACAATCATTGCATGATTGAATATCACAATAGACCAACGGCTAATAATATTTCCCATGGATTAGTTAAAGAAATAGTTTACGAATCCATTGTTACGACATAACGGTTATATTAAAAAATGAATTCAATTTAAAATATGACAAGGTTAAATTCTGATTAATTGGTAAGTTTCGGGATCTAATTGCAGTATTGTATTAATAGGTATAATACACGTTAAAGACTTCTTGATAATATGTTAAACTTATTACTAGATAGTCTAATAGTTTAATGTTCTCTTAAGGTCGATTCACACATAATCAGTGAAGCCTCAGACACAGTACCGATACAGTTCAGTATCAGTGATTGGTCAGTGCATAACCATCGGTGAGTGAGCCTATCCGTCATAGTCTGATTTATTCCTAGATTTAGTCCCATGGATAATTTACTTTCATAAATTTTCTACGAACGTGTTCCCAAATGTCAGTGTCAAATACGACTCGGTCATGAGAAAATATATCTAATAATATGGAGTTCGATTTTTGCTAAGCGCGTGGCTGGTGGCTTTTTGGGTTACCTCTGGCGCTCCGCAAAAATCGGGTTCCCAGATACTCACATACCGAACAACGTTTCTTGTCCTGCACCTGGAGCTAGTTAGGAATAACTAGTTCTTCTGTGCGGGACTATCAACTAATCAAGCATTACCTTGACATTGGCGAAATCATCGTTGAACATCAATGGAGCCACGTTTTTAAAAATGAACAAGAAGAATATTATGTAATAATATATTATGAAGAACTGAGGCTTCACTTATCGACCTTTATTCCCCAGCCTGTCCGATTTTAATATCGAGTTCGATATTGCACCCGTGCGAAACCGCCGCACGGGGCTAGTTCATACCGGAAATACTATGTGTGTTTCAAGCTGTAGCCTCATATTTGAAATCTCAATGAAAACGAATTTTGACAACGCTAAAAAATATTCATGAAATAGTCATAAATAGTCGTACATGAAAAAAAAATAGTCGTATTATAGTTTCGGCGTTACAGCTATAAGTTAATGAGGATTATGGCTTGACCGTCAAGCTGTAATCCTCATCCCTGGTGAAAGCAAACGGTAAAGCCTATCGAATTGGTTTAGGTTCCAAAAATAGTCATGAAATAGTCGTAACGACATGCCAAATCTCAGAAATAGTCCTTCAAAGGTTATCTAAAGGTTAGATATAAAGGTAACCTGATGAGGATTATGGCTTGAACATTTGAAAACTTCAACTTTCTCCGGAACGCCTGCGATTTTCGGTTTAAAGTTTATGCCAAAAAATTGTCGTGAAATAGTCGTATGAACTACTATAAATTTGAGCTGCTTTAATTAAAAAAAAAAGTTTTCGTTGCCCTACATTTGTATGGAGTACAGTCGTGTACAAAATTGATAACATCATATGATATTATGTAATAATTGTTTACTGTATTATATTGTGAAACATTTATAATTTGTATCCTTATTTATTACAATCGAAAACTTGCACCTTTATATCTCTGGAACCTTTGAAGGACTATTTCTGAGATTTGGCATGTCGTTACGACTATTTCATGACTATTTTTTGGAACCTAAACCAATTCGATAGGCTTTACCGTTTGTTTGCACCAGAGATGAGGATTACAGCTTGACGGTCAAGCCATAATCCTCATTAACTTATAGCTGTAACGCCGAAACTATAATGCGACTATTTTTTTTACATGTACGACTATTTATGACTATTTCATGACTATTTTTTAGCGTTGTCAAAATTCGTTTTCATTGAGATTTCAAATATGAGGATTACAGCTTGAAGCACACAATACTATGCGTTCTCCTTACAAGGACGTACCCGGGTCGCCAACCCGGGCACGTCCTGGTAAGGAGAACCCCAGGGATGTTAATAGGGCTCCTTAGCGCCTTTCGAAACCCCTACACAAATTATGCATTACTATTAATGTTAAATTGTACCAAACTACTTCCAGGACATTTTACCACCATCTAGTGCATCTCGTGCGAACCATTTGCAAATTTTATATATTTCACTTAGAATTATTAACCTTCTTAAGTAATTGTTAGATGTCGCTAGTGTGACAAGGTGCTTGCTAAAATTATGATTTTGTAGCAGTCGTTTAATTGCTACAGCCTAATGTTGTTTTAAAAATAATGTTAATACATAATCAATATGGATTTAGAACAAAACACACTTAACATAACAATAGTGATTCAACAATATTGTAGAACATTTTTTAGAACAACGCCATCTAGCTAAAAGTTGCGAACTAATAGTTACAGTGTTACATTATGCGTATGTGTAGATGACGCTCACAGTATAGTATGTTTACGTAAAATACAAGATACATTATTATCACTACATAGTATAAAACAAAGTCGCTTTTTCTGTCTGTCTGTCCCTATGTATGCTTAGATCTTTAAAACTACGCAACGGATTTTGATGCGGTTTTTTTTAGTAGATGGAGTGATTCAACAGGAAGGTTTTTATGTATAATACATGTATAATATAATAGAGTAATACCGATAATTTTAGAAGTTTCTAATGTAATGTCGTAAATAAACACATTTTTTGCGCTTTTATTGCATACGCTGACGAAACTCTATGAGACAGATCAAAATAATGTACTACAGTATTGCACACCATAGAAAGATCTACAAAAAAGTCCGCGATAGCATAATTATGTCTATCTCTTAAGGGTAACTCACAGTAACCATTTTTATCTTTTATAAATGACAAAAAAATAATGTCTCATTTGCCAAGCTATTTTTAACAATGCTGTATTATTCCTTATCTAATTGAATACTTTACATACGTTGTGCATTTAATGTAGACCAAAATTGCCATTCAAACCATATAATTTGGACGAATGACTTAAGAGATATCTCGTGATGAAAAAAAAAACGAGCGCGGCGACGCGCGGCCGGGCGGTGGCCAATGACGGCAATGAAGACACAGCGATTTTAAGCAATACAGCATAAATCTTTATCCAATTAAGTACCCACCTTAAATACATTTTGCATTTAATATAGATCAATATGGCCCTTTACAGCATGAAAATTTAAATGAATATTTTCGAAGATATTACAGATTAATAGGTACTGAAATTGTATTATAGTATTTTCTTTTTCATTCATTCAATTCATTCGACATTTTTTTCGAAATTCATACCTTGATTGGATTGGAATTATATTAAACGTTTTCTTAATTATGTATATGTAATTATTTTTTAAGACAAAACGTGCTATTCCGTTCTACAAGTTTTTCGAAATTGTATGTTTGTACTTTAGTCGGTAATAAGGTTAATCTTTAAACCGCGCTTATTTAGTGGATAGGATTAGAATTGAACATTTTTGAATTATAGCTATAATAAAAAAGCGGTTTAAGGTAAGGTATTTAAGTTCAAAAAAGAACTGCATAGGATAGGTATAAAGTCATGTCTGAAAGACGTCGTTGTTCAAACATAGGTCGTAGTACAGGGAATGCCCAAAGAACACGTTCAGCTAGAGACTAAGAATCGTCAAGGGAACGTGAGGTTCGGCTCAGCCAGCTTCGGGCTAGATATAGAGCTGAAAGAGTAAGAGAATCTAAGTTACTCGTGAGGCTCGCCGCAGCCAGGATCGGAAAAGACAGTGTTCGGAGAGCCAGAGAATCGTCTGCCGAGCTTGAGGCTCGCCTCAACCAAGATAGAAATAGACATCAAATACAGATAGGCAGAACTAATTCATGGGTAAATAAAGAAAATTCTGCCATCGATTCTTTACCAAGACGATCGTATAGTATCAATAGGTAGCATGTCAGTAGTGTGTGAACATTGTTTGGCATTCAAATTCAAAGACGAATCTAATTCCACAATTCTAATACCACAGATAAAGACAATCATTATACCAATGCAAATAGCATACAAATATTTACATTGGGATATTTGAGTTATAAGACTGACATGCTAACGTTGCACCCTAGTAATTCATAATAATTAGCTCCTCCCCAAAGAAGCAGAAACAACCAGATTTAACGTTTAGATGATGATGATGAAACAAACTCAGTTGAATTAATTTAATATAGTGCATAGCATTCGGGCTTATTTATACCGAGACGAGGTATCTTAAAATACATTTTTTTTTAATTTAGGAAAGTAGCTACCTATTTAGGCTAAGTTTTATGAATACATTATTATAAGCTTATATTAGCTTAATTTGGGCTAGATGACGTTGTGTGAGAATGTCCAAAATATTTTTTTTTTTATTTATTTAATCACACCTATATCTCCAAGAGGGTGAGCAGAGGTCCACAACGCACCCACATCTTGTCAGTACTTTCGTTAGTTCCACGTAATAGGACACATGCCTATTGCGGCGTTTAACGGGTTACTTAATAGAAAATATTATTAAGTAGGTACAAACCTAACTAAGCTTTTATATTATTAATGAAAACGATTTCTCTACTTGTAAAATGAATCAACTAACAGGATTATATTGTATTCTTCACTCTATTTTTCTTCCCGTTATATTAATTTATTTACATCTGTGATTTTTCTTTTTTAACCTTTTCCGTTTCGTATTCGCTAACTCAACGTGGCGCCTTTTCCGTACTATCTGATTGGCGGGTGCGCCGTGACGTCATCGCGCCCACGTTTTCTCTGTGACGCAAGCCGATCGATGTCCAGCCCCGTCTCGCTCGCACGTGCTAGTTATCGTAATCAATTGAATATTGCTGTTCTGCTCTAGCATATATGAATGCTAGGTTCGTAATATGAAACCGTAGGCGGTTCGTGCGTAGCCGGTCGTTTGGCGAAGTAGTGCGACATTTTTTTTTCAGTTCTGTTTGTAAATAAGTTTCACCTCATTTTGAAATGAGAAATATCACATGTCGTTTACTTATTCAGACTTTATCTAGATGAAAGCTAAGCTTTAGTAATACAGTCTAGATAGCTATGCATGACGTCATAGTTTCATGTCTGACTATTTATAAAGTGGGCGATAGATAACATCATGTAAAATTTTGAGTCAATTGTGAAGATTTATCGCATCTATCTACATCAAATCAAGTAAAAAGCTGATACTAGATATTATTTTCAATTACAGAAATATCTACCTAATTTGGTTGGTATTGTGTTTGGTAAAGACCGGTTTGGTAAGAACCGGTAAAACCTGACCAGAAATATTATAAATTGAACGTCATGCGATGTTAGTAGGTACTTTTGCTTACAAACTTTCAAAAATTTATAACTCAAAATTTCGAATTAGAGAGCTTATGCTTATGCTTGATGATGGGGTATGTTTGTCTCGCTAAAACTTGGGACCGCCTGGACCAATTTGGCTAATTATATAAGTATGTCCGCTAACTCTGCTGTTGTGGCTTTACGTCGCTTCATTACCAGAAGTTGGGACGCTTTAAAAAATTGGAGTGACAATGAAACGTCATTTGTTTTGTGAATTGATTAACTGCGAAAACTCTATGGTACAAATATGACGTCATTTGCTGTCAACAACTACATTCAATTTTCAATGGCGATTTATTCCACCTGCAGCACCATTTATTAGGGAAAGGGATTAGGATTAGGGAAAGACTGGTTTAATATGTGAAGACAGCTTTAAAATTCACGCTTCGACGCAAAAAGTTATCGAAAAAAATTATTCCCAGTTTTAACGGTATTAGCTGAAGCTGAGCCGGTTATTAACTGTCGGCTTCTAAAATTCATTGCAGTTGAAACAGATGCAGAAGCAACGCATGATGAACAAACACACTTCTACACTGTTCCACAAAGGTCAGGCCATTTCATGAATGGCTTGAAGATGTGTTAGACAGTGAAGTAAAACACCTTTGATAATGCTGAAAAGCGAAACCGGTCGGTGAAAATAAATCTAATAAAGTTGTGGGACAGTGTAGAAGTGTGTTTGTTCATCATGTATTACTATAGGTTCCACCAGGTGCCAACAATCGAAAGTATAAACTACAGATGAAGAAGCCCTTAGACCCAATCGTTTTAAACTTGGATCCGGTTCTGCGGCAACTATTCCACTTCAACTAGATGATAAAGATTTGTTGAGTCGCAAAGATTGGAAAAATATTATATGATAATCTTGACTGCCTCCATGGAAAAGTGGTATGAGTATGCGGCTGACGTCCCTGAGGTCCCTTCAGCAAGAACTGGTAACTGCACCAATTGTGACCAGTTCTTACTGAAGGGCTCCCCCCTTCAGCAGTGTTACGGGCTCCTTAGCATAATTCTTTTTGAAACCCTTTTATTATTTAGTAGTCTATGTCATAGAAAAAGAAGTTTTAAAATATTGGTCTTGTTTTTTAGGGTTCCGTACCCAAAGGGTAAAACGGGAACCCTATTACTGAGCCTTCGCTGTCTGTCCATCCGCCAGTCCGTGAGCTGTAATCTCATGAACCGTGATTTTTAAAAAGTTGAAATTTTCCCAGATGATGTATTTCTGTTGCCTATAAAACAACAAATACTAAAAAACAGAGTACCTGTACTAAATATTTAAGGGCTCCCATACAACAAGTTCCTACCTATGCTGAGATCTTTAAAACTACGCAACGGATTTTGATACGGTTTTAGAGTATCTAGAATGGTTTTCGAGGAAGGTTTCTGTGTGTATAATTTGTCAAACGGGCGAAGTCACGGACGTTCGCTAGTACTTAATAATTTTATCTGATAAACGAACCGTGGGTATAACTTAAGTATAAATAGTAGGTACTTTTTTACGGTATTACAATGGGTTCACTATCCAGTTGCATAAAAAAAATAACCATAAAATATTTTGGCATATGGTAATTTAGACTAATGATATTTATGCATAATTTTTTTATCCATAACAAATTTAGCATATTTGGCTTAATCATAAATGAAATTAGCATAATAATATTTAAGCATACAATTTATAAGCATAGCTTTATAAAGGCATACACGTATCAAACTATAATGAATATAGTCATAATCATCTTACGCAGAATAAGTAACTATGTAAAACAATTAAAAGGCAGCTTAGGGCTGGCCCAAGGGCCACCCCCGCCGCACCTTAACCTACTTTGACACTATATAATATAAGAAATACTGGTTAAAGTGACTTTTTTATTTTTCATTCATTTCATTAATTTATACCTTTTTTTTTTAATTCCGCCGCCCAAGGCCGCGGCGGATGGCGATCCCGCCGTCCTCAGGCCCCGATCATGGAGGTCGATAGTCTTGGGCGTAGTCGCGGAGTCTGGGGCGCCCTGGCCGCCGACTACGGAACTCGGCGGGGAGGGTACGCTCCCTCTCCCTCCCGGCCTTCGCGAGCATGACTTGCTCGCACAGGACACGGCCGCGTTCCACCTACTCCGGCTGGAGACCATGGCTTGAAGCATAGTCTCCAGCGAGAGAGTATCCACGCCCAGACCCACTACGAGGTCCCGGCGCTGACTCGCCCACGCTGAGCACTCCGCCAACGTGTGGAGTGCGGTGTCGTCGTCGGAAACCTCGCAGTGTATTAATTTATACCTATTCAATTTTAGTAATATATACTATTAGGCGACTGTACACTATGCCTAAAAACATTGTGCAAATTATAACTATGCATATTTAATATTAGACTTAAATATAATTATGCCACAGTACATATGCTGCTAAAAATCAATTATGACCAAGTATAATTATGCCAAAAAAAGTATGTGAAATTCATTGTGCCAAAACATTTTAGGATTACATATATTATGTTAACGAAAGGTATACCATTACAATGACGATCAAACCTAACTTTGAAAACAAAATCTATCGATTTCGTTATATTCCAACTCACTTCAGATTTTGGCAGCCAATTGAAAAAAAAAACAGTACCTACCTTCTTACAATGAAAGAGGGAAGATAAATGACGATATGTCTGTTACGGTTCAAACCAATTTTATGTTACAACGCGTTTCTACTAGGTATTAAAAACGTGTTAAATCTAGACTTAACTACCTAATTGAATATCAGTTAAAACTAATTGGCACTAGATAAAACGCGTACTGACGAAATGTGGGCGTACTAAGCGCCTCTGTCTACCCCTTCGGGGATTAAATAGTAGATTTTATGACAAGGGAATAAAATTATATTTATTATTGTCAAAAGCGCTATTTTGAATTCAAAGCGCAGCGAAAGATTCTAGAGTAGAACCCCGAGCAGATTAGTTTCTTCATCATTATGAAAAATAAAATTAGAGTTACCTCAACTAAATGGGTCGTAGATAGAAGATTGGTAGCATCAATAAAAAATCAGTACAAATCAAACTTCAACCAGCAATAGTAAATAATAATCTAAGACACCTAGGCTATAGATACTTAAAAATATCTACATCTCATTAGCTATTCAAAAAGGTATAACAAGCTAGACTGCTATTGGAAGTCTTGGAATAATCTTTGATAAAAGTCTTAAAAGTAGTAGTAAAAATTACCGTAAAATTGATCAATTAGGTTACAAAATAAAATAAAACAATTCGGACATGACGGTTTTTTTTTAATTCCGCGAGATCGCGGCCTCTCCCATATGCATTACTGCGGGCGTCTCTGGTGACACTGAAGGCATTTCCAGTGGCGCCCGGCAACATGACGGTTGCCACATTATAGCAGAAATGTCCGAGAATTGTTGAACAGAAACTATTCCAATAGGTGGATCGGGAGAGGTGGGCCTATACCGTGGCCAGCGAGAAGTCCAGGCCTGACCCCCATGTATTTTTATGTAAGACTTCCAATAGTAGCCCAGCTTGTTATACCTTGTTGAATAGCTAATGAATAGTAGATATTTTTAAGCATGTATGCAGCCTAGGTGTCGTAGATTTTTTTTTTACTATTGCTGGTTGAAGTTTGATTTGTACTGATTTTTTATTGATGCTATAACTATCAATCTTCTATCTACGACCCATTTAGTTGAGGTACCTAACTCTAATTTTATTTTTCATAATGATGAAGAAACTAATCTGCTACACAAAAATCGTATAAAAATAAAAATTTGAACAAAAATAAACGAAAAAGATAGGCCAATAGACAAGAAATCGGCATTTAAAAAAAAAAAATCTTCAAAGCCTTATAACTTGAAAAGGGTTACTGTGGGGGTCAGGGGTCCGAGGTGAAATTTGTCAGAAATGGTGGGAACTACCACCCCTGAACGGGGTTCGCACGACTTACAAGGTAACCCTGTATACTACGTATATAAAGAGCGCTAATAACCGGTCTGAACCATTAAAAACCACCCTGCACGTCTGAACAGTCAAACAGTCGTGGATAACGTAACATCACTGCAGCTTCCCAGTTGCTGGGTTGTGGTAAAAAATTGAACTACTTATTAATTGTAGTTATTGTTCTGAGATCTTGTTTTTAACATGTTTCAATGTAATGTGGCGCTCCTAATAGAACGCAAACATACACTGGGCAACCTGTATCAGAGCTGTCACGAAGAAAACGGGTGACACTCGCCATCTATCTATAGATGGTTGATCTAAGGTCTGTCATGTCTGTCTAGTAAGTTACGGTTGCTTTTTTTTGTTTTTAATTCGTACTAATTAATACGGCAATAATAGTTTTAACTGACATTTAATTACAATTTTATCAAAGTCTTAGATATAACACGTTCTAACTAATAACTTTAGTTTAACGGTAGCATGGCGTCTGTCTTTTGGCCGCATCGTGACCTACGTCTGGGCCAACCGGGCGGCGGCGGCGCCGGAGTGTCTCGTCTCAGTCGTCTCGGATGCGTCAATGTGACGTCACACGCGTCTAACTGCGGTTATTCATCTGCAGAACTTGTGAATGGGGGAAGTCATTCATATGTTTTTAACTAACTGAGTCTAAGATAAGTTATGCTTCTAACGTATATTCGTATCTTAATCTTAACTTAGTATAAAACAAAGTTACCGTCTGTCTGTCCTTATGTATACCTAGATCTTTAAAACTACGCAGCGGCCTCCGAAACAAACATTTGTGGATCACACTAATATTTCGGCAGTCGCATACACATACCTACCACTGCGCCACCGAGACAGTCATTATACTACATACCTCCACCATAGAATAGGAAATAGTACTTTGCCTACACATTCAATTGTATTAATAACAATTACTTAGTTATATTATTATCCACAAACAACAACAGATACAATTACTTGCGTGGGTAGTCGCTAGTCGCTAGTCGATGACGCATGACACTTCAATGTTGTGTACCTAATTATTTATCAATGACGTAAGTACTTACTAAAGGGTATACACGGTTTAAAACGGCTGTTTAAAACCAACGATGTTCTATTGAACACTGTTGGTTTCAAACCGTGTCTATAGCCAACAAAGCTATCCTGTTCATACCACGTTTACAACCGCGTTTGCAATCGTGTATTTATCCTTTAAGTTTAAAATTAAGGTTTTTTTTATTTTGTTTGATTATGATAATAAGTTTGATTCAATTTTTTTTGTTTAATCAAACCAAAAATCAAAATTAAAATATCTTTATTCATGTAGGTCACAAAAGCATTTTCTTTTTTTGACGTTCATAAGTGAATGATAAGACGTTATGAACGACAAAAAAGAAAATGCTTCTCCATTTACATTTACCGCCAGATTCGCAAGGCAATAGGTAGAGCCTGTGAGGAAAGAACCCGTGAGTTTTTCTTGCCAGGCAAGAAAAACTCACGGCCACTCTTTTTATTCGCCAGTAAATACAATGATTCTGTTACAACAATAAAAAGAGGGCAAGGGCAGTACGTGACCATGTGTGGACCAAGTGAACTTACAAATTATGGATCTCTGTTATTCACAATAAAGTCAAATACTAGTTATGAGATTATGTGGCACCTACTTAATCTCAAAGTACCCATACCTAATAATGTCATATTAATATTTCTGTTCTTCGTACATTCTCATACAACGTCTTCTAGCCGAATCTAAGCTTTAAGATTGTGTTATGCGATCCGGACAACTGATAAACATACTTATATACTCAAATATTGGATAGAAACAGGCGTTACTTGGCGAAAATCCATGACAAAGCAATGGTAAGTAAAATATTTTAAGAAAAAACTTTTTAAAATTTATAATAGCATTAATTTTTCGCAGAATTAAAAAGACAACAAAACGTTGCTGTTCTCTCTGAGACAGTCTTGATAATGCCTCGTTTAGAGGCGAAAGAATTGTCGACGTTTTGTTGTCTTTTTAATTCTGCGAAAAATTAATGCTATTATAAATTTTAAAAAGATTTTTCTTAAAACATTTTACTTACCATTGCTTTACTTATATACTTCTAAATACATACATAATATTCGTAGAAAACACCCAAATTCTGAAACAAACATTTGTGGATCACACAAATATTTGATTCGACCCTGGAATCGACCCGGACTACCGACCACGCCACCAAAGCAGTTTTTCAATTAAGTACTAGAATTCGATTTAATTAGGTAAAGTTCGCGAGGCCTAAGCTGAGCTTTGCATTTGTGTGAGTGATCACGAAAAGTAGAGTCAAAAAGCTAGTGTAACAGGTCACATTATTCGTACACTCACACAAATGCAAAGCTCAGCTTACGCCTAGCGTACATGACTATAAAAACTAGTAAGTTCAATATTTAACTAACTTATGAATCTTGCTACCGGCACGTATATTCCCTCTGTGCTACTGAGAGCCCATAGGTTCCGTTTTCAACCATATTACCCTCCATAACTCACTCAACACAGTAGTAGAGTTATCTAATTATTTGTAGTTTTTCTTCGAAGTTACATGGACTACCATCATATTTTTTTTCACATTTTTCAAACCAGCCGTTTCGATTTTAGAGGGATCTCTGTTTTACTAAAAAATACACGTCAAAATTTGACACAACAACCAACATAAAAACATACAGTACATAAAAAAATTCAAAATCGGTCCGAAGATATGAGGTAACAAACATAAAAAAAGAAACATACAGTCGAATTGAGAACCTCCTTTTTTGGAAGTCGGTTGAAAAATTTGCTTTAAAGTTGAATATCTCACAAACAGTCAATTAAATCAAAAAATCGTCTTAACAAACTTTCAATGTTTTTAGAAGACCTATCCTATCTAATGATACAACACACGATGGCAAGACTCGAGAAAAAAAAACTCTTTATGTAGGGGTAAGTACCTCAAAAAATATTTTATGTGGTATTATGGTTCACACAAATATTTTATTCGACCCGGGGATCGAACCCGAGACTCCGGAGTCCACCGAAGCAGTTTAATAATCCTTCTAACAATAACCGTTTGGGAGGACAGCTAAGGAGGGATAGGACATGACGAAACTAGGAGGCTTCCGAGACTTGAACTATACGGAACCCTTAAAAAGCACGTTTCAGGATTCTCATTTATAACTGATATCTAAACGGGATTTAATTGTGACAATATAAATGTACGATTTCTATATTCACCCGACGTTTTGAAATGAAATTAAATTAAATGATTTATATATTTGTATAGGTCACTAAATGGCTCTTACAAACGTCAGTAAGTACTTAAAATAAAAAATGTCATTGCTTCTATATTTACACGTACTGCCAGATTCGCAAAACAATAAGTAGAACCGAGAGAAAGAAACCTGGCATTTAGCATTGATTGGATGCATGGCCACGGGTCGACAACTCGTCACGAATTCACCGGTGACATCACCGTTACTTCAAATACTTGATAATAACTTTAACTTCAGGGAAAGACTTGCCAACGACAGTTACACACGTGTAACGTAAAAATAAACTAATAACGCAAAAAATATTTGCTATAATAACTATAACTTAAATATAAAAAAAGATTTGTTGTTTCTGAAAACTAAAAAGAAGAAAAACGTAGTTATTTATAGATTTCAAACTATAATAAGACGGCAATAACTGTAACACTCGAGAGTAATGAGGCATCTACGTCGTAGTATTCCGTAGTCAAGACTCTACGTAACTCTCTACAATCGCACAAATTAACGCCGCGTAGCTACATAACCCCATAAACAAAATTAAGAATCTAAAAAGTGTTTGCTAACGTTCAAAAATAAAAAATCTTAATTTTATCTGTGAATGTTTTGAAAGAGGGTACAGCCTACATAACTTATACATGCGCGTAGGTGTATTTTGGCGGGTAGTAGCACGCATGCGCGTTCCGCGGCCGCCCGCAGTCCTACCACCATTCTTCGAATCTTCAGTTGCACACAACCCGTCGCGGTAAACCTACGTTTAGAACCCCTTAATAACGTTACAACCGTTTTACCAACAAAAAGCGATCTAAAATGTCATTTTTACCAAAAAAACAAGTGTGAAATGATATATCTGGACTTCGAAAAGGTATTAGTGATGAATTTTATTGTGTCAATGTGCTTATAGAAGCGGAAAATGGTAAACAAATAGGTACTGTGGCATAGCGATTTTTGTGAATGAAGTTAAGATGGTGGACGGCTGTGTGAAAGTGTGATTCAGAGTTCGCGGTTTTGTTTTTAAGGTGATAGTCAGTGATGATAGTTGATCGTGGGTGGATTTGTGTGTGATGAGTGGGTGGTTTCGCGGGTGTGGTGACCCACGTCACCGCGTGGTTGTGTGCGTATGTGTGGCCGATCGAAGTGGATGAATGACGATGACGTGGGTGGTCCGCGGCTAATGTCTGTTTGATAACGTTCTGCACGAATATCTATCTATAACAGTCGACCCAGTTCTTGACAATTATTTTTAGATCTGACCCTTTTTTGCGACACAAAACTATATTTTATAAATCGAAATAAAAAGAGTTTGGATATATTTGAATGTGCTAGTGGAATAGTTTTAAAATTGATTTTGGAATATAAAGGTTTTTTAAAGGTTTAGCACAAAGCAAAGATCTATTTTAAACGCGGAGTTCGCGTCATTGGAGGCTATGGTATTGAAGTATACAGGCTATTCTTCAATCGATATTGCAACCTTGTGCAAAATTAAGTACATGTAACGTTTTGCAATATCGATTAATGTGCTGGAAATTTTTATATAGCAGTTTATGGTAGTTTTTGGGGTAATGTATTTTGTAGTAATCTATGTATAATAGGCATGTATTATGTAAATCTAAATATTATATCATGTATGTATTTAGAAATAGGTATATAAGTAAGTATGTTTATCGGTTGTCTAGATCCCTTAGATTATTTTGGCTGGATGACGTTGTGTGAGAGTTTCAAAGAGATTTATAACTAGCCCGCGTGAAAATGTTTATAAATGGTTCCCCGATTTCCGCGGGAACACATTACCGGGATAAAAAGCAGCCTATGTTTTAACTAATTACATCAGCTATCCGTCAGTAAAAGTTCCGTTAAAATGAATACAGCCGTTCCAGAGATTACTGACAACAAACAGAAGTGTATTATTTACTTTTATATGCATTCAGTGCAAAGCATTTAATTTGAAAGTACACACATATACTTCAATTTTATTTATGTGTATGGATGTTTAGATTTACATTGCATTATTTTCTTTATTTACAGATAGCAACAATACGAGAGCAACCTACAATCCTATAAAACCTATTTTCGTTTTGTGAAATTCGAAATTTAAAAAAGCAGTGTAATAAAATGGATAGTATGTAAAAAGGCCTCGTGCTAGATTAAAAAAAAAAGTGCGCGCGTTAAATTTTGTAAATCGAATCGCGGTTCCAAATGGTGAAGATCTTGCAACTCCCGCCCATACGGTTATGACTACAGTTTTTCACAACCTGCGTCCAGACAGCCCAATATGATAAAGGTCAGTACTTAGATCTTATATTAGTTACTTAGATATTGTCTAACTACTTAATAGTAATTACTACACACTAACTAAAGGCTCTGCTGAAGGATAAAACCGGGCAGGTGCGTGTCGAGCCACGCATGAGATAGGGTTCCGCAGTTACCCATAAAAGCCTCTATAACTCCGGAACTAACTAAGTCATACCATCCGTTATAGTTTTCCTTTTAAGTTCAGTACATGGACAACCATTATGTATTTTTATAAGGTTCGTCACGCCAGTCATTAAGATTTTAGAGGGGGGGACGCCTTGTTTTCGCAAAAATATGCTCTTCAAAGCTGAATATCTCTCAAATGGATACTTAATTCATAAAATCATTTTAGCAACCTCTCAATGATTTTAAAAGACCTATCTAATGATACCACACACGATGGGGTAGACGCAAGATAAAACATCATCCCCACTCAACGTATAGGGGAGGTACTCCAAAAAAAAAAAATTTTATTACAGCACTTTTGTCGGCTTATTAAATATGCAAAGTTTCATGTTTTATAGCAATAACCATTTGGGAGGAAACCGAGGTCGAACGGACGAACGGACGGACATAACGAAACCGTGAGGTACTACCGAACCCTAAAAAGTAGCCTACAAGATGTTCTTCTCTGTACCAAAATCATTTAAATCGCTTCAGTAGTTTATAGGTGTGATAGAGTAACAGCTAACAGACAGAGTTACTTTCGCATTTATATGGCAGGATGAATATTATTGGATGAAGCACTAAGACAATCTAATTTCATGGTTTGTCGAATTACATTTATTTTTATTTATGACTCTACAAAATCTTTCTTCTGTCTGTATTCAATATTCAATTAAAAATACTGGCAAATTGTGGGTGTGTAAAGCACCTCTGCCTACGCCTTCGGGGATATAGGCGTGATATGTGTGTGTGTGTGTATTTGTGATTGGTCGCCCTAATTTCAAGAACTTACTGGTTCAAATTGAGAAAATATTTTTTGTATTGAATAGTTAATTTATCGGAGAGAGTTAATTATATGCTAACTACATTATTTTAGCATTCTCATCATCGTTCACCGAGCCTTTTCCGAACCCAGTTGAGGTCGGTGTTTCCAGTCTAACTGCGAAGTGACTGAACTTCGTAATTTCTGCTGACTGACAACCCATGGGCGATATCGAAGTTCTGTAGTTAGACCGATCGGACTTTTGTTTTAGGGCGCCAATTGCCCAGAACGACTGTCACAGATGTTTGTATGACAACCGGGACCGAACGGCTTAACGTGCTTTCCGAGGAACGGAGGGGTCTCAAGTCACCTATCCTAAGGCCGGCCTGTATCCTAAGACCGGCTGCCTATTTAAGGTTTATGTGACGTCCAAAACTATTATTAGCTATTAGTATTATTTATTAGTTTTGGACGTCACATAAACCTTAAACGCGAGAGAAATCGTGGGCATAAGCAGTCTTCACACCCTATACCTGAAAACAGGTTAATAACCCCAACTTTCAACAGAACGTGTTATAATAAAATACAATTGTATAAAAACTGTACATAAATATAATGTTGACGACAAAGTTCCGAGGCTACTACGTTGGCAAATGTGTCCCAGTTTCGACCACATTTGGAACTTTGACAATTGCCACTCAGTGCCAGCACTAAATGACCTATGAAATTGAAACGTTGTTGTGAGATTTTGTTTGTTACAATAAATTGTTTACTTAAAAGAGAAGTGTTATGTCTAGTCTTCATAAAATATAACCATCATCCACTGGAGTCTTTTTCTAACCCAGTGTGGGTTGGCTTTCCAGGCTAACAGAGATGCGATTGAACTGCGATATTATTCGTAAAGCGACTTCCATCTCACCTCCACATCTATACTATTATATAATTGTAAAGTGGTCGTGTCTGTACATTTAGGAGATATTTGAAAAAAAATACTTGGCTTATGTTATGTTAACGATACTGAACACGAATTTTTTTTATTTTTATTTCCTGTCTGTTTGTTCGCGATGGACGCAGAAACTACTGAACGGATTTTGATGCGGTTTTTTTTTGTTAGACAGGGCTTGGTCAGACTTGAAATCTTACGTTTGTTTCATCGCAATCGGTTGATTAGAACCGGAGATGTGACCAAAAATATAATAAACTGAATTTAACGGAGATATATAGATGTCACTTTTTATTATTATTGGTAAATTTTTATAGCTTATTATTATTGTTAGGTATTATTGTTAAGTAGTATTTATTAGTAAGTAAATAAATATACTTCATTTTTACATACGTAATTGTGTAAACAAATACGATGTACCATGTAAACGAATATGTTAGATAAATATCAATATTATATAAATGGGAAAGTACGTCTGTCTGTTACACTTTCACGCCTACATCACTGAACTGATATTGATGAAATTTGGTACAAGGATAGATTAGATCTTAAGAGAGGACATTTATGATGGTATGTTTGGTCGCGATAACCGACATCCACGCGGTCGGAGCCGCGGGCAACAGCTAGTCCCTTAATATAATCACAGTCTAAAGATCATCTATTTTTTCCACTCTATATGTTTTTATGTAAGTATCCTTAATTCCCTACAAGGCATAAAATTATCTCTATTTAATAGTGTTTAAGTTTTACTACATGTAGGTATAGCTTCTATAATTACTATATTCAGTTTACTCCTGTTCTTTTCTTTTCAAATCTTTTGCATCTCTCTTTTCATAATATACGAGTATGCCAATACCTATCCCCTGTTCACTTCACTTCTATCTACTTATGTCCATCCAAAGGTTGCCTGTAAGAGATCACTCTTGGTGAATAGGCCGTCATTTGTACATACTAAATGTTAAGTTTCTGTTTCTTTTGTATTTTTGTATTGGTGTACAATAAAGTGTGTTCTATTCTATTCTATCATAGATAGGAGTAGGTTTTATACATACTGTGATTTTATTAAGTAAAATGTTGCCCTATAAGTTATCGATCCATCCCGACTTCGTAAGAATAGATTTTTTTTTCTATAGTAGAAAAGGTACGTAAATATGTATAGCTTATATTTTAATGAAGGATAATGTAGCATTGCATTGGTGAATCAACATTCTAAAATAGGTCAAGTATATAAAAATACAAATCTTTCCTACCGAAATCATTCGCGCTTTACGCTGCATTCGACTTGTCGTCATTTTGTATCGCGACTAAAATTCGGCACGTTTGACCTCACCTTAGACGGCAATAGGGTTGGGTGTGTAATGCACCTCTGCCTACTCTATTGGAGATATAAGCGTGATGTATGTATATCTGTCTGTTTTGGACGAGGCAAACGTGGAGGTGGTTCAGAGGAGAGGTATACATTAAGCTCACATTTTGCCAGTCACTGTTGATCTCACTCACTGCCGTTTCCGTATTCTTGCCAGAGACGCGTCCGTTTGTCAGCAGGTGCCACACGTGCATGTGAGGATAACTTAGGTTCTGGAGATGTCGATATCCCTTATCAGCCGGAAAATGACGCCAACTCATTTTACATTTACCTGAAGTACATAGGTACACTAGGTACATAGGTACACTACCTAAAGTACGTAGGTGTTTACTTAGTAAAAAAATGGAAACTACCAGGCCAACTATGTTTAATTTTTATGGGACCAAATGACAACTATTTCGCATTGAACTTAAGAAGAATCACGTAATCGGATCATAAATCTCGGCGTAATAGTGTGCATAACAGATGTACCTACAGAACCTCCTACTGAATCGGTTAAAAACCGAATGCAGCATAAAATCCACGACTCATTTTAAGTACGCGATTCACAACTCTGTCCTCAGCCTAAGTACAAATCACAGCGCAGTGAGATTTTATTCGACAACCATTAGTTAATAGTATGCACCGCCACAGAAGCTTTTAAAATTTCTCTTTGAAGTGTGGCACATATTAAAATCTCAGATGCTGCAGAGGCGTGCTGAGATCTTTTATGTACTTTTAAGAATACCGACACGTTACACAACAACCATTCGTTGGAAACTGTATTAATACTGTAGGGTACTTTGATATTTTAATAAATCAGTCAGCCATTAGCCCGTGTTTTACTTGACACTACACTGGCGACGAGGTGTTAAAATAATTCTATATTCGAGTATAAGTTGTGAGTTTGTGGTTGAAAAGATGCCGATAGGTAAATTGGATCCATTCGACATGCATTCATTACAGTGGCCGGCGCGTGAAACAATATATAAAGTTGAATACAGTCGATGAAGATTTGTTTAAAATAGAACTGATGTCAAGAGGTAACAAACCGTTCTTTATTACTATTAACGTGGATAACTATGTGATGGAGTATGAGGTGGACACTGGCAGCCGCATATCTGCCATTAGTGAACAGTTATATAAACAGATATTTTCGCATAAACAAATTCATAGTGATAATATTATGTTACGTTGTTACTCGGGTTCTCAAATTGAATCGTTTTATTGTGATTGTATTATTGTGAATGTTACGCTGGGTTCTGTGTGTGCGAAAAATGTGTATCTTTATGTAATTAAGAATGGAGGACGACCTTTACTGGGTCGGGATTGGCTTAGATCTCTTGAAATTAAGCAAATAAATTTTAACCAAATAGGGTCAGACCCATTTGTTAGTGGACTCTGTAAGGAATTTCCCGAAGTTTTTACTGACAAGTTGGGAAAATGTAAAAAATTGCTCCAACTGCAATTGACCGACCGCGAACCTGTATACGTTCGAGCGCGGCCCGTGCCGCTAGCACTACGCGTACGCGTCGAGCGCGAGTTAGAACGACTCGAGCGAGAGGGCACTATTTACCGCGTTGAACATTTGACAGTCTTATTAATAAAAAAGACCTAATCAATAGATACTCTTATGTTTACACCGAAATAGTTGGTTCTAAATGTAATTGTGTTTAAGTGTGACGTAACAACCTTATTAATAAACTCGAAGCAACGTTGAAGAACCTATACATTATTTACAGCTCGGATTACGCGTTCCTTGTGGCAACATTGTCGAAAAAAAACGCAATGTATGCTAAAATAACAAGTAATCAGTCGGGAGCTGTCAAATGAAACGTCACTCAACTGTCATCGTTTCGTAGTTTCGTACTTGTCTTTTTATTTTTGTTATTTTGTTATTGTTTCATTGTCCATGAATCGTGGGATATTGTTAATATCTTATTTTACAAGATGGCTCACAAACGTAAAATATTTGTACACTGGAATAAAAACGTATGAAGAAAAGTGTGTACCTACGAAGATTTTTTTTCAATTTGAAATGATACAGAGCAAGACTACAGAAATTGGTAAGTAAGTCTTATTTTGAAAGATTATTCTCAAAATACGTATAAGTCTTTAAAAGCGAACCCCAATAAGGCGAAGGGCAACGCATGGTTTGAAGTACCTACATAAAAGAAAGTTCCTCACAATTATAGTAGTTGCGTGTAGTTTGTCAGTTTACTTTACTGATTACTTCATTACAACATTACAACATTGCACTTCATGAGATAAAAAATAACTGGATTGTGGGATATACATAAAGGATTTTTAATATTTTTTGTCACAGAGTATAATTATGTATTTTATGACCGTTATTGTGACAGAAATTATCATAAATTAAAGTATTGATGATAATGCTACTTTGTTTCAGATTCAAAGAACTGAACTTGAGAACCCGAGACTTGAGTCAGCTGCAGATATAATGGAAGGGAATGATAATGAATGCAAGAAAGCATCTGGTGGCTACAAAAGGGAAACTATTAAAACTGGCGGTGGATATAATGTTCAAGTCCCAGTCAAGCCGATGTTGAGGTAGCCAACTTATGAAATCCAGCAGAGTTAATTAGTGATGAGAATAAATATGATTCCGATGGACCTTGCCTGGTGAGTTTTAAACGTCATCTATCTACATTTAGTGAGCGCATACAAATGATACGACAGTCTAAAGACATACTATCAGTTCATTCATCATCATCATTCACCGAGCCTTTTCCCAACTCAGTTGGGGTCGACTTTTCAGTCTAACTGCGATTCGGCTGAATGGTCAGTGTCTAAGAAATGGTCACCCATCCTAAGACCAGCCTGACTCGATGTTGCTTAACCTTTGCAATGTGTTAACATTGTCGGTTACCACTAGACCACGAGCCCCTCATACTATCGGTTCATTAAAATATATTAGGTATATTGGAAATGCGCATTGCAACAAACCTGTCTATTATGCACATGGTGACTTGACCACTGTGTTTGGCTCATTGTAGAGAAAACAGTTTTGTTTAAGTCGTAAGCCAGATTTGTCTGTGTAAGACAAATTCAGGCAAGGATGGAATAAACCCCATTACAAAAAACCATAATAAGCCCTGTACCTTAGCCCATGGTGGCATTATAGATAATAATATACATATTTATTTAGTAAACATGTGTAATATGGGAAATATGTAGGTAATAATATTGTACATTGTTTTTCTAGGATGTAGATTTTCAAAATACTTGGCCCAGTCAAAACAATTAAAAGAATTGGAACACAAGAGACGCATGGAGATAGCTGAAGAAAACCATGCCATCGAAATAGAAATTAAAAGATTCAATAAAGAAATAGAAATTTAAAGAGAAGAACTCAGATGTGCACAACTGGAATGAAGCTCAAGACATTTTATAAAAATCCTTAAAAATTATGTTAAATTATAAAATAAAACCTTGTAAAGCTTGATATTTTATTTATTTGTAAGTATGTCTTCATCATCAACCGAGCCTTTTCCCAACTCAGTTGCTGTCCAGTCTAACTGCGGTGCGGCTGAACTTCGATATTTTACGTGGAGCGACTGCCATCTCACCTCAACAACCTATGGGCTATATCGAAGTTCTGCAGTTAGACTGGTTGGATTTCGATTTAGGGCTCCAATACCCGTAACGACTGCCATAGATGTTCGTATGACAACGGGGACCGACGCGACAACGTGCTCTCCTAGGCACATTTGTTTTTAGTCTTACTTACCTAATTATTACAAAATTTTCATTAATAAAAGCTGCTCGTACGGAATGAATTAGTAATTTTTCATTTCTTGATCCTGATAATAAAATAGTCTTCTAACTCATCCGTTACCCTCAAATGATCAACTAAATAAATTATTTACATTTTCTACGGTCAATGAACAAGTAATCACGACATCCGTATTATAGATAGTGCGGAGGTAATAGGAAGCCTTGAGCTGCTAGTCCAGCGCCGAACAATCGCTTTCTTGGCAGCATTCTACCGTATTTACCACTGCGAGTTTTCTGAAGAGCTCTTCAACCTAATCCCACCCTCTCCCTTCCGATCCCGAACAAAGAGTGCCGGGCAGAGATGCCACTCCCACTCAGTGGATAGCATATTCGCGAGAACCGAACGTTTTATCGTTAGTGTCTCTGCCGAACGATAGTGGCCTGGAACGCCCTGCCTGTGCACGTGTTTCCTCCCACATATAATCCTGGGTTCTTTATGCGGAGCGTGAAGAGGCACATAAGTAGGTCGTCAAGTTGAGGGCACAATACTATAGAGAGTGGCCCACAATCGCTAGACGTCGTCACGACTTACCACCAGGCGGGCGACGTCAATTTAGCGAAACCAAAATAAAAAAGGCATAAAATCGGCTAGAAATAAAAATACAAATGAATGAGAAAAATATCAGATGTTTAGTTTAGTCATACGCACAAGTTATACTAGGGGACGGTTGGGATTAAATTTTACTGCGAAACAACAATCGAACTAGCTTACTTCCTTGCTGCCCGACATTTATTAATAATGAATTTGGTTACTTCAAACTTAAAATTCGATGTAAAGTTTACTCTTTGTTTATTAATAAGGCTGTCAGAGTACGGGACACCCATCGTACCGGTTATAAAAACCAACGGCGATATACGTATCTGTGGGGACTACAAGGTCACTATTAATAGCAAACTTAAGCGTGAATATTACCCAATGCCACGCATTGAGGAATTGTTTGCCACTTTAAGTGGGGGGCTTGAGTATACAAAAATTGATTTGACGCATGCTTATTCACAAACTATGCTAACTCGCAACCGTGTACAGCTATCACCACACATATAGGAACCTTTGTATATAGGCGGACTCCGACAGGCTTATCTTGTACACCAGAAAAATTTCAAAAGTTGATGGAGGAGACCCTACGCGGTGTCCCGGCTACTGTTGTGTTCCTGGATGATATTTGTGTTACTGGGATCAATAGGGGGGCTCATTTAAATAACTTAAGAGAAGTTTTAGGCAGGTTACGGAATATGGGGTTAACAGTCAAACTAAGTAAATGTAAAAAAAATGTTTGATGATGAAAGGCTACTATAATGTAGACGAATATCTTAATGATAAAAATGCATGGTCACCCTAATCTTCTGTTGTTGGCCACTCGTATAATACAATATAAACTAATTGTAACAATGTAAACAAAACAATATTAAAAAAGAAAATGGAGAATCTACCTGAGTTTCTTGCTGGTCTCATCTCAGGAGAACCAAATTACCGAACCAGCGAAAGAATCATTTTCTAATGGTTATTTATGTACTTACTTAATTTAGTATTTTTATAATATTACTTGACAAAATTGTAAAATTTTGACATTCATATGTGCTCTTTATGTGCCTAAACTGAATAAATGAAATTGATTCTTTGATTCTTGATTCTTTGATTCTTTGTAATTTCCTACAAAAAAGTGTAAGATATTTAGGGTTTATAATTGATAACAAAGGATTGCACCCAGACCCGAAAGGTTGAGGCTATTTTGAACGCCCCTACCCCCAAGGACACAACTCAATTACGTAGTTTTTTAGGTCTTTTAAATTATTATGGTAAGTTTATTTCCAAGTTAAGTATTTTATTGCATCCTTTGCATGAACTTTTAAAAAAAGGAGTAAGTTGGAATTGGAGCAAGGAATGCGATAAAGCTTTTGTAGAAGCGAAACAGACATTATCCTGTGACAGGGTTCTTGCGCATTACGAAGAGGGGTGGCCCTTGGTATTGTCGCATAGGTACGAGGACGGCAGTGAGCGGCCGGTAAACTGTGTGTCCCGCACACTTAATGACGCGGAACGTAATTATAGTCAAATAGATAAGGAAGCCCTTGCCATATTTTACGGAATCACTCGGCATCATCAGTATCTATATGGTCGTAAGTTCGAATTGCGTACCGATCATCGACCTTTAAGCTACATATTTGGTGAAAAGACAGGGATACCTTTAACGGCAGCCAGCCGCTTGCAGCGGTGGGCGGCACGTCTGGCTAGTTATGAGTTTAAGATAAAGTTTATTTATTCTAAACAGAACGGACCCGCGGATGCGCTGTCTCGTTTACCGCTATCACACGAGGGCAGCGGCCGATCTGCTGACTCAATAAGTTATGTACACTTATTATTGGAAGACATGCCAATTAATTTTCACATTGTTAGTAAAGAAACCAACAAGGATAGTTTATTATGTAAAATAGTTGGCTATGTTAAGTGTGGGTGGCCAGCGGTTCCAGGCTGTGATGGGGAAAAACCGTATTTTTTTCGTAAGCAGGACCTAAGCGTTGATTTTGGTTGTTTAATTTATAAATATCGTATCATAATACCTACAACGTTACAAAATAATATTTTGCGAGAATTACACCAAGGTCACTTAGGTGTCAACAAAATGAAAAGTATTATGTGTACTGGCCTAGCTTAGATAATGATATAGAAACATTGTGTCGTGCTTGCGAACCGTGCCGTGCGGTGCGCGACGCGCCGCCGCGGGCTGAGCTGCACCCCTGGGAATTTCCGTTAAATTCGTGGCAGCGAGTTCATATTGACTTTGCTGAATACTTAGGTAAGCGATATTTAGTATTGGTGGACGCTCATTCTAAGTGGATCGAGGTCCTACATATGCCTAGGACGGACGCCCAGTCAACAATAACTGCTTTAATGTCAGTATTTGGAAGGTTTGGATCTCAGACTAAAAGAATGACATAGACGGAACATGTAGAATAAACACGTGAAGCCAAATGACACTTTCAATGTGTGCGTGTGACTCCGATTTCCGTGTACCGATACCACTAACGGCGTGTGCGTAATGTTGCCAGCAAATGAAAAAATCTCCTAAAAATCTCTATATAGTGGACATATGGAAAATTAATATTTGTTATAGTAAATGTTATCTGTAATTATTTTGTCATTTACACAAATGATTATTATGATAAGTGCCTAAAATGAGGAAGTGTTAAAATAAATAAAAACGTGATAAACACTGAGTAAACACACTTTAATTACTAGCTTTCAAAAAATGTCTCATAATTAAAATAATCCTTTTTAAGATGAATGAACAAAGCTTCATTCCAGTGTAAGTACAAAGTACAGTCAACAACAAAAGTTGATTAGCACAAAAATATTTATTATTCTTTTTTACATCCCAATGCATGTGCCACAGCAATGTACAAGTAATTTTAGAATCCCCAAGGACAAAGTTAATATATTTCGTGTTTTGTTTATGATTTTGTGATCGGTTTAACAGCTATTAGTGATCAACAGATAAGAATTATTGGTTAAGCTACTTTTGTCGTTGACCATACACGAAGTAGATATCAATAGTCGTTAGGTTAAGATTGAGGCCTTTGTAGTGTTAGACTGAAATTAAACTACTGACACAGTAACATAAATATATTGGATGGCTGGGAGGTCAGACAGCGGTCAATTCCAAGATTGCCGAAATAACCAAGCCACGTATTAAGTAGATCCCGGACACAGATGTGATCGGGAGTTCGGGACTAACGCACGAATGATGATGATGATGATTAGAAACATTGAGGTTGTCAACATTGATGACACTGATTTTTTTTACTCAGTACTTTATAAATTCCCATAAATACTGCTAAATACTTTGTGGAAATGATGAAAAAATTATGGCAACTCTGTATGATATGGCGGAGGTTTTGTGTTCCTAGTTTGTGCAACTAAAATATTTAGAAAACTGTTATGAAATCTAATAAGAAATAGTTAATTACTTATGAAACGATAATCCAGCATTCTTTCTATGAATAATTGAAGTGTTTTTACACCTTTTCACCACACAATACGGCATATTTATAATATTTTGTTCAACCGTGATCGCACGTGCGTACACACTCGCTGCTCACAAAGGAGTGGCGAGCGAAATGGTATCCCATTGCTATATAGTATCCCTTTTGGCGGCTTCACTCGCTAGTTCTATTCGTTCCGTCTATGTTATTCTTTTAGTCTGAGGTTTGGATTACCATCGCAGCTTGTTAGCGATAATGGTCCCCCATTTCTATCACATGAATTCAAAGACTATTGTAACAGGAATTTTATCAAACATATAACGGGCGCCCCCTATCGGCCTCAGACCAATGGAGCCTCCGAGATTTGTGTAAAGACAATAAAAAAAATTATTAAAAGAGCTGTCATAGAGGGGCAAAATGTAATGCAAGCCTTGCATATTTTTTTATTATATTATAGGAACTGTGACCATGCTACTACTGGTGTGCCACCGGCATTGGTTTTGACCGGCCGTAGAATGAGAACGCGACTAGATGCTTTACGACCCGATGTAGCTGTAGTGGCGCGTGACGCGCAAAGTCGGCAAATGGCTAATGCAGGTGGTACGGTCCGTCCAGGTATGTGTGTAGGTGAATCGGTGATGGCGCGAGACTATAGTAATGCATCGCGCACAAATAAATGGATACGCGGCACTGTAACAAAACAAACAGGCCCGGTGTCGTACCGTGTGGATGTTGGTGACGGTGTCGTTTTGCGACGACATCAGGACCAAATCTTACCGGTAAGCAATAAGTCCCGGTTCTCACTGTCACGAGCGAGCACCGATTCTTTTCGAGACAATGATGAGCAAGTGGGTGAAGAAGCGCCTGATGCGTCAGAGGGGGATGTGGCGGGGTCGATAGTTCCTCAGAGGCAAGCTTGAACAGAGGTGTACCCCAAAAGGATTCGACACCACCACCGTCACCTGCTAATATGACATCAGCTAGGGCTCAGAGAGCACTCATCCGAGCTCAAAATAAAACAAATGTGTAACATTACAGTTATAAGACTTATAACGTACACCAGTATAGTTATTATTATGGTATAAAAGTGAACATTGTACTTTAATTCTAAGTAGTATTATATACCTATAGTTAACCTTAATTTAAATGTACTATTGGTTTTTAGTGATTTAGGGTATGGTCATTATTATATAGTTTATAGACTTATATTTAAGGGGGAAAAGTGTAGGGTATTTTGATATTTTAATAAATCAGTCAGCCATTAGCCCGTGTTTTACTTGACACTACAAATACCATTTAAATCTGTATTTAGATAGAGAGGTAGTAAGCAAACACTAACTTGCTGGGTGGTAGGATGGGTAACCATTTCTTAACCCACCAGTCTTGGAAAGCACGTTAAGCCATAATTCTCACAAGTAGTTCATCATTCACCGAGCCTTTTCCCAACGCAGTTGGGGTCGGCTTTCCAGTCTAACTGCGATTCGGCTGGACTTCCAATATTTTCCGTGAAGCGATTGCCATCTGACCTCCACAACCCATGGGCGATACCGAAGTTCTGTAGTTAGGCCGGTCGGATTTTTGATTTATGGCTCTAACTACCCCTAACGACTGCCATAGATGTAGATAGCTTAACGTGCTCTCCGAGGCCGATGGAGGGGTCGCAATGTCTTAAGAAATGGTCACCCATGCTAGAACGGCTTGAGTCCACGTTGCTTAAGCTTTGCAATGTGTAAACATCGTCGGTTACCACTAGACCACGAGCCCCTCAGTCTCACAGGTAGTTGCAGCACAAAAAAAACCTACAGACATTCGATATTGTCGATTGGATTATGGAGGATGGTAGTCGCTTCATGGAAAGTATCGCAATTCTGACTGAAGACTGGAAAGCTGAAGCCAACAGGGTTGGGAATAGGTTCAGTGGATAATGATGATTTCTAGACAGATTGATCAGATACTACCCAGCAAATTTCGTACTGCCACCTACTTAATCCAATTGCGTCTTCTAATCATTCAGGAACGCATTGTAATATACATAAGTACTTACACACAAAGCCGTTTAGGAAGAATCACGGCACAAAAATCACGTTTGTTGTATTGACTGGTAGAAAATGCCTCCGGCATTAAGTTCGCCTTTGTACATTTGTTTGTGAATAAAGCACCTTCACACCTTCCAAGCACATCCGGATGTGCCGGCGCTGCTGCTGCATCGGCTGAAGGCCTCAAACGGCGTAAATATGCTAGCAGGTGATTCCATATTTGAGCCGTTTGGGGTTAAGACACTGGGGTCATGGGGTCCGAGTGCTCGCCGCCTTTATAGAGACATTGCTAAACATGCTTCTCAGGACCAGAAGGCTGGCTACTACTGGCACTTCTAGCTAATCGGAACTATTTGAATTTCGAATGTTATATTTTTTTAAACGTTGCAACCTTCTTAGTAATAAAAAAACCAATTGGCGGGAAATCATTTGTCAAATGTTTTTTATCACACATCAAAGTTCTACGTATGCAACGAAAATGGAATTAAGTCGAAAAGATTTTAGAGCGATGATTTTTTATGATTTTAAAAGTTCTCTCTCTCCGCAAGACTGTGCCGCTCGTCTTCAAAATGCTTTTGGGAGAGAAGCGACTTGTTTGAGGACCGTGAGGCGATGGTTTGCTGAATTTGAGAGAGTTCGAGTTTCTTTACATGACGGATTTCGTGAAGGGCGGCCTTCAACTGCCGTCAACGAAAATAATGTGGCTACTGTTAAGCGGTTAATTGAAGAAAACCCGCGGATTACCTATAAGACAATTCGAGGACTATTGGGGATTGGTATGAGTCAAATCCAGAAAATTTTACACGAAGAATTGAAAGTTCGGAAACTTTGTTGTCGTTGGATCCCTCATGAACTGATAGCGGAGCAGAAGCGGGCTCGCGTGGAATGGTGCTCACAGATGCTACTGAAGTACGACCACGGACATTCTAATGCTGTTATGACATTGTCACAGGAGACGAAACGTGGATTTATTGTTTTGAACCCGAAAAATAAACAGTGAATGGGGAAAAAATCTTGTGAATGGGTGTTTAAAAATGAGAACAAGCTAACAAAAGTGAGGCAGGCGAGAAACGTTGGTAAAAAAATTATCGCGTTTTTTATCTCAGCTACGGGTCCCATCTGTACAACTCCACTTGAAGATCAAAAGAGTGTTAATTCCGAATGGTATTCTTTTTTTGTTTACCCAGGGTGTTAGAAAAAGTTCTCGAAAGACGACCCAAAAGCCGCGTTCTCCTACATCATGACAACGCTTCTTCACACACGGCCAACAAAACAAAGTAATTTTTAGCTTCCGAAAAAGTACAATCGTCACCCATCCTGCGCATAGCCCCGACTTAGCACCCTGTGATTTCTGTATTTTCCCAAAAATCCAAGATTTGATGAGAGGTTTCACTTTTAAAATGTTAAAGAGAGTATTTTGAAAAGCAATAAACATAATATTTTGGCTTTAACATGTTGTTTTTTTAAGTAACGCAAAACTTATAGTGTGACCTACGTAGGTATATTATGTATATTGTAATTCTTACTGTAAATAAATAAATATTATATTCTGTTAAATATTTATTATATTCTGTTTTTTAGTATTTGTTGTTATAGCGACAAAGAAATACATCATCTGTGAAAATTTCAACTTTCTGTTTTAGTTAGAAAGTCTCAGTAAACCTGCGAAGTCTCAGTATAAGGGATCCCGTTTTACCCTTTGGGCATGGAACCCTATTAATATATCTGAAATGAATTTATTTATTTATTTGTATAGGTCATTAAATGGCTCTTACAAACGTCAGTAAGTACTTAAAATAAAAATTATTATTGCTTCTATATTTACACGTATTCATAAATCAATAGGTAGAACCGAGATAAAAAACCTCAATAAAACTCACGGCCACTGCACATGCCTACCCCTTCGCAACAGAAAACAGGCGTCATTATATGTGTATGTTATATTAAATAATTAGGTAAATATTTGTTTCTTACGAAAACTGTGTATTGAACCGTAATATACAGTCTGGTTTTATTGGCCGACTATAAATCAGACTAAATATAGAAATACAATTCTGAGTACAAAAGTACTTGATCGCGTGTATTAAATATACATACTATTCATGTTGAGACTAGTTGATGTTCCTAAATCAACCCGTGTCGCGTGTAATATATGTATATCAAAATTCATAAATAATTAGATACTTATCCATATATTTTAAATAAAAAAAACAACGTTTAACAGCTTTTCACTGAAAGCATAAACGCGATAAAAAGTTTCTCTATTGGTTTATTCCGGTTAATCTCTAAAACGGTTGGACTGATTTTAATGGGACTTCACTGGCAGATATCTGATATTGTAAAGAGTAACTTGGACTTAACTTGTTATTGTTTCTTTCAGCAACATTTACTTCTTTAGTCGATTGGATTTTGATTAAAACAAAACCTTCATTATGTTGTGCCACAAGCTGAGCACAATTTGCCAGTAGTTTTTGGTCCCACGTAATAGGAGGCAAGCCTATTGCGGTTACTTACCGAGCACTATAGCAAATCCATAACCACTATGAAATTCAAACCAAAATGGCAACAACCAGGACAGATAATACAAACCACTGAAATAAAATGAAATGATTTATTTATTTGTAAAGGTCATTAAATGGCTCTTACAAAAGTCAGTAAGTACTTAAAATAAAAAATATTATTGCTTCTATGTACTGCCAGATTCGCAAAGCAATAATGAATAAGTAGAACCGAGAGAAATAACCTGGCAATAAAACTCACGGTCACTAAATATAATGTCCGAGAATGTATAATAAAGTCCGTATCAAAGGTGTTAGGGCGCAATACCTACCGCGGACGATTCTGGACACCATGATGTTATAGAATGTTTGATTTGTACGCGTCATTTGACTGGAAAGCTGACCTCATTTCGCGGACGCCCTGTTTTCGCAAAAACATGCTCTTCAAAGCTAAATATCTCGCAAAGAGAAGAAATCAGAAAACCATTTTAGCAACCTCTTTATGTTTTTTAATTCCTTAACGCTACTGGATAAAGTAAGGAACAACGTGATACGGGAACGTTGTGGTGTGACAGAAGATGTAGTGACCAAAATTGAAAAAGGGATGCTTAGATGGTTCGGTCATGTAGAGAGGATGGATGACAAAACAGATATATGAAGCGAGTGTGAATGGACAAGCTAGTAAGGGTTGAGCTAGGCGGACTTATGGTGACCAAATCGCAGATGTCTTGAATAAAGGCCAGATTAAAAGCACCCATAACCGGCGAGCATGCATGAATACATTAATGAAAATTGAAGAAGTGAAAGAAGTCTGCCAGGATCGTAGCAAGTGGAAATCCGTGGTCTCTGTCTACCCCACTGGAAAAGGAGAGAAGAGGCGTGATTTTATGCATGTATGTATGTAACCCTGAGGATATACTTCGCGTTAAATCAATCATATTTTTAAAATACCATGCAGTCTTTACACATTCCTAACCACAAAGCTTATCAACGCTTTTAACTGAATAAACTTATAAATGAGGTATGTGAGGCTAAGTGAGTGGAGGGAGGGAGTGGGAGCTAATCTTGTCAGGGCGTTAAGTGGATTCACTGTCTTGTATTAACGTTCATGTCCTTCTCGAATTCACTGCACGTGACTGCACCTAGATCAAGTCACCAACATGTAAAGAAAATAGACATACATACATGACTCCTATATCGTAGGCAGAGTTACATTACTCACCCACAAATAGCCAGTAATTTTGTCAAACCCACATAATATTGCCGATACTTGGCACTACGTCGTTTTTCACCGTAGTTTAAATAAAATACCCACAGTCAGGACAGATGTTACATACCACTAAGTAGAATCTCTGCAGTCCGTATGTCATCATGTAATGAAAATATAGAATATATTAATTTCGTGCGTGGTTTGAGTTTGGTTTGAATTACAGAGTGGTTTGAGTTTCTAGAGTGTTCCGTATCGGCAATAGGCTTGCCTCCTATTACGTGGGATTAAAAATACTGGCAAATTGTGTATGTGTGGTGCACCTTTGCCTATCCCTTCGAGGATAAAGGCGTGATATATGTCTTTAGTCAACGTTTGTTGGGGCACAGAGTCCCGTTTATTCGAAGATCTCTCTGGTTCGGGTCAGGCAGTAACTAATTAGAAAGTCAGTGTTAAGTACTAAATTTGGCACAAACAATGAGTGATAGTGATAGGTACTAGTATACACGTAAACTGGGGCAAATATTATAAGGTATCGCTTGCATAAACTTAACTGTGCCGATTTCTGGACTGGCTCCAACTGCAATACAGGGAAATACTGGCATTATATTTTGGTTGTTAACTTATTTTCAAAAAAAGAGGATATTATAAAGTGGAAAATATGTGTTTTTTTAAGGAATAGACTCAACCAGTAAGTATTAAAAATTCCCTCACCAACGTGTAACTACGTTATTAGCGAGTAACGTAGGCTACATTGTAAAATTTTACAATGTAAAGTCAAAGTCACAGAGAAAATAACCCTCGCTGATGCTGTCGGGTAAAAAAAACCGGCCGGTGCGCATCGGACACGCGCACGAAGGGCCAAACCAATTACGTTTGTTGTATGGGAGCCCCCCTAAATATTGATTTTATTTTGTTTCTTAGTACTTGTTGTTATAGAGACAACAGAAATACATCATCTGTGAAAACTTCAACTTTTTAACTATCACGGTTCATAAGATACAGTCTGGTGACAGACGGACGGGCGAACAGCGAAGTCTTAGTAATAGCAGGCCTATGTCACTCGCCTAATAACCGCATAAAATACGTGACGTCAACGACAACTTGAAGTTGTAAATCAGTAAGGGTTGTCTCTTGTTTGTGACACGGCATTGACCAGAGAGTTGATATTGAGGCATTAACGTCATAATTATTGGTCAAATTATGCTGGTATATATTTTACTTTACTGGACAACCCTAACGTTCGAATGATGTTCTGTAAACAAAAGAATGTGCTTTAATTAACGTCGGGGTGCAAGTTCTGTATGTAAGTACTATTCCCTATTCTGTGGTAATAGAGTTCCCGTTTTACCCTTTGGGTACGGAACCCTAAAAAAACGGAACGGTTTATTCCACTCTGTGCAGGGGCGAGCCTATTGACATGTCTAGACACTTTAGACATATTTGCCTGAACCTCGTTCGGCTGTCAGCAAGTACGCCGTATAAAAGCAAGCTAGAAAGGTTGCGAGCTGTGGGGCTTCACCCTCCGCACGCCTTCACTCACCGACGCGGGATAAAACCCGACCCCAAAGATGCGGAGCAAAACCCGACCAACACGACAGAGGCCACATATTATTTATTTTATTTATGTATTTAATACGTACATATTATTGCTTATAATCCAAACATACCTAGTAGGTGATTACATATTTGTGCCGTTTGGGGTTGAGACACTGGGGTCATGGGGTGCTGATGAGTGCTCGCCGCCTTTATAGAGACATTGCTAAACGCCTAATCGATGCTTCTCAGGACCAGAAGGCTGGCTATTTTCTGGCCCAAAGAATAAGTATCGCCATCCAACGTGGCAGCACAGCCAGCATTCTAGGAACCTTACCAGTTGGCAATGACGCGGAGGATTTTTTAAACGATATTTTGTAATGTAAATATTTTTTGTATATAATTATGTATATTTTGTACATTTCAAATGAATTGTAGTCTATTAACTTATAGTTTGTAAAATGAAAAAAAAAAAAAAAAAACAATGTCTCACAAAACTGTTTCCACAGTTTGTATATGGGAACATAGGTGACCAGAGTCCACCCGGTGCCACAGGGAATTCTCTCGAGCTGGGGCGCCCAGCAATGGACGATGGGAAAAGCCTCGAAATAAAAAAAGGTACGCGGCATGTTGGTTAGAATGCCTTGGGACCTGACGATATTGATTAATAGCACACCCCTTAACACTCTTGAGTAGCAGATTAATAATTGACATGCTAAACGTAATTTTTCTCTGCCTAGCCTCTCAGGAATGTCGGCTAAAAATGGTTGATATTCTTTTAAAAGAGAACCCTCTTGAGACAGTAAATAATGTAGAATAGCGTAAAATGTCGAGCTGGTCTAGATGCACCGGCGGGCGACGTCCAATGAGGTCGTCGCATTGCGCGTGCAGGCACCCCATTGGTCGACAACCGAAAGAACACTTCGGTCATTCAACTTTGAAACTGTAAAAAGCTGCAAGTGTTGCCAAGAAATAATATTTTTATTTTAATAGTAGTTTTTTTTGTAGTTTAGCAACTGCACTGTTCAGTGAATATCGATATCGGAGAATATCACGTTTGTAAGAAATAACTGCATTAAAAATAAAGTTTGATAATGCGAATAAATATTCTATTTACGATCGAAGCTTTTTTGCATTTAGAAAAACTATAAATGGTAGGTACGTATACATAAAATACGAATAAAAATGAATATTGAAAGATATTTTGGTTAGGACACTGACTTACAGTAAACAGAGCTTGAAAAGTAAATAGATTTTAGTAGATCTATCTATCAATCTAATAGAAATGGTGAATGTAATTTTTGTCCCCCCTTAGCTCTCGAGAGCTGCTTATGCTCCAATGATGCTTGACCCCTCTATGGATAGTCCTTGATCTGGAGGCAAGCCAAAAAATCGAAAATTTGACCTACCCCTAAGGGGTCAAAAGTTATAGGCCAAAACCTATAGCGTGGTGCGGCGCGAAGCACCGCGCAAGACACTGTACTAGTTATTAAAAGAAATACTTACCTAAGTGCCTTCTTATATACTTATACATACATATTGTCACGGCTCTTTCCCATGGGGGTAGGCAGAGACTATGGAATTCCACTTGATACGATCCTGGCATACTTCTTTCGCTTCTTCCACTTTCATAACTATGTTCATGCACGCTCTCCGGTTATGGGTACTCTTGACCTGGACTTTGGTTAAAACATCTCTTATAACACTAAATGATCACCGCGGCTCCGATTAGAACACTCATAAGATGCTACAAAGGCAGATAATATAAAACTTAACTCTTAACTCGTGTTGTATTTATTTTTATTTATTTGTTTATGGCACACATTACACATTACAAGCATGGCAAAAGCATATATGAAATATTTTTTTATACTGAACTGGCTTGCAACGTAAATTATGTGCGTCAGCAAAACCTAGGCTAGAATTAAATCAAAATTAAACTAAAATTAGGTAAACACTTAAATAAATTTTGTGTTAAGTATACAAAAATGAAATTAAGTAAATGCTTTATGTAGCTGTAAGCTGTGTTTATAAAAATTTGCGTTCAAAACTGAATGTGAGGAGAACGATATTTTTTTAAATTCAGATATTTGACGGCAACTTAGCAAATATGCCCAACTCATTATATTGTTTGCAAATCCTAATTCATTCATTCACCGAGCCTTTTCCCAACTCAGTTGCTTGCAGTGGCTTTCAAGTCTAGCAGCGATTCGGCTGAACTTCCATATTCTCCGTGAAGCGACTGCCATCTGACATTCACAACCCATGATATCGAAGTTCTGTAATTAGACCGGTGGGATTTTTGATTTAGTGCTCCAACTACCCCTAACGACTGCCATAGATGTTCGTACGACAACCGGGGCTGACAGCTTAACGTGCTCTTCTCTGCAAATCCTGGTTAACGGGTTAAAATACGATGTGTTGTTCTTATATACACGTAAACTGAAAACGTTAATTTGATTTGATCTACGGGCACCATTTGTAATACTCAACTCAACTCAAAATATTTATTAATATACTCGTAGGTTATAAAATAACACTTATTAACGTCAGCACATAAGAATTTACACTTAAAGCTAGATTTGCAAACCAGGTGGAGCCAAAGAGGAAAGAACCTGGGAATAAAAACTCCAGGCCACTCTTTTCCAATCATCAGTAACTACATTCATAGTATAATACACACAACGTATCCAGAAAAATGCTGCAACTAATACATCACGCGTTATGCGTTAACTTAGAAAATTCATTTTCAATGATATCGCCACCCCCCCCCCCCACCCCCCTTAGTCACTCACTTCACTCTTAGGCCTGCTGGAAGAGATTCCATTAGGAATAAAGAACGCCCTTGTACATACTATGCTCACTTTATTCTTTTGTACGTCTGTCTCTTGTTCTCTGTTTGTGTATATGTACAAAAATTATAAATAAAACAAAACAATCAAATCTATCTTCTTTATAATTAGTTTAGATATAGACTAACTTTTCTCCCGGCTTTCTACGAGTTATTCATCAATATTCTGTTCTACGCCGTAGACTCGTAGCATATCTACGATTGCTACGAGTTTGCCTTGTTATTAAAACTAATCGTTACGTTACAACCAATTCAGTGTGGTTTCAGCATTCAGTGAGGCTTGATCCTCATGTTTGAAAGTCCCTCGCCTGTTATTCGACAGGTGCTCCACTTCCAGCTGAGGTGTACACTTTATTTATTTATCCAATTTACTAATAGATGTACTTCAATATTCGCGCGTCTCTGTCCATGAGTGGTCACGTAAATATTTGCGCCGTTTGAGACCCATTATTGAGGTGCCGGTCTGGACGAGTTAAGCAATTTGATCAAAATTGGTGTAGCCATTAATAGGGAAAGAGAGTTAGGTTAAGTTAGCGTCTGTAGCCACCTAAGCTAAGGCCTTTTTGGTCTTGGGTTTTGACGAACAAATGTAGGTAGGTTCGATCCTCGGCTACCACACTATACTGAAGTGAATCCACTCCCAACACACACAAGCACCATACAAGCACTTCTATTAAATCTGAAAGAGTAATGGCAATGTTAGTAACTCGCGTTTGCGAGTGCCTAAAATTAGCGCGTTTTACTAAACCAACCCATCAGCTTATACAATACAGGATATTGTATGACTGATGTAAATCATCATCATAACATACCTAGTATAAAAATTGACACAACAACCGACTACCGACGAATTATTGTCGGAGTGGACCAATTTGAAAAAGTCACTATTTCAATTTGTCGGAGTAGGACCAATTTGAAATAGTCACTATTTCAATTTGGTCCTACTTCGACAATAATTCGTCGAAAGTCGGTTGTTGTGTCAATTTTTATACTAGGTATGTTGGTAATGTCGGTCTTGGGAAGTAGTAGCGTTCAATTAAAGTTATTGGCCGTTATTAAAAAGATTAATTTCACACATGCACATGCAGAAAGAGTTTTAGTAGGATAAATATAGGTAGATATGTACTTTCACACATAGGTGCAGGAGATGCGGGTATCGGATACTGTTTAAATAGTTAATCTTATACAAAGTGATAATACAACATAATTATAATTAATGGTATTAAATTGATAGGGATACTCGTCCATACTTCATGGTGCGGTGTCTGCAGAACCGGGCTCGCGGCATTGGTTGCAAGTAGGTCGCTAGGCCGATGACCTGACCTCCTGGCCCCGACCGATGCACTACTATTGTCAATTATTTGTATCTATATAGGTACTAACTCTTGCCATTTTATTAATTCCTGGGAACTCAAATAAATAGGCAGATTTTCAAATATTGGATGGAAACAGGCGTTACCTGGCGAAAATGCATGACAAAGTAATGGTAAGTGATATGTTAAAACTTTTCAAAATATAATAACCATTATCTTCGCATAAATAAAAGACAATAAAACGTCGGCAATTGTTTCACCTCTAAACGAGGCATTATCAAGATTGTCTCAGAGAGAACAGCGTTCGTATTTTGAAAAGTTTTAACATCTCACTTACCATTACTTTGAAATAGGCAGATTCCAATATTTTACAATCATAATTTAGTCCGAGACGCCCAGGACTTTAATTGGCTATGCCATAGTGGCTGGCACGTAAGATTTTGTTGCCTTTCATCAACAATTCATAGCAAGGCAACAGGTTTAATTTTTTTTTTTCAAAATTACAATATAGCTGCTACTTTTATTAAATTCATTCGGCCATTTTGGTCATAACCCATTATAAATGTGCCCGGGGACGGCAATAGACTTGCCCACTATTACGTGAGACTAAAAATACTGGAAAATTGTGGATGTGTAATGCATCTCTACCCCTCAGGGGATATAGACGTGATATGTGTGTGTACAATCATCATCCACTGAGCCTTTTCCCAACGCAGTCGGCTTTCAATTGCGATACGGCTGCACTTCAATATTTCGCTCTTCGTAAAGCGACTGCCATCTGACCTCCACCACAACCCATTGGCGACATCAAAGTTCTGTAGTTAGACTAGGTTACAATATCTATACGAATCGCAAAAATTATAGTCTTGGTGTTAGAGCCCCGTCGCCACGCGCCGCGCCGCTTGAAATTAGGTAAATATTAATTTTAGGTTAGTTTCCATTTTGGTCAATAGGTTTGAGCATTTCCCTGGTTCATTCCTGGTCCAAGACTTCAATAATAATATACTTACTTAAATGTAAGCAAGCATTTTGTTTATATTATTTAGGTGCGCCGTATTTACAAAAAAATCATTCAAAAACAATTATAATGGAATTCGGAAATAAATACAATAAATTATAAAACAATACAATTGAAACTAAGTAAATATGTACATTACCTATTTTAATTATACCTAGTATTACATATAAATTCTAACATACGTCAAAGAACTCCGCCTCGTCGCCGACTGGCAATGTTCCGAGAAAGCTGACAGCATTGACACGTTGTATGGCAATGCTTATTCTTTGTGCCAACTCAGACGCCAAAGTCCCAGCGTCTCTAACCCAAATGGCTCAAATATGTAGTTTCCTGCTAAATTGGAGTATTTGCGCCGTTTAAGACTTTCTGCTGACACAGCAGCAGCGCCAGCACACCCCGCTGTACTAGGAAGGTGAGAAGGCGTCATCGCCAGTGTCAACGCACGTAGCGTCCCACACTAAAGGCCTTCCCATCTTCCATAGCTACTGCCAGGGCGTGGAAAGAGACGTGATGGAATGTCGTTACTACAACATTCCATCAGGTCACTTTCCACGCCACGTGCGATCCCATTTGGTTCACGAACTGCTTGGATACCGGCGGTGGAAAGAGCCCAATGGATTATGTTATTTAGGTTAGCATGTCGAGAATTACTACCTGAGCTTCTACTGCATAAAATACCGTGATGTCCCAGGTTATCGACTACTTCTCCACAGTTTCAACGATGCGGAGAAACACATGGCGCACCCAATTGAAGACAGGTGGCAAGGCGGAAAGTGGTATTGTCAAATAGTGAAAATATTAATAATAAATAATAAATATTGTTGGACATGCTCACACAACGTCATCTAGCCCAAACTAAGCTATAAGCTTATGCTATGGGATCTAGACAAAAATGCTGATGAGCGAAGTGCATGAGTAAACTGTGGGACAAAAAGGCAAATCGAACTATTGTAAAGGCTGTGTGAAGAAATTTATTTTAATTTTCCTGAAACTTTTCTGAAAGTTCTAGTTATTTTTTTTGTAATTCGTGTTTTATGAGTGTGAGGTATTGTAGAACTGTATTTACGTCTCCACCTTCTGTTCTGTCATCTAAATACCATATGTTAATTTCGAATTTATTTGTTTTATGATTGGGTGTATACTCGTAGCTAGGCTAAAAATTCGGAAATGAATTTTGTTCACCTGTGTATGTTTTTGTATTTGTTAAGCTATTGCTTTTTTGGGGATTTACACAATAGGTACAAAATTCCATAAAAGTACTTATTGATATGGATTTACCTACCTACTTGTATAACTTCAAAATACCCACTCTAAATCTAAGATACTGTAGGGCACGTTAGGCACCTATTCGCGGTTCAAAACAACTACCAATCATAGTAGGTATACCAAAAGAATTTTAGCTACACTCTAAAAATAACCCAATCGAAGCAAAAGTAGGTTAACGTAAGAGTTCCTCTTACAAGAGTCGTAAAGCACGAAAATTCGTAATAAATCTAATCAGACGTTGTGCGTGCAGCAAAAATACTTTGTGAACAAGTGAAAAGTCAATAAGTCTATCAAATTTAACGTCCAATACCGACTCGCGATGCAAATAAAGTATGACGAATGATACTCACGTCGTAATCAATATCACTCATTTGTTGTTAAAGTTAAATGTAAGTAGATCAATAGTACTCGTACATATTCAACCTAATTACCTACCTATACAATACAAAACAATACAATGCCATAAAAGAATACAACAGGAAACAAATTTATTTTTACATCGAAAAACAACTCCTTTGTGTAAAACTAAATATACATAGTTACCTATGAGTTCTTTGACGCCTGTTAATAGATTACTTATACTACACCATTACTTCTAGATAAATAGGAAAACACATGAACTCCCAAACATAAAAACAAACAACATCCTATCGCCATACCCATAGGTCCGTCATACCGTCATACCGTCTCCGTTTCCTCGTAGGTAAGAAGTTGCCGATTTAGTGGCAATTTCTTAGTCAACCGACTCCACCACACCACTGAAATATTCCGACAGCTCTAAGAAATGCATCGTCGACTTCAGCACAGACTTCAGTCATACATACCTACATTATAATCAGGTCTATAATCTCCGAGGGGGTGAGAAGAGGTGCATTACACGCCTACATTTTGTTATTAGTTTGGCTCGTTCCTCGTAATAGAGGCAAGCCTAGTATCGGGCACCTTATACAGTAGAAATTCTGTATCCTGTAATCATTCTGCCATTCTGTAATCCGAACTTATATTGCCCTGTGATGTCATATTCAATATTTCGATCACGAAATCAAAGTCTGGTAATTTGATCACGTGTCTCCTAGGAATGAAATAAACATAGAACTATCCATATTACATTTAGTGCTATAGCAGTGAGTACGTACCGATGCGGTACATCCAGGCTATCGGCCGGGGCACCGGGAGGTTTCACCGCGACCTGCGTTTGCCCCAGATACGTTGCTAGGCAACTGGTACGCGGGTACTCTCAGCGCTCGAATGCTTCAACTTACAATCGGTATATTATATCCAAACTACATTATCTTAGACTCTTGTAAGCGAAATTAATGATGCTTAAGATATTGATACATTTGACCAGAGGTTTACAATATCAGTTTATTTACCATGATGTCTCGTATCACTGATTTATTATCTACTGATTCAAATTACTACTAATTAAAATACTTGTACGTCACCGAATAGTGGGTTTAACGTTTACCATTTTGGGGATTAAAGATGTGGTCTGCTGTGTTGTGTAGTAGGTATCTATATTAAATCTAATCTGGTAGGAGAACAGAAATCTGTAACTGTTGCATACCTATAATTACAATCACTTGGTACGCATCATATGCCACATGTGATACGTTTTATTATATTGTTACGACCAAAACTAATATTACACAACCTTACTGCTACTTAAAGTTCCATTCCCAACACGTGGAATACTAAAGGCCCCCTCAGATGATACGTACATGGATCCAAAAGGTTTTGAACGTCTTACAAAAATGACTGACAGATGTTCCATTTGGTCCAATTGTAACATTCCAAATGTATGGAGAAAATTGAGATCCATGCACCCAATCTAAATGGATATCCATTGCCGGGCGTCCCGCGGGTGCATACTTTGTGCCTACGCCCCTGGAAGGTTAACCTGGCGCAGTAGGACTTTTGGTTACCTATCTATCTTTTTCTGTGCCTATGCGGTCTTTACTGGAGTGGCGGCCTCAGCTGTTCTATAATAAATAAATAGGTAATTACTGCATACATATCTAAGTGACTTAAAAAGAGATCTCGCAGGAGCACTGATGTCTCAAATTTAATGCACAAAAGGCATACAATAATATGCAAAACTTTACACAACGCATTTTCTCAAGAGTGCGACTTGAGCAACCCAAGTGACCACCATCATCGCAGCGGTGAGACCAACCATGGACGATTGGCTGCAGAGGCAGCATGGTGACCTCATGTATCGTGCGACGCAGATCGTTACCGGGCATGGATGCTTCGTTAGCTATCTGTTTCGCATCCATAGTGAGGTCACACCCCGGTGTCAACACTGCGAGGTTTTCGACGACGACACCGCTCTCCACACGTTGGTGGAGTGCTCAGTGTGGGTGAGTCAGCGCCGGGACCTCGTAGTGGGTATGGGCGTGGATACCCTCTCGCTGGAGACCATGCTTCAAGCTATGGTCTCCAGCCGGAGTAGGTGGAACGCAGCCGTGTCCTTCTGCGTCCCCGCCGAGTTCCGTAGTCAGCGGCGAGGGCGCCGCAGACTCATCTACGTCCAGGACCATCGACCTCCATGATCGGGGCCTAAGAACGGCGGGATCGCCACCCGCGCTTCTTACAGAAGCAGGCTAGAAGGGTTGCGTGCTCCGGGGCCCTTGCCCCACAGCACGCAACCAGATTCGCTCACCGACGCGCGGTAAAACCTTACCCCAACGACGCGGGATTCTCATCCCGACCAAACCCCCGCAGAGACCACAGAGGTGGTCAAAGTCCGCCGGGCGCCACTGGAAATACCTTCTGCGTGTAACCAGCGACGCCTGGCAACGGACGTTAGAGCAGCCGCGGCCGCGGAATTAAAAAAAAACGCATTTTCTCAGAAACGATTAATCCAAGTGCAAAGTTGAAATTCCAAGTAAAATAGTGACAATAGTTTGAAAATAACTATAAATTGCAAGCATTCGATAGCAATTTACTTTACAATACATGAAATTGCTATCGCAAAATAATGGGGCAAATGTGAGGTAAAAGTTGGAAAGAATTTTACTTGAAAATGAAGGAAACCACGCGGTGCGCGTCGTCACGTCTCGAACTCTTTGGATTTATGGGTATAAAATGCTGATCGGTGTTTGGGTGAGCGGTGAGACTCACAGCGTAAAATGGGGTTGCCAGTTAGTGCCACTTTGAAAGTTGCATACACAATGAAAAGCGTTTACGAAATCGATAAGGTTGACGAAACTTTTTTGGAGTTTAAGTACGATTGAATCTAAGAATTATGACATCAAATATAGACTGTTTGTCAAAGAAAGGTACGCCGTCGGTGGTCCATGTTGATCTATGTATCGGAGGAGTCAATCCTTCTAATTCGCGCGATCGTAGGTATGATATACAGGGGTGTTTATCGAAATTATCGTCTCGTGTAATAATATAAACGAGTTTAGGTTTCTGGGTCTTTACAGAGTAATTTGGAAACAATTTGCACTCTCTTATATTCAACCTGTATCTGTATTTTTCCAGCGTAGTGCAATGGCGGTGCGGTGATGGCTCATGGCGGCGCGGGCGCGGTTAGCGACGCGGGCGTCTGCGCGAGCGAGGCGCTTAGCGAAGCGGAGGCGGGCGCGGGCGAGTCGGCTGCTAGAGGAGCGGCCCTCGAACGGGCCTATGTCCACGACGTCTACGAACAGGCCGGTGATGAGGCCGACGAAGGGTCGAGAGCGCCTGCGCCTGGCGTACGAGCGTTCCTCTCTGAACTTGAGCCTGGCAGTCTCGTATGTGATGTTGGTGAGTCTAGTCTAGACAGTACCGTAGCGATCTATATTATCCGCATCACACAAAGTTCAGAGTAGTATACGGTAAAACGAATGATCACACGTTGGGGCCTAAACAGCCTTAACATATTCTCAAAATTTTAATAGGTGAGTTGGTACCCCAGCTCTCCGAACGATGAAGCCCGAGATCTGATGACGGTCCCAAGTGGGCCAATTTTGGTATGGCAGAACTGGGGCTATGGGATGAACCAAACTTAGTGTTAAGGCGCCTAGAAACGCTCATAACTTTGTTTTGTAATCTTGAATGTTTTGAAATAGAAGGTATCCGAATCATTTACGATGTGGTTTATTATACTTATTTGCTGCTATCTGATAGTTCTCACAACACGTAATCATGTCTGTTTCCCCGAAGTATAATTGAGTTTTCGACAAACCTTTCTATTTATTGTTCAGCAAAAAAGGTTTCCTATTTGAGAATAGGTACCGCTTTATTTTACCACAAGTCAAATAAAATTAACCAGTGACCTCTGACTCAGTCGTCCAATAATAACTCACTATGAAATACAAACAAATTTAAATTGAAACCAAATTGTAGACGAATAATAATGACGCAGGTACTATTTATTGAAAATTTAACCACATACATAAGGTAAATCAAAATATGTTATACTTATGAAACTTTTAAGTCAATATAAAATAGCAAGCATATATTTTTAGAGCTATCGCGTGTGGGGTGTGTCACTTTAACTCACTTTAAATTCAAAATCCACTGAAAGAATTTTCATGCGGCTTTACCACGGGTTTTTAGTGTACAAAACAACAAACGAACTCTGATAGGTACGATCACTATTAACTTGTTTAAATTTTAACGCCCACTTACGAGTATATTCCCTAATAAAACATTTTCCCACGTACAAAACGCGTAGGAGTCAAACTTCGAAAAATTGACCTTTACTCCACCCAATCGCTGGATCAATATATTCTTTAGATGGGGTATAAATTAAAACAATAAGCAAATGTTTATCGAAGCATGTATGTATTTATGTTACGTCTACGCCTATAACTTGTATGGGAATATCCAACAAATATTTATAATTATTAATTAGTAGCTTAAAATCTGTTTTTAAGTTACTTATTTATAACAAACAAAACATGTTTGCGGCGCGGAGAGGATCCGCCTAGATAGGCGCCCCGAAGAGCGCCTTGGAGCGTACCACTCCTTTGTGTAGAGGCGGCGGCAGGCACTACTTGGTCCCCTTGTAGTAGGAGCAGCCTGCCGAGCATCTCGGCAGTCGCCACCAGTTTTGGTGACAGCCGCCGGAAATGTGCGATTGATGAGAGGGAGAGGGAGCGTACCCATGCTAACGCCTCCTACATTTATGCTGGAACCTTTAGGTGGACCGTTCCGAGGTCTGTGAAAACACAGAACCTCGGACTTGTGCAAGGCCACGTCCAGTCCCAGCCGCGAAGGATGCGCCTGAGGTAAAATAGTGCCTAGTTTCCAGTGGGAACCTACATCGTGTAAATAAGATAATTAAAATGAATTTTCAATGGTGTATTATAATAATTCGGGTGTCGGTCGTTCGGGTAGGCTAGATATGCGAAAGACGGATAATTAATATTGTTCATTGATATTGGCGTCGCCCGCCGTCGGGAGAAGTAAAAACGTCGCGCTTAACATCTGGTTTAACATGGTGTCTCAAAACTATGCTATATTTTAAATTTTTAAAACTGTTATAACTTTATCAATTCAATAAATTTTTAAAACAGTTGTAACTTAGTCAATTCAAATCGTACAAAGAAAATATTAGGTAGGTACCGTGATAGGAATTACTTATCGTTAAAATTAACGCACTCAGTGGTGTATAGGTATGTTGATATGTTGTTTAATAAGGTTTTATAATAATTTTCAGGATGCGGCAACGGCAAGTATCTTGGCGTGAACCCGTCCGTGTACACAGTGGGAGGTGATCGCTGCACCAGACTCGCCACACAGGCTAGACACCACAACAATGAAGTTAGTTTACTACATACAAATAATCACGCCCGCTTCCTCATAGGAGTACCCAGAGGCCTATGTCAGCATAATACCGTTTACCGGGCACTATTATGTCAACCAGACCATGGTTTAAGAAATCAGACCATGTCAAATAGCTGCCTACTCTTTGATGTACACAACAAGAAGATATAAGTACATTCAGGAGACATCACTCAAAGATACTACAAATTTCGACATCTTTCAGGTGATACAGTCATGTCATTGTTCTATCCACCCTTTCATTTGAGACAGACCTCAAACAGCTACTGCTTCATAGCGCACCTCACATATGCTCTTTGCCGTCGCCGAGTTAAGTGGAATGACTGTAGAATTTTCTTGGGTCCCTCAGCTCTTGGCGCAGTCCTTACCTCACCGTCATAATAAGTAAATACTAACTCCTATATCTAGACAATTTTAACATATTACCTTCATTTGAAGCAGGTGGTGGTATGTGACAATCTGTGTCTACCGTTCCGCGATGAGTCGTTCGACGCGGTACTGTCCATCGCAGTGGTGCACCACTTCGCGACAGTGGAGCGGCGAGCGATGGCGCTGCGGGAACTCGCCCGAGTCACGCGGATAGGGGGAAGGCTACTTCTCACTGTTTGGGCACTGGAACATGAGGGGAGGAACTTCATTTCACAAGTGAGTACCTTTTCTCGACGAACTATGTTACTAACGTCTTGCTGGTTTTTGTTATTAAATACCTACTATGCTCTCCTTATCTTTACAAAAATAATATATTATGTTACATCTAAAGGCGACGAGATATTTAAATAAATTTAGCATACATAGTCACAGTTAAAAAAAAAACATTTTCACTTTGCAGGATGTATTAATCCCATGGCATCGGCCCGCGACCTTGTTTCCACCTACACCTGCGCCGAGGTTTCTTTCCGTCGACCACGATCTGTGAGTATTAAAACAGTCCAAACTATCTATGTATTCCCGTATTAAGCAGATACCTATTATATTTTTTAAGTGGTTACTTTGATAGAATACAGTTCAACGGAACTAAGGCAGGACTACCTACTAATGGTAACATTATGGGGAAAGCTACTATTTAAATAACTATCACTGAATACTCACTTCCACATTACAACTTTATATTTTTTTCTTTTAGTAACCCTGAAAACTGGAAAAGTCGAGATGGTTCTCCTGGTTCTTCATCCTTATCATCACCTAACGAGACTTGCTACTCATTCGTGAGAAGAGCCTTACAACGATTAGCTGGCCGAAAATCCTTCCTACAGTCATGGACTATAGCGCCGAGAGTACCACAGAGACCTTGCATGCACCCTGAACCTCCAGCAGCTGACCTTCCCATAGAACTAAGACGATTGGATGAAGGTCTACCACCTAGATTATTCACGCAAACATCTGACGCTTCAACAATAAAAACCAGAAGTTTAACAGATATAGCTGATATAGAGCGACGTGCCCTTGTAAGATCACGATCTAGTTTACCAAGTCTCGGTGGTGAGGAAAATGATCCACCACCTCAAGAAACTCCACTTCCCGACGTAGTCGAACCTCGAAAGAAACCTAAACTCGTTAAGCAAAAGAAGTCTATAAACGAGGATGACGCTGACGAGGATCTCGATAAACCGACGGATATGAAGAGCATGGTCGAAGAAATGCCAAATTTCAAAATCCACACACTCAGTAAGTTACAATCCAAGAAGCCTGGTGTGTTTAAACAATCGTCGCTAAACGAAGAATTCATGTCAGTAGAACGGTTAAGAGAAAAGGAACGGTTAAGAAAAAATATCCAAAAACAAGCGTCATTGAATGAGGAATACCTGTACCGTAGACCGGGAGCTCTAGATTCAATTCGTGATTCAATATTCTCAACATCTGCAACGACTGCCAAGAAGTTCCAATCATTAAAAAACGGCCTCACTAGTAAGTTCAAAACCTCTACAACGAATATAGATAAAGTAACAGTGTTTGTGAGAATGTTTCAAGGTTGGAAAAGTCAAGGACCTACACCGGAAGTTCCTACGCCGAGCGACAATAATACTGGAAGTGATAGAAGTTACCCTGAAAGACGACATTCCAAAGAGGATGGATCCGATTCCTCTAAAGACAGTAGTCTTCAAAGTGATACGAGTGTGGATTCTGAAGACAGTTTTGCATCTGTTATATATGTTCCAAAAGCTGACGGTTCGGGAGATCCACTATCACCCACTCCGTTATCCCCTGGACCTACTTCACCGAGATTAAAAGTCTCTTCTGTACCCACTTCGCCCAGAATGAAAAGTTCTCCTGGATTGCCTTCCCCTAGAATTAAACAAGCTTTTCCGTTAATTCGTCCACCAACTTCTCCAAATGCCGTTCAAACTCCAGGGTCTGTAAATAAAATATTAGTAGCCCAATATAGTTTAAAGAACTACTCAACGACTACAACTGTCGCTCCAATTAAACCTCAATCAAAGAGTCAACCTAATTCTCCACCTAAATCAGAGTCAGACGAAACTGCCCCTAGACCTGAACCACTCCCAATTATGAACAAAAATATATCTATTGAAGTTTTTGAAGAAGTAGACCCAATACCACCTATCAAAGAGGAAGAAGAAACTCCAAATGAAGTGACGAAAGAATTGATTGCAGAAATAAATAAAGATATAGAAGAAATACACAAACTGACAGCAGAAACAAATCTATTAAAACCTCGTGTGCTCCAAGATGTGAAGCCATATCCTAAAATTACATTACAAACCGTTGCAGAGTTACCTGAAATCCCTCTCTTCAAACCCAAAGAACCTGTAAAACCACCCAAAATCGAAACGTTAGATTCTAGAGTCGTTGAAAGGAAACGCAAAGAAAGAATTCGACAAATCAAAGAGATGCTGAATAAAGGGATCCCTCCTGTAAATATAAAAAGGAGACCACCATTCCCTATAGTGCGAGGAGCGAGAAATACAGAACCGATTGCCAAGAGCAAACCCACGCTTATTTCCTTAGAGTTGTTTAACCCTGCAACAGATGATATCGACAGCGATTCAAGTGGAGTTTCATCGCCGGATTCTGTAGATAGCGTAATTAGCGTCGTACCTGAAGAGCTACGCAAAACTGCCTTAGAAAAAGGTATATACATTTCTAATTTAATTACATATTCAATATCGTTTTTATGCACACTGCACGACGAAACTACACTCGGGCTGCACGCGAATCCAAGTACTGGTACGGACAGCAACTGCTTATAGGATGAGGCTCTAACTACCTTGAAATAGCAATAACCGCAAAATCGCTTCTATTCGCTTCTGTTTAGGAAGAAAGGCATGATTTTGTATTTGTAACAGTCCTCTAGCCTGAGAATAGGACAGCGTACACATATTATATAGTCTCCAGTAGTAGAACTTAACTTGTTAGCAAATACTGGCTCAGCGTCACATTGGGTGGTCATTTGGGATACAATAGGTACTAACTTTAAAATGCATGTAAAATAAGTCATTAACTATAAACATTTTTCAATTTTCAGATTTATCAACATCTGCCAAATCAGAGTCTAAGAAAGAAGAAGTAACTGCTGATAAAGTTCCCTCTATCACTCCTAAAAATCTAATAGAGGCAGCGGCTGAAGTCGCACATTCTCTAGACGAAACATGTGAAGCCGTCATACAATGTAGTCCGAGATCAAAACGAAAATATCTCGAAAAAATAGAAAGTGCCGAAGCTACGGCCATTGTGCAGGGTACCTCTAGCAGCAGTAGTAGTAGTAACTGGAGTCTCAACAAACTTTCTCCAGGAGATTTGAGGATATTAGAAGATCGATCGAGATCCCAGTCACACACTAGCTCTAGTGGAAGCTCCTCAAGCTTAGAACGTCTCTCACCTGGTAAACGGTCCAAAGAACGCTCGCCTAAACTTGGCAGTACTAATAATTCTACGTGGAGCTTAAATAGATTATCACCCAACAGACCTGAAGGACGTTCCCTCGATGAAAATCTAAGTAAAAGTAACAGAAGTCCCACCAGATTACCATACGATTCAATTTCTATCTGTAGCACAGACTCGGAAAAATCTATATCAAAATCAGAAAGCTTTAACAGAATACAAAATGAACCGTTAGTTACTTGTAAGTCGGACATAATACCTACAGAAGAGGAATGGCCCGAACAAGATCGTGGTCAACATTTAACAGAATTTGCTGAGAAATTAAGTGAAAAGTTACTGCAAGAAATTGATCAATACTCAAAAAGAATAAACGAAGATGACTTTGATTTACCAAGTAGCAGCAGCAGTGAAAAGAGTATATCTCTGCGATTGAAACGAGAGGAAGAAGACAGAAATACGCAAAAAATATTAGATGAACTATCAGACAGTTTACAACATTTAGAAGATCCTTACATCAGTAAAATTAACACAGAAATGCAAGGACTTAACAAACTTAGTGCAGAACTTCAGGAAAGACATAAATACATAGCTTCAATGAATGATACTCCGGAGACCGATATAAATAAATTATTTCCAAAATGTGTATCCAAATCAAAAACTAAGAAAAGATCTAAGGATGTAGATCCGATAATAAATAAATATAGGGAACTCAAAAAGTCTATGAAAGTGACCAGTGACGAAGACCTCTATCTGAATAATTGTGCCAACGTCCAACACACGGCCAAGCCAATTGTGCCCGAAACCAAGACTACGGACGTAGACGCTAAGAACCCGGATGACGATAGTGCTTTTTCATCCAGCAACGGAAATCCTGAAATCACCATCGACTCTGGCGCTTACGATACAAGCCAATCGCTAGAAACAGGGTACTCTTTAGAATCTGAAATGAGTGTGGACTCCTTATGTATGAGTACAGACAAAAGATCGTCACTCAAAGTCGGTCAGTCCACAGATTCAAGTGACTTAGATAAAATGGAAATAAGTCCCGAATCTATGACATCACGTTCCAGTACAAGCACTGCTCCATTAAAATCAGGTTTTTCAATCGAGTCTGCCGATACTTCAGCCGGTAGCGACTGGAGTCGACGGGACAAGACTGGGAGTACAGCATCACTTGGATGTGCAAGTCTCGCATCGTTACAATCTTGTAGCGAGTGTTCTAAAGACAGGAAACTGATGGAAACTCGTTCTTCATCAGAGGATACAGCTCCTGTTGGACTAGCGCCGGCAAATCGAGGGTTACCACACGCTCCTTTATTGCCTTCTCTAAGCGATGGCTCGGACAGTCTACCTTCTGAGGGAGGAGCAGTTACGTACCATCGGTACTATCACGTGTTCAAGCGAGGAGAACTCGACCAGTTGATTGAGAAATACGTGGAAAGTTTGCACGTGGTCTCTTCGTACTACGACCAGGCCAGCTGGTGTGTGATAGCAGAAAAAGTACAAGTGTGGACCATATAATGGATAGAGTGTTCTAATGGTTACTAACCATTGTATTCAGTTAAATATCAATCTTATGAAATAGTAATGCTTAATGTACATAATAATATTGACATTAGACACTATTTGTGTGCGGTGTTAACATACAAGTGACCTTCCTACGAACTCAGTGAGTGTTGAGGATGGTTTAATGAAGAAAATTATCACAATTCTGATGAATTATGAAGTTATTTTTAAGTAAGTAAATAACATAACTACCCTAATGCGATTGCCAAAAGCGAAGCTTTTGTTTTTTTTTAATAATGTACTCTAGTCAGTCTATAAACGTTTATTAGTTGTTACCTATAAAATAAACTGAACGATGTGCCCGCCACAGAACGCAGGTGAACCCGGGCGCATTTGTTAGTGATCAGTTAGTTCTATCTCGGACTAAGCAACGGTCAAGTCTTACTATGAGCCACGGTTTTCGCTACATTCTGTTCAGAGGATTTAGTATTCTTTGCGATAGTAGAAATCGCATAAAATGAAAACTAAGAGCTTTAAATAGTGAAAATTAAATATAATATATAATATACTTCAGTGGCTCAATATTGTATAAGCTATCCGTAGCTTATTTACTATACCTACAGAATATTTCACATACCCACTTATAGGTATTTACCCCATATTCCAAGACCAAAATTATTAGATTCGAAAGTATTTAAATCGTTCTAAGACAATAATAGTATTCTAGCTGGGCGTTTTCACATTGCACGATATCGTGACGATATCGTCACGATACTCGTATTTACATTCTTACCTTAAATTTACTGTTACATTACACGATAACGACACACGATATCGTCACGACATCGTGTGTCGTTATCGTCCAATGTAAAAACACCCAATGTGTTCGCATTGTTAGCTCTCCATATCCAGAATAATCTGCACTTAAATTACTTTTTAATTAGATAGTGCCTAATAATTTCGGTTTTGGTATATGGTTAAGATTAATTTTTCGAAAATTTTCTTTTAATCAAGTAGGATTTCCTTTAAAAATACCAGTTTCGTTTATGGAATTATATAGTTGTTCTTACTATCAAATAGAGTGTACAATTGTCGGATATGGGTCCATCATTGCATTGTCGCTACCAAAAAATATGTGTTATGTATAAATTAAAACTAAATTTGGACCATTAGCGATGTTAGTGATGGTAGTGGCATATATATCTCCCCCCCTCCCCTACCTATTTGTATAAAACTTGAAAGTACAAGTACTTAGATAATTTATTTATTATGCAGATCTAAGCGTTCTATGGTTTTAGTTTAAATTACTTCGGAAACACTTAGCCATAATATTCAAGAAAAAAAACTTCGAAAACTCGTTCATAATTGACGACATATTTAGCGTACGTTAAACCGTGTACTCACTAGCGAGCCGTAACTGTAACCATTGCATGTATTGTAAGCCGATGTTTACAACGTACTCATTTCTGAACCCGTAACGTTCCACGTAACTGTAACCGTTACTGTTACCAAAAACATAGTGTGTAAGTGGTTCGCGAGCCTGCGACGAACGCTACACGAGCAACTCGCAGCGAGCCGACGATTGTCGGTTTTTGCCGCGGATCAAAGGGCGCTCGCAGTGCGCTCGTGGACGTCAAGAGGAGAGGCTATTGCTAGCTGCTGCGAACCAGGTGTCTTTTCGAGTTATTCTTTCGTCATCATGAGTGAATGGTCAGAGGATAAATGTATTTTGCTGATAGACGCCTACAGGGAAAATACTGTACTATGGAACCCTAAGGACAAAGATTATTACAAAAAACATTTGAATGTAATGACCACTAATTTCTTGATTTTTTCAATATGAACAGTACACTTCTTTCTCGATACATTCTATGAATCCACCATCTTCGTGGCCGTTTATGATCATCGAGTAAGGCATCTATAAGTAAGTAGTTCGTCCGACATCGTGGAGTTACAAACCAAAACTGAGGTCAGAGCAGGCCTCCCCGTACACACTAGAACCTCGTTACTGTATCTGTTTGGTTACAGTTACAGCTCGCAAAATGAGTACGCTCGGTGAAAGCGTTCCAGCGACGTCGTGAGCCGTAATTGTAAAACGCGTACATACTAGAACCTCGTTACTGTATCACGCATGTTACAGTTACGGCTCGCTAGTGAGTACCCGGCTTTACATGGCGCATCTTTATTTGGTTGTATGAACATTAAACGAGTAACATAAGGTTTAGTTCGCGAGGCCTAAGCTGAGCTGTGCATTTGTGTGAGTAATCACGAAAAGTAGAGTAAAAAAGCTGTGCGTATCTGTGTGTACAACACATGTTTGTGTAAAATAAGTCACATTATACGTTCACGTACGTGCACTCGAAGCTAAGATTACGCCTCGCGAACTATACCTACGAGATGTTTATGGAAATGTCAGTTACACACGAAATAGAAAATACACGAAAGAAAAAGAAAATTAAATATCAGATACATATTCTAAATTTTACAACTTTTAGTATTATTTATGCATGTTCTGAGTAACTTGGTCGTCGACGCAAATAGGGAAATTATTTTATATTCCCAAACTTATTTCCTATACATTCATAAAAGCATTATTATAAGTGAAAATAACGAATTTTAAATTTCATTTTTATTGACGTTATTAGTTAATAAGAATTTTGCATAAGTAAGTTTATAACCTACATTATTATAACAATATGCATTTACTGGTAAGCGTTCACGTAAATTGTGGTATATCTGTTTGATTAAAGACAATCAATCCTACAATTTGACATTCAAAAACAAATTTACGGCAACAATAAGTAACATATTAATGGATAACGGAAAGTCTTTAGTTTAGAGTATTGTAAATAATTGCTATATTATAGGTAAGTACATGAAGCTATTAGAAATTAATTATGGTATCAAAGTCAGTGAGATTACAATTAATATAAATAATTATAAATACATAGTTAAGAATAAGACCATGAACACGGCTGAGTATTTAATATTTTCTACAACCATTAAACAAATGAATCTCACCATTTCAAGGAAAATATTAAATGTACAGAAAATGCGTGATTCTCGCATCGTCATTAGGAATGTACGCAATTAGTTAAAGTAATAGATACCTTCTGAACTGTAGCAGTTAGGAAATTGTTTACATATATAAATGCACAACCATAATGTACTGTATTAATTTAATATCTGTGTGTGTCTTCATACAGTTTGTATTGGTCACTGTTTTGGGTAACAATTATAATTTACTGGGGAATTTGAGAATCTAACCTTAGAATGTACTCAGGATATTTATGGTCTAAAATTTCTGCAAAAAAGCATTTCAGGTGTAACACTGCGTCTGAGCAGAATACTTATATTTTGTGTAAGTATACTTTCTTTGATTTTATGGGTAACTGTCAATTTTATAAATAAATTACCATATCCGAGTTACCATATCGGTAGATACAATTCTCATTCAAAAATATGTATGACGTATAAATTATTAATAGGTACCTTTATATACAGGAAAAGGTACAGATAAACATCTACACTATTTTTATCAACCAATGTCTCAAACACTGTAGAGAATGACTACTTAAATAATTATTTGGCTTTGGAGCTTTATACTTTTTTAAACTTTCGCGTTTTGTACACATTATAAACTTAAGACAAATAGGTCTTTTACGCGATTATTGAGATATATACCTACATACCTCTTTATTACCCGACGTTTCGACTCTGTTACAAGAGCCGTGGTCACGGGTGGACTGGCTTTAGCTCATCGTCGTCTTCGTGAAGTGCCGTTTTGTTCAACTACCCTCACTTCGTCGTCACTAAATATTGTGTTCGGAGAGGCACCACGGCACACCACACTTCGTTGAGGTTACGTAGGTGAGTACATTTGCTGATCATTTGGAGTTTTACTTCAAAGCCAAATAATTATTTAAACAGTCACGGCTGACTGAAGGTAAAAAATAATATTAGGTCGTGGTATCTTAAGTATAACGTAAATCTGCTATTTTCAATGGAGCGCCGATACGATCTATACTTTTCAAGATCACAATAACAAGACCAGATATCAGATACGCTCTTACCCAGAACAGCTACTTGAATATGTGAATACCTACGTTAGCTAGCCAAAAAGCTGTGTACAGATAGCGCGTACATTGTCTTGACCTGCAGCGTGTTACGCGTAACTGAAAGTACGTCTATAAATAATGGCGCTCTATAAATAATGGACTAAAGCGTAGGTACCAATAGACGCGGTATCTGTTCACAAAATTACCATTGTTTAATTAACGTGCATATTATTATATAAAAATATAATTATATTTTCTTCTATTATTAAATATCTAAATGATTTTAATTAACTACTCGTAGGTCCCAAGGACATTGATTAATTTTATTGGTTGTTGTGAAGTTATTGAAGCATATCAAAGCGGTTACATGAAATTGCTTGATATATTTTATATTATTTGGTGAAAGTGGCAAAGTGGTGTCGCAATATTGGTTTCATTTACCTATTTTCTAAATGCAGATGCACGTAGAAGAATATATTAGATTACTATGATACTTTATTCTCTATGTGACCAAAACTGACACCGAGTAAATATATTAGTATGTATTATTGAGGAATATATGTAGATTCAACGTTGATCATTCTTCAAGCAGATAGTTTCAAATTACTGCATTAAATAAATTGCATAGATTATAAAACACTGTATTAATTTTTATTCCAATTCTAATATCTTATGTATATATTCATATAAATTATATTTCATATTGGCTTAATCTGTGATATATAATAGAAGAATTGGCACAAACATGCGTTATTAACATTATTTACAATAGGATAAAATGTATCTACACATAAATATTAAGTTATCATAATTTATATGTTGCTCTGCGCTCACCAATCAACTTCGAAATTTTTAATTAAATGTGATATTAATTTTATAACCGCTTGATATTCCGTAAATGAATTATATTAATATTCAACTGATAACATAAAATACGAAACGATTAGAAATATAAATCAAATTTAAAAAAAAATGGTAGAATATGTTGTTGTATAATACATTTCCTTCAGGTTGGAGCAACTGTAATAATTTATACAATAGTTAGTACTCTTACCTGCATATACCTATTGGTCAAACTTGGAGATTTCAAAAACGACGAATGAAGGTTATATTCATGTTTTATGCATTTAGGTAAAATAATACTTTTTTAAACTATTTTGCACCACATTATGTACATGTATTTTTATTAAAAAAAATACAAAGAAATTAATATTATTTTCTTTTGTAATTTTTGTAACACATTCGACAAACGTGTCATTTGTCTCATATATCGAGAGTTGGGACACATATCAGAGAAGGTCCTGGCAAGGGGAAGATTATAGCAAAATGCCAGGTTGCCTTAAACATATTGGATGTTTTTTTTTCAGTGTTTGAAATTCGAAGGAGTTGTTAAAGAACCGCTATCCTCCAGCCAGGTCTGCGTTATTGTGTTAGAATATTATAGGAAAGTAATCTGATAAACTTTCAGATTACCTAAATGACCTTCTCTAATATGTCTGCCAGCTATTGGTATATCACACTCTTTGTAGTAGCGCAACCTCAATTTAAATGCAAAGTTGTACAACGATTTCTTATAAATATAATTATTTAACATTCATATTACATGAAAAAAGTAAAAATTAATTCAGAACTCCGACATTTAATTCAAATCAATTATTTAAGTCATTGCGTACTAAACAGATCTATAAATATTCTAACAGAGATGTATAATTAAATGTAATGAGAAATACAGTAATACATTTTAAGCTTACCTACTGTATCTATAGGTATATTGTACTAGGCGACAACCTTCACAATAAAATGAAGACTTCAACAAACATATTGTTTTATTAGATACTAGCGGACGCCTCACAAATTATGCAGGGTTATCTTAAAAGTACCGCAGACCTTTTAGGTACCGTTTCTGAAGGTCATATGTAGCAAGTTTTGTTTTACGAGTTTCCAAAATTTTGAATATTTTTTTTTCATACAAAAATTAATAAATCAACAGTGGCTCAACTATACACGATATTATGATATATTTACGCAGCGCAGAACATTAAAGTTGTATAGCTATGTGGGGGGCCGCGACTGCTTGAATGAACGTTTGTAACATAGAGTTAAGAAGTAGGTACTACAGGTTCAATCCAAAACATGAACTGGCTTTTTTGGTATTACTATAACGTTTCGTAAAAAGTGTGATACATAAGGTGTTTAGTAGTATGTCAGGATTTCGCTCACGGAAAGACTTACTTACTTTTAAAATAACCCTGTATATACACAAAAACCTTCCTCGAGGAACACTATTGGTGAAAACGGCATCAAAATCCATTGCGTAGTTTTAAAGATCTAAGCATACGTAAGGAACGGAAGCGACTTTGTTTTATACTATGTTATGTATGATATACTATGTTATGTATGATATATTATGTTATGTATGATATATTATGTTATGTATGATATACTATGTTATGTATGATATACTATGTTATGAAGTAAGTACATACTAGTTGATGCCCGCAGCTCCGTTCATGAAATCTATACTAATATTATAAAGACGAAGGATTTAATTGTTTGTTTGTGTTAAATAGGCCTCGAAACTACGGAACCGATTTTTCACTAACATTATCACCGAGTGCTGTAGGCTACTTTTTATACCGGTAATATTTTCCCGCGGAAAACGACTGAGAAACTCTCACACCAGACTCGGTGAATTAAAACTGCTCACTTCGTAATAGCAAGGTAGGTATATTATAATGACTCATAAGCAGGTCTCCGTCACTCCATGTACTTACGCGCTATAATTACCTACCACCCGGCGGGCCGTTCGAGGACCAAATTCAGTGCGGTTTTCGCAAGCGACGCGCACGCACGTTGTTCAATTTTAATAGTTCCATTCGTTCGTACGCGTACCTACGATGCCGTCCGGTGCCTTATGTGCTGTAGATGGGTTCAAATCAAGTAAAAGAAGGGATAAACACTTAACATTTTTCCAATTACCTGTCAATGACGAAAGGTAAGAACAATTGGTACAAAGGTAAGAATAAAAAACTATTACTATTTTTTGCCGTTTAAAAATTGTTTTTAATAGGTTTTAATACTAAGTATTAGCTTGCCTTTCAGACACAGATTTACATATTTTTGTTACATAGAAACGTTATACTTTATTATTTTAACAACGTTTAAAAAGCTATTTTGATTAGAATAAAATTGTGATAATATTTGACGGACAGTCGCGCAAATACCTACGAAACTTCCAACACAAGTCGCGCCACAAGAGGCAGCCCTGCGATTGCTGTGGGAACGCGCGGTGCGAAGCAATCACAACTGTAAACTTGAGCGTTTAGGCACATTTTGGCATGCAGTGGTTGCTGACGCGACGGAGTAGGCTATTATAGCAGTATTGGAAATTTTCTACTGAGTGAAGTATCTGTTACGTAGTAACTATTTAGTAATCTGTGTCATAAGTAAGTATATTACAATAACTTTTAATATGAATTTACACTCATTTATATTCCACGTCTGTCTCTGTCGAGATGTACGAACAGAATGTCATTTTTAAAACCTCCCACCCACTACAACACATTCACATAGATTCTGCTGTTGGAACTTTAGACTAAGTGAATAACATTAGTGAATAACATTTTTAATCAACTGACTTACTTACATACAAATCAAATACATTCATCGAATCACATCACGTCGAGTATAATTACTGGGTAAAAATATCAACTAAACAAGACTTTGTTAAACAATATTAAATAATCAACAATTAATTACACGACAAAACAATATAACGCGAATAATCAGCTAGTAGTTTTGAAACAACAGCGTAATGGCAGCGTATAACTGGTAATATGCCCCGACCAGAGCTTAACCTATCTGTGAAAGTTAATAATCAATTATACACTCATCTTATTTATTCATCTTGAGTATTTATCAATCCTGATCTTGATAATAATAAGGATCTAAGGGGCCCTGGAGGTGTTGTCACGGTTCTCCTGCTGACGATTTATTCCCAACGGAAACCCCCCCCTCCCCCGAATAAATTGTAACTACTTCTAATTCCCAGCGGACCCTATGCAATTTGTATGGCGTCTATTGGAAAATATTTTTTTTTAATTACTCCTACTGACAGACGAAAGCAAGAATACTCAAAGGTAACAGGAATGGGCTTGCTCCTGAATAGGCTGAATTGTGCGCGTCATGAACGTCTCTGTCTACCCCTTTGGGATAAATACGTGATTTTGTGTGTTTATAATAAGCTAGGTAATAAGTAACTATTTTTGGGATTTTAAGACTTGGTTTCAAGACCTTTAAGCCCCCTAGGTGATACTCGTGAAATAAGGGTTCTCTTCCGATCAGTGCAGCACGCACGCAGCGAAAGTAGCGTCGGCTGTCAATGCACAAAATAAAGATATTATAGTATTTGTGGTCATTGTGTCACACACACACACACACACACACACACACACACACACACACACACACACACACACACACACACACACACACACACACACACACACACACACACACACACACACACACACACACACACACACACACACACACACACACACACACACACACACACACACACACACACACACACACACACACACACACACACACACACACACACACACACACACACACACACACACAATGACAGTGACGCTTCGGGAAAGTACTTCTCTAAATACTCGTGTCGCCGAGCTAAAAAATGTAAGCTTTGGTACAGCTGGAGCCAGAGCCGGAAGAGATAAATAAAAGATTTCATTTGGAATTAAATATTTTACTATAAAAGTAACACTAAAGTATACAATGGTACGCTTTACATGACTAAAAAAATGAACTCTTACAAGGATTTCATACAAAATATTAAGTTCATATGGTTTCAAACTGGGTTATAAAAATTTACATTCTAGGCATTACGTACCAATTGTTTTTTTTAATAAAAAAAATAACTTAGCGGAATACAATGTTGCCAGTAAAAGCAAAGGAACCTTAGTTATTAGTTGTAATTTTTGTTGTTGTAACATTTTATACAAAGCGACAGATTTATTTAAATATATTAAATGCATACGTTATTGCTAATTATAGCCAACTATAGCATACATATCTTAGTATTAACTTACTTAATATTATATTATTTTTAGATGTAGTCACGGCAAAATGTGATCTCGGCCGACCCCTTCGGGAATATAGGCGTGATGGATGTATGTAATTTAAAAGACAATGTTGTTAATAAAATGGTAACACTGGCTGCTAATATATATTTACCACTATAAAAATATATACGTCAGTTATTTCTATAAAACGATTTTAAGATATTTTTAGATTTAGAAATTAATGTTAAACAGTGTAAATTTCTATTTTCGATTCAATTTAATATACATAGTCTTAATTTCTTTTGTAGTACACCAAAAAAACGTAAAATTAACTTTTATTATAAACAGAATCTAGAATCTATTCATATATTAATCATCTATATACATACAGGTGAATTTTTGAAAAGGGCTTGGATGGCCAAATCCGAAACTATAAGGAATAGCGAAAAATGCTCAAAGGAGTCACGAGACAGATTTTGATGAAACTTAAAACCTTATCATTAGATTTTTGGAAAACCAATAAACCTAGCTGGAAACCCGTTGATTTTGAAAAAAAAAACCCTCTGTTATTACACCATACGATAGAGTCGCTGTTAAGGATCAAATTCTGCGAAGTAGTCTCTCTCTTTCCTGGTTGGAACATTTTCTCTGTTTCGCATCAAGGTCGCTGAGCGAGGCCGCCTCCCGCGCCTCCCACCATTGTCTATTAGTAAGTACGTCCAGCACTAGTGTTGGGACACGTTTGTTTTGATTTGAAAAAACGCAAATAACTTTTTTATGATGAACTTTTTTTTTCTTGTTTCGCGGTCGTAAAATATCAAAAGGCGTTCTGGGCGATCAGCTGATGGGGGTGTCTTCAGGTTGATATAACCCTTATGTAACAACCTGTATACAGACCATAGTAGTTAGTTCCTCAACTACCGGCAGATGGCGCTCTGGCGACGCCCTAAGTCGCGATATTAACTCAATGTGATCACAAAATTGTCTTGGGCTAGTGGTGTCTTGGTCAGTTGGTAGAGCATTCCTCCTGGTAAGGGATCAGTCACTGGTTCGAGTCCAGCTCAAGACTATAGTTTTTGTGATTCATATTGTATAATTATATAAGAAAAAGTTAGCATACTTCATTGCTTATAAAATATATATACAGACTTTTAGAGATCGCTTTAAAAATGTTCGATATAACAAATTCAAATCGAATTCACAAAAACTACCATAGTAGTTTGTGGCTGTGACGACGGCCGATGCAAACTCGTCGAAACATCAGGCAATAATAAATCAAATTCGCCTTAAATTCGGTCACACATTCGCGACATTTTAAAAGTTAGTATTCCATACTAATTAAAAAGGTATTTAAATTTTTAACTATAACAACACTTAGGATATCCAATAGAATCGATGATATTAACTTATATGTTAGCTGATATTTGAGATATTTATTCGACCCCCCTACATTGGTTTTATTCAAAACTAATAATTATACCATTTTTAGTTTTCATTTTTGGGGTAAAAGCGGCTTAGGAGGGTAAATCTTACAATAAAGTTCATGTATTTTATTACTATTGAAGTGGGGATATACGAAACGTCTAGATCATACTAGAAGGGACTAGAACCGCCTTCTAGTATGATATAGACGTTTCGTATATATGACTTCTAAGGTGCTTCGTTTGCTGAGGTCGGGGCAAAAGTGGCTTGGGGTCTTCCTAAGTCAATTTTACCCCCACCTCAGTAGTGTAACATTGTATGTTTGAAGCTCCATAAGTTCACAGTACATTTACGAAGCGATATACCTTCAAATCTACCTGACCGGATGCAAATTTGCATCATGTGTGTGTAATGTGGCCTGAAGGTAAGTCAGAGAGACTAAATCGGGAATGAACTGATGCGATTGGACAGTGTATGTGCTCCACTCCGTTTAGGCCAAACTGTCGCAGTTTTATCGTATCGACCTCTCAATGTATGTTGGTGGGTTTTCCAGTATACAGCGTAGTCATACGAAGTACGCAGCCCGCTGCTCCACCTTGTCTCTGGACTGCTTTTTCCTGTAACCCCCTGGTAAGCCGCTTTTACCCACCTAAGCCATTTTTACCCCCGCTCAGTAGTGTTCCATAGTATGTTAGGAGCTGTACAACTACAGAACAGAGTGAGGCAAGACGAAGTATGCGGCAAGCTACGCCTTCTTGTCCTTGGGTTCCTTGGTACTGTTATCCCCAGGTAAGCCGACTTTACCCACTAAACCCCCGCCTCAGTCGTGTATGTTAGGAGTTACTAGAAAGCTATATAGAGAGACGCTAGACGAAGTACGCGGCGAGCTGCGCCATCTTGTCCTTGGGCTGCTTGTTCTTGTTGGCGGGGCGACGCGTGCGGGCCCCCCCCGTGCCGCGCCCTCCGCGGGCCGCGCCGCCGCGTGACGTCACCGCGCGGTGCTTCTCCACCTGACATACCAACAGACCATACATACATATCATCACACTTTGTCAGTCATTTTGTTGGTCTCACGTAATAGGGGGCAAGGCCATTGACGTTACCAGGTACTATAGAAAATCCATAACCACTCTATAAATCAAACCAAAATTCCAACAGCTAGGACCGATGTTACATACCAATATAATCTCCTGCTAATAAGAGTCCGTTTAGTCGCAAAAATCTGTAAGTCTATTTTCTGGGCGGTGGATGCTTTAGAGTCTAAGGCCTATAGTATAGACCTTATTGGATCATACAAGCTAGTTTAAAGCTTAAGTTGGCATAACATTCCCCCTTCGAGGCAACTCGCTGGTTTGTTTGTATTGTAAAATATTCCGGAACGATTAATATGGATACGACTTGGTGACTTTTTGGAGTTTACTCCTTAAGAATCGATTTTCATATATAAGGCGCCCAGTATGAGAAAAATCCGAGGGGTAAAACCTACTAACAAGTAACGAAAATCGTGTCACGTTTTTGGTGCGCACCTCTAGTGCGCAACTTTCTAATTTGTTATGGTTAGATACTCGTACTTAAGGAGTAAACTCCAGTCGTGCGTCGGAGCTGACACACACACTTTTTTTTTGTCTATGAGGCGACTGATTAACTTGGATAAGACTCGTGACAGTTTCTGTCTATGAGTGGATGCGATAGATTAATATGGATAAGACTTGTGAGTTTTTGGAGTTTACTCCTTAAGAATCGATTTTCATATATAAGGCGCCCGGTATGAGAAATATCCGAGGGGTAAAACCTACTAACAAGTAACGAAAATCGTGTCACGTTTTTGGTGCGCACCTCTAGTGCGCAACTTTCTAATTTGTTATGGTTAGATACTCGTACTTAAGGAGTAAACTCCAGTCGTGCGTCGGAGCTGACACACACACTTTTTTTTTGTCTATGAGGCGACTGATTAACTTGGATAAGACTCGTGACAGTTTCTGTCTATGAGTGGATGCGATAGATTAATATGGATAAGACTTGTGAGTTTTTGGAGTTTACTCCTTAAGAATCGATTTTCATATATAAGGCGCCCGGTATGAGAAATATCCGAGGGGTAAAACCTACTAACAAGTAACGAAAATCGTGTCACGTTTTTGGTGCGCACCTCTAGTGCGCAACTTTCTAATTTGTTATGGTTAGATACTCGTACTTAAGGAGTAAACTCCAGTCGTGCGTCGGAGCTGACACACACACTTTTTTTTTGTCTATGAGGCGACTGATTAACTTGGATAAGACTCATGACAGTTTCTGTCTATGAGTGGATGCGATAGATTAATATGGATAAGACTTGTGACTTTTTGGAGTTTACTCCTTAAGAATCGATTTTCATATATAAGGCGCCCGGTATGAGAAAAATCCGAGGGGTAAAACCTACTAACAAGTAACGAAAATCATGTCACGTTTTTTGTGCGCAACTTTCTAATTTGGCTGTGAGTGTATTAAGATTATTATTTCGTTTATTCAATAACATTCTTATTTTATACATTTTTAAATAGATTTATAAAAAACACAAATACATTTAAAAATATAAAAAATAGTGTCCCACCAGTAGCGGAGTAGGACCCAAACTACCGGCGGTGGAGGCTACAGACTAAGAAACCTCCTAACAATACGGCACGTGTCGAGGATAACAACCTTCTGAATCTGACTCTTGATCCAACAATCTAACGAGAGTCTCTTGAGATGTTGATCGAGACTCTTCGCTATTAATCCGTTTGCCGAAACGACCACCGGGACAATGATCGTCGAGTCTACGTCCCACATGGCGGTTATCTCGAAGGACAGATCGAGGTACTTACTAAGTTTGTCCTTCTCTGCCTTCACGAGATTCTCGTCATGCGGGACGGCGATATCGACGAGCACTGCCCGACGCTGGGTCCGATCAACCAACACGATATCGGGCCTATTGGCAACAATAGTCCTGTCCGTGATGATTCAGTCCTGTCCGTGATGGTCCCAGTAGAGCAATGCACGACCATTCTCAAGAACTGGCACTGGTGTGTACTTATAGTACGGTACTTCAAACTCAATAAAGCCATATTGAAGAGCAAGTTGCTGGTGGATGATCCTGGCTACTTGATTGTGCCTATGCAAGTACTCGGTGTTAGCAAGATACGAACAACCGGAAATAATATGGCGAAGTGATTCACCAGGACGGTGGCATGCTCGACAAATGTCGACCGTACCGTCCTTCATGATGTATTTCCGATAGTTGTTCGTCTTGATAACCTCATCTGCAATTGCACAGGCAAAACCTTCAGTTTCCCCAAAGAGGTCCCCAAAACGCAGCCAGTTCACCGATGCGAGCAGGTCTACATCGAGTCCTGTTAAGACTCGGTAGAACCGCCCGTGTAGCTCCTTGCTCTTCCATACGTCCTTACGGTCTTCAGTACTTAACACCTTTGGTTTACGCCAGTTCTCGTTAGCCAAGGAAAGAGGTGTAAGGCCCTTGTCAACTTTCATAACATCGCAATGAATGTCACATCCATTCTGTAGGAAGTAATCCCTGAGACTGCACACTTCACGGTTGTGGAGGTTCTTGGCATTCAAAAAGCCTCGACCCCCCCACTTCCGTGGAATGTACAGTCTCATGACAGACGATCGTGGGTGTAACATTCGATGCAATGTCAGTTGTTGACGGACTCGCCTATCCAGGGCGTCTAGTTCCGTTTGAGTCCACCTAAGTATGCCAAAGGAGTACAACAATAAAGGTATCACCCAACCGTTGAAAGCCCGCATTTTGTTACCACCGGACAAAGAACTGTTAAGAACTTTTGTCAGGCGGCCAAAAAAACGTTCTTTCACCGATTTCTTAATATCCTCTACCGCTATACCCAATGACTCTGACATACCTAGGTATTTGTATGTTTCGGTCTCGGTGAGAGATCTGAGAGTTATTATCTCAGAAAGTTGTAGATTCGGTGAATTTACAACCTTCCCCCGCTGTACATGCATAACCGCACACTTATCAACACCGAACTCCATCTTAATGGCATTACTAAAAACTTCCATAGTTTTTAATAATGTCACTAAATCTTGGTGCTTCGGTGTGAATAGTTTGAGGTCATCCATATACATCAGGTGAGAAATAACCTCACCCCCTCTACGAAACCGATAGCCTAGCCCTGAATCCTTCAGCATTATTGTTATTATTATTATTATATCGTTTATTCATTTCTATTCTTATTTTATATTATTATTAGTGTATTATTATTATTATTGTTTTTAATAATGAAGGCAATGTTGATCTAATTAATATTTAAAAAAAATGATAATTGTTAGAATAATAATTACCTAATTTATACAAATTTCTAATGAAATATTTGTGCACATCTAAAATTGACTATTGTGAAAAGTTTAATGTAAAATATTTCGCCGATTAATTATAATTAATGTATATAAAATTGAATAAATGTATTTTTATATATGAATATTATTTTTTCATTAATTTGTGAATTTACCCTTTCATACGATATTAATCTTTTTTCAGTTGAATAAACTCTTTTTGCGTATGGTTAGATACTCGTACTTAAGGAGTAAACTCCAGTCGTGCGTCGGAGCTGACACACACACTTTTTTTGTCTATGAGGCGACTGATTAACTTGGATAAGACTCGTGACGTTTCTGTCTATGAGTGGACGATTCTGTCTATGATACGACTTGTGACTTTTTGTCTATGAGGCGACTGATTAACTTGGATAAGACTCGTGACGTTTCTGTCTATGAGTGGACGATTCTGTCTATGATACGACTTGTGACTTTTTGTCTATGAGGCGACTGATTAACTTGGATAAGACTCGTGACGTTTCTGTCTATGAGTGGACGATTCTGTCTATGATACGACTTGTGACTTTTTGTCTATGAGGCGACTGATTAACTTGGATAAGACTCGTGACGTTTCTGTCTATGAGTGGACGATTCTGTCTATGATACGACTTGTGACTTTTTGTCTATGAGGCGACTGATTAACTTGGATAAGACTCGTGACGTTTCTGTCTATGAGTGGACGATTCTGTCTATGATACGACTTGTGACTTTTTGTCTATGAGGCGACTGATTAACTTGGATAAGACTCGTGACGTTTCTGTCTATGAGTGGACGATTCTGTCTATGATACGACTTGTGACTTTTTGTCTATGAGGCGACTGATTAACTTGGATAAGACTCGTGACGTTTCTGTCTATGAGTGGACGATTCTGTCTATGATACGACTTGTGACTTTTTGTCTATGAGGCGACTGATAAACTTGGATAAGACTCGTGACGTTTCTGTCTATGAGTGGACGATTCTGTCTATGATACGACTTGTGACTTTTTGTCTATGAGGCGACTGATTAACTTGGATAAGACTCGTGACGTTTCTGTCTATGAGTGGACGATTCTGTCTATGATACGACTTGTGACTTTTTGTCTATGAGGCGACTGATTAACTTGGATAAGACTCGTGACGTTTCTGTCTATGAGTGGACGATTCTGTCTATGATACGACTTGTGACTTTTTGTCTATGAGGCGACTGATTAACTTGGATAAGACTCGTGACGTTTCTGTCTATGAGTGGACGATTCTGTCTATGATACGACTTGTGACTTTTTGTCTATGAGGCGACTGATTAACTTGGATAAGACTCGTGACGTTTCTGTCTATGAGTGGACGATTCTGTCTATGATACGACTTGTGACTTTTTGTCTATGAGGCGACTGATTAACTTGGATAAGACTCGTGACGTTTCTGTCTATGAGTGGACGATTCTGTCTATGATACGACTTGTGACTTTTTGTCTATGAGGCGACTGATTAACTTGGATAAGACTCGTGACGTTTCTGTCTATGAGTGGACGATTCTGTCTATGATACGACTTGTGACTTTTTGTCTATGAGGCGACTGATTAACTTGGATAAGACTCGTGACGTTTCTGTCTATGAGTGGACGATTCTGTCTATGATACGACTTGTGACTTTTTGTCTATGAGGCGACTGATTAACTTGGATAAGACTCGTGACGTTTCTGTCTATGAGTGGACGATTCTGTCTATGATACGACTTGTGACTTTTTGTCTATGAGGCGACTGATTAACTTGGATAAGACTCGTGACGTTTCTGTCTATGAGTGGACGATTCTGTCTATGATACGACTTGTGACTTTTTGTCTATGAGGCGACTGATTAACTTGGTTAAGACTCGTGACGTTTCTGTCTATGAGTGGACGATTCTGTCTATGATACGACTTGTGACTTTTTGTCTATGAGGCGACTGATTAACTTGGATAAGACTCGTGACGTTTCTGTCTATGAGTGGACGATTCTGTCTATGATACGACTTGTGACTTTTTGTCTATGAGGCGACTGATTAACTTGGATAAGACTCGTGACGTTTCTGTCTATGAGTGGACGATTCTGTCTATGATACGACTTGTGACTTTTTGTCTATGAGGCGACTGATTAACTTGGATAAGACTCGTGACGTTTCTGTCTATGAGTGGACGATTCTGTCTATGATACGACTTGTGACTTTTTGTCTATGAGGCGACTGATTAACTTGGATAAGACTCGTGACGTTTCTGTCTATGAGTGGACGATTCTGTCTATGATACGACTTGTGACTTTTTGTCTATGAGGCGACTGATTAACTTGGATAAGACTCGTGACGTTTCTGTCTATGAGTGGACGATTCTGTCTATGATACGACTTGTGACTTTTTGTCTATGAGGCGACTGATTAACTTGGATAAGACTCGTGACGTTTCTGTCTATGAGTGGACGATTCTGTCTATGATACGACTTGTGACTTTTTGTCTATGAGGCGACTGATTAACTTGGATAAGACTCGTGACGTTTCTGTCTATGAGTGGACGATTCTGTCTATGATACGACTTGTGACTTTTTGTCTATGAGGCGACTGATTAACTTGGATAAGACTCGTGACGTTTCTGTCTATGAGTGGACGATTCTGTCTATGATACGACTTGTGACTTTTTGTCTATGAGGCGACTGATTAACTTGGATAAGACTCGTGACGTTTCTGTCTATGAGTGGACGATTCTGTCTATGATACGACTTGTGACTTTTTGTCTATGAGGCGACTGATTAACTTGGATAAGACTCGTGACGTTTCTGTCTATGAGTGGACGATTCTGTCTATGATACGACTTGTGACTTTTTGTCTATGAGGCGACTGATTAACTTGGATAAGACTCGTGACGTTTCTGTCTATGAGTGGACGATTCTGTCTATGATACGACTTGTGACTTTTTGTCTATGAGGCGACTGATTAACTTGGATAAGACTCGTGACGTTTCTGTCTATGAGTGGACGATTCTGTCTATGATACGACTTGTGACTTTTTGTCTATGAGGCGACTGATTAACTTGGATAAGACTCGTGACGTTTCTGTCTATGAGTGGACGATTCTGTCTATGATACGACTTGTGACTTTTTGTCTATGAGGCGACTGATTAACTTGGATAAGACTCGTGACGTTTCTGTCTATGAGTGGACGATTCTGTCTATGATACGACTTGTGACTTTTTGTCTATGAGGCGACTGATTAACTTGGATAAGACTCGTGACGTTTCTGTCTATGAGTGGACGATTCTGTCTATGATACGACTTGTGACTTTTTGTCTATGAGGCGACTGATTAACTTGGATAAGACTCGTGACGTTTCTGTCTATGAGTGGACGATTCTGTCTATGATACGACTTGTGACTTTTTGTCTATGAGGCGACTGATTAACTTGGATAAGACTCGTGACGTTTCTGTCTATGAGTGGACGATTCTGTCTATGATACGACTTGTGACTTTTTGTCTATGAGGCGACTGATTAACTTGGATAAGACTCGTGACGTTTCTGTCTATGAGTGGACGATTCTGTCTATGATACGACTTGTGACTTTTTGTCTATGAGGCGACTGATTAACTTGGATAAGACTCGTGACGTTTCTGTCTATGAGTGGACGATTCTGTCTATGATACGACTTGTGACTTTTTGTCTATGAGGCGACTGATTAACTTGGATAAGACTCGTGACGTTTCTGTCTATGAGTGGACGATTCTGTCTATGATACGACTTGTGACTTTTTGTCTATGAGGCGACTGATTAACTTGGATAAGACTCGTGACGTTTCTGTCTATGAGTGGACGATTCTGTCTATGATACGACTTGTGACTTTTTGTCTATGAGGCGACTGATTAACTTGGATAAGACTCGTGACGTTTCTGTCTATGAGTGGACGATTCTGTCTATGATACGACTTGTGACTTTTTGTCTATGAGGCGACTGATTAACTTGGATAAGACTCGTGACGTTTCTGTCTATGAGTGGACGATTCTGTCTATGATACGACTTGTGACTTTTTGTCTATGAGGCGACTGATTAACTTGGATAAGACTCGTGACGTTTCTGTCTATGAGCGGACGATTCTGTCTATGATACGACTTGTGACTTTTTGTCTATGAGGCGACTGATTAACTTGGATAAGACTCGTGACGTTTCTGTCTATGAGTGGACGATTCTGTCTATGATACGACTTGTGACTTTTTGTCTATCAGGCGACTGATTAACTTGGATAAGACTCGTGACGTTTCTGTCTATGAGTGGACGATTCTGTCTATGATACGACTTGTGACTTTTTGTCTATGAGGCGACTGATTAACTTGGATAAGACTCGTGACGTTTCTGTCTATGAGTGGACGATTCTGTCTATGATACGACTTGTGACTTTTTGTCTATGAGGCGACTGATTAACTTGGATAAGACTCGTGACGTTTCTGTCTATGAGTGGACGATTCTATCTATGATACGACTTGTGACTTTTTGTCTATGAGGCGACTGATTAACTTGGATAAGACTCGTGACGTTTCTGTCTATGAGCGGACGATTCTGTCTATGATACGACTTGTGACTTTTTGTCTATGAGGCGACTGATTAACTTGGATAAGACTCGTGACGTTTCTGTCTATGAGTGGACGATTCTGTCTATGATACGACTTGTGACTTTTTGTCTATGAGGCGACTGATTAACTTGGATAAGACTCGTGACGTTTCTGTCTATGAGTGGACGATTCTGTCTATGATACGACTTGTGACTTTTTGTCTATGAGGCGACTGATTAACTTGGATAAGACTCGTGACGTTTCTGTCTATGAGTGGACGATTCTGTCTATGATACGACTTGTGACTTTTTGTCTATGAGTGGACGTGAACATTTAACTATATTAACATGGATACGACTTGAGAAGTCTATGGATAATAATATGCGCGATCGCGACAGAATAATACGGATACGACGAGTGACGTCACTCACCAGCGCTTGGAAGGCGGGCTCGCAGTACAGACACGCAGTCATCTCGGTGATGGCGGCGGGCAGGCGCGTCCTCTCGGGCCGGTACTCCACGGCGACCTGCTGCGCGCCGCACGACGCACACGCCGCCTCACTCACCGACACGCGGACCGCGTCCTCGAATATGTTTATTATCACATCGCACCTGAAGGAGAAATAGTGTCATCAGCATGGTGGCCTGATTTTTTTTTTGCCTGCAGCCACGGCCGCCTTATCCTCTATTGCCTGACGTCTTATGTATGGTCTTGTCTGTGTCTGGGTAGCATGTATTTAGAAGTAATTAGTACGTGTGTCAATTGATTAGATCCCGTAACACAATAAACAGTTATAATAACAATTTAAAAAACTGTTGCATTAAGAAGAGTATTAGAACTTAAAGATAGATAGATTTTAAAGAAACGAGCCTGGGCAACTTTTTTTATAATACCTTTCCTACAAGTGTCCTAATACTCAGTAATGTGCAGTTTTATACACTACGTTATGTAATTTAATAAGTTAAGGTTATTTTAGAACAACGAAAGTACGTACCTAACAACATTTTTCAACAGTTGTGAATATGAATAGTTCTCACTATCGACCGATAGATGGCGTTGCTTGAACGAGGTATCGTTTGCATACGTCATACAAATAAAAACTTAGGTGCTTTTTAAGTACTAAAAAAGGGAGTAAATTCAGTGACTATTTCGCCACTTGTATGTACCAAAAAGGTTTTTGGAAGTAGTAAGTCTAACATAATACAATATCGTCTGTGGTTTGGTGGAAAGTCTTGTCTTTATTTATATTATATTTTATACACTGTATTTTAATGATTAGAAAAATTACTATATATGATACAGTTATGAAGAAAATCTCTTAGAAAATTTCTATCATAAAATTTTTTTTTTATTTTTTTGAGCGAAGCGAGCCGAAGGCGTGCGGAGCTCCCATGGAGCAGGTTAAATGTAAAATGTTCGGATGTTCGTTTCTCAGCAACCTCTTGACCGATAATTTGAATCTGATTTCAATTAAGGTCGTGACGAAGCTCAAATGTTTAATTTAAATACAAAAAAATAAAGAAAAAAAAAAAACGCTTCGCTCAATATGAAGCCGCGCACTGTTTACAGCAGCGTAACTTTACCTAGTATAGTACTGTATCATAAGCATACGCTTTATATGACAAATTTTGAAATTATAATTCGACTTTTCGACATGAGATTAGATAAAGAAATAAACAGACTCGTCCCTTACCGGTTGCAGGCGAGCTTCCACTTGGGCGCAGCGGGGTCTAGTACCAGCACGCCCGCCTCGCACTCCACGCAGCCCGACACGCCCGTCGAGTTGACCCCGTACGGGCACGTGGGGTGCGTGCACGAGTTGCAGCCGAACCCCTTCTTCATGTCCCTGCAGACAACGACAAGTCTATCAGTATGTAACGTTCTGGGTCGTCAAAGTGACGTCACCGCGCCCGGTTGATGGAAAGCCGAGGCGAGGAGTAATTGAGGGCCACATTCATAGCACACAATACTAAGTGGCCCCCGAGTTGGTGGCTTCATGATGTTCTGATGTGCTCCTTCACGCCCCGCTTGAAAAACCCAGGGTTATGTACGACGCCCTAACACTTGAATTATAGATTACTAGTGGTCGCCCGCGACTTCGTCCGCGTGGTAATTTGGATTTTTTCCCGTTCCCGTAGTATCGCACACTCGGTTTGTCATCGTCGCTTCCTACTTACTTGACACGTATCGTCATATTTTGAATAATTCACACAATATCTATATAAATTGTAGCTTATGTGTTATTCTGATGTATAAGCTATATTATTGTAAAGTTTCATTAAAATCCATTCAGTGGTTTTTACGTGAAAGAGTAACAAACATCCATCCATACATACATACATACATACTCACAAACTTTCGCGTTTATAATATTAGTAGGATAGTTTAGATTTTTTCAACTGTACTCTCTCGACTTTCACGGCCCCCGCAATGCTACTCTATGCCTGATATTACTATCAGGCTATGTACGGGCAGTGCTGCGGTCACTCGACACTCGGAAAACCAGTGACCCTGCCAGCATTCCGGTGGTGGTACACTAGGTAATGGTACGGCGGTAGGGTACGTTAGAGAACTTCGCTCCAAAAACATATTTTTGTTACCTGAACGGCGGATGATTATAACAGTATGGGCACAACGGGAAGCTCTTGCCCTTATTGCCGGACGACCAGGACAGGAGCTCGAAGTCGTCCAGTGGACACTTGAGCTCGCGGTATATGCGGACGGTCCCGTTCTGGGGCAACGCGTACGTGTCGTCGCAGTGGGAACAGTGGAGACGAGCCGGCTTTGCCTGAAATTAAATTTAAAAAAACTTGATTCATATCCTACTAATATTATAAACGCGAAAGTTTGTGAGTATGTAAGTATGTAAGTATGTATGGATGGATGGATGTTTGTTACTCTTTCACGTAAAAACTACTGAATGGATTTTAATGAAACTTTACAATAATATAGCTTATACATCAGAATAACACATAGGCTACAATTTATAAAGATATTATGTGAATTGTTCAAAATATGACGTGGCGAACGGGAAAATATCCAAATTACTACGCGGACGAAGTCGCGGGCGACCACTAGTAATATATATAGACTAGCCATCGAGACGACATAAATAATATAAACAAACAGACCGTTATTGATTTACATTGCAAAAGCGAGCAATTATTTTTTCTGTTGTTATCACTCGTACACAGTAATGGCGTAAGTTATTTCACAAATCAGAACCTATACACAATTTTGTTTAGGTAATTAAAAAAAGGAAATGGCGGTTGACGTGCTTTTGACACTGACATGGATGACACCTGGAAACCCGGCTAAGTGAAATGTCAGTCTAATATGTCCTCGAGCCATCAAGCTGTTATTTAGTAGAGTTATGTACTTTGAATGTGTCATTTTAGTGTATTTATTTATAGTAGTCCCACTGCAATACATTATATGGAATCATTATAAAGTTTAATATAATTAATTGTTTCCTCGCTTCGGAAACAATATTTGACTTTAATATTTTATATACAGTTATGGAGTGTCAGGGTCATGTTTGGCCTTAAAAGCGACGGATGAAAGACAACTGCATGTAGCGGAGATGCGAATGTTAAGATGGATGTGTGGTGTAACAAGGATGGATAGAGTAAGGAACGAGTATATTAGACGAAAAATTGAGAAGGTATGGACATGTTAAGAGAAGAGGGGAAAGCAATGTCGTTAGAAAGGTGCAAAGTATGACTGTATAGGGTTTAAGAAGTAGAGATGATCCAAAGAAAAGTTGGATGGAATGTGTGAAAGATGTGGGACAAGGGCAGGTAGATGATGATGATTTTTATTTACAGTTAAATATACAAAACAAAATAGAAAAATGAGATATTAAGCTATAAAATGATTTATTCTGGTTACGATTTATTTAGAACCGAAAAGTGACCATTGAAAAAACCCTTTTTATGGTGTGTTTACGTTTTCATAAATACCTAAACACAGAGTATAAATAATAACTAACGAAGCATACCTGTATATATCTCATATATCTCCTACACTTCCCGCAGCGGGACAGCGCCTTCCCGCTGCTCTTGAGAGAACTAAAGTTCACCTCAAACAGCTGATCCATAGCTTCGATGGATCGGACGAAATACTGGAATTTCCTTCGGAATATTTCTGCCGTGTGTCCCAGTACTGCCTGGAAATCAGCTCGACCGACAGCGATGAGGTTCAACTGCTCTTCGAGGGCTGAACGCATTGTTGGTAACACTAGTTCGGGATCTATCTGTAAATACAAAATATACAAGTTAATACACTTGGCTCCACCTGATTTTCCCCGTTCTCGGGAAGGCCCCCATTGCCCTAAGGCCTTGAAAGCCCAGTATCACAGGCAGATAGCTCATGTTATGAGATACTTCTCTCGTCTCGATAGCATCTGTCGTCAAAAGGCTTTTCAAGTAGCCTAGGTTACTACCTAGGAAAAGCCTTTTGACGACAGATGCTTCATCCGTCAGGGAAGGCCCACATTGCCCTAAGGCCTCGTAAAGCCCAGTATCACAGGCAGATAGCTTATGTTATAAAGAGTAACTTAGGCTACTAGAAATGCCATTTGAAGTCCGAAGTCTCATACGTCAGGGAAGGCCCCCAAAGCCCCTAAAGCCCAGTGGTCGGTGGTTATTACCTTCTGGTGGTTTGAGAGGGATGTTACCTTCTGGTATCCGTGCACGAGCACGATGCCGAGGTTGGTGGGCACGAGGCGGCGGCCGCTGCCTACCGTCACGTAGTTGCGCTGGCAGATATTGTTGATATGCACCGGGATGGACGCGTCCGTGCCTATGCCATGCTTCTCCATCAGGGTTATCACCTAAAGAGGGGTGCAGGTGGATCAGTACTTGAAAATAATAAAACCAGTGTTTCGCCCCAGCATTACACAGTTAAAAGAGTAGATCTCGCGCGCACAGAAGTATCGGCCACCTATTACCCTCGACTGCTTCGGTGGCGTAGTCGGTAGTGCACCCGCTTTCGACGCCGGAGTCTCGGGTTCGATTCCCGGTCGGGACAAATTTTGTGTGATGACAGATACGTTTGTGACGACGTCTGGATGTTTCTTATGTATAATATGTATTTACAAAAAAAATGTAAATAAGTATTTATATCAGTTTATCTAGTACTCATATCACAAGCTCTGCTTAGTTTGAGACTAAATGGCGTTGTGTGAATTGTCCTAACCCGCTGACAAGCTGTCCCGGCGAACTTCGTACCGCATTCATTTTTCTAATGTTCCGCATAACTTTTTTTTCTGCCATAAGATCCTTCTCCTGATAATTACGAACACAACAGAATAAGCGAAATCGGTCTAGCCGTTCACGCGTGATGGCGTGATGGCGATGGGATTCATTTTTATATATAGAGATAATTTCCCGCACAATAAGCTCGCGATGAAATAATTGTTCTAAATAAAGGAACACAGGTGCCAGGTTTCGAAAGATCGGATAAAATGTAACCCGCTACCCCCAAAACGCACATACAGAGGTAAGCAAAATAGTTCAGTCACAAAATGAAGACGCTTCACTCGCTTAGTCACAAAAAAAAATCAATTAAAAGAACCACTTTTAATAATACTGGTATCAGTATTTGGTCTCAAGTAGCTTACACCCTGGATTAACAGATTATGTTTTATCCCAATGTCTTTGGGAATGAGCAATCTTTTCTCAAATACAATATGAATCATAGTCTTGGGCTGGGCTTGAACCAGTAACTAAACTCTTTCAAGAAGGAACATTCTGTCAACTGACCAAAACACCGCTAGGTCAAGACTACTCAAGAACTTGAGATCCTAATAAATTATTATCTTATATTAGCAACTGCCTCGGTGGCGCAGTGGAATGGGTATGCGAATGATTTCCCTGAGATCCCAGGATCAATTCCGGGTCGAATCAATATTTGTGTGATCCACAAATGTTTGTTTCAAAGTTTGGGTGTCTGGCATGTATAGTATGTATGTATTTAGAAATATACATTAAGTACTATGTTTTTCAGTCGTCTAGATCTGTAGATCTAATTTGGGGTAGGTGATGTTGTATGAGAATGGGGTTAATGACTGATTTTTAAAAACTGTCCTAAAGTATCTACTATCACCAAAAATATATATTTCTGCAGAAAACAAAATTTTATTATAAAATAAATGTTATTTTATTTTTAAGTTCAAAATACGTTCTAAAACGCTCGCCGGTGTCATGGCGTCTGTTTGTGACGTCACTGACTCTGCTTTAAATGTATACCTATATGCTTTGTAGGCTTTGTGCATTGATCAAACTTCACATACCAAAACCAAGTGACGTACAGCTCTCCAAGTATAAGTTAGCGCGTGGTAAAAAAATCGAACTAATACAATTGTAAGAAGTTATTGTTCTGAAATCGCATGGCAGAATGCTGTATTTTATAGTTTTATTTTATTAAATAAAATATCTAAATATATATTTTTTGCCAGCTCTGAGTAAGGTGTTTGAGAGAGTGATGCTAGATCAAATGCAAGTCCACTTCACGACCAACAATCTTTTCCACAGCCAGCAATTTGGCTTTACTCGCGGAAAATCTACCACCGATGCGGGAGTAACCCTTGTTAGCTTGATTTACGACGCATGGGAGGGATCGCAGGATGCCATTGGGGTATTCTGCGATCTGTCTAAAGCATTTGATTGTGTTGACCATCAGACACTTTTGCTAAAGTTACGTCGGTATGGTTTTGCCAAAAAATCCTTAGAACTATTAGGATCTTACCTGACAGATAGGCTGCAGACTGTTCATGTGAACAACGTTAAGTCAAACGGAACTAACGTCAAAACTTTTCTCTTCTTGATTTATGTTAATGACTTGCCTTGCATGTTGTTTGTTGATTGTTGAGACACAAGCTGGCATAGTAATGTTCGCGGATGATACATCACTTATATTCAAAGTAAATCGGCATAGTACAGATGCGAATAATGTTAATAATATTTTAAATGATATTTCAAATTGGTTTTCTACAAACAACCTATTGTTGAATGCAGAAAATACCAAATGCGTTAAATTTACAATGCCCAATGTCAGACAAGCAAACGTCCATGTCGTGCTGGGTAGCCAAAGGTTAGAATTTGTAAATAACACTACCTTTTTAGGAATAACAATAGATTCTAAATTACAATGGGGTGACCATATCACCATTTTAGCTAATAAGCTTAGCTCTGCTGCATATGCTGTGAGACGGATTAAGCAGTTGACAGATGTAGCTACTGCTAGGCTAGTTTACTTTGGTTACTTCCATAGCTTGATGTCCTATGGAATACTACTTTGGGGAAATGCAGAAGATATAGTAACAATTTTTATATTACAAAAGAGGGCAGTCTGTGCCATTTATTGTTTAGGTAAAAGAGATTCTCTTAAGGAGCGATTTTAAGATATTAATGTTTTAACTGTAGCTTCACAATTTATATTTGATAACATACTGTATGTCAGGAAAAATATATCTAGCTATTCTAAAGTAAGTGACGTTACAGACAGAAATCTACGTAATAAAAATAAACTACTCCCTCCGTGTTATCGGCTTAGCAAGGTTAGTCATTCTTTCAAGGGGGAAGGTATACGCTTTTATAATAAATTACCTGAATCGGTCCTTTGTATGCCCGACAATAAATTTAAAACCTTTATAAAGACCACTTTATGTCAAAAAGCATATTATAAGACAGTTGATTACCTTAATGATAAAAGTGTCTGGCTTGAGCATGGTGCAAGCGCCTCCTAAAATGCCGTAATTGTAGCATATTTTGTTCTTAGGCGACGATAATTTTTTTTTGTTGTATTATATACTCTTTTTGATTTTGACACGATACCAATGTACATTCGTCCACATTTAGTCTTAAGAAAATGTGTAAATGAGTCAATTATTTGAAAAGAGTGACCGAGAGTTTTATTGCCAGGTTCTTTCTCTCGGTTCTACTTATTGCTTTGCGAATCTGGCAGTACATGTAAATATAGAAGCAATGACATTTTTTATTTTAAGTACTTACTAACGTTTGTAAGAGCCATTTAGTGACCTATACAAATAAATAAATCATTTCATTTCATTATCGATCTCGCCCTCAATATGAAAGAAAATATTTTTTTTCATATTTATGAATCCTATATAAATAGTGGTTCTGTGAGGGGCTCGTGGTCTAGCGGTAACCGACAATGTTAACACATTGCAAAGGTTAAGCAACATCGACTCAGGCCGATCTTAGGATGGGTGACCATTTCTTAAGACATTGAGACCCCTCCGTGCCTCGGAGAGCACGTTAAGCCGTCGATCCCGGTTGTCATACGAACATCTATGGCAGTCGTTAGGGGTAGTTGGTGCCCTAAATTAAAAATCCGACCGGTCTAACTACAGAACTTCGATATCGCCCATGGGTTGTGGAGGTCAGATGGCTGTCGCTTCACGGAAAATATCAAAGTTCAGCCGAATCGCAGTTAGACTGGAAAGCCGACCCCAACTGAGTTGGGAAAAGGCTCGGTGGATGATGAACTAGTGGTTCTGTGAACAGTAGACCTCGCGTTATTTTCGCATTTTCCCCCCATTTCTCCCCCATTTTCCCCCAATCGAAAAATCCATTCGACAAGAGTTGCGCCTTGCAACAAAGAACACTTGTGCCAAATTTTATGAAAATCGGCTGAAAAATGCATTTTCCCCCCAATCGAAAAATCCCTTCGACAAAAGTTGCGCCTTGCAACAAAGAACACTTGTGCCAAATTTCATGAAAATCGGCAGAAAAATGCATTTTCCCCCCAATCGAAAAATCCCTTCGACAAAAGTTGCGCCTTGCAACAAAGAACACTTGTGCCAAATTTCATGAAAATCGGCAGAAAAATGCATTTTCCCCCCAATCGAAAAATCCCTTCGACAAAAGTTGCGCCTTGCAACAAAGAACACTTGTGCCAAATTTCATGAAAATCGGTTGAAAAATGCGGCCTGTAGACCGGAACTGACACACATACCAACAACGCCAAATCGGTCAGTCCTCGAGTTAAAACTGAGAAACTTCGTTCGCTCGGTCAATTAAATAAACACATTATTTTTGTGATCTTTACAGTCATCACACCGATTTGCAAAAAAAAAATTATCAACGCGCGACGTACAGTCGACACATTGAACGAGAGTGAAGGCACGGTCAAATTCATCCTTCACATGAGACGTACACTACGCATTATGACATCTGAACCGGATCCTATACACTACACTATACATACAGATAACGTAAACGTCAGACGTCTTAAGGGTCGGTTCATATCTGACGGAAAATACGTCGAGCGTATCATCGGCCGCGTCTATTCCGTCGAATTAGACCTGCCACATTAAGCGTCTAGTCAGTTTCTACGATCAGTATCTACAGAGCGGTTGTGTTGTGTAATATTGAATTTTAAAATGAAGCCTATCGAAATAATAGCTATTTGGGAGGCGAGGCGTCTCTGGTTACAAGCAGAACGTAAGCAGTACGTCTAAATACACGTGGTACACGGCGCGCGCGAAGTTGCCGCTTCTACGTCTACCGACAATGAGTTGACGGAAACGGAACAGACGCTGTACGCTCGACGCACTAACGGATGATGCGTTAGGTGTGAAAGGTTGAATGTTTCGTTATATATTTGTCTGTTTTGGCGCTACGCGACCGATCATACGCGACGCATTTTCCGTCAGATATGTACCGACCCTAAGACGTAGGACCAGTATGTCGCTGTGTCCCACTTCGTGTGGCATACGTCGTATGTTAAGGACCAGTGTGTTTTAAGCTTGAAACTTGCAGGAAACAGCTAGTTAAAACTTACTTCTGACTCAGTAAGATAGTCCGGCGGTGAGGTCTGACATTCCACTAGTCTGTGGTCATGAGCTTTGAGTACATCGTCCACGCTTAGCAGCGGAACGAACTCGTCCTTGCCAAACGCCTGTCAAACACAATCATTTACATCAAGTTTTATGCAGCAAAATACTATTGCATACAAAATTAACGTGCAAACCAGACTATATGGGATCCATCAAAATCTTAGACACCCAAGGAAATTCTAAATGTACCTAGTTTATTCTCTGCATCACCCTAAGGTTGACTGGTAGAGAATGCCTGTGGCATTAAGTCCACCTTTGTACATTGAGTTGTGCATGCAGCTAAATAAATCAAATAACTATATCTGCCAATCTATGGATGAGCTCAGATATAAAAGTGTCCACGGCAATAGGCGCGCTTCCTATTATGTGGGACCAAATGGACTTTCCTCAAAGGTTTAGGCAGAAAAATATTTTAAACCCACTTAATTATCAATCCTGAATAATATGTGGGTGTGTTTTAATTCTAATTGTAACTAAGGGCACAAGTAGGTGAATTTGGCTTGGATCCCTAAGATCTTGGGATCCATATGCATCCAATGTTATCAATTAAGGTTAATATCAAAAAAGGGAAATTAATACAAAAAAGTCTAACCTGCCAATGCATAATCTCTGTGTAGCCAGCCTCGACTAGAGTGTTGCCGGTGTAACTAAACGTTTCCGTTCCAATTTGGAAGGTGATCACAGTGGAGAGGTACTTGCAGTCACGTGACAATGTCGCTATGAAGTGTCTCGTCACGTAGTCGTAGATACGCCACTGGTCACCCTCTAGCTCTGACTCGGCTGGACACAAATTGACGGAATAAAAACAGAGGCAACAGAAATACATCGTCTGTGTCAATTTCAACTTTCTAACTATAACAGTTCATGAGATACAGCCCAATACCGACGGACGGAGGGACGGACAGCGAAGTCTCAGGGGGCACGGAACCTTAAAATGTGCCCGGAACAGACTATTATAGTCAGACGACAGCAAAATTGTCCAGTATAGTCTTCGCTCACTCAGTCAAATTAATGTATTAATTAAGTATACTTACTAGCAGCCCGCATTGGTGTTATTGGGGGATGGTCGCCTGCATCATGTCCTTTCTTCGGTCGGTTGATGCCATTGGCTATGATGGCGCGCACCTCTGCGCCCCATTTATTTGAACCTTGCTGCTGTCGGAGAGTACCCCTATACCAAACAAACCATTTTTGAAATATTATGTGTGGTGAGCTTTTATCACAATCCGGTTTTTACCATGTTTTTTTCCAGTATGCAATATTTCTGCACTCGAACAACTTTTATGTTTGCCGGGGCCTCGTCCCTTGATTGGTAAATGTACCTACTACTTGGATTGGGTCTGTAAGAGCTAGGGAAATAGACGTAACATGAATCTAAACAGTATATCTATAATTATATCTATATATGAGATGGGGCATGTGTACTAGTATAGTCTGTACTAGTATAGTGCAATTAACTCACATTAAGTCGTAGTTTTCGGAGTAGCTTGTTGTCTCAGTTCGGGGGTATGATATATAACCCTGAGTGTACAGACGTTCTGCTATCTACAAACAAAAATACGTTCATTATTATCTGCTTGCAGTCTACGCATAAAGGGCACCTCAGACTAACAAGTCAGACTGTCAATTTATTTGAGTCAAGTCCGAGTAGGACTGCTTTTCGGTGGGGCCCTCAACAGAAGAGAAAGGCTTGTAAGAAAAGTAGAAAAGGCTTTTGCACAATAGGAATAATGATTTGACATAATTTGGCATTAAGAAGTATATAAAGCCTTATAATTTTATGTCCCTTAAATTTCTCCAGTCTGCCCACAAAACCCCATTTTTTTATAGAACAATTTTATGACAATACCATGTTTGACAGGTCTGATAGTAGTTACAATATAAAATTACCTGCATAGCATGATGTGGACCCATGCCAAGGCCTGCGCTAGCGACTCTCATCAGTTCCACAGTGTTGAGGGCAACGGGACGAGCCTTCACTTTCTCTTTAGCTTGAACATTGATTACCCTACAATAATTGTAGATTTTTTTACTCCAACTCCTTCTCCAATTAACCTTAAGGCGATGATCCATTGCGAGCCAGCAGAACGATGGCTCGCTAGCGGTTTAGACACTTGCCTCGCGAGTTTGTTTGGGTTACCGCCTTTATTCTACGTCTACAGTTCTAAATTATAGAAGGTACCTAAGTTTTGTTCAAGTAAGCAGACGCAAATTTGTAAGGTCTTTTACTTCAAAATATTGATTCATAGATTGATTTACACAGTAATTAACCAGTACTAGGTAGTTTTCCATAAAGCTATATTTAATTTTAGAGTTCCATGCTGTAGTTCTGATTGAATGATCAAAAGGGGTGTCTGTGGGCACCAGCTTGTTAACACAAAGAAAAATGTACACTTACGTAGCCTCCTTTATTTCCTTGATACCAGCAAGAAACATGTTGGCAATTTCCTTCTCGAAACATCGGACTCTTTTCCATTCTAATGGCAGCTCTCTTCCCTCAGATGTGCTAGCGGTCACTCTTAGTACCCAGTAAGTCTCAGGTTTAAATGTTTGTATCTCGTCGTGACGTTGGACGCAGAAGCCTAGGGTTGGCGTCTGGCATGGTCCGTATGATATTAAAGTAGCATCAAGGTCGCCATATCTCCCTGTGTAAATCTTTATATATATAATTCTACTGTATGTGTGTGTCACTGAACTCCTCCTAAATGGCTGGACCGATGTTGATGAATTTTTTTGTGTGTGTCAAGGGGATTCGAGAATGGTTCAGATTCACAATTTGGCTTTTTTTTTTTGCAGGACAACGTCTGTCGGGTCCGCTAGTATAATTATATAACTCATACAATATAATTCATACAGTAGGTATTTTTATTAAAACAGCAAACTGATCTGATATGGAAGAGAGATTGCGACGCAAGTACTAGATAAACTGATATAAATACTTGTATACATTTTTTTATATATACTACTTCTCCACTAGTTTTACTTGTATCATCGGAGGATGTAAGTCATGCTATTGAAGTTTCCAACAATTCAAATAGTATGTTCACAACTTACAAAGATATACAATGAACTAACCTTGAAAGTATTTAGTCTGAAACCGAGTAAAAGCACAGCCAATGCGAAGATCAAGTTCTTGTCGTGCATCAACACTGCGAGATTCATTCTCATTAGGTCTGATCAAGTTTAACATGGCCGCTTTTATATCCTTCTCTGTGATCGCTGAGAATTTCGCTCTGTATGTAACATTAGGTGATGAAACATCTCCTTTCATGTGAGGCTGGACACAACTCATCACCTGGAAACATTTATTTATTTACTAGAAATTTGTACACAAAAAAGAAACAATTAAGTAAAACAATATATTTATTATAAAAAAAAAAAAAATATCTTAAAAATATTGTACAACCGGCTGCAATCCCTAACATGCGAACACAAAATATGTATCTAATACAAATAATTTGGAATCACTCAAGCTTAAAGAGTTGTTCCTCTGTGAGATCTCGATAGCTGACATCAGTATAATGAAGGATTGGAAGTATAATAATTATGCTCTAATGCAGTTCAAGTGGCAATTGGAAGTAGCAGTAGGAATGTGGGAAAATATCTCATCATATATTTTTGTATTTCAAAGCAATGAGTTTGCTTAACTGATCTTAAAATATTAAAATGTCATCTACTATTGCAACTCTGAACGGGTCTTAAACTGACCTCAAAACAAATGTTTTCTCCTTCTTTGTCACAATCAAGCCACAAAATCAGATAGTCACAACCTCTGGCCTCTTGAGCTAAAAATGCCGGTATTCTCAGCCTAGGCATGGCTTCCTTCTTCTCCGTGAGGCAACTGAAAAGTTCCACGGGATCCACTTTGTCCCAATTATTATATTTGCCAGTGAAATCTAAGCTCATTACGTGACCACAAACAGAAGTCATTTTAAAGTGCACAGGCTCATTTTTGAAGGTACCGTTCCATTCATGGACAGAACAAGCGTTATTGGATGCTGGAAATATAATAATTTGATAATATAATGTATTACAACTCAAAATCGTCGTGGTACAGATGAGAAACTAAATACAAACCTTTATTTGTAGTACATTTGGAATTGCTAAGCAAATTAGCAAGATTCTGAGCTAAAGATGGCTTTTCAGCCACCATTAACGCCGTTTTCATCTTGTGTAGAAACCTGAATAAATTTTCATGAAGTTATTATACGTATTCTCAAACTTTCACAAAGAGAAAAGTTGATAAAATGCACTATATATTTAATAAATTCGGCGAATATGGATTATGGATTTAATTAATATCACTAATCACTGTGTGCGTGCCGACTGCCGATTTTGTTTTGACTTTTGACGTTTCACTGACTTTTTGATACTTTGAAGTTTCACATCCATCGGCCATTTTGAAGTACAGGACCAAACTTCATGCGTCGTTTAGACTACGCTATAATATCACATAATAGCATAAAGCACAAAAATATCCTTCTGTATCCGTGGTCAGATAGCATTGTTAGATCAGTGTAACCACGTCCACTCTTTTGTGTCCTTGGTCAGACTGATTTAACCCAATCCATTCTTGTGTCCTTGGTCAGACTGATGAAATTAAGAGTCCTGGGTTAGATTGGTAGGCATAGCCAGATTTGGATTATTCTTATAAAGATGGATACCGAAAACTACAGATTCTCAGAAATACTTAATATTAAACTGATGTTACCTGAGCAATAAAACCAAAATACCTAGTTCGACTATAATTATGTTAAAAAAAAAATTCAAAATTTTTTTATGAAGTAATGAGTGTATACTTAAATAAAATTTAACTCGAGCTTATTGGACTAATTTCTAATTTCTTAATTTTTCGAGGAAATGCCCCATACATATTTGATGATCATTCAACATCATTTGGCAGTTCATTAATAGACACATCTCTTTCAATTTGAACTTTATCTCTGGTATCAGGTATTCCACAATTTATTCGTATGGCATAGTATTCAACATCTTCATACAGACATTGCAACAGCTTCATTAAGTTAGGTTTTTTTTGGCATCGCGTCGTGGGTTGGTGAGCACGTGTGTCCGGAAAAAAAATCTGTTTTTTGTTAACAGTTGCGGTGATTTGTCACTTGTTATTGTTTATTTGTGTATATTATTGTGTCGTCCTTACTAACAGGCAATAGGTAAGTGTCCATAATTGTAATTTTACAGAATAAGCATGGATAGGGCTAAACCACCTGATCCTCCTGATCCCTCTAACCCTGCCCCAACAACCCCTATATTTTCCTCCCCTCCTTTCTTCCTGAATGCGATAACCCCAACAACTCCAACTAACCCTCTGACGCAATTTGCGGATGTAGCCTGCGGTATTACAGACACCCGGCCCTCTGCAACCCGTAAGCGTACTGTTAATGATACGTCTAATCTGCCTTCAAAGCAGATTAGAACGCAGATTTCGCGAAATGAATACACCCCTGACGACACAGGACCATTTGTCGTCCACGTATCCCGTACAGAGTTAGAACACACAGGAACCACACTCCACCCAGTAACTTTCGGCCTATTTATGTGCAAAAACCGCATCTCCAATGTCGCGAAAGACGGTGTAAAGAGGGTCGGCAGAAACCGGGTCTCTGTACAATTTACAGCCTACCAAGATGCTAACGCATTCCTCCTCAACCCCGTCGCTACGCAAAGCAATTATACTGCTACGATCCCGTCCTACAACGTGTCCCGCATGGGAGTAGTTACAGGTATCCCGGTAGATATGACGGAAGAAGACGCTAAAGTGTATCTATCCGTTCCACATGGGTGTGGTCGCATCCTTAAAATAAGAAGGTTTAACCGCAAGGTTACACAGGAAGGTGTCACAGAGTGGAAACCCACCCAAACATGCATGATTACATTTGACGGTCAGGTTTTACCCCAAAGGGTGTATTGTTGCTACAACTCCTTACCAGTACAACAATATGTATATCCTACAATCCAATGTCGCAAGTGTTGTAGGTTTGGACATGTAGAGTCTGCTTGCAGGTCGAAACCCCGATGTTCAAAATGCAGTCATGAGCACCCGGGTAATGGTTGTTCGGTAGACTCGAGTGAGGCTTTTTGTGTGCTGTGCTCGGGCAACCATTTTGCATATAGCAAGGATTGCCCAGAGTATGTTAGACAGAAGGCCATTAAGACTACCATGGCCGAAAAATCTATCTCCTACGTAGAGGCCAGTAATATCGTTCCTCCAGCTTCCCGAAACTATGCCAATGCTGCCAAATCGACCCCACAGCAATCGTACAGGAAAACCATCTCCCTGAAACCCAAGTCCCATGGTCCCAACCCCCGTCCTTATGATAGAATATCACATGAGAATATTACCCGCTCCCCCCTACCCTCACAGCCAAATGTCTGTGCAATCGCCAACCAAAACCATCCTTCAGATAGCATAAGTTCCGTCATAGAACTAATCATTAAATTCCTGACTACACTGATTCCTCATAGCCATCCTATGTCTCCCAGTCTATTTTCCCAATCTAGCCCCCCCTATGATTCTATTCCTTCCAGTCAACCGCCCAACGCTGCACAAAACCTTTTACTCCAACTTCTTAACTTTCCCAATGGCTCCATACCTATCCTTTCTCCAATGGAACATTAAAAGCATAGCACACAGAAAGCAAGACTTGATATACCTCATTAACAAACACCACCCAGTAGCCTGTTCCATTGCTGAGACCTGGTTGCTGCCAAGTCTCAATTTCCACCTTCATCACTACAACACCTTGAGATGTGACAGAGACGATGGGTATGGAGGCTCTGCCCTCCTTACCAATGATAGGGTTCCAATGTCACCCCTCACCCTAACCCCTTCATCAGGAGAGATAGCTATTGTAGCGGCTAAAGTAGAAGGTATCACCATAGTCTCTGTCTATATTGCACATCCTCATGTAAACCTTTTACCAGCTCTGCGAAATATACTGGAGAGTATCAATGGTCCTATGCTAGTCATGGGGGACTTCAATGGACACCACTTCAGATGGGGTTCTGATCACTGCACCCCTCTTGGCGATGGGCTGGTAGTAATATTGGATGATCTCAATTTATGTATTCTGAACACTGGTTGCTCAACCCAGAAAACTCTCCCTGGCCAGCGTAAAAGCTGCGTTGATCTCACCTTCTGTTCTCAGGACATTGCCGCATCTACTCACTGGCACTGCACCGACCTTTCGCATGGGAGTGATCACTACCCAATTATTGTCACTATTACTAATAGAACCTACCTTGAAAAGACCTCCCCTCCCCTCTTACGTTTCAACCTATCTAACCCAGATTGGTCACAATACTCAAAACTCCTGGAGGATTCCATCCCTGCTCTCCCCAACCCTGATCCCCTAAATTCTCTCCAAACTGATCACTGCCAAGCGCAACTCTGTCTGGATAGCCTAGTCAGTGCAATTAACACTTGTGCTGAGGCATCATTTCCAATTAAAAACCGTGCTAGAGGTAAAATCCCATCACCCCCGTGGTGGGACCATGAGTGCACCAAAGCCATTAAGGAATGGAAAGAAGCTGAGAGAAATTACAATATAGACATGTCCATGCAAAACTTAATACAATATAAACATATCCTTGCTAAATCTAAAAGGCTACTCCGTCAAAAGAAACGTGCTGGTTGGGCAAAATTTTGTACATCTCTGTCTCCTTCAACCCCATCAACAATTGTATGGAAAAAAATAAACAGCTATAGGTCTAGATGCTCCCCTACTAGCTCTACCATTATGACTAAAGAGACTGCAGAAGTATTTTTCAGGAAATGCGCTCCACCATATGTACCAACAATAGATGAGTGTAAGAATAATACGGATGTAGGGCCTACTGATAGCACATTTGAAGCACCTTTTACCGTTCAGGAACTGGACATGGTGCTGGAACATGTGAAAGACTCTGCCACCGGCATTGATGGTATTCCATACTCATTCATTTCACACTGTGGTACTAACGCTAAGACCTATCTCTTAAAGATCCTCAACTTCTGCTATCTAAATAGCTGGATCCCTAACCAGTGGAAGATACAGATCATCATCCCCATTCTAAAACCGGGCAAACACACGGATGACCCAAATGGCTACAGACCAATAGCCCTAGCACCGGTTCTGGCTAAGATCTTCGAACATCTAATTAAAAACAGATTAGAGTGGATAGTTGAGTCTAGGGATCTGTTACCCAGGTCCCAATTCGGTTTCAGGAAAGGTCTTGGTACAATGGACAGCGTAGGTCTCCTTATAACGGACATAAGACTCTCCCTGGCACAAAACCAGTCCACTGTAGCTACATTTCTGGACATTACTGTTTATTATATATATCAATGACTTACCAAAATGCACTATACACAAAATGACTTTATTCGCTGACGATAGTACCATAACCATACCTTGTAAAGACATTGATGATTATAACTCTGACATTAACGAATCACTGACATCGATAGTTTCATGGTTGAATAATAACAATTTGAAAATTAATCTATTAAAGACAAATATAATGCATTTTGGACAAAGGCACCAGAACCGATTAAATGTGAACCTGATGCATGACCAGGTGCAAATAGAAGAGTCTATGACTGCGCGGTTTCTGGGGTTGACATTAGATAGTAAGTTGAAATTTAAGGAACACATTGACATACTTTGTAAAAAAATTAGTAGCTTATCTTACGCTCTCTATAAACTTGCACCTATTATTAACAAAGTAGCTTTACTGTCAGCATACCATGGTTTAGTGGAGTCAGTACTTCGATATGGTGTAATTTTTTGGGGTAATGCAACTAACAATGACATGGTCTTTAAAATGCAAAAGCGTTGCATCCGTGCCATGTTTGGTATTGAGAGCACTGAGAGTTGTGTGCCATTTTTTAAAGAGCACAATATTCTGACACTCCCCGGCATATACATACTAGAGGTAGCACTGTTTACCAGGTATAACCCACACCTGTTTCCAAGATTAATGGACAAAGTCGTGCGTAATCGTCGCGATAATAACAGGCTATGTGTCCATCCTGCTAAGACTGCCCTATTACATAAAAGTGTAATATGCATGGCTCCATTAATCTACAACAAAATTCCCAAAAATATAAAAAATTTGAACAACAATCGTTTTAAGTGGGCGCTCAAAAGATTGTTGACTGAGAAGTGCTACTATAGTATTAAGGATTTTCTCGAGGATATGACCCTGTAGGATTGACTTTTGTTTGTAACTGGATGACTGATGTATGATATAGATGTGATGACTTGAAGTTAAATAATAATTTGTACACCACTCAATGGTAAAACATGTTGTGTCCAATCGAAGTTTAAGACCTATATAATAAGCACTTGACTATGTATATTATATGTACACATGTTTTTGCAAATAAATATTATCTTATCTTATCTTATCTTACAGCCGCTTATGATAATGTCCTTCTCCCCATTCTCAGGCAAAAGCTGCAAAAGCTGAGAATACCAGGGACGATGGTCCAATGCATATGCGAAATGTTACTATGTAGAAATCTGGTCCTAAGAGTACAAGGAGAAGAACTTGGACAGAGAAGGGCGTGGAGAGGCCTGCCCCAAGGCTCGGTCCTAAGTCCTATATTGTATGATCTTTACACCTCAGATATTGATTCCTGCCTTAACCACAATTGTCACATTCTGCAATATGCCGATGATTTGGCCTTATATGTAGACAATGAATCCATTCCTGATGTAGCTGCTTCACTCTCCCTGTCTCTGAACTCTTTAAGCAAGTGGTTGCTGGACCATGGACTAAGTTTGTCTGGCCCAAAAAGCTCTGTTGTGATATTTTCCCGCAAAAAAAGACTCCCACAAATATCTATAAGTATAGATGGCCTCAACATCCCAGTGGACACAAAGACTAAGTTCTTAGGAGTCTATCTGGACGCAAGATTATCAGGCACCCATCATCTTAATTACCAAGTTAAAAGATGTGAAAGGAACATACCAATCTTAAAATCCCTTGCCGGTGTTTGGTGGGGGGCTCATCCCTTTACCATGAAATTGGTCTATAACGCACAAGTGCGCAGCATTATGGACTATGGTTCATTTTTGTTAGTGCCATGTAATAAAGGTGCCCTGACCAGGCTGGACACGACCCAGTCCAACTGCCTCCGTATAATAACCGGCGCCATGAAATCTTCACCCATCAACGCTTTACAGGTTGAATGTGCAGAACCGCCTTTAAAATTGAGAAGACAGTACTTAGCATCTCGATTCTTATCTTGTTTAATTTCCAATAACAGTCACCCACTACTTCAAAAAATTATGGAATTAAACTCCACAATTGACACAGCAAGCTATTGGAATCACAAAGAATTCCCCTTAATATTAAAAACTTATAGGTCCTACCAAAACCTTGAATGTCCCATTATGAAATCTGATAGGCTCCCCATGTTCAATTACAACTACTCTATTTTGAGCTACAAACCCCATATAGAAACGAACATAGGGATATATAAGGATATGCCTGCTGCAGGCTCCGCCTTAAATGCCCTTATAGAGGAAAACTGGTATGACTTTCATATATTTTACACTGATGCCTCTAAACTATCCTCTGTTAGCTATACTGGTGCCGCGGTGTACTACCAAAACTCAAAAATTATCCTCATGTACCGTTGCCCTAAGGAATCTTCAGTCTTTACAGGTGAATGTGTCGCGGTATTGGAGGCATGTACATTCATAGAACATCACAATAATATATTTAAAGCTGTAATATTCACCGACTCCCTCAGTTGCCTTAAGGCCTTAGAACAGAACTCCTATAAGAGCAAGCTACATAGCACCATACTCCTGTACATAAAAAAATCGCTGCTTACTTGCTCTAACAACAACAAAACAGTTCACTTAGTCTGGATTCCAAGTCATAGTGGTATTAGTGGCAATGAATATGCAGATTCACATGCAAAAATCGCCATTTCTCACCCATCATCGGACCTTAAACACCTCAAACATCAGGGATACGACCTGCTGAACCTTCCCCAGGTAAATTTGCTGGCTTCATGGCAGGAACACTGGGATGATTCCAGCAAAAAAAAGGGAAAGTTTTATAATGCCATACAACCCAGCATTACACCCAAACCCTGGTTCTACAAATTTAAAAAGGTACCCAAATGGGTCATATCAGTCATATGTCGTCTCCGTTTAGGCCATTGCTGATCTCCAGTATTTCTCCATAAAATTAGAGTACGGAATTCGTCGCTGTGCGAGTGTGGCCTTGATGAGGGAAGTTTGGACCACATATTCTTTAGTTGTCCAAGGAACCAATGTATCCCTGATCTTTATAGTTTACTCCCAGAACTCAACATCCCAGTGCCTACTAACATCTCTGCCCTTCTAACATTCCCTTCCCCAGACGTCCTCAGGACCCTTGCCCTATTTATTCAGCATAATTCTGTAAAACTATGATAAAAATTTTGTTGTGTGTCAATATTTAAGTACAAGATTTATATACTTACTCATGTATGTATGTTTATATATAAAAATATATATATATATGAGTATACCTATGTATATATGTATTAAAATATATAGTATATGTATTAAAATATATAGGGGGGGGGGGGGGGGAAGTAAAAGTATTCATAATCTTACACTTGCCTAAATTATCGCAGAAAATATTCAGAGAAACACACGAATAGCCATAACACTTTTCATTGGCCAAATTGTCAACATACCTGACAGAGGCCATTACCAAAAATTTAATTGAATTCATTAAGTTAGGTTGTTTTCTGCCAACCAAAGAAAATGTAGTTATGTAGTTCTGTAGTCCTAGTATTTTATTCGAGGTTCGTGTCATTTATAATAAAAGATGGCCTCACAATCAATGTGACTAAAGAAATATGGGTACAATAAACAGCTCTGTCTACCTCATCAAAACAGAAGAATCTATATGACATTTTTTAATCACGATCAAAGGTGAACGGTTTCTGAACAGAACTTCTTCGAACACATTTTAAATAAACCAAACTGAGTGAGATAAGAGTTGGCGAGTGCTCTTTTGTAGTTCTGTACTCCTAGTACTTTTGTTGTTTGTTAATCTTATAATAGAGAGTTAAGGGACCCAAGCGGCTTTGGTAAGATATATATATACTGCCCTACTAAACGCATGATACATTTTTTTGTCCCGATGAAAAATAAAGAAATGTGTCAATAGGTGCACCGAGTACAGATGAAAATGATTGTCCATTATAAAAAACACAAATCTCAAATGTACCAGGAATACATAACAACATATAACTACTTGGAATGAAAATGTCCAACTAGTTACATTAATGTAACTACAATGTAACTAGGTGGTAAATGTAAATGTATGTGTTTGTGAAAATGTTAATGTGTTATTCTTATTGTCATGTGTGAGTTTCGTAGTGGCACTCGAGTGGGTTTGAGCGTCTCAGAATGTGTGCGTGTCGATGACCCCCCCCCGCACCAAACATTCATGTATCGGGAAAATGCATGCCTTGTCCCGTCGTATACGGTGACATCGTATACGACGACCGCGTTGGTCTATGAATACTATAAATAAACCCTTGCGTCAATATTATTTACAGCGTAATGTGAACGCCACGTAGTCTGAACGACGCTTGAGGAATGCAAGTGGTTGCTTCCTTGCTGAACTGAATATTTTGCCAGTGGCTTTTCAAACACATAAAAAGTAAACGTCAAAAGGGAGTCCAAATCCTTCAAAAATTTCATTCGCCATCGCCATCGCCAATAAAATAGAATAGGCAAAGAGAATACAATACTAGTAATACTACGTAAGAGAATAGGTAGGTAGGTAGTGAAGTTATGGAGGTGTGCCTGTTGTTTGTGAATTTGGTGAAAAATATTTCTATGATGCAAGGACTAAATAATTAAGTAATCTGATTCACATATCATATCTGACACTGGATTTTAAAGTAATTGTACCAGCAACACAATCCCTAAGTAAGAAACAAACAGTGTGTTTAATCATGGTACGTGGTCACAAGTGTTCTGTTCAAAGTTGTTTATTTATGTAACTCTTCCCGAGGAAGTGTGATACGTGAAAGTGGATGTATTGTTGTTACAGAGTCAACCTCGTTGTGATAACGTGCCATCAGCGCAGTTGCGAGTAATGTTACCAACACAGAACATGGATCACAATATGCCTCCCCCTTTTATTGACATAAGTAAGTATTGTCGCCTTTAGCGACATTGTTTTACATTTTAGCTTATGCATAAGTAAACTAGATGTTGTCTGCATATTTGCCTGTGTGGAAATATTTTCATATTATACCTACTTATCTTGTTGTTTACCAATTGTAATCCAGATTTGCCAAGTGCGGATTATGTAGACTCTGTGTGAAAAGTAAATTAGAACCTAGTGTCATTATTAGGGTAGGCTCTTCTCATAAGTAGAACTCATTGTCCTACAGAGGGATGGATCTCATGCCTGGGCAATGATGGTTGTTAATTTTTGTTTATTTCATATTTATAAGGCCTAAAGACTAAATATTAACAACATGAGTGTTAATCAAAATTACCTAATTTGAGTGTTCAAATAAATATTACCATATCACTATTTACTAGCATCCACATTTAGGTAAACAAGATAAAGGAGTGCATTACTTGCACCTATAGAACGGCTGTAGCTAGTCCTTGTTAAAACAATACACACTTTGTTTTTTGAAAAATGTGCTATGCAAATTGTCATCCACAGTTACTGGTAAATATTGCCATTGGTATTAAGACTGATTGTGTATAATTAGTAATTCAGCTTAATTAAATAAAGAATTAAATTTATAAACTGAGACTCAAAAGATTTACATAATGACGTAATAAAACACAACAATACACATTTTTTATAGTAAAAAATACACTAATGATGTTGCTTTGAGAATAGACAGGACCACTGGCTATCGACAAATATATTTGAGTAAATTTCAACACTGTGAAATAGGCACATCAGCTCTAAGCTGCTTGTCTATAAATAAATAAATTAAAAAAAAAACATTTAAAAGAAATAAAACATAGCCATCATTGTCTAGAACTTGAATCCAAATTTTAATCTAAATTTTAGCCAAATCCAAAACAGATATGTATTGTTTCTGAATTTAAATAATATTGTCAATTAATATCTACAATATAACATTTATTTCTTGTTCTTCCAATTTTAAGTTACTTAAATTGAAAGAACAAGAAATAAATGTTATTAATGTGTTAATAATATTTTTAAATAAAAATTTAATTGGAAATTTAATAATTATGCATGTTGAAAATTTAATATGGGACCTTAACATACAAAATGATTGTATTTAAATTGAACTGTGCCTGTGTTATGAGAACTAGATAAAGATTTTTATATACATATACAACTTAAACATATTATATAGAAAATGTCCAAACTCTATTAGAAATACATTTCTGTATTTTGATAGCAATGAGTTTCTACTGTTCTTAAATATTTATATATAAACTATAAATCACACAAGCAAATGTCATCGGCAAGACTCGAACCCGTGACCTTTCCCATAACAAGAGGAAATCCATTAGAAATATCTACAGAACACACAAATAATTGTTCCGAGTTCACAGTAACTAGTTCTTCTGTGCAAGCATTACCTTGACATTGGCGAAATCATCGATGATCTTTCAAGTGGGTAAACCAATTTTAAATTATTTTTTAATCAGTCCCATTTCAATTTGGTACCATTCCGGTAATTACTTTGGAGTAACCCTCCTAGACGTTAAACACCACATAGCTACATGAACCTTGTATTGTTGTAGATGACCTCCAAGACATTCCACCGCCACAAGCTGACTTCTCGGCTCCTCCGCCCTACGATGTCGCCGCTAATTCGAAGCTGCCTACATATGAGGAGGTTGAAAGGGAGAAGCAAATGGAAGGAGAGGATATACCACAAGTAATAAACTTTTGTACAAAAATATTTTACTATATTTCTGTATTTCTGGACTCTATCCCACAGCCTTTCCCTAACAAGGGCAATGCTCTGACCACTGAGTTACGATGTCATGATGATTCATCGTAGCTATTTATAATCATATATTAAATATTCCCCGAATATTTTAAGTACTTACTATTGTCATACAAACAGCTGTGGCAGTCGTTAGGGGTAGTTGGAGCCCTAAATCAAAAATCCGACCGGACTAACTACAGAACTTCGATATCGCCCTTGGGTTGTGGAGGTCAGATGGCAGTCGCTCCACGGAAAATATCGAAGTTCAGCCGAATCGCAATTAGACTGGAAAGTCGACCCAAACTGCGTTGGGAAAAGGCTCGGATGGATTTTAAATACTTACTATTCGCTATTATTTTACTGTATAACTTTAAATGATAATGCAGTGAAAAAAGTGTGTTTTTCCAACATAAATAGGTTCATTCTATACCCTTGGTGGCTCCTATTGTTGTGGAGATGTTTCTAAAGCGTTCGATAAATGGGCTATTAATTGTGCTAACATAATTTATTTATTTCGAACCAATTGCCTAGTTATTGCTTGTTAATAATTATCTTAAGGATGAAAATGCATTTGGTGGATTGTTGTTTCATTAAGAAAGATAGACTTATAATACTCGCGACTCGTGGCTTAGTGGTAGGTAGCTGAGTAGGTTAACACATATTACACAAGATATTGAGACCCTTCCGTGCCTCGAAGAGCCCGTTAAACCGTAGGTCATACGTACATTTATGGCATATTTGGCTTTAAAACAAAATCTTAGGTTGTGAAGAACAGATGGCAGTCGCTGCACGAAAAATATAGAACTTCAGCCGCATCGCAGTTAGACTGGTAATCCGACCCCAACTGAGTTGGGAAAAGGTTCGGTGGATGAGATAGACTTGAAATACAAGTCCAATATGTTCAATAAGATTTGGTCCCAACAGATCCATCATCCCTCCCTGCACCAGCCCACGTACGCTGCGTACGTCACGGTGGAGACACGGGATGGCACGACGGCACAACTCGACCCAGAGAACAGTCTACTTGGCACAGACATCATGTTCCTGACGTCATTCTTTGGTAAGTTGCCATTTATACTAGACAGTTAGAAATTCAGACAATATTTTTAACTGTATTTTTATCAAGCCTATTAAAAAAATGTCCTTCACCCAGAAAATTAAGCGAAACTATGTACGGAAGCTAGTGTTACTGATCTTATTGAAATAGTCCAAGGTTTAATGTTAGTTTTTTTTTAATTACTAGTTTAGAACTGTTAATAACCCGGTGGTTAAGCCTTTGCGGCGATGTCAAGCATTTTTAGCTTAATTTGAGGAGTTAACGGGAGTACTAACCAACACTCGCATCGATTGCGATTATACGATTCTATTAAAAATACCGTTGGGAGAAGCTAAGGCATGTAATATAAGTAATTTTAAATTTTAGCCTAAAGTGAATTGAAGAAATTAAGAATAATTTAAACATCTCTCTGCCTATGTTTTTTCATACAATCACGCTTATTTTCGTCGGAAAATTATGCGTAGGCATATTATGACCACATTTCATTAAACAAACAGCTGAGTTATGTACGTGTAACAAGTACTTATTATTATGAATATTCAATGCAGATATTAATTATGTATGAAATCATTAAAGAAGCCCTTGAATCTTCCGTATGTAGACTGACCGTATGAAGACTGGGTAGGTACCCAGTCTTAAATTATGACGTGGTAAAATAAGGAACTTTGTGTAGGGAACACCCAAATACTCCGAAAAACTTTATTCCTAATTTCGATGTTCCGATTTTCAAAAGTCCGAATTTCATAATACCTAATAATTGTAATGTCTATTATTAAAAATCACGAAACTTATTATACCGAAAGTCATTAATGCGATTTGTTAGTTTTCCGATTTTCATACGTTTGAAGAGTCAAATGCTCGAAGGGTTCTCGTTCTGAAACACGACATTCCGATTTTCAATACTTCGAATAAACTAAAAGTCAACATGTTTGTTCTACAGAATTTAGTGACAGAAATAAATCGCTGCAGAACCAACTTCACGCAGTCTGGTCTGGGTATCTGCAATGGGTAGAAGTGGGTTAGGTTAGGTTAGAATTGTGACCACAACAGAGCCGGAATTGATCTGTATTACCTATATAAAAAAATTGGGAAATCGTATTGAAATCGAAAGCGAAATCAGAATTCGTATTGTTGATGTTTCGAAATATTATTAAGTCGGACTTTTTGTTATTTGATCTATTGAAGCTCGTTATTTTGAGAGTAGTAATTATAAACGTTAGGAATATTGAAATTTAGGAATAATAAAAATAGGAATAATGATCTATCGGAGTTGTTATATTCGGAATTTTGAACCAGTCGGAATGATGAATGAAATTCGTATTTGTGACTGACGGAATAAAGTTATTCCTATTTACGTAGTGTACCCATCGAGACATCATTGTGGGTATTGTGCGGTTAAATAAAGTATACTCAATATTAGTTGTACTTATTAATTACACTATGGTTTTAACCTATACCTATTAAAGTTCTTTATTGAAAAGTCATTCGTTTGTATTTTAAACCAAATAAACACTATAAGAGTTCGATTATTGCTGAGCGCGTGGCTGGTGGCTTTTTAGGTTACCTCTGGCGCTTCGCCACAAATCAGGTTCCCAGACACTCACATACCAAACAACGTTTCTTGTCCTGCACCTGGATCTAGTTAGGAATAACTAGTTCTTCTGTGTGGGACTAACAACTAATCAAGCATTACCTTGACATTGGCGAAATTATTGATGAACATCGATGGAGCCACGTTTGTAAAAAAGGAAGAAGAACCACTATAAGTAGGTCTTCCGCCATGGCAACTCATTACTCATAGCGACAATCTACGCGCAATAGTGATATTGAGTCATAATTCGTATTGACATTTATTTTCTATTATTACTAGGCGATTACTGCAGGATATAGGTTTCTCGTTTCTCATTCCCATGGGAATACATTAACGGGAAAAAATGGATAATGTAGCTGCTACATATACGCTATATCTACGGATCCCAGTCTATGGAAACTAACTAATCAAATCTTATCTTTCGTCCTTCGTCCGGATGTTATAAATAAATAGGTACTTACTTAATTTTTTATTGTACTTTACGGAATCAATCAATAGAGCATGGTGCAGGCGCCTCCTAAAATGCCATAATTGTAGCATATTTTGTAATTAGGTGATTAATTTTTTTTTATTGTATTATAAACACTTTTTAACGTATTAAGAAAATGTGTAATTTACCTGTCAGTTATAGAAAAAGAGTGACCGTGAGTTTTATAGCCAGGTTCTTTCTCTCGGTTCTACCTATTGCTTTGCTAATCTGGCAGTAGGTACATGTAAATATAGAAGCAATAATAAGTTTTAAGTAATTATTGACGTTTGTATGTAAGAGCCATTTAATGACCTATACAAATAAATAAATCATTTCATTTCAGTAATGATTCAATATACATTACATGCCTTAAAATTAATATCTAAAAGACGTTATCGCTGATAAGCGATCTCTTCTACACAATAAATAAGTTAATAAATAAGATACGTTTGTACCGAAGTCTGGGTGTTTCCTATGTATAATATGTATGTATTTACAAAAAAAAATCTAAGTAATCTATTTAAGTATTTATATCAGTTTATCTATACTCATATCACAAGCTCTGCTTAGTTTGAGACTAGATGGCGTTGTGTGAATTGTCTTAACATATTTAGTATTTATTTATTGTTATTATTAACCTTCAGATTCTCTAAGTTGCATGTCCATGAAAACGTGCTCAAATCTGTTCAGTTACTTCGGAAAATAGCGTGTACTATAATGTTACATTTTTGTATTTCAAAGCAATGAGTTTGCTTAAACTATTACTAAGTTACATGTCTACAATCCCTTATTATCCCTTATCCCTACACATGCACTTAGGTACACTGTATTATCTAGTATAATATTTTGCAATAACTCGTACAGTACCCATAAATGGTTATATTATTCTTATCGCGTGCAATAAGTTTTGTAAACAAACGCTATCGATCTGTTATCGCGCTTATATCCGTACTAACAGCTGTTAAAATAGCAGCAATAAAATACTTAACTACACTATTTGTATGAATCGATTGAATGTTTCTCTTTCAGACAAAACTGCCAAACATTTTTTCAATTTGATCCAGTTTGAGATTACTGCGTTCAAGCAAACGAACTCTCCCTTGAGGTTTATAATCAACTAATGGACGCCCGCGGATTCGCCCACTTGACAAATAATATACACAAAAACCTTCCTCGCGAACCACTCTATCCATTGGTGAAAACCGCATCAAAATCCGTTGCGAAGTTTTAAAGATCTGAGCATACATAGGAAACGGAAGCGACTTTGTTTTATACTATGTTATGATAATTGGTTGATTCAAAATAAACCGATACGATTTATATCAATAAAAAATAAACAGGTTATCGAACTATAAAGGCAGGTTTTCACAGGGTCAGTGCACAAGTCAGTATCGGCGCCAGTGTAGACGCTGATACTGAATTCATTTGTTTATATGGAGTCAGTAGTCGTGGTAAGCTGTTCACAGTGAGCACACGTTTGTGAAGTCAGTGAGAAAGAAAAATTAATTCGCGAAACAGCAGAAACAACGATTAAATTACTTGCTAAAAAAATATCAGTTTTGCTCTTGAATGAGTTAGCAGAAATGTTAGAAAAAGATTTATCTAAAAATAAACGAATTTGGGTGACAACCGAACAATATTTCGCAAAGCTGTTGCACGCATTTCTTTGTTGCGGTAATTGGGAGATTTTATATCCCATATGCATTCGTTTTCTCCATATAATTGCACCAATTTGAAGGTTTCGTCTTCACTTAGCTTAGGAGCCATTTCTAGCAAGACACGACATCACCCTACAACACAGCGGCAGTGACTGACCAAGCACTGACTTGTCCGTTTACACGTGGTTTTTACGACTGGCGCGGGCGGGCGCGGCTTGCGGGGGGCGCCGACTGTCCTCAAAATATTCGTGTGCGAATATACAAGTCAGCACTTTCCCTTACATTGGGGTTTTCTCGGGTCAGCGCTGACTTATCTCGAATTCGGAGTCAGTAACTGGCCCTGGGTAAATCAGCCTTTATGGTATAGATAATCTTGACGTTATCTTAATCACGTTATTGATTTTATTTTGTGTCTGTGGTGGGTACGGTCAGTACAGTGGGTTAGTTTTAGAATGACTTACTGTAAATAATTTCGTAGATCACAATTTTCAATGCAACACATTACCGGGTTCAAAACTGTCATATCGAACACCGCCCGCGATATTCACACCTTTACTTATTGTTAATTATTTAAAGAACCTAAGAAATATACCTATGTACCTATAAATTCAATTCAATTAAATTCATTTATTAATTCAGACAATTTTGAAAGTCCATTACAATTTAAAAAATAAAATAATAAAATAAATAATACATAAAATCCAATAAAATATTCGAATAATGAATAAGGCGATGATCCATTCACTAAGTTCCGTGCAAAACGTGCAACTTAGTGAACCTACCAAAGACTGCTCCATCCAACCTACCAGCAAACACCCTCAGCATGCTATTGGAGCTCCCCCACAACCTGTGCACCAGCGATTCCACTTTTTTGCGCATGAGCGCATAGAAATCATCTGTTCGTGTAGCGTCACACATTTATGATGCACTACAATAGCGGGGAAGCTATGAAATACAGTCCACTTTATTTATAACACCAAACCTCAAGGTCATGTAATTTTTTGAATAAAAGAAATCTACCAATACCTGGCCAATACAATCTATAAAACCAGCAATCCGTTAAGTCAAGAGCTTTTCAATGTCTTCACAAGTAATGGGAACAATGCTTCTACTACAAACTACTGTATTGGTTTTACATTTATTGAAAAATAAATAGAAGCAATTCGCGTAGACATTTCCTCGATTTCTGTTATTTATATCTAAACTGCAGCTTGACAAATTATATCTAAAAACCTTTCCCGAGAACCATTGGTGAAAACTGCATCAAAATCCGTAGCGTAGTTTTAAAGATTCTATTAGTACCGTAGTGGCACTAAGTCTTTTTAACCCTAGAGTAGTCGCGCTATGAGCATTTTGCCGCCCTGGCTAAAAATGGTTCATAACAGTTTACTAGTGAGGTACATCGTAAAGAATATCACATGTACTTATTCACTTAGTGATATTAAAGTATATCTGATGATCCCGTGAGGCGAAACTGGTCAGTGTAAAATAAGGAAAAAAAACTAGTGAAAAAGTCCACGTGTTATCAATATAGATTCAGTTATTTGTTCTACAGAACTGTTTGCACAGTTGGTCTGCATCTGCAGGCAGTTTGTGAGTTAGTACTAGCTAGATTTACTATTGCGAGTCAATGATACAATTGAGATTGTATTTGGCAATGACTCTATAATATAGGACTGATTGACTGAACTTATATTACTATTAGTATATTAAGGAAATTTTACATGAGCAAGGTGCGGTGAACATCTTAGGTACGTGCTTATATTATAATCTATTTACTTTAGTGCACGTACCGAAATAATATTATAATTTGCTGAGGTAGCATTGACAGAATATTATACAAGTAATGTTCTATGGCTTTGCCATACTTTACCATCCCTTTTAAATAAGCTGGTGATAGTATTGTCATAGATAATATCATACTATAGAGTTGTCGCATCCCATATAAAGAACTGGGGCCGTCACACGCATTTAATAGTGCTCGAATATATCCCGTGGCTGGATACTTTGCCAAAGTCATGTTCATGTCAGCAGGTACACCACATGCAAGTGAAAATAACTAAGGTACCGAATATAATAAAGCAGCACACGACGCCAAAATAACATTTTAATTATTATAAAAAGGAGAATGGGCAAAATCGTATGGCGCTTGGTCTATCAGCGGCCAGGAACAATTTTTTTTATTTCTGGTGTACTATCACCCTACAATCACTCTCAAGAAGTTTTATATCTGTGGTGTAATTAATAATAGAATTAAATATATTTGCCTGTGATTTAGCGTATTTTATCTAAGATTAAGTCTTAAAAATAAGGAAATAAAATGAAATGACCTGTAGATTTCATTAAAAATACAATTATTTTTACCACTATGACCAAACATCGCCAAAAATAATAATAATGATAACGTCCTTTATGTATTAATGTACAATAATAGCACTGAGTTCTGATACCGGTAATAAAATATCCTCGTCTTGATGTCTAGCCCATCCCAGATACCACACTACACACAACGTATGCGCAGCAACCGATTGTGCGCCTTCCACTTATACAACTGCAATAATAATGAGCAATTGCTTGGGATAATGGAATGTCAATGGGAAGCGCACAATAAACAAATACACACAGCGACGCAAGCGTAATCGAAGGACTCCGAGCGCGTGCCTACCCACAAATAATAAATAATTCTTACGATATTGTTCTATGGAATTACTTTATTTCGTATTTCATTATTTTCTAAACTAAATGGAATACAATGAAACGTCGATAGAAAAAGTTGTTCCTACCTTGATAGGTATTGGGCCATGGGCCATGGGCCATTGATGATATTAGTGTCAAATGAAAGTACTGATGTATTTTCATTTGACACTAATTTCATCAATGGCCGCCGATAGAACAAAATGCCCATCCTCGTTTATATAAATATGGGACGTAGACTCGACGATCATTGTCCCGATGGTCGTTTCGGCAAATGGACTAATAGCTAAGAGTCGCGATCAACATCTCAAGAGACTCGTTAGATTGTTGGATCAAGAGTCAGATTCAGAAGGTTGTTATCCTCGACACGTGCCGTATTGTTAGGAGGTTTCTCAGTCTCAGTCTCAGGGTCCTACTCCGCTACTGGTGGGTCACTATTTTTTATATTTTTAAATGTATTCAATAATTGTATTTAAAAATGTATAAAATAAGAATGTAAATGAATAAACGATATCATATAAATAATAAATATTTTTAGACATTCTCACACGATGTCATCTAGCCCAAATTAAGCTAATATAAGCTTGTGTTATGGGATCTAGACAACTGATAAACATACTTATATATTTCTAAATTCATATATACATAGAAGACACCCAAACTCCGAAACAAATATTTGTGGATCACACAAATATTTGATTCGACCCGGAATCGACCTGGAACCAATTATTGCAACTACTGTAGGCAATTAATAAATATTATATATAATAAATAAAAGTTGTCTTAATACATTTTCCAGTGGCTTTCCTGTTCAACTGGATCGGGTTTCTGCTCCTGATGTGTTTCTGTCACACTGTGGCCAGTCGCTACGGTGCTCTGGCCGGGTTTGGGCTCTCGTTGGCCAAGTGGACCCTCATAGTGAAGCACTCCACCGAGCTCGCGTCGCACGAGAACTCCTGGCTCTGGTGGCTTATTATGGCTTTTGGTAAGTTTTATTTACGATTACCGTCATTTTAAATTAGTTTTAAAGGTGAATTTCATATCATTAAGGTATTATATTGATGATGATTTTATAAATATTCCCTTTGAAATCTCTTAGAGCCCAAACGGTTTGGAATTACTTCAAACTTGTAGTTGGTGATTATTTGAAACTCTTTTTTAACAATATTTTATTCGTGGTTTGGGATTCTTGCCCCCTTACCATAGCGCTTGGAAGAATCTGTCGATAACCAATGGTATCGCAGAAAATTTAAAAAATGTGCCAATTGGGTCATGTGACCAACATTTTCTGCGATATAATTGGTCATCGACAAACTCTTTCGATGCCATGTTAGGGCAGCTGGTTACCTCATTTTATTCCTGAAATGTAAGAGATGTATGTATTTATTTATGCTTTATTGTACGCCAATACAGTATTAATGTATACTGAGTTTACTATGTCTAAGAGGAGTGCAATGGTCGGTCTTCTCGCTTAAAGCGATTTCTGCCAGGCAACCTTTGGATGGATAGATCTTGTAGAACGAAAAGGTAGTGGTAGGCGTAGGTAAATAGGCTTAATGCAAACATGTAGGTATATACTTAAACACACACACAAATATATGTACAAATATTATTATATAATACAATCAGAGATATTGTCGTTAATTATTTTCTTATTATAGGTTAAGTATATCCTACTAATATTATAAATGCGAAAGTTTGTATGTATGGATGTTTGTTACTCTTTCACGTAAAAACTACTGAACGGATTTTGATGAAACTTTACAATAATGTAGCTTATACATCAGAATAACACATAGGCTACAATTTATAAAGATACGGCGACGGGAACAATAATCACGCGGACGAAGTCGCGGGCGACCACTAATAATACATAATTACCCTTGCCTCCCCTAAATGTTAGGCACAGGCATATTACAAGTTATATGTATACTGACATGTATACCGACTGATGTCGGCGCCCTGGGGTTATGCTTCGGAGGGTGGACCCGGGACGACAGACAATGGCGTCAAGGCGGCCATTAAAAAAAAGGTCTTTTATTACTTTTTTTCTACGAGATAGTAAGACAACGTCACGATGTCATCACCCGCCCGGCCTCCCTTTTTTTTAAGTTTTTGCGCGTGGTCATTGAAAGGTTAAGAACTTGGTACTCAAATTAGGTACTTAAATCTTATCATAATTACGTAAGTGTTCTCATAATACAATTAATTACAATGACTAAGAGAAATGTCACAAATCATCCACTGGTATAATATTATGAAAATATGACACATATTTACATACGTACTTATCGCTAATTGTGTATTCATATGAAGTCATGCAACCAGCCTTTACAATAGTTCAATTATTGCTTACTTACCAAACTTGGCACAATTATATACTTACCCGTTTATTTACTAACTGAACCGATAGACGCCTTAGGTAGTCTATTAGATATATGTTTTTTATTACTACCATTGGCATTTCGCCTGCGTGGAATAGTTAGATCTCAATTTCCACTGAAATAATGGCAAATTTTGCCGGGGGACAGCGTGTCGGAGCGGGTCGGGTCGGGTCGGATCGCAGCGCATTGATGGATTTTTAGTACAATGGAGATCCGCTTACTTGTAAATCCGCAACGGAAATAGCGCCTGCTGCGATGCGACAAAGGAGGGATACACGGGTTTTTGCGCTGCGATCCGGCAAAGTCGGCTCGCTGGTTTTAAAGTGTAATATATATGGTGTAACATTCAAATAGGTCACTGTGGGAAAATCTGAAACTATACGACATATGATTTTAGTAGGATTAACTATACGACATACGATTTTAGTAGGATTAACTATACGACATACGAAAATCTGGTCTTAGGACCCTTGTAAAACATATTTAAGATAACTTAACTTATTGAGGTAAAACCGGTCAGTATAAAACAAAAAAAACAGTGCAAAACTATAATTATCTGTTTCTGTGCAAAATGTGTAAGAGTTCCACCAAGTGCCATCAATCGACAGTATAAATAGATATTTGTATGTTTTATGGTTTCAAACTTTGCTATTTTGACCCATATGAATGTTACACCTTGTATATTTATCTGATATTAGAGTTATATTATTGTACCGTTGCATCCGGTACATTTTTGCGTGAAATAGGACGAAAATCCACAAACACTTCCAGGTTTATAATATTAGTGGATTAAATTTATGCTAGATAAGTCTAGTTGCGCGTGCGCGGCCGGGGAAACGGAACGTAGGCCGGCGCGGCCCCCTCTTACTTACATTCATACGTCTAGTTACATCTAAACTAGTGGTTCTGTGAACAGTAGACCTCGCGTTATTTTCGCATTTTCCCCCCATTTCTCCCCCATTTTCCCCCCAATCGAAAAATCCCTTCGACGGAAGTTGCGCCTTGCAACAAAGAACACATGTGCCAAATTTCATGAAAATCGGCTGAATAATGCATTTTCCCCACATTTCTCCCTCATTTTCCCCCAATCGAAAAATCCCTTCGACAAAAGTTGCGCCTTGCAACAAAGAACACTTGTGCTAAATTTCATGAAAATCGGCTGAAAAATGCGGCCTGTAGACCGGAACTGACACACACACCAACAACGCCAAATCGGCCAGTCCTCGAGTTAAAACTGAGACGCTTCACTCGCTTCGCTCGCTCGGTCAAAAACTGTTATTGACACCATGGACAGTTGTAAATAAAGGATCACAGCATGTATTGTTATAGAAATAAACCAACCAACTAAAACTTAAACGGTTTCCGGTAAAAGCGCAGCGTTTACAGTTCGCACAATTTTTTTTAAATTTTAATTTTGATAATGTGATCTTTGTAGATGAAAAAGTTTTTTGTTCTTCTGCCCAGAGACGCTTATCTCTATACTGGACATTGAACACAAGATATGATGAAAGAAATGTCTTCCCTAATAATCGCAGTGGTCGAATCACCTTAGGATTTTGGGGATGGATGACTCAAAGCGGACCAGGAGAGCTAGTGGAGGTTGGAGGAAGAATGAATGGCATCTTATACAAAGACATCCTCGAAAACGTTTTGCTTCCAACAGTCAGGATTTTTACCCCATGAAGCTATTAAGTTTGTCCAAGATGACAGTTCCGTACACAACTCCAGAGTTGTTCAAAATTACTTGGAAGGTAGCAGGGACCTGGAGTTAATTCCGATGCCGCCTCATAGTCCCGACCTAAACCCAATTGAAAATTTGTGGGGTAAAATGGTTCAGGTATGGGATGGTACACGAGCACGAACCACTTCAAATTTAAGGACTCACGTTAACGAAATATGGGAGTCAATGAGAGGGGACAATTTTTGTTACAATGCTGTACAATCGATGAGAAGACGTCTTTCCGACGTAATTCTTGCAGATGGAGGCTACACACGATTTTAATTACTTATTTCGCAGTAAAACTGCACTAACTGACTTTAAAGAACGTAAATGTACTTTTATAACTCAATAAATCTAAACAAATTTAACTTATTTTTTTATGACACCATTGCTACAAAGGTCGCTACAATAAATAGAGTTTTGCGTTTTCGCTCAATGTCGACGCTCAAGATATTTGTACAATGTTTAAATGAGTGTCTCTGAATTGAACGAGAGACGTAACATAGGTATGACGTCATGTTCGAAATGAAAGAGACAAGTATGCGTGCGCATTTGATGTCTCATTTAGCATGTTACGATATTTTTAAACACATTGACTGAACCTATCTATGTGACTTTAAACGTCTCGCCCTTTGGAGCGACTACATCGTTGTCAACAATAAGGAAACTTTGTTTGTACCGATATCATTAACTATTTGGTTGCGCCTATAGATTAGAGTACCTTGACTGTAACTAACTATTAGACGCTGACTGTACTATCAGCTTTCGTACATGTATATTCTGTGACAGTTCAGTAATTTTTGTGAAAATAAAAGGATAAAAGAAGATAAAATGAAGTGTTGTGTTCTATCATGTAAAAAATATTATATATTTTTTTAGAATTGTTCTAGAAAAATCTCCCACTGACCTTTTTGACATTATATTACTACTCGAAGATAGATGGCGGCGTTTTATTTCACGAACACGTAATTTAAATAGCTACTTATATTTTACTATTAACATTTTATACTAATTAAATGTACAGGAATTCGTTCAACGTTAACTCGTAAGTGATTTTTAATTGCTAAAATATTTCTCTGTAGTTTTAAAGAGCCGTCCGCGTCTAAGTCGCCATCTATTGACAACTGGCAACAATAAACCTAAAACTTTAAAAATACAGGGCCGCAATTAGAAACTGGTAATTTTACAAGACAAGGTTCCTAGGACTGTTTCATAATGGGCTGTACAATTGAATATTATTATTCAAAGTAGGTATAGCTAAATACTCGTATTCAATTTAATTCAAGAACTGGGTCAGGCACATACTTGTAATAAGGTACCTCCACGTCAGCAAAGTTATAGACTATATAATATCACGCTAAATATGATAGAGCGGAGCAGCAACGAAATATGTACAAAAACGAGAAAATAGTATATTTTGAGACCATCCATTTTTAATTCCGTGACCAAAAGCCGCAGTCCATTGCCGAGCGCTTAAGGGAAAAGTATTATGACGGTGGGTGGCTATCCCATCGTCCTCAGGCCCCGATCCTGGCGTCTGTGGTCAGTGGGGAGGGTACGTTTCCTCACTCTCTCGGCCGCCTCCTTCGCGAGCATGACCTGCTCGCAGAAGGACACGGCCGCGTTCCACTTACTCCTGCTGTAGACCATGGCTTGAAGCATGGACTCTAGCGAGAGGGTATCCACGCCCAGACCCACTATGAGGTCCCGGCGCTAACTCGCCCACGGTCAGAACTCCACCAACGTGTGGAGTGCAGTGTCTTCGTCGGAGGCCTCGCAGTGTTGACACTAGGGTGTTACCTCACGATGGATGCGAAACAGATACTTAATGAAGCCAAGGTTATCAACGGTCTATTTAAAATAGACACGTTGTTGGCCGTCAATCTACCCGCCCATACGGGAGCCCCGTATAGGGCCCCGTTATACTTTAGAAGTAGAGTGGATATAACCCCTACGGCAAATTTCGACAATTCAGTTTGAGATAGGTATATTTGCAATTCAAAAAATATAAAACTCCTTTGTACCAAAAATCTGAGTACGTTCCTGTTACGAGTGTGAGATAGTTAAAACTACGTAGTAAACTGACATTTTAATGAAGTAAATAGTTTTGCTATTGACCGCGAGATGGAAAATAAAGAAGTGGGCGGGACTAAGGTTCCTTATACCCCTCCTCACCACTCCTTCACACCCGCGAAGAGTCACACTTTGTCTAATAGGAAAATTGTATTACACCACCTCTATGTACTCTTATAATATCTCTATGATTGACACCGACTGCTTCGGTGGCGTGGTCGTTAGTGCGTCGGTTTTCGACTCCGGACTCTCGGGTTCGATCCCCGGGTCGAATCAAATTATTTGTGTGATCCACAAATGTTTGTTTCGGAGTTTGAGTGTTTTCTATGGATAATATGTATCTATTTAGAAATATACGTAGGTCACACTATAAGTTTTGCGTAACTTAAAAAAACAACATGTTAAAACCAAAATATTATGTTTATTGCTTATCAAAATACTCTCCTTTACATTTTAAACATTTTTTCATGCGAGCGAACCATTTTTTAAAACAGGAAGACCACAGATCTGAAGGCATGTTTTCTACGTGCTGATTGAACGCTATCACTACCTCTTCGGAGTTGGTAAAAGTGAAACCTCTCATCAAATCTTTGATTTTCGAGCAAATACAGAAATCACAGGGTGCTAGGTCGGGGCTATGCGCAGGATGGGTGACGAGTTGTACTTTTTCGGATGCTAAAAGTGACTTTGTTTTGTTGAAGAAGCGTTGTAATGATGTAGGAGAACGCGGCTTTTGGGTCGTCTTTCGCGAACTTTTTCTAACACCCTGGGTAAACAAATGGTAGAATACCACTCGGCATTACATTAACACTCTTTTGATCTTCAAGTGGAATTGTACAGATCGGACCCGTAGCTGAGAAAAAAACGCGATCATTTTTGTACCAACGTTTCTCGCCTGCCTCACTTTTGTTGGTTTGTTCTCATTTTCAAACACCCATTCACAAGATTGCTGTTTTATTTCGGGTTCAAAACAATAAATCCACGTTTCGTCTCCTGTGACAATGTCATAAACAGCATTGGAATGTCCGTGGTCGTACTTCAGTAGCATCTGTGAGCACCATTCCACGCGAGCCCGCTTCTGCTCCGCTGTCAGTTCATAAGGGATCCAACGACAACAAAGTTTCCGAACTTTCAATTCTTCGTGTAAAATTTTCTGGATTTGACTCATACCAATCCCAATATCTCATCCCGATAGTCCTCGAATTGTCTCATAGGTAATCCGCGGGTTTTCTTCAATTAACCGCTTAACAGTAGCCACATTATTTTCGTTGACGGCAGTTGAAGGCCGCCCTTCACGAAACTCGTCATGTAAAGAAACTCGACCTCTCTCAAATTCAGCAAACCATCACCTCACGGTGCTCAAACAAGGTGCTTCTCTCCCAAAAGCATTTTGAAGACGAGCGGCACAGTCATGCGGAGAGAGAGAACTTTTAAAATCATAAAAAATCATTGCTCTAAAATCTTTTCGACTTAACTCCATTTTTGTTGCATACGTAGAACTTTCTGTGTGATAAAAAACAATTGACAATTGATTTCCCGCCAATTGTTTTTTTTTATTACTAAGAAGGTTGCAACGTTTAAAAAAATATAACATTCGAAATTCAAATAGTTCCGATTAGCTAGAAGTGCAAAACTTTTAGTGTGCCCCATGTATAAGTATGTTTATCAGTCGTCTACTTCCCATAGCACAAGCTTATATTACCTTAACTTGGGCTAGAAGACGTTGTGTAAATACTACTGGTTTATATCTTTCAGGTATTTTAATCTGCGTACGTGCCATCATCCAGTATCTGAACATCAAACGCGGTTGGCGTCTGCTCTCTGGCACGGCTCAGGAGCGACTGCTGTTCTTCTATTAAGAATATCTCTTTCACACACGGCTTTCTATGTCTCACAATATGGTTGTCTATTGTCCAATTACGGACGTAATAATATTTGTCTGTGTAGATGATAAATGTTAGATCTGTTTAAAGATAGGATACCCACCATCTTATTCATAATGAAACGCTATTATTAACTTATAGATTATTATAAACTTAAGACAAACCGGTCTTTTACGCGATTATTCAGATATATACATACCTCTTTACTCGCCTATGTAACCTCAACGAAGTGTGGTGTGCCGTGGTGCCTCTCCGAACACAATATTTAGTGACGACGGAGTGAGGGTAGTTGAACAAAACCGCACTTCACGAAGACGACGATGAGCTGAAACCAGTCCACCCGTGACCACGGCTCTTGTAACAGAGTCGAAACGTCGGGTAATAAACAGGTGTGTATATATCTCAATAATGGCGCAAAAAACCCGTTGGTCTTAAGTTTATAATGTGTAAAAAATTATTTAAGTATTATTGGCTAAAAACCTTATTATAGTCCGAACAATATTTGTTGATCAATGAGTCCTCATTTTTTTGTTGATAAAATAGATATTCTCTATTACTAGCTGTCCCGGTGAACTTTTTATTTCATAAGAACTGTCGTGACCAAGGGAAATAGGGAATTTTATATACAAAATTCCCGTGCCACAGTGTTAGTTAACATACTCCGAAACAGCTCGACCGATTTTTATGAAATTTTATATGCATATTCAGTAGGTTTGAGAATAGACTACTATCTATTTTTCATACCCCTAAGTGGACAACCCTTATGGTTGTCCTCTAAAACTCATTATGAATAAGGGGGGTTCAGTTCAATAGCTTGTTAAACTGATCCTATCCATGATTAAACGTGTTCGATTGATAGATTGGTATATTGACGAGATTAGATTGATTGATAAAAGATTGAACGTGTATCTATTACGTGGAAACGATTCGTTCTTTGTGACGTTTTCTTCAATCGGGTTTTTTTGGTGAATTCATTGTTATTAAAGCTTAATTTTAAATTAATATGTATCATTGGTATTTGAGTAAGTATTTGATTAGACAAGTACGTTCGCTAACACAAAGATCTAGTTATCATGGAATCTGAATCCCATAGAACAGACAAGTTATTCCCAAAACATATGCAAGTCTTGCATGCAAGTATGACGTCACAGGTACAACTTGTGACGTCAAACTTGCATAATAGAATATCCTAAATATAGAGGCAACAATTAATTATTGCTCGTCTAGGAGTTATTCCAAAGACATAAACTTTAAAAAAAAATTGAGAGTATGGGCACTTTCCTGTCATGCGTGTTTTTTTACCAGCGTGTGGATCTCGCCCGCAATGCGTGTCAACGTCAAATTAGTTCCCGGCGTGCGGGCGGACTCCGCGACATGAAACGCATTTCATTATTGTATGAAATTTGACATTGACATCGACACGCATTGCGGGCGAGATCCCCACGTTGGTGGAAATACGTTAGATAGGAACAGCGCTCTGTGTATATTTTTAACATAAGTTTTTCATTGCTCACTTTTGGTTATATTTGAAGGAATATTTTTGTATATTCCTCAATTGTATAAATGAATACAAACGCATGAATATGATGAAATCTTTAGGTATTCGGTATTGAAGTACCTACCGTCCGTAGTACCTGATATTTTGGGTCTAATTTTGATTTAAATATGGATTAACTGTTAAAAGTGCCATACTGTAATTGAGGGATCTAAAAAAACACATCAAACATTACCCGACACAAAAACCCGACTTCAAATTACCCGGAATGGGACCAAATTGAAATGGGACCACTCGGACAGCTTTCCATTAAAAAAAAAATCATATCGGTTCACGCAGTTCAAAAATATGACCTTTTGCCCGTGGTCCCAGTAACATGTCCCACTGGTGGGTCAACGGGTAATTTTCTTTCCCTGTAGACCCACTGCACCAAGTACAAGCATAAGAGAAAACATACAGTAGAATGGCCGTTTTTTGAAGTCGGTTCAAAACCGCCTCTTTACGTAGTTGTACGCTATTTTGCATCACAGATACAACTCCAGAATGTCTGTATCAGTTTTAAGATAGAGTAGACTTCGCCGATCGACACATTCAACCAATCATATCGCGATAAATGTCGGTCACGTGACCGTATTGACAAATTTTTTTAATTATCCGCGATATAATTGGTTGTATGTGTCGGTCGATTAGGCGTTTTAGGGGTGTTTTTACCATATTATCAGTTACAGGTTTATATTGTATTTCAAAGCAATGAGTTTGCTTAAACTATACTTTAGATATAACTTATAAATCACAAAAACTGAATTATCATTGGCTGGACTCGAACCCACGGCCTTTCCCTAACAAGGGTAATGCTCTGACCACACCGACATCATCCAATCTTTGCTTCATATATAATTTCTAGATCGCGCTATTAAGGTCCACCTATCGAATAGGGTACTACTACACAAAGAATCCCATCGTATGTATGTATATTGTATTCAATATTATTGTCTATATGTTAGTTATTTTTAATTATCAATTGAATCACTAATAGTAACAGATTTGTGACGTCATTACTGACATTTAATAAAAAGAAGGTGATTTAACAGTCACCTACCCCCATTGTGCTAAATTACCGGTCAGCAGAAGGTGGTTAATTTCTATCTAATCAGTTAAATATTTGTTTTTTTTTTGGATTTAGTAGTATCAACCGTATGGCACGAAAATAACAGTAAATCTGTACATAATATTATATATAATTCACAAAATATTACATTTAGAAATTGGAAAGAGTTAAAAATTTTATAATAATGGTAGCTCTCGTCTGAATGTTTTTTTGCTGTACCAAACTTCGACTGTATTAGGAGCTGATAATACATATTCTATTTATATAACTTTACAATATGAATCACAAAAACTATATATAGTCTTAGGCTGGACTCGGAACTAGCGATACCATACCATAGTAGTAAGTTCCTCAACTGCCGGTAGATGGCGCTCTGGCGACGCCCTAAGTCGCGATATTAACTCAATGTGATCACAAAATTAGATCTGTTGGGCTAGTGGTGTCTTGGTCAGTTGGTAGAACGTTCTTCCTGGAAAGGGATCAGTCACTGGTTCGAGTCCAGCCCAAGACTAAAGTTTTTGTGATTCATATTGTATAATTATAAAAGAAAAAGTTAGCATACTTCATTGCTTATAAAATATATAATTGTAAACAGTGTAAATGTTGAAAATTATCGTTTATAATTTTTTTGTGGAATCATTCCGTGTTTGTTATAAAGTGGCATTAATTTAAATGTATAATAATTATTAATTATAAGTTGAAAGCAAATCTTTAATCAAAATGACCGAGTCAGTGTAAAGATAAAATAATTCCAGTAACTGTATTACTTATAGCGCTATTCCATTATGCAAGTCTTGCAGGCAAGTGTGACGTCACAAGTAGTTATGTATACAACTTGCATAAAGGTTTGTGCACTTGTGACGTCATACTTGTATGCAATACTTGCATTATGTAATAGCACCTTAACTTCATTCTTAATATAAACGGGTTGAATAAAGTAGGTTATGTCAATTTGATCAACGATTTAGCGTTTATTGTTCATCTGTCTGTTTGATCACAACAGTTTATTGAGAACTAGCGGACGCCGATATACACAAAAACCTTCCTCGTAAACCACTCTATCCACTGGTGTAAACCGCATCAAAATCCGTTGCGTAGTTTTAAAGATCTAAGCACACATGGGAAACGGGCGACTTTGTTTTAAACTATGTTATGATACATTGAAACGTGAAGAAACTGTTTTTTTTTTCTTATTATAAACCAGAATCCTGTTTCGGTGATATGAAAACTATACGATTCTGACTGTGATCAAACGGTCCAACATTAACTTGTACATTAAGTATAAGATAAATGTGTTAACACTAACTAGTCTTAGAGTATTTGTAATGTATCTCACTGGATTTATTGTTACTACGATGTAAAGTAAAAAAAAAAATAAAAAAATAAAAATCAGCTAAAATTACCTATATTATAGTTCACTGGATGTAACTAAAACCAGTGAGTATGTCATCAAAATTATCTTTATCATAAACAAAAGCAACACCGATTTTCTTCCATACAATGTTTTCATGTATGTATACTTCATGTCACGTAAGAAGAACGCTGGACGAGAGCGGAGGGGTGTGTTTGCGCAGCGGTACTCTCACTCTTGCCACCATATAAATCGCCTACTGCGCAGCGTGAAGGTCAGCGTTTTTTTTATCTGACCAATAGAATTGGCAATATTAATGTCCGTTTCTTTTTCTGGTTTATTTAACTACATCAACATTTATTATATTATTATTTAGAATGTAAAATTACGCATCTTTCAAGTTACATCAAAGCATTTTTTTGAAATCATCATCATAGTGATCATGGTGTTTTATATTTTATAATATGACTGGCTTTGCAACATGTCATCAGAGCAAAATGTCTCTCTGTATGTAGTACCTACTATTTTTACTTTACATATTTAACATTCATTTTGGGATATAACCTAGGCGAAAAAGTAGTTCTGCGAAAGGGACATTCTGAAATACATGCTTTGTGCGAACGATATTTTGAGAAAGATGCGTTCTGCACTAGTGACATTTCGAGAAAGATGCGTTCTGCACTAGTGACATTTCGAGAAAGATGCGTTCTGCACTAGTGACATTTCGAGAAAGATGCGTCCTGTACTATTGACATTTTGTGACAGATGCATTCTGCACTAGTGACACTTTGAGTAAGATGCGTTCTGCACTAGTGACATTTCGAGAAAGATGCGTTCTGCACTAGTGACATTTCGAGAAAGATGCGTCCTGTACTATTGACATTTTGTGACAGATGCATTCAGCACTAGTGACATTTTGAGTAAGATACGTTCTGCACTAGTGACATTTCGAGAAAGATGCGTCATGTACTATTGACATTTTGTGACAGATGCATTCTGCACTAGTGACATTTTGAGTAAGATGCGTTCTGCACTAGTGACATTTTGAGAAAGATGCGTTCTGCACTAGTGACATTTCGAGAAAGATGCGTTCTGCACTAGTGACATTTCGAGAAAGATGCGTCCTGTACTATTAACATTTTGTGACAGATGCATTCTGCACTAGTGACACTTTGAGTAAGATGCGTTCTGCACTAGTGACATTTCGAGAAAGATGCGTTCTGCACTAGTGACATTTCGAGAAAGATGCGTCCTGTACTATTGACATTTTGTGACAGATGCATTCTGCACTAGTGACATTTTGAGTAAGATACGTTCTGCACTAGTGACATTTCGAGAAAGATGCGTCATGTACTATTGACATTTTGTGACAGATGCATTCTGCACTAGTGACATTTTGAGTAAGATGCGTTCTGCACTAGTGACATTTTGAGAAAGATGCTTTCTGCACTAGTGACATTTTGAGAAAGATGCGTTCTGCACTTGTGACATTTTGATAAAGATGCGATCTGCACTAGTGACATTATGAGCTAGTGGCGTTTCTGCGAGAGACATTTTGCGACGATGATATTTTTAAACTAAGCCAAATATATCCTCAGTATCGTAATATACTTATAGACAGGTGTTTCTCTTCACGTATAAATGTAAGTTGGTGGTATTTTCTATTTCGCACCATTAATCAATGTCAATGGAAGTTTTGTGATTAGATAACTTTATTTTTTAATATAAAATATTTAGTGCAATAATGTCTAGCTCAGAGTTTCTAGTGGAAATAAATACGTTATGAATAATTCCATAGATTTTCTGTTTTTAAACCCATTAGGTATGCTACCTTGTTTGCCTAGTTTTAAGTAACTTACCCACGGTACAGAATAGGTTGCTACATACATACAAACCGTCACGCCCCTTTTCTTATTAGGTTAGGCAGAGACTATGGAATTCCACTTGCTACGATCCTGGCATACTTCTTTCACTTCTTCCACTATAGGTTGCTTGCTAACATATTTAATAGATCTTTTTCTAAATCATAGTTTTAAACTCAAGTAATAAAATTAAAGATGATAATGAGCTAACTATTTATAGTTCAATTATATATATATATATATATATATATATATATATTTTAATTAGATATATATATCTATACATATATTATATTTATGTACAACACACAGAGAAAAAACAATAAGAAGAATACAAAGAGAACTCCTCCTTGTAGATCTCACCTCATGTACCGCCTAAACTTTCGCTCCCACAAAACCGATTTCTACTCCTATTCCTTTACCGTTCATGCGGTCAGGCTGTGGAACTCACTACCCCCTGATATACAAAGCTGTAAAACTCTTCCTCTCTTTAAAAGTAAAGTCAAAACACATTATCTGTCCTCCTTACCCTAGCTATATATGGTAGTATATGTATATATTAACAACCGACTTCAAATTACCGAAATGGGACCAAATAATGGTCGGAATGGGACCAAATAATGGTCGGAATGGGATCACTTGGGAAGTAGTCTCTTATATATTTAAGTATATTATAGTATATATTTATCTATGTATATATTATAGCACCCATAGTTTATGTAGGTTTATTTATTTACTTGCACTGCACACACTTAGCCTTTTCACTCTTACTACTTACTTTCCTTGTATGCTCACTTTATTCTTTTGTACTTCTGTTTCTGTTTATTTTTTTTGTGTGTATGTACAAAAATTATAAAAAATAAAAAATATAGAACAGTGAGCAGTTAGTACAAAGGCACTACTTATTCCTAAAGGAATCTCATCCAGCAGGCCTGAGAGGAGATGTAAAGGAGACAAGGCAACTTGTGTGCAGTGCAATAAAAATAAACTCACATAAACTAAAGGTGCATTATAATATATCCATAAATAAATACATACTATAATATACTTAAATATATAAGAGACTACTTCCCAAGTGATCCCATTCCGACCATTATTTGGTCCCATTCCGACCATTATTTGGTCCCATTTCGGTAATTTGAAGTCGGTTGTTGTGATAATTTTTAAAGGGTATTTTTTTTTAAATATGCATGGAACATCCAGGAATACAAACGTTCTTGTTTATGTATTTATGCTTTTGTGGGATTATTCAGTTTAACTTGAAGACAAATACTTACAATTACACAAACAATAGTAGATTGCTCGGACCGTAGAGATAATATAAGAGGTATGTAACATTTGTCCTGGCCGACGGCATTTTGATAAGAACGACAGAGTGGATATTACTTATTAAAGTGTCCGGTAACGGCAATAGGCTTGCCACCTATTACGTGGGACCAAATTACTGGCAAAATATGGGTGTGGAATGAATGCACCACTGCCTACCCCTCGGGAATATAGGTGTGATAATATGTATGTACCTACTTCGGAAGTCATCGTATTTCCGAATGTAACCTAATATTAGATAATTTCCATGTTCATTAATTATTAAATTTATCACAGCACAGAATAGAGAACTATACATAGGAGTACGTAGCTAGTAGTAAGGGTTTATTCGGTTCAAGTCAGATTCTGTTTAAGACTGATTCTGTTGACGACAGATTCGCTTTAAGACAGAAATACAGGTAAGTACAAAATATTATAATTATTTATTACAAAAATATATAATATTAAAAAAATTATCATGCGCTTAGTAGGGCAGTACCTAGATACTATTCCCTATTCTGTGACGTAGGTACCTACCTAAATATAGCCACAGAATAGGGAATAGTACTTACATAGGTAATAACAACTGCATGTATATTTTATACATTTATTTTGTATGGAATGTTTGTATGTATTGTATTTATAATCTATTAATTATATAGGTATATGTATGTATATGTAGGTGCATTCGTAGTATGAGTATTTATTTATGTAAGTATTTACTGTATTATACAATTCAACCTACGCACACTTCAAGCTTTTTCTACCAAGCGTTTCCTTCCCCTGGCCCACTGGAAGAGATTTCTTTTGAAATAAGTAGTGCCATTGTACTATACCTCTATCCTTACTATTATTCGTCTCGTAAATAAAATAAAATAAACAACAATAACTTTAATTTAGAACTGGTACGTATTTTATTGTTGTTTTGTTACAGTGTACCTAACTATACCTACTGCAAAATTACCTAGCCTTTAAATAACAGGGAAGTTAAAAAAAACTTCTATAGGTACCGACTTCCAAAAAAGAAGTTCGTATGTTTGACGCGTATGTAACTGAAATTAATATGTTTGCGGTTGACTGCTTCGGTGGCGTGGTCGATAGTGCATCGGCTTTCGACTCCGGAGTCTCGGGGTCGATTCTCGGGTCGAATCCAATATTTGTGTGATCCACAAATGTTTGTTTCGGAGTTTGGGTGTTTTCTATGTATGTTATGTATGTATTTATAAATATATAAGTATGTTTATCAGTTGTCTAGATTCCAAAGCACAAGCTTATAGCTCCATTTCAAGTCAGTCAGAAAGATATTTCATTATCTGATAAGTATAGCTGTTTCTCTGTGTTGAACTGGCCACTCTCTTCACTGCTCGAACTTGCAACTGAACCTCTTTAGAAAATAACCATTATTTTGTTTCTTAAACGTATTTCCTTCTTATAAAAAATATAGGTAGATACCTACGTGCTGTAAATTATCAGTCGTACCTGCGACTTGTAGCTTAAATTTTAATTATAATAACAAATATATGGCAGTAACTACTCTATGTAATTCCAATCAGATGGATATCCCATGACAAACGAAACTCGACGATTCCCGAAGTACCTACATTAGAAGCACTACACAGAGACGTGTTATATTTGTATTTAACTTATCATATACTGTATAATGTACATGTCTAATCTATAGGGTGAAATGGAAAATTGCCCCATCGCGATCCACGTCGATAATATTATCAGAGTTTAAAATATTGCTTATGAATTCCATTTCACCCTGTAACCTACCTACATATATATTAGCAATTGTATATACTTATCATAGATTAGCAAGCTATTATAATACAGCTAGATAGATACCGAATAACTTTTATCAATGCACAAGACACCCCTGGCACTTCTCCAATATTCTACAACTATCATAAATTCTTAATATAGAAATTATATTGACAAATCCGATCACAATCTTGTCGTAATTATTTTATCATTACCAATAGTATAAAATACTATAAAACAAAGCCGCTTCCGACCCTATGTATGCTTAGATCTTTAAAACTACGCAACGTATTTTGATGCGGTTTTCACCAATGGATAGAGTGGTTCTCGAGGAAAGTTTTTAGTATATAATTTGCCAAGCGGGCGCAGCTGCGGGTGTCAGCTAGTTAAGTATAAAGCATTGCTATATAGGCTCCCACCCACCAATATTTTAAAGGTCTATAGTCTATACCAACCTCACCTGTAGGTAGGGCTAGTACCTGCAGCCAGCGTCGACTTCAGTCGTTAACCAATGATATATCATTTTCGGCAATATCACTGGTTGAATAAATCGACTTTTGTCTACACTGCCGTGTTCATAGGGCTGCAAGTGAACCTGCTGATCTACGCACAAAACAAATAGATGGGGGTCTGGTTAGCGGCGATATGCTCACGCCCTGTTATTTGGCACCAACAAAATTATTGTGAAAACACTCTTGATAAATATGCCTTTACATATTGGTTTCGAGAAGGGCATGACGGGCGATAGGAATTGCAGTCTCCCTGTCCACATACTGTAGCATGTTACAAGACCAGACGGCGGATCGTGCAACTAATAGATAGGTTCCTTAGCAGCCATTTACTACTAAACGATACCAAAACATGCCACTATTAAATACGTGTGTAATACCACCGTAACGATTTGATAAGTCGGTATAGTGCCAAAAACTACCCAGTGTGATGCCAACCGCAGTAGAGGGTTGACGGTCCGCGCCATAACAACCTCCGCCAATTTAATATTTCCCGCATATTCGACTTTCGGATCCAAAGTGCCCTTATGAAGAAAACAAAACACGTGACCTGTCTTCTTAATTTACAAGCAACATTAGCGTGTTCTGAGGATAATAACTTTTATAGAATACCAAGTAAGTACAATGGTTAAGTATATTATAATAGGTAAGTACTAGCAGACACCCGCAGCTTCGTCCACGTTCTAAAATTAATGTAGCCTAAGTTACTCGTTATAACAGTACTTACCTATATGCCAGTGAATGGACGTTTCGATTAAGTTGGGTCCATCAAAGAATATTTTGGTGAATGGTGCCGACCATGGGTTGGTTAACTCAGGTTACCGTCAAGCCGGGACCACGTGTGTTTCGTGATGTTTTCGGTTGGTACTATATAGTGATATTGGGGACAAACGACAATAGTTATACAGCCTTCTGGTAACATTTCCAGTCGGCTATCATCCAGAGGGATATTTCGCCGCCTGTTGTAAATAAATATTGTAAGAAAGTAGTGTCTAGTAAATTAGGTATTAGTAAAACAACTTAAAGCATTATAACATAGAAGTCTGACTAACACGATACTATCAAATCAGAGTTCAGGAAAACTATCATTACTGGATTCGATAGTGCCTTCATAAGCCCGAGGCACTGTGTTTCCACAGACCTCGGAGGGAGCCGCTTGTGGAAGCCAACCTAACCGTAGGGAGCGTTGGTACTGATCGAGCCCTCAACCGATAGAACTTCGAATCCCATTTCCGAAGTTCGGTCCCCAAAATAAGAGGACTCAACGCTCCCTGTAACAGTAGGAGACTGTACCTGGGGATAGAACATAGCATGGCCATAAATGGGACTACCATAACGGAAATACTGACAGCCAACAACGTGTGTGTTCGTAGCTGACCGTTGAAGATTTGACCGTCAGTATTATAAGAGAGTACGATCTCCATAGAGGCTGTAAGCCGGAGGGGTCCAGACTCCATGGGACCAGTACCATTGAAACAATGACCTTCGCTTCTGGAGGAGCCATATGCCAGCGACACGAAGGATCGAGTTTCAGCGGTCCCAGGCATGAGCTCATGGAGAGCTATAAAGTGCACCTTGAGCACCCAAGACAGGGAAACGGAACTATCGCGGCAGTGAGACCGGTCAAGTCATGGAGGAGTGGCTGGAGAGGTAACACAGTGACCTCGCCTACCGTGCGTTGCAGAGATAACCTGGCCGTGAGGTCGCGCCCCAGTGTCAACACTGTGAGGCTCGCAGTGGATGAAGATACGGCGCTACATACGTTGTGTTTAGAGCTCCCAGCGTAAGTCAACGCCGACCGGACCTAGTTGTCGGTCTAGGTATGACTTCCGAGCTTTACTGCAATGGTCCGTGAAATAATCACGAAATGTCCGGTTAATATTTGAAACATATAGTTACAATTTTTATTAGGATAATTTTGATCTACCAACTACAAATTTTCGAAATAGCCTTCAGAGGCACCTCTGTGGTACATACTGTGACTTCTATCTATCTACACCCCCAAGGTACACAATAAATGCCCTGCTACGAGTATACCTACCTATTTAGTAAATCATTAAATCAGTCACTAAGACACATCCATAAAACATTACTGTTGTACTTAATGGATTATAAAAGTCATAATTCCACAACAAATCTTATGCAATGTGTCTCGCCTCGTCGACGCCTGTTGGCGCCAATTTCCTTCGGCCACTTGTCACTCAACCCCATACTCCTCATGACTAGAACTTTAACCCCATCAACATTTGATCTATAATAACGGTCACTAACTTTGAAGAATATTAAAAAGGTTATACATAATATTTTTGTGTATAACTTAATATAACACCACATAATAATCATTTTGGTGGGTCTTAATGTATTTCGGGAGTCATCGTTTTTCATATTCATCAATTTGGAAATATATACCTAGAGTTGTTACTGCCCCTTTTCTATTTTTAATTTATACCTGCCTATCTGTCTCTGTACTGTTATAAATTTATACCTAAACATTTGAATGGGGAAAAACTGCTTAAGTGCGTCTAATACTTTTAACAAGAAGGAAATGCGCCCAAGAAACTATACAATGGTTATTTTAAAGCCGTGTGCAGTTGGAAGTTAGGGCGATAATAGAGATGAAAGGCAATAATTGAGTGCTAAATATAAATTACTGATTCATGATGAATGAAAAACACCTATGACGTTGGGCTATATTTGGGACTGCTGACTTCTCCTTCGTCAAAAAAAGCAGACCTATTGTGGCAATTATTTAACCCTTAATGATTCCTGTATTGGATAGAAACAGGCGTTACTTGGCGAAAATCCATGACAAAACAATGGTAAGTAAAATGTTTTTAAGAAAAAACCTTTTAAATTTATATAATAGCATTAATTCTTTTTATTTTAATTAAGTCTCGTTGAGTATAGCTAAGATCATGAGGGAAAGTAGTATATTTGTTGCTTTTAGATCTCAGAATACCTTGAGGGAGCTATGTAATGGCAAGGATTCGGTGTCGGTCTCACGCAGATCAGGTGTTTATTTGTTGAGTTGTGATGAATGTGGTTTGAAGTATGTGGGACAGACTGGCAGGTCCTTCGATATTAGATATAAAGAACATAGAGCGGCGTCCCGCAATGCTTGGCCTGATAAGTCTCTCTTCGCGAAGCATCTTCTTGACACTGGTCATTCCTTGAACAATAGTAACACTTTTAAAGTTTTACGTTTATGTGAGAAAGGGTTCAAGTTAAGTGTTTGGGAAAGGCTAGAAATAATTAGAAGAGATGCGGACACCTTACTCAACGAACAAGTAGATTTTCACACATCTCCCTTACTTAATCTATTTACGAACAGATAGACACATTAATTGTTGTTGGTTTGTGTGTGTCATTTGGGTTTCTACGCAACTTACGAAAATATAGTAATTAAATCAAACAGATAAGGTCAAGTATTGGTGAATACCTATTTTTGGAACTTAGTTAGCATGATCTGAGGTTTCTACCCACATTAGTTATTGTAAAGAATCCTACATCGCGATAATGAAATTTGCACGCGTTTACTTATAAGCAAAAACGTTCCAACCACGAATTTTGCTGTTCTCTCTGAGACAGTCTTGATAATGCCTCGTTTAGAGGCGAAACAATTGTCGACGTTTTGTTGTCCTTTTGATTCTGCGAAAAATTAATGCTATTATATAAATTTAAAAGGTTTTTTCTTAAAAACATTTTACTTACCATTGTTTTGATTCCTGTATATTAAATATGTTAATAATGAATGTTTGCTGTAAACTATTTAGGGTATGATGAGGCTGACATGCCCGTACAAAATCCTCGACAAAATAAAAGAGAGAAAAAAATAGTTCGAGCTGTGAAGGAAATGCTTGAATAGTCAAGCGTTGAACATAGGTACAGAAACAGCAATATTAGATGAACAAATATCTTAATATGAAACGATTAATAACCGGACAAATATTAATTTCAGTTACATAGGTTAAGTATGCGTCGAATATAAGAACTTCCTCTTTTTTTTAAATCGGTTATAAAAGCATATTATTTTATTTCTTGGGCAAATCTCTCTTAACGCAAAGCTCTCTTATGTTCATAGTTTTGTTAACATTCGTGTTTATTAAAACAGATAAGAATTTTACAACTCTACCGTGGTAGGTAAAGTTCGCGAGGCGTAAGGTGAGCTTTGCATTTGTGTGAGTGCACGGACATGAACGTATATGTGACACTGTTTTACTCAACATATGTTGTACACACAACTACACACAAGTTTTTAACTCTACTTTCCGTGAGCACTCACACAAATGCAAAGCTCAGCTAAGGCCTCGCGAACTGTATATTGTTATTGTTACACACGTGATAAATTTAATCAAACCTAAACATTACATGTAAGGCTGAGGCCAATGAGCAGGGTATTGGTTGTACTGTAAAAAGTTATCAGATCTAATGGAGAGCCAAGCTCCTAACTATACACGTCCTAACCTAACAATTTCCCTCATCTGAGTGTATAGTGCTGTGTGAGTCCGTTTTTTTTAATTCCGCGAGACCGTGGCCGTTCCCATGTCCATTACTGCGGGTGTCTCTGGTACACACCAGAAGGTATTTCCAGTGGCACCCGGCAGACTTTGGCCACCTGCATGGCCTCTTCGGGGGTTTGATCCGGAAACCGAACGAACTGGTTATCCGCCAGGTCTGGCCCCACACTCGTGAGATGCTCGACGAGGCGTTCCGCGGTAATTCGCTCAAAGAGCTTACACACCTCCTCGAGCAATACGATCGGACGGTATCCCGACGTTGAGTCCACCGGCCGCCCCGGTTTCCTAATCAGGACCAGCTTCCCCGTCTTCAACAATTTGGGAAAGCCTTTCGTGGCATGCGCTAAAGAGCCCCCTCAATCGAGACCCAAATTCTCCGAGGGCCAGGACCCATGCACGGCCAGGAATGCTGTTGGTGAGTGAGTCCTTGTTTTAAGTTCTCAACAAACTCTATAATTTAAGCAGAATGTACTGTATTCGGTGCCCGGTAATTAATGACTAGGTATTGCAAGCCTATTGCTCCCTATTACGTGATGGGGACTAACAAAATTACCTGGATATAGAGGGAGCTGCCCGCTGAACCTGAGGAGGGTGATAGACAGCTACCTTGGGGAAAGAACAGTCCACGTCCGGTATGCTGGAGAGGAGTATTCCAAACCAACGAACATAGGCTGCGTTCAAGGTTCAATAGGAGGACCCATTTATGGAAGCTTTGGACCCGCTCTTCAAAGGCCTAGACAAAAACGGCGACTACGTGATGGCATTCGCCGATTATGTCGTCTTAGTAAATAGAAAAATATACTGAATAGAAACAAGGAAAAGGGAGAATTTTCCCAAATATACAACAATATGTAAATACAAGCAATAAAATAAGATAAGTATTATTATATTAAGAATACATTAAGAAATAAGATAGATAAGATACTTTGAAATAGATAAGTAAGACCATAATACCATAATACCTACAAGAATGAAAACACAATGTCGCATTATTAACCCTTACCATAAGAAATAAATAAAGAAAACAATAAAAGCTAGAGAGAATAGGTATAATGTGGGAGTCCCACCCACTTAAGACTGAAAGAGATGAATGAAAGAAAGAAATAGTATGAAGAATAAAAGTGCGAGAGGAATACGAGAAGAAATGGAATGACATCTTTGTCATTCCATTTCTTCTTAAGTGGAGTCTTTTTAAGGGGGTGTATAGTATGTATAGTATTTTTCATCTACCAATCAGATGCTTTTAAGTTTTAAAATTTCGCGTTTCATAATCTGTATTTAATTTTTACTTTAACACAATGTACGGCGTCTATATGTAAGACCACGGGACGGTATAACCTGGTCGAAACGTCAGGCAATAATAGGTACCTATGCATACTATTTCGTATTAATTCCCGTTTTAAAGTAATACATAGAACAACATTTGCCGGAGTATGATTTTAATGGTTAGTTTTTTATTGTAGGTAGCTTATTCCGAACAGATAGTTCTCAAACAAAACATGTGACGTCATCATGAAAACTTAGTTACGTAAAGTGTGACGTCAAAGAGTTACGTAACACCCGCGTGTGCCATATAAAATGCGCTACACAGAAACTCAACAGCTGAATGAATTTTATAATAAAACATGTCTAGTACATAGCCATTAGTCTTATTGTAATATATTAAGGTTCGTATTTGTGTAACAAAACATTTATTATAATAATAGCATAGGGTTAATGCCAGGTGTAGTTGGCTTGTTACATTATTTGGCCCTTGATCTAATTCATTGTGTCTAATAAATAAATATTAACTATTATTGTACTTGTATAAGACTGTCATGTGATGTGGAAATTGCGTAAGCTTCTCCAAAATATTTAAAATGCAAAGATAAAATACTCTTTATTGCACACGATAATTGGCACGGTAGCCAGCCCTAATGGGAAAGAGCAATCTCTTCCAGAGAGTATGGAAAGAGATGACAGCGATGGTATTTGTTCACTGTTTTCCTTGGTAGCTAGTAAATTTATAGCATAAATATTATCTCTATATATAAAATGAATCCCTATTTCCTTTGGTCACGCCATCACGCGTGAACGGCTGGACCGATTTCGCTTATTCTTTTTTTGTTGTGTTCGTAATTATCAGGAGAAGGATCTTATGGAAGAAAAAAAAGTAATGCGGAACAATAGAAAAATGAATGCGATACGAAGTTCGCCGGGACAGCTTGTAAATAATAAATATTTTAGACATCCTCACACAAGGTTAACTAAATAAATACTAAGTAAATGAATAAATATGTTAGGACAATTCACAGATGGCGTTATCTAGTCTCAAACTAAGCAGAGCTAGTGATATGAGTACTACATAAACTGATACAAATACTTATATACATTTTTATTGTGAATACATAGATATTATACATAGGAAACCCCCAGACTTCAGCACAATTGTATCTGCCTTCACATAAAGTTTGTCCCGACCGGGAATCGAACCCAAGACTCCGGGGTCGAAAGCAGATGCACTACCGACCACGCCACCGAAGCAGTCAACTAGCCCAAACTAAGCTATAAGCTTGTGCTACGGAATCTAGACAACTGATAAACATACTTTTATATTTCTAAATACAAACATATTATACATAGAAAACACCCTAACTCAGAAACAAACATTTGTGGATCACACAAATATTGGATTCGACCCGAGACTCCGGAGACGAAAGCCGATGTACTATCGACCACGCCGAACCAGTTAGAAGAATCATAAATGTGCCTAATGTGGCCTTCAGTCACACAAGCTTGAAAGTATATAAGTAGTTACCCTATATATGTAAATAATAGCGAGTAGATAACAATGTAGTTAAAGTATTGATTGGGATAATTACTATTGTTCTTTAGGAATTGAAGATACTTTATGTTTACCCCTCTTGTAATGGGTGTCATCGGCAGATAACGTACAAATAATAACATAGGTAGTTACACATAGATGCGTTGGAGTGATGTGATCAATACATACACACACATATTACGCCTGTATCCCCGAAGGGGTAGGCAGAGGTGCATCACACACCCACAATTTGCCTGTATTTTTGTCTCACGTAATAGGGGACACCGAGCACATTTATAATGGTTTATGTCCAAAATGGCCGAATGAATAAAAAGTAGCAGCTATATTGTAATTTTGAAAAAATAATTGAAACCCGTTGCCTAGCGATAAATTTTTTTTTTTTTTTTTTTTTTTTATATTTAGGTCGACAAATTGACGCCACCCGCCTGATGGTAAGCTGAGGCGACGTCTGGCAATTGAGGGCGACTCTCACAGTACACAGGAATACTATAGAGAGTGGCCCTCAACTTGACGACCCAGTAATGTGCATCTTCACGCTTCGCTTAAAGAGCCCAGGGTTATATGTTGGAGGAAACACGTGCGCAGGCAGGGCGTTCCAAGCCACCATCGTTCGGCAGAGAAACGATCGTTTAAAACGCTCGGTTCTCGCGAAGACGGTTTCCACGGTATGAGGGTGACATCTCTGCCCGGCACGCGTTGTTCGGGATCGGAAGAGAGAGGGTGGGATCAGGTTGAAGAGCTCTTCAGAACACTCACCGTGGTAAATACGGTAGAACGCGGCCAAGGAAGCAATTGTTCGGCGCTGGGCTAGCGGCTCAAGGCTTCCCGTTACCTCCGGACAGTCTATAATGCGAACAGCGCGTCGCTGCATAGCGTCGAGTGCGTCCAGCAAATACTTCGCGGAGCCGTCCCAGAGGTGAGAGCAGTATTCAACGCAGGGTCTAATCTGCGTTTTGTACAGCAGACACCTCTGGTGCGGTGTAAAGAATCGCTTTACCTTGTTCAGTATTCCTAGTTTCCGCGAAGCTAGCCCAATACATCTCTCAATGTATTTTGTGTTATTGAGCTCTCGCCGAACGTCTATGCCAAGGATGTCTAGATTGTCCTTCATTGGTAATATTGCATTCTGAAGAGTGGGTAGGGGAAGGAAAGGGGATTTTTTCGCTGTAAATGCACACGCCTGTGTTTTGTGGGCATTGAACTCGACCAAGTTCTCGGCACCCCATTGGGAGATACTGTCGAGGTTTCGGTCGAGATCACCCACGAGATGTCGTCTCTCCTCCTCTATCACAGATCGCCCCGCCGTCGGACGAACCGAGTAACTCCCGTGCAATGTACTGTCATCTGCATAGCAATGAATGTTGATGAAAGGCAACAAAATCTTACGTGTAATAATACGTATAATAATAATAATAAACCCACGATCTTTTGTACACCCACGATCTTCTGTCGTGAGACTGTACATTCCACGGAAGTGGGGGGTCGAGGCTTTTTGATTGCCAAGAACCTCCACAACCGTGAAGTGTACAGTCTGAGAGATTACTTCCTACAGAATAGGGTGTGACATTCATTGCGATGTTGTGAAGGTTGACAAGGGCCTGACACCTCTTTCCTTGGCTAACGAAAACTGGTGTAAACCAAAGGTGTTAAGTACTGAAGACCGTAGGGACGTATGGAAGAGCAAGGAGCTACACGGGCGGTTCTACCGAGTCTTAACAGGACCCGATGTAGACCTACTCGCATCGGTGAACTGGCAACGTTTTGGGGACCTCTTTGGGGAAACTGAAGGTTTTGCCTGTGCAATTGCAGATGAGGTTATCAAGACGAACAACTATCGGAAATACATCCTGAAGGACGGTACGGTCGACATTTGTCGAGCATGCCACCGTCCTGGTGAATCACTTCGCCATATTATTTCCGGTTGTTCGTATCTTGCTAGTACCGAGTACCGAGTACTTGCATAGGCACAATCAAGTAGCCAGGATCATCCACCAGCAACTTGCTCTTCAATATGGCCTTATTGAGTTTGAAGTACCGTACTATAAGTACACACCAGTGCCAGTTCTCGAGAACGGCCGTGCATTGCTCTACTGGGACCGATCAATCATCACGGACACGACTATTGTTGCCAATAGGCCCGATATCGTGTTGGTTGATCGGACCCAGCGTCGGGCAGTGCTCGCCGATATCGCCGCCCCGCATGACGAGAATCTCGTGAAGGTAGAGAAGGACAAACTTAGTAAGTACCTTGATCTGTCCTTCGAGATAATCGCCATGTGGGACGTAGACTCGACGATCATTGTCCCGGTGGTCGTTTCGGCAAACGGATTAATAGCGAAGAGTCTCGATCAACATCTCAAGAGACTCTCGTTAGAATGTTGGACCAAGATTCAGATTCAGAAGGCTGTTATCCTCGACACGTGCCCTATTGTTAGGAGGTTTCTCAGTCTGTAGGCTCTACCGCCGGTAGTTTGGGTCCTACTCCGCTACTGGTGGGTGACTATTTTTTATATTTTTAAATATGTTTGTATTTTTTTATATATTTATTTCAAAATGTAAATAATAGTTTTAAGAACGAATAAACGGAATAATAAATATTCTTGGACATTCTCACACAACGTCATCTAGCCCAAATATAAGTATATAAGTACTAGCTGTGCCCGCAACTTCGTCTGCGTGAAATAGTGACTTGGTAGAATTTTTAATTAATATTGTCATTAGTATGTAATAAAGAGTTTTTTACTACAACATAGCCCAGGAGCTTTGGCCTTCCATTTCTTTGATTGGCACTTGTTACATATTTGATCCATTCTACCTATATCAACATCATTTACTACAACATAGCCCAGGAGCTTCGGCCATCCATTTCTTTGATTGGCACTTGTTACATATTTGATCCATTCTACCTATATCAACATCATTTACTACAACATAGCCCAGGAGCTTCGGCCATCCATTTCTTTGATTGGCACTTGTTACATATTTGATCCATTCTACCTATATCAACATCATTTACTACAACATAGCCCAGGAGCTTCGGCCTTCCCTTTCTTTGATTGGCACTTGTTACATATTTGATCCATTCTACCTATATCAACATCATTTAACAGAGAATAGTCAAGAGCACAGTCATAAGTAAACGCTGAATTCAATAGATTGAATGGCCTGCGAGTTCTATTTATAATAGATCGTGCATTTTGTTGAGCTAATCGTCGGGAACGTTCAATGTTAGATTCCCGTTCTCGGTTAGCCAACGTTCGGGAATGTTGTACGGCTAAACGCTGAGAACGTTCAGCACTTGATTGTCGTTCTCAGGCTGCCACAGTTCGAGAATTTTGCGAGGCCATACGTTGATCACGTTCAGCGCTTGATTCCCGTTCTCGGTTAGCCAACGTTTGGAATGTTGTGCGACTAAACGCTGTGAATGTTCAGCGCTTGATTGTCGTTCTCGGGCTGCCACAGTTCGGGAATTTTGCAAAGTCATACGTTGATCACGTTCAGCGCTTGATTCCCGTTCTCGGTTAGCCAACGTTCGGGAATGTTGTGCGGCTAAATGCTGAGAACGTTCAGCGCTTGAATGTCGTTGTCGGGGTGCCACAGTTCGGGAATTTTGCGAGGCCACACGTTGATCACGTTCAGCGCTTGATTCCCGTTCTCGGTTAGCCAACGTTCGGGAATATTGTGTGGTTAAACGCCGAGAACGTTCAGCTGTCGATTCCAGTTCTCGGGCCACCAAAGTTCGAAAATGTTGTGTAACTAAGCGCTGCGAACGTTCTGAGCTTGATTCCCTTGCAAGACTTTGTTCATTGACTACTCGTTGAGAAGCCAACCTAGCCATATTTTCGTCAGCCGTTTCATTGCTACGCAGAAGTCGCAGTCGTTTCGCTGTAATAGCTTGTCGAGAAAGCCGAGTTCTTTTCCTAAGCATTTTATAATAATATAACCACTTATTTAATTAAGAAAAAAAGGAACACGCTAAAATAGCGAAATAAAACTCAATATTTACAAAATAAACCAAACGATACCTACTTTTTCTTTTTTTAAGTTCTTAGGTATTTCCTAAGAACTTAAAAAAAGAAAAAATTAACACGCTATAAGAATACAAAACTTATTTATTTACAACTATACCTAAATTTACATATAAACTAAAAAAGGAACACTCTATAAGAATAGCAGAACAAAACTTAATAATTTACAACGATACGATAAAGAACACGCCAAAAGATTTCATCATCATCTGCCTGCCCTTATCCCAATTATTTGGGGTCGGCGCAACATGTTTTCATCTTCCATACATCCCTGTCACACGTCATCTCCTCAGTCACTCCTTTCCTGGTCATATCCTCTCTCACGCATTCCATCCATCTTTTCTTGGGCCTACCTCGAGTTATCAAGCCGTCTACTTTCATACTTTGCACCTTTCTTACCACGTTACTTTCCTCTCTTCTCATAACATGTCCATACCATGCTAGCCGTTCGCTTCTCACTTTTTCATTTATTGGGGCAACTTTCAAACTTCCTCTAATATACTCGTTCCTTACTCTATCTATCCTTGTTACACCACACATCCATCTTAAAATTCGCATTTCCGCTACATGCCTTTCATCCGTCGCTTTTACAGCCAAACATGAAAGTCCATACAGGACCGCAGGCAACTTTCTCCGGAACGCCTGCGATTTTCGGTTTAAAGTTTATGCCAAAAAATAGTCGTGAAATAGTCGTATGAACTACAATAAATTTGAGCTACTTTAATTTGAAAAAAAAAAGTTTTCGTTTGCCCTACATTTGTATGGAGTACAGTCGTGTACAAAATTGGTAACTTCATATGATATTATTGTAAAATTTTCCGCTTAATATATAATATTACTTCCAATTAGACGTTTTCCATGCCAGCTGTTATAATTAAACAAAAAAAACAAACATTTATAATTTGTATCCTTATGTATTATGCTGGCCTGGGAGCAAAAGAAAAACATAGAATGGGCCAGTCCTAACTCGGGTTGAGTTGTGAGGGGTGTCGTAGAAGGCGACCGCGGGAGATTGCCTGGTGCATAAGAACCGGCACTGGTAGGCAGTAGGCACCCAACAGGCGGAGGGCAAACCGCCTACAATAACATTCCCAAGGAGGGTTGACGTCAGGCAGGCGGCCGGTCGTAAAAACTCATAGCCAAGACCTTTCGCAACACGCCAAAAGAATTATCGGAAAAAAATACTACAATATCATGTAGTACTTAGAATAGTACCTAAATTTTTAGAGAAATTGCAAAACAAAATACACTCGTAATAATGAGAGTTCGCACACAACAGTTCCGTAAGGAGCCGACCACGCGTCTGAGCCGCGCGGTATGGCACCTCGTAGGCCTAACAAACAGGCGACGGCCGGCAGTCAACTCACGCATGCGCAGTGCGCACTCCAACGTCGTCGCCCGCCTTCAAAATAGTGTACTTTTTGACTAAATCTATTATTATAGATTTAGTCAAAAAGTACACTATTTTAACGAATATCTTAAGAGATATTTCTCTTAAGATATTCGTTGAAATCAAATGATGTAAAGTACTAATTTGTTTTAAATTAAATTCTTATGACGTATAGCGTATTTGTTTGGATAAGGATTAATGTCGTAAGCATAAAAATAGCTTCGCAAACCATGAATTGTTTTGAATCAATTTTGATTGCTATAAATTACGTTATAGTGCGTTAACCCTAAGAGGTAGATATATGATATCGCGGACTTTTTTATAGAACTTTTTAAGGCAAATAAATTCGTAGTAAACAATTTTAACGTTACTTTAACCATTTAAGCAGCGTACGCCACGGAAGCTCCCAAAAGAAATAATTTTCCCCCGTTTTTGAAACATATTTCATTGCTCCTCCGCTCCTACTCGTCGTAGCGTAATGTTATATAGCCTATAGCCATCCTGGATAAATGTATTACATAACTTAAAAAGTTTTTTTCTAATCGGATCAGTACTTTCTGAGATTAGCGCGTTCAAACAAACAAACAAACAAACTCTTCAGCTTTATAATATTAGTATAGATAAGATTGTGCTATGGGATCTAGACGACTTATATATTTCTAAATACATAGGTACAAAAAAAAAAAAAAAAAAAAAGGTACATAATTATGCATAGAAAATACCCAAAATCCGAAACAAAAATTTGTGGATGGCACATAAAATTTGATTCGACCAGGAATCGAACCTGGGACCTCAGGGACGGCAGTCGCATACTCATACCACTGCGCCACCGAGGCAGTCAATTAAAGTCCTGGGCGTCTCGGACTATACCATACATAGTTCCATTATATTACATACAACTAGCTGAAGACCGCGGTGTGTACCGTTTACTCATGCCCCTTTCTCAAAAGTCCATACTTAATCATCATAATTCACTTTATCCATCCACTTATTTTCCCAACCCAATAGAGGTCGACTTTTCAGTCTAACTGGGTAGGGACTGAACTTAGATATTTACTATTAGGTATTAGGCACGTTCGAATCATTGAGTGTTAAGGTAATACCTAAGCATGTCGGGATTATAGACTCCCACCATGATTTTCTGGTCCCAAGCGAAAAGTGGTGAACAGATGAGACGCTAGCAAACGTAAAAGTTCTAATGTTAATAATTTGGATATACATACTCTTTAAGATTAAGCGGCGTGATTATATGTACCTATGTTCGTGTTAACTAATGGGTAAGCCTTACCTTAAAATGGCTGTGCTAAGATACACACATACACACATATCACACCTATATCCCTACAGGGGTAGGCAGAGGTGCATTACACACCCACAATTTGCCAGTATTTGTAGTCCCACGTAATAATTACGTGGGACTACAAATACTGGCAAAATGTGGGCTTAAATTGTAGGGCTTAAATTGTATTGCCGTCACCAGGCACACTATGTCCAAAATGGCCGAATGAATTTAATAAATAATAAAAAATAAATTTAATAATAAAAGTAGCAGCTATATTATAATTTTGAAAAAAAATTAAAACTTGCCTTGCGATGAAATGTTTACTAAAGGCAACAAAATCTTACGTGCCAGCCGCTTTGGCACCGCCAATTAAAGTCCTGGGCGTCTCGGATTAAGTGCTGATACAGCTTGCAAAACCGCATTGCAGTAGTCACAATAGGTTCGAGGTCGTGTAAAGAAATTATATCAAACCATTATTACATATTTATACATATACATATTTATTTAGTTCTCATAAGTACTCGGCAAGTAGTGTTTATTTGATCTGTGTAGCGGGTGCAAAATGCATTTTCCCGACATAAGAAAGGGCCGTAAAAGTACTAGGTATATAGGTATACCTAATTCTTGGCTGTTGGTGTTTGTTCGAACTACAGAATGGTACCTAACTGGTATTCTACTGTCTGCCCGGTAACGGCAATAGGCTTACCCCCTATTAGGTATATGGGATCAACTAAATTATTAGTAAAGAGTAAGTGTGTGGTTAGGGAAGGAAAACTCGACACAACACCCTGTACCAACCCGTCTATCTAGCGTGGTATATGTAGGCTAAATTCCTCCCCCTTTATGCGAGGCCTCTACCTACCTCCACGGGGATACAGGCGGATTGTATTAGATAGAATGGGTAGGTCTATGTACACGAAAGGTTGAGGCAGCAATGATATTCTATACTTAAGAGGCAGTGATAAAGCTACAACAGCAAATACCTTTTTAGCACAGAACTTTTTCACCAACGTCATGGAAATGTCAAAATCTACAAGCAAAGGAATTCTATCAACAATTTGGCCCCAAAATACATAAAATTATGATATCAACATTTATTAAGGAATACATAAATTACAGAAGTGCTATATGGAGTTACGTTGAAACTGTTCTGTAGTTGATGGTTTCGATTGTCGGCACTTGGTGAAACTTATAGTAATACATGCTAACAAAAAACACTTGTACACCGTGTGTTCTGTTGTACATTATATTGTATGTGATCTTTTGTTACAAATGTACAAAATTATATATACTATGCGTGAAACTATCTTATAACTGTATCAAAAATACACAACTGAGACAAAATACGGTGGGACTATAAATACATGTCAGGTAAGTTCTTAAGAGTAATATTATTTTCACTTATTCACAGATAAAATAATATCTACTATACTCCTCATCATCCACGGAGCCTTTACATACCCAGTTGAGAGCGGCTTTCCAGTTTAACTTCGTCGATGCGGCTGAACTTCGATATTTTCCGTGAAGAGACACTTTGATGATATCGAAGTTCTGTATTTATAATTATTATTATTTCCAACGGGGACGCCGGCAGCCGGACGGACGATCCACCCGCGACTTTTGCGGGCCATTTCGTCCATTTCCCCAGTTCTCCCCTTGGGGAGAGTGTGGTTGATCCAGCTCTCACAGCCCCCCGTCGAATCTTCCTGTGTCCTTAATAAATCTTATCATCTGTTCCACCTTCAGATTGCTAATATCTTTCTCGTTTAGTCTGTCCGACCCCAGGAGATCCCATCTGATCAATGAGTACATGGGGCATTCAGCCAACAGGTGGAAGCTTGTTTCTTCGCAAGTTCTGTATTTAGTACCAGTCGGATTTTTAGGACTCGCAACTATCAGTAACGACTGCCATAGATGTTCGTATGGCAACCGGGTTAATATAGGGTTAATATGTACTAATGTCTTAAAAAATGCTGACCCCTCTTAAGACCGACCTGGCTAGTTACGCATAACCTTTGGAATGTCTTAAGCTAAACGGTTGCCACTTAGCTACTACAAGCGCCTCCGTCTCTTCCTTAACTTAATCTTTCCTTAAATTAATTATCCACTGAGCCTTTTCCCAACATAAGGTAAGGGCATCTAATTCCGTGGTATTTTCACCAAATCTCGAAAGAACCTCAAAAATTAAGTATTCATTGTGCCTTTTTCTACATAAGGCTATTTTTATTAGAAGTGTAAGCTATCTTATTTTTGAAAAATACCATCAATTTGACTCTAAAAGTTCATTAAAACTGTTAAATTAATAAAAAAATCAAAACAGTCAGAAGCTCCTAATTTCGTGGTAAAAATTCTAATTCCGTGGTATTTGGATTCTAATTCCGTGTGTAAACATTATAAACGAAATGATGTGGAGAGAATAATACATGGTGTACAAAAAATGAAATGTATTTATTTTAGCTTTGTATTTCAAATCAGTCTCTATCATTTATGTCTAACAAAATAGAATCACAATTGGCAAGCATATTTATTTGTATCAACAATATATAGAACATAATATTATTATAAAACAGATATAAAATATAATTAATAAAGTAGTAATCGATATTTACTATACTTTTTGTATTCTTTGGTTTTATATTATAACAAGCGGACGCCCGCGGCTCCGCCCGTGTGGAATAGTTTTTCGTTTCCCAATTCCCGCGGGAACACATTCCCGGGATAGAAAGTAGCCTATGTATTATTCTGATATGTAATCTATATTATTGTAAAGTTTCATTAAAATTCATATGTAGTTTTTACGTGAAAGAGTAACTGTATGTATGAATGTATGGATGTTTGTTACTCTTTGTATGGACGTGCGAAGTAGAGACAGACAGAGAGAGAGAGAGAGAGAAGTACTCTCAATAGTAGATACTTACGTACAAACAATGACGCGAACAGCCGCCGTACGCACACACACAAATAAAAAAACACATTCATATAATAAAAGACACTTGTTGAAACATATTCCTAATAAATACATATTATTATCTTTTTTTTGGAAAGTGTTGAAAGAACTGGTGACATTTCTGTGCGGTGGTGGTCGTCAGAGGCGTCTCGTGACAATTATTTTATGGGTGTTCATAAAAAACCCGGAACGGTAGCTTATCCAAGTCTATACTTAGATAAGCTACCGTTTTAAATACCCACTAGCCGCCGCTGGTGGTAGTAATATCTTTACAATTTCCTAATAATACTAACACGTCGAGTAAAATAATGAACAGACTGTATATAACAGGTGTCAATACCACGGAATTGGGCCTCATGTAACCTAATTACCGTTGTAAATACCACGGAATTAGGTTTTATGATACAAAATCAAGTTTTCTAATTCCCAGGTATAAAAAATAAAAGATTTTTTAATATTATACATCTAAGTTAACGTTTAATTGCGATATCTTCGACATAATATATATAACATACTCATCGAGGGGCTCGTGGTCTAGTGGTAACTGACAATATTAATACATTGCAAAGGTTAAGCAACATCTAGTCAGGCCGGTCTTAGGATGGGTGACCATTTCTTAAGACACTGAGACTCCTCCGTGCCTCGGAGATCACGTTAAGCCGTCGGTCCCGGTTGTCATACGAACATCTATGGCAGTCGTTAGGGGTAGTTGGAGCCCTAAATCAAAAATCCGACCGGTCTAACTACAGAACTCGATACCGCCCATGGGTTGTGAAGGTCAGATGGCAGTCGCTTCACGGAAAATATCGAAGTTCAGCCGAATCGCAGTTAGACTGCGATACCAAGAGGAATACCTATTCCTCTTGGTCGGTATGGGCATCAGGCAGCAGTTTTGTCTGAAGTGATTGGAGCACATACACGATACAATCGCATTAGTTTAAGTAGCCGTTTTAGTCTCTCCGGTCGACTATTGAGGTCTTCAGGCCACATTACACACACACGATGCAAATTTTGCGTCTGTTTTATGTGCCTTCCGCAGCGACCAGAAGGTATTTCCAGTGGTGCCCGGCGGAAGAAGCGCATCTAGTTGTAATAAACTACCACGGGATCTTGACATAGACCTGCAGTGCGAGCACGGCGTGTCTACATATTGTCAGCCCACCTGTTTGCACCAATAATATCGTTATTTAACACATTTTTTGTCATTTTCTGCGATTTCTGCTCGTACTGCTGTTAATCATTAGCCTAGCGACAGTTAGATGGCTTTCAGCCGATTCTTACATCGACCGGAGGAACACCGACCAATTGGCACGAATCCTATATAATGAAATTATTATTTTCTTTTTGTTTTCAATATTTTATTGTTCTCTGTAAGTGCAACAAACTAAAATTTTGTTTACCTAAATGTTGGAGGTTTCTAAAAAGCGATTTGGTTATATTTATTTAAACACTCATATTGTTATTTAGTCTGTAACTAATCCTTTTGTAAAATTAAATAAATCCGTATAAAAAAAATATGAATTGCCATTCCTTTGTCTCTATAAAACTCTGAAATGGCTGGACCGATTTGGTTAATTTTGGTCTTAAAATATTCGTGCCAGCTCAGAGAAGGATTAAAAGGTTAATTTGAAGCGATACGAAGTTTGCCGGGACAGCTAGTAAAAAATAAATAAATCAGCGATTTGGATAAATCGCTTCGTACTCGTATATACGTTAAAGTCCACCATATGGTGGATTTTAAAATAACACACAATTTCACTAATTCCAGGTGTCCTAACTCGAGAATGAAACGCGATGAGTCGGTAAGAAGCTTCACGAGAATACGTCGCACGAGTTACGGCCAAGCGTCGGTGGTCCCCGGGTGGCGGCAGAACTCTCTGACTATCACACAGTTCGCCAGATCTTCTGCCTATCTCACAGAGAAAGCGTTAGAAGATCAGTCGTAAGTACTTACTGTCTCCTTAACTAATCGACATTTATACTGCAGCCCTATGACAATGTCAGTCACGACCCAAATCCCTGATGGTTTGCATAGCGTACAAAGGAAATATACTAACTTATAGGTAAGTGTTAAAAAGGGTCGACGACAGCCCTACGTGTTTAGGTAGCTCGGGGCTCGAGTTTCCCTGCTATCTCTTCTTGTACTGTGGTCATAGAGTCACATGCGCCTGTCTATTAGCAGAGGAAAAATAAAAGGCAATATCAATTATTGTGTTCTTTTCTAGTTACCTATGTCAACAATCGTATAAACGAGTTACTAGCGTTTATTATTTACCCCTCAATGTATTCTAAAAGTGGTTTTGTTAGGAGTAGGTTCACGTACCTAAATATAGTTGAGGTCTTCGAAACGTAAAACCAACGCACCAACCGCTAGACAACAGAGGCGCGGGCAGCCATTAATTGGATCCCTTCGCAGTTATATATAACCCACTATTTAGAACGGTAGTAGATGATTCCGTAATAATATTTTTATTTAATTTATAATCATAATACTCAAACTATATTTATTGACTTTTATAAATAAGCATAAATAAATATTGACTATTTAAAAAAGTCAATGAAAATCGCGACATTCTAGTTTCATTCCTATAGTTACGTGTAAATAGCTTTTGTAAACATATTTTCATAAAATTTTATATTTAAACTTATGAATTATTTAATCTTTAAACTGTATACCAGTGAACGTTAGTCCTCATTAGTGTTATAGCTAAAACAATTCATTTTATATTTATTTTTTCTTTATAGTGAAGAGGACAAGCAGTTTGCACCGCCAGTTTCTATCTTTCAATTAGTAAGTATAATTTAAAAAATACTTAAATTAAGGTAAGAAATTAAATTACTTATTTTATTAAATGTTAACATTTTTTACATAATAGGTACATACAACATAGATATAAAACAAAGTCCCTTCCGATGTCCGTACATGTAGTATCCTTAAATTAAACTATGCGGGGTTTATGCAGTTTTCTCTTACGAGTGTTTAAGAGGGGAAGGCGAAGCTACCGGACATCAAATATTATGGAAAGCTAAATTGGCTATCAACGTATTCCGGTCCCAAGTCATGCTCATCTGCACCGGCTGAGAGAAAGCCAGTGCTCTGGCAATAACAATCAAAGTTGTCGGTCACGGCAATAAGCTAGCCCCCTATTAAGTACTAATTATTCGTTTGTAGGCAAATGTATAAAAATATTTAATAAAATTCCGCAGGATTTGGTTGACATGCCTCTTAATAAGTTTAAAATAGTAGTGAAATAATGTTTGATGAAGAAAGGCTACTATAATGTAGACGAATATCTTAATGATAAAAATGCACGGTCACCCTAATCTTCTGTTTTTAGCCACTCGTACAATACAATAATAAATAATTGTAACACAATGTAAACGAAAAAATATTAAAAAAGAAAATGGATAATCTACCTGAGTTTCTTGCTGGTATCTTCTCAGGAGAACCAACTTACCGAACCAGCGAAAGAATAATTTTCAAATGGTTATTTATGTACTTAATTTAGTATTTTTATAATATTGCTTGACATAAAATTATAAAATTTTGACATTCATATGTGCTCTTTATGTGCCTAAACTGAATAAACGAAATTGATTCTTGATTCTTTAATTTTAACAGTGATTGGCGAAATTTGGGCGATATGAACGCTTCTGTCTACCCCTAAACATATAAAGGCGTGATCTTGTGTGAGTAGACATACATTTCTAACTAGCTCGTTGTGAGGTTTGCATTAAACAAATTAATTACAACGTAAATACCCAGATGCCCAGGGGTTTTCTGTAAACAAAACAAATGTTTCTGAATTAAAAAGAAGGGTACCCCGGGGTCTTATCAACGTCTTCGACGAGCATATGACCTAGATAGGAGTATCTTATAATAAGTATGTCAATTCAAGAAATTTCTTCTTCTTCTTTTAAAAACGTGGCTCCATCGATGTTCATCGATGATTTCGCCAATGTCAAGGTAATGCTTGATTAGTTGATAGTCCCGCACAGAAGAACTAGTTTCATTCTTGACTAGCTCCAGGTTCAGGAGAAGACGTTGTTCGGTATGTGAGTGTCTGGGAACCTGATTTTTGCGGAGCGCCAGAGGTAACCTAAAAAGCCGCCAGTCACGCGCTCAGCAAAAATTTTAGTGCCAGTCATTCTACTTACATGTGCTTATTTTTGTTCAAAAACTTTACAAAGGTGTATAGTGCGTTATTAAGTGTGCTTTCAGAATAATCAATAACTACCTACTTTTATTATTTGCTTCTTTATTCACAGTACAGATACGCAAAACCATGGGAAATTGTAATGCTGCTGGTTGCCGTGCTGACCGCCTGCATCAACGGTCTGTTTGTTCCCATGAGTGTCATCTTATATGGCGAGTTCACCTCACTGCTCATAGACCGCACGGTGATGACGGGGACGTCTTCAAAAACTGTCACGTTAAGCTTGTTTGGGGGAGGGAGAATACTGTAAGTTTTTTTTTTTTATATATAAGTTGAATTAGTTACGACTAAGGATACTATACTTACTGACTATTATACATACACACACACACACACACATATCACGCCTATATCCCCGAAAGGGGTAGGCAGAGGTGCATTACACACCCACAATTTGCCAGTATTTTTAGTCCCACGTAATAGGGGGCAAGCCTATTACCGTCACCGGGCACTCTTATAACTATGCTATTATTTCAAAATAGATGCTAACAACTGAAATAGTTAATTTTAATTGTTAGTTATTACAATTAGAGTATGTTTCTTGTATTTATTTTCAACCGACTTCCAAAAAAGGAGGTTCTCAATTCGACTGTTGTTTATTTTTTTTTATATATTTGTTTATATCTTCGTACTACGTGAACCGATTTGTCCTTCTATAGTGGTCTCATTTTTTGGACCCATTCCGACAATATTTGGTCCCATTTCAGTAATCTGAAGTCGGTTGTTTTGTCAATATTTGACGTGTATTTTTAATTATCAATTAAAAACCATTAATAGTTACTAATTCGACAGTTCAAATGTGTAACGTCATAAGTTTATTCGTTTATTTTATACAAATTTCTACGAGGTTTAAATTACTGCATGGGTGCGACATTTTCAGTGTTGCTGGCCTCCTCTGAAAACCAGCGCTGGCAAATGTGGGTCTGCCCACGTCAGCATAAGCTGAGAGGAGACCAAATTCCACGCAGATGTGGCGCGTACTAGCATACAACCGACGGCGACGGTTTTTTTTACTCTTACTTTCTCCGTGTTTATATATATGTGAGATGCTTATAACCGCCATATCTGTGCTTGTGAATTAAACATATTTTCTTTCTTTCTGTCTTAACCTCATGGTGTCATCTTTTTATCAACCTCATTTCGCAAAGACTCGGATGTTCCTTACCTGAGGCATTTCCTTAGAGTCCTGGGATATTCCTCGAAGATCATCCCCAGGACACTATTTGGAAGCCTGGACAGTAATGTACTATTCTTGTAGCACTAACGCGCCGAGAGAAGAGAACAGGCTAGCGCTGATTGATGACTCCCAGGCGTTCGGAATCGGGTGCTTGGTTTTATCCATTGGCCAATGTATTGTCGCGGCCATTAGTGTCGACATTTTTAACTTGACGGCTCTGAGACAGGTAATATTCTCTATTTATATTTTTTTTGTCCTCTCGGTAAGATAAGATAAATACTCTTTATTGTACATTGTACACAAGCAATAAATAGTAACGTATAACATACATGCCTTAAAACTAATGTACAAAGGGCGGCCTTATTGCTAACAAGCGATCTCTTCCAGGAAACCTTTGGATGGAAAGAGAAATGTAAGATATAATGTGGGTAGTGTACAATATATAAATAACTTAAGTAATAGATAAAATAAAGGTGGGGAAAAAACAAAGATGAGAGAAAGAGTAGTTTGCGAAAAATCCGATGAATAAAATAAATACATAGTAACCTACTTTTAATTCTTAAATACAAAAATATGAATATAATACATATATAATAGCCGCTGCCTTTATAGAGACATTGCTAAACGCTTAATCGATGCTTGACCAGAAGCCTGGCTATTTTCTGGCCCAAAGAATAAACATCGCCATCCAACGTGGCAACACAGCCAGCATTCTGGGCACCTTCCCAGTCGGCAATGAGGCGGAGGATTTTTTAAACGATATTTTGTAATGTAAATATTTTTAGTATATAATTATGTATATTGTAATTCTTATTGTAAATAACTATAATGTAGAGTGTATATATAAAATAAGTACAGTTTTTAATGACAGTTCTAACTACAGATCGTAAGACAATATTCTTTAGTCAAACGTATGAAAGATTTGGGTGCAAAGGGGCCCTTCTTACATCTATCGGGCCCCAGCGACCTCACCTGCTAGTGGCGCACCTGCTGATTAACGGACGAGGTTCGTATATTACGGTACCCATGTGGTGGCTTCGGCCCCTACGTGGATACCAGGTGGTACAACAGTGTTGGTCCGGGGGGTTACCACCGTGCAGCTGTGCTAAAGCCCCCCAAGTAACCCAGCCCAGGCTGGGTTGCGTTAGGGGTTCAGTAGCTGCACTGCCGGGCCCAGGGCGATGTATGGTGCGGCAGGCAGGGGTCCAGTGGGGGCGAAGCGGAGTCTAGTGTGAGTGGTGTGGGTCGATTCGCCGGCCAGGGAGACCCTTAGCAACGGCGTTGCCGCGGCCGCCCGCAACATAGTCATGGGGCCCGCCTGGGCCCAACCACCCCAGGAGGCTGCCCCACATGTTGCGCATAATCCTGATGTGGGGTCGCCGCTCCGGGTGGTAACCGGTGTGGGGTAGCGGCGGCCTTGCATCAGGAGGGTTTGGAGCCCTTCCGTCCGGCGGGTCGGCTCCGACCTAGCCACACGGTTCTAGACGAAGCTAGCCTCTGCACTTTGTCACTTACTGCCGCACCAAATGACGCCCTGTCTTCACGCTTCCCTATATCTCATCATGACAGTGCAACAAAGTTATAAACGGTACACAGCGGCCTCTAGAAACCCCACAAAGTCGATTCCTTTTGAGGTGGAGTTCGCGAATATCCGCGGACTCCATGCGAACCTCGATACCGTCCACCATCACCTAGAGACGGCACGGCCTTCTGTGATGTTCCTTACGGAGACACAGATACGCCGCCCTGACGACACGTCTTACCTCAGTTACCCGGGTTATGTCATGGAACAATTCCGCGACAAAGCCGGAGTGTGCGTGTTCGTTGTGGCGGTTGTCTGCGGCCGCCGGTTGCGCTGTCTAGAGAACCCCTCCTACTCCGTCCTTTGGCTGCACGTGGATCATGGCTCTATGAGCCAGATCTACGTGTGCGTCTACCGCTCCCACACAGGGGACACTGGGACAACAAGGCTTATCGAATACCTCAGCGAAATGGCTGACAATGCGCAGGTGCGGTTCCCGAACGCTGACCTGGTTTTCCTGGGGGACTTTAACGGTCATCACGTTGAGTGGCTGGGGTCCCTTAGGACCCATCATGCGGGACGATCCGCCCATGCATTCGCTCTCTCCCACGGGCTGACCCAGATGGTACAGGGGATCACCCGGATACCTGACAGGTCAGACCACACGCCCGCCTTGCTGGATCTACTGCTGACGAGTCGCCCAGCCGAGTACAGTGTGTCGGTACGCGCCCCACTGGGCACTTCCGACCACTGTGTGGTGCACGCCAGCTTCCAAGTGCCACCGCCTGCTCGTGCTGAACAAATGACTCGACGACTATGGCACTACTCGTCGGCAGACTGGGACGGTCTCCGCGATTACTTTGCGTCCGTCCCGTGGAGCCAACGCTGCTTTGTAGGGAAGGCGCCTTCGGACAGCGCTGCTGCCGTTGCTGGCGAGATCAGTCTAGGGATAGAATATTATATCCCTTTCACTGATGTCGCCAGCATCCGCAAAGCTCGCCCCTGGTTCGGGCGTGAATGTGCCGAGGCTGTCCAGAAAAAACAGTCGGCGTATCGCGCCTGGGTCAGGGCTCGGGCGGCACGTGACCCGAATGTGAACCGCCTCAAAGCAGCGTACAATAGGGCCACTAGGTTCAGCAAGAGGGCCTTCAAGAGAGCGGATGCCCAGCGCGTCGCGCGGCTTGGTCAGGAGCTCACATCCCACCCCACGGGCAGCCGTGGATACTGGCAACTGGCCAAAGCCGTACAGTCAAATTTTTGCCAACCCTCGCTGCCACCACTACGTTTTCCTGATGGATGACTGGCTCACAAATCCCAAGAGAAGGCGGACATGCTCGCAGACCTCTTTGCGGCTAATTCCCGCGTCAATGACCGTGGCCTGCAGCCCCCCGCCATCGCCAACTGTGGCCACACTATGCCTGATATTGTTATCAGGCAATGTGATGTACGGGCAGTGCTGCGGTCGCTCGACACGCGGAAAGCCAGTAGCCCTGACGGCATTCCGGCGGTGGTGTTACGAAAATGTGCCGCTGAGTTGTCTCCAGTACTAACGCGTCTGTACCGCCTGTCATACTCTACAGGGCTCGTGCCGGAGGTCTGGAAAGAGGCGAACGTACAACCGATCCCCAAGAAAGGGGATCGCTCTGATCCAGGCAACTATCGACCCATAGCTGTCACCTCAGTCATTTGCAAGGTGCTTGAGCTCCTTATCAATAAGCAGCTCATGCGATACCTGGAGGATCACTCGCTAATCAATGATCGGCAATAGGGCTTCAGGCCAAAACGATCAACGGGTGACCTCCTGGCATTCGTCACGCATGTTTGGGGTGGGGCTATGGAAAAGTACGGCGAGTCCTTGGCTATTAGCCTGGACATCGCCAAAGCTTTCGATAGGGTCTGGCATGCTTCGCTCCTTTCCAAGCTTCTATGGTCTACCTCCTCAACTGTGCAGCTGGATTGCCAGCTTTTTAAACGAGCGCCGAGTGCGGGTCCTCTGCGATGGCCAGTCTTCTCGGTTCTTGCAAGTGAATGCCGGGGTACCGCAGGGGTCCGTACTATCACCAACTCTCTTTCTTCTGCATATCAATGATATGCTATCCCTCGGGAACATTCATTGCTATGCAGATGACAGCACACTGCACGGGAGTTACTCGGTTCGTCCGACGGCGGGGCGATCTGAGATTGAGGAGGAGAGACGACGACTCGTGGCTGATCTCGACAGTATCTCCCAATGGGGTGCCGAGAACTTGGTCGAGTTCAATGCCCGCAAAACACAGGCGTGTGCATTTACAGCGAAAAAATCCCCTTTCCTTCCCCTACCCACTCTTCAGAATGCAACATTACCAATGAAGGATAATCTAGACATCCTTGGCATAGACGTACGTCGAGAGCTCAATAACACTAAATACATTGAGAGATGTATTGGGCTAGCTTCGCGGAAACTAGGAATACTGAACAAGGTAAAGCGATTCTTTACACCGCACCAGAGGTGTCTGCTGTACAAAACCCAGATTAGACCCTGCGTCGAATACTGCTCTCACCTCTGGGACGGCTCTGCGAAGTATTTGCTGGACGCACTCGACGCTATGCAGCGACGCGCTGTTCGCATTATAGATTGTCCGGAGGTAACGGGAAGCCTTGAGCCGCTAGCCCAGCGCCGAACAATTGCTTCCTTGGCCGCGTTCTACCGTATTTACCACGGTGAGTGTTCTGAAGAGCTCTTCAATCTGATCCCACCCTCTCCCTTCCGATCCCGAACAACGCGTGCCGGGCAGAGATGTCACTCTCGTACCGTGGAAACCGTCTTCGCGAGAACTGAGCGTTTTAAACGTCGTTTCTCTGCCGAACGATGGTGGCTTGGAACGCCCTGCCCGCGCACTTGTTTCCTCCAACATATAACCCTGGGTTCTTTAAGCGAAGCGTGAAGAGGTACATTACTGGGTCGTCAAGTTGAGGGTCACTCTCTATAGTATTCCTGTGTACTGTGAGAGTTGCCCACAATCACCAGACGTCGCCACAGCTTACCATCAGGCGGGTGGCGTCAATTTGTCGACCTAAATATAAAAAAAAAAAGAAAAAAAAGATGCAAGTGTTTGTGCACGCCTTACATGTAACGGAAGAGCGTTCCAAAGGCGGACTGCTTGGACAGTAAAAGATTTGTCAACGAAACGCGTGGAGTGCATGGGCATCTCCAGTATTATATTTACTTATAACTAACGTAACTTAAAGGAAGGTAGATACTGTCGCGGTGACACAGTACCTAATGATTCAACATGAGGCTCATCATCCAATGGACTGAATCTCATTTTAATTACACAATATTGATACGTAGAAACTTGGTATTTGCTAGGGAGACATAGGCAGTAACCTAAGCCTCGATAGACGATTGTTGATTGTTCAATAAAGTGAATTGTTAGAAGAACCTTGTCAGGTGTATTGATTAAATTATTTGTAGAATATATGTACAATTAAGTGAGTTTTTTATAATGTGTTATTTAAGGAATAGAAGTATAGCCTTAAATAAGGTCTATTTGTGACAGATGGACAGAGTCAAACAGCAATTTCTTCGAAGCGTCCTCCGCCAAGATGTCAGTTGGTACGACCTAAACACCACAATGAACTTCGCCACCAAAGTTTCAGAGTAAGTAAAGACACTGTCAAATTGGTCATCTTCATCATCAACCCACTGCAGTCCACTGTCATGACTGTTTTCTTGACTGTTTTTTTTTCAGTGATATAGAGAAGTACCGCGAAGGTATTGCCGAGAAGGTGCCTATATTCATCTACCTGGTGATGTCGTTCGTCTGGGCCGTCATCATTTCCCTGACTTATGGGTGGAAGCTGACTCTGGTCATATTGTCGTGTACTCCGATTTTGATTGCGACTACTGCTGTTGTTGCTAAGGTGGGTTTAATCTTATTCTAAGTTTACTATCCTACATCGCGCTGTTAGCCGTCGTCGCCGCGAACCTTAAAATTAAGGACTGTTTTTTTTAAAACTGTTTTAAAACCTAACTAAAGAAAGAAAGAAAGAATATTTTTTATTGTTGCATCACAACTTAACACTCAACGTTACACAAAGAAAAATATCACTTGTCTGTGGTCATGATGGCCACAGACGTAAAATTGACGTAAGTGTAAGATACGGTTGTGTCACAAACCCCGCATTCGACGAACCCGCTTAAAGCGCGCGGCGCAAAAGCGTGTGACGTCATCTTTGAACTTCGGATGACGTTATTCCGCAAGGCACTCACATCAATATCCCGCTGATCGAACTTATGACGAATTCGAATTATTATATTTTCTTTTACGGGTAGGTTGTTTAAAAATGTAAAAAGTTAAAACATGAACCTATAAAATGTTTCAGGTGCAAGCATCGTTGACCACCAAGGAACTGCAAGCATACAGTATCGCCGGTGTTATCGCGGAGGAAGTTCTTTCCTCTATTAGGACCGTGGTGGCGTTTGGCGGAGAGAGTACAGAAATAGAGAGGTTACCATTACTATACCTTAAATATGTAGTTGGAAATTATAAATCACAAAAAGTGAAATGTCATTCGCAGGACTCGAACCCTCGGCCTTTCCCTAACAAGGGGAATGCTCTGACCACTGAGCTACGATGACCGTACCGACAAATCCAGTCTTTGCTTGCACCGTAACCTGCAATTAGCGCACCTGCCGATCTACGCATAAGGCTCTTGCTTTTTTTTTAATTCCGCGTCGTGCAAAGCTTCGTTATCTCGTTATTTTGCATGGAGCGACTCCCATCTGACCTCAACAATCCATGGGCGATATCTAAGATCTGCAGTTAGACCAGTCGGATTTTGTTTTAGGGCTTCAAATACCCATAACGATTGTCATTGATGTAAACAGTCGTTGACGTCTCTGCATGATTTTAATGTAATAATCATCATAACTATATTTACAGATATCAGACTCGTTTAGATCCTGCAAAGAAAACGGGAACTAAAAAGGGCATATACTCGGGGGCAGGCAGCGGCATCATGTGGTTCATTATATACGCGACCTACTCGCTCTCCTTCTGGTACGGAGTGGGACTGATCCTTGACTGCAGGGGGGACGTGGCGCCGGAGTACAACGCCGCTGTGCTCATGATTGTGAGTATTTAAAAGTTTTTCCTTTGCAAGACCGACTCTATTTTCCATACTCGTTCAGTCGCTGATTTCCTGAACCATTCCCTATTTTTCGCAAAAGAAATAAGCTCCTCTACGTTCCTAACCCCGGTCCACGTCCGAATTTTTCTCAGCTAGGTACTATTTCTTCGAGCAGCCAACTTGTCGCTTCCCGCAACCTTGCCCATTTTCATACTAATAGTTAAGAGTCCGTATGCAGAATCGAAACGGGCGGAATTAGGTATTTGACACATTTTGTGCGTGAGTCCGGAGTTACCGATGGTGGTCAGCCAGTAGGTACGGCGATTACATGGTTTTGATCTTTTTTTTTTCATTTTATAATAATAGTGTCTTGTGTGGGGGGGGTGAAAAGAGGGCTAAGAGGGGGGTGTTTTTTTTCTCTCCTTAAATTCAAGAAAAGACCCTCTATACCTACTCGTATTATCCCGTAATCAAAACTCCTCTACCTTTCCTCTGTAGTTGCACTCTCAAAGGGTGGGCGAGGGCTAATTTTTTTTCCTAATCAAAATCATTTGACCTCCTCTATACAAAGGGGCTCTACCAACATATTTAGGGCCCCAGCGAACTCATCTGCTAGTGGCGCACCTGCTGATCAACGGACGAGGCTCGTTAATTTACGGTACCTATGAAGTGGCTTCGGTCCCTACGTGGGTACCGGGTGTTGGTCCGGGGGGTGCCACCGTGCAACTGTGCTAAAGCCCCACAAGTAACCCAGCCCAGGCTGGTTGCGTAAGGGGTTCAACAGCTGCACCGCCGGGCCTGGGGCCATGTATGGTGCAGCAGGCATGGAACCAGTGGGGGCAAAGCGGAGTCTAGTGTGGGTGGTGTGGGTCGATTCGCTGGCCAGGGAGACCCTTAGCAACGGCGTTGCCGCGGCCGCCCGCAACACAGTCATGGGGCCTGCCTGGGACCAACCACACCAGGAGGCTGCCCCACATGTTCTCGCGCATAATCCTGATGTGGGATCGCCGCTCCGGGTGGTAACCGGTGTGGGATAGCGGCGGCCTTGCACCAGGGGTGTTTGGTAGCCCTTCCGTCCGGCGGGTCGGCTCCAACCTAACCACACGGTTCCAGACGAAGTTAGCCCCTGCGCTTTGTCACTTATTACTGCTGCACCAAATGTCGCCCTGTCTTCACGCTTCTTCTTCAAATTTATAATGGCAGTGCAACAGAAATAAGTAAACGTTCCACAGCGGCCCCAGGAAACCCCACAGCTTCACTTTTCGAGGTGGAGTTCACCAACATCCGTGGACTCCATGCGAACCTCGATGCCGTCCACCATATCTTGAGACGGCTCGGCCCGCTGTGACGTTTCTCACGGAGACACAAATACGCCGCCCTGACAACACGCCTTACCTGTGTTGCCCCGGTTATGTATATATGTATCGAGGAACAATACCGGGGCGCCGCAGGGGTCCGTGCTGTCACCAACTCTTCCTTCTGCAAATCAATGATATGCTATCCCTCGGGAACATTCATTGTTATGCAGATGACAGCACATTGCAGGCGTGTGGATTTACAGCGAAGAAATCCCCTTTCCTTCCCCTACCCTCTCTTCAGAATGCATTATTACCAATGAAGGGCAACCTTGAGATCCTTGACATAGACGTTCGTCAAGAGCTCAATAATAAAAACTACATCGAAAGATGTATAGGGCTAGCTTCGTGGAAACTAGGAATACTGAATAAGGTAAAGCGATTCTTTACACTGCATCAGAGGTGTCTGCTGTACAAGACGCAGATTGGACCCTGCGTCGAATACTGCTCTCACTTCCGGGACGGCTCCGCGAAGTATTTGCTGGACGCTCTCGACGCTGTGCAGCGTCGAGCTATCCGTATTATAGATTGTCCGGAGGTAACGGGAAACTTTGAGCCGCTAGTTCAGCGCCGAACAATAGCTTCCTTGGCCGCATTCTACCGTATTTACCACGGCGAGCATTCTGAAGAGCTCTTCAATCTGATCCCATCTTCCTTCCGATCCCGAACAACGCGTGCCGGGCAGAGATGCCACTCTCACACAGTAGGTACATGTTCGCGAGAACCGAACGTTTTAAACGTTCGTTTCTGTGCCGAACGATACTGGCCTGGAACGCCCTGCCTGTGCACGTGTTTCCTCCCACATATAATCCTGGGTTCAGTAGGTCGTCAAGTTGAGGGCCACTCTCTATAGTATAGTGTGCTGTGAGTGACCCACAATCGCTTGACGTCGTCACGACTTACTACCAGGCGGGTGGCGTCAAATTGGCGAACCCAATACAAAAAAATAAAATAAAAAACTACCTCTATAAAATTATTACTAATTTTGACTCTACTCGGGAGCCCCCCTTGGGGGACTGGAGGGCAAATCTCAAAAACTCGGAATTTTCCCTAGGTCCCCGAACCCCCTTTACATTTCTGCAAAAAAAAAATAGGTACCTTCCCCTCCACCATCAAGGAGAACAATAAAATTGTGTCAGTGAGTGAGTCAGTAATCCAGCTTTATAAAATATAACAGCTTTTTTTAACAAAAATAATGATAAATACATTCTACATAATCACTTGTTGTATTTAAAAAGAAGCCTAATCATCACAAAATAATAACTAATATTACCAAAGTATCAAAATCTCACGCCACGCTATATTCGTCTGTAGACGGCGTCGAATTTTGGCGCGCAGAGCGACACGTCCTCTCCCTGTAAGCGCTTGGCGCGGACTGTTTACTTGAGGCATGCGTCGAGTATTATAAAGCGAAATTTAGGTGTTTTTAAAAGATTATTTACAGCCTATTTTTTATTATTTAGCTTTCTTTTTTTTTAGAAATGGATTGATTTTGAACCAAGGTTTATTTATGTTGTTTTAATTTTATGAACGAGAGTTTTATGTAGCCGAAATAAGAACCAATTCTTTGCCCATTTTCTCTAAAATTAGACTAACTTAAATATTTGTTTACTCAATTTTTTTTTATGAAAGTGATAAAAAGTAATCCATACATTTGATAGATGACTTTTACAAGAATACACTGTATTTTTGTAATACTTTTTAGACGTCAAAACGATTAGTGAATTTGTGATATTCTAGACCTCTTCCAGCAAAAGATACGAAAAACTACCGATTGTTTTAGGTCGATTAATCAAAATTTAATGACAAAAATAAGAAAGTAGCTTACTTATTAGATCATTATTGAAATGATATTTCATGTTGTGCATTAAAACTTATAAAAATACAGTATTTTCAGTGTAAAAACACGTCTGTAAAATCAGCGAAAACGGTAAAATTTAATAGGAGGACTCTTAAGTGGTGTAATTTAATTAAACGAAGTTCCGACCACACTACACTACTCACTTTATTAGTCCCAAAAAAGAGGGGGCATACCTATTGCTAAACTGGCACTTAGTTTGCCAGTTCCTAGTCTGTTGAGCGGCAGTTGTACCACTAACAGGCAAGGTTGGCTTGGGTTTCTAAGATCTTGGTGGAACCCGTAAGCACTTCATTTTACTTTAATCTACCTAGTTTATGTTTATTTATGTTCTGTAAATCTCTATATTTGTAGATATTCTTCAGCATACTCCAAGGGGCACAGAACGTAGGATTGACAGCTCCGCACCTGGAGGCCATAGCTATAGCCCGAGCGTCCGCCGCATCTATCTTCCACGTCATAGACAGGGTGCCGGTCATTGACGTGTTCGCTACTGACGGGGAAACCCCTACTCTAGACGGTGATATTGAACTTAAGGATGTCTACTTCAAATACCCAGCGAGATCAGATGTCCAGGTAATAGAATATGGGTAGTTGACTGTCAAAACGATAACGTACGTATGATACATTTAAAAACACGTATGTTTCCCGGAATGGGTACTTAAGTACTCGTATCATATTATACGCCCAGTTTTCGATTAAGTTTATTGTGCCCATGTGGTATTGTAGTAGTCTCGTACGTTGATCATCAAGTGCTTCATCTGCAGTTTAGATTGGCTTTGCCTTTTAACATCTTGTGCAACCCTTACGCACTCTATATTATTGATATCTAATTAACTATTTTTTTCAATTAGGTATTGAACGGTCTAAGTCTGAAAATACCACGAAATGATACGATAGCACTTGTGGGCCCCAGTGGTTGCGGCAAGTCCACTGTGCTCCAGCTCGTCCAGAGACTGTACGATCCTGACGCCGGGAGTGTGCTCGCGTCCGGGAGCGATCTGCGGAACCTCAACGTGAAGCACTTGCGGAGCCATATCGCGGTCGTAGGACAAGAGCCTATACTCTTCGCTGGAACTATTAAAGAGAATATCAGGTGAGATTTTTTTTAAGCAAATTACAGTACAGCCGAATCTGAAAGTTACGTATGACGTATGTCAATTTGGCATTACTAGTGATGTACCTAAACATACTCAATACTTGTATCGCTGTGACTATTTGATACTAAGTACGTAATTAACAGGTTATTTTAATTTATTTGGCTTAATTTTATTATATTTTGTTTTACAGGTTTTTGTACATAAAATAAAACAAGTTAAAATAGTATAAATCCTTTTATTATTCGGATTAATCGTCGGAACTATCGCTATCACTGTTGTCATCAGTGACATATTTAATTATTTCATTTTCAATAATGTTATCGATTCTGACGACCCGATCAAAATCAGATACGATTAAATTTTCCAACAACCCATTTTCAACAAACCCGTTACCAGCTGATCCTGCGTGGCATATTATGAGCCTTGATCCTTTGCCCATGGGCGTTTTGACGTAGATGCACTAGTATTGTCCGTCCATGTTCGGCTTAGTGTGTGGTTAGCATTTAACCACGTCTCATCAAGGAAGTTGTTCCAATGTCTCACCACGTTGTTCCAATCTGTTATTCTCTTCGCTTCGCGCAAAAAGTCGTATCTTCTCAGTAATATGTCACCTCTTTCCATCAAAATTTTGCGTTTATTTATAGTGCAATATTGAAAACCTATTTTTTTCAGTAAGGCTGACAACGTAGTCTTACCGCCATTAAAAAGGCCAGCTTCTTTCAAAGACGCAAGTAATTTTGCTCTTGTAGGATATTCGTTACGGGTGTAGTAGCCGTAGACATGGTTTAGTTTTATTTTATTTATTTACTCGATCTTGCACACGATTTAGTGGTATCAAGGGTCCGCCATTTTGGTATTCGCGTTCAAAATAATTTTGAAGTTTTATTATTAACTCACGACTCTGGCTATTCAAAGTTTTTCCACGCGTGCGTTTTGACATATTGCCACACACAACACAACAAGTCCGATTATGAAGAAAAACAGAGTCCGAATTAGCGCCAAGGGTCAACGTATTAAGCGGGAACAAATAAACAAACACAGCCGGGTCACAAACAATAAGAACTTCGAGAGCAGGAGAACGTAGTCTGTACACGATAACGAGTAACGGAAGACTGAGAGGCATGCATGGATCACCCCTCGCCCCGCGCGTGCGCCTGTCTGCGTATAGTTGGGGTGGCAAGTTGAAAAACCACTTGCTTAAATAATTAAAGGTTCAATTTTTTTTTTATGAAAAATTAAATTATATGAGAAGACCAACTATTATTTTCAATAAAAATGCAAATCAAATGTAAAAACAAATTATACTATTATTTTCAACATTGACAGGATGCTATTACTACTATTTGTTACTATCTGTTATTTGAGGTGACATCACTAGCAATAAAAATAGGGAGATATGGTATTATTCAATTTTGATTTGAAAAGATGACGACGTAACAAGGTTATATGATTGTGTTGTTGAGCTGTCATACGTGTGTTTAGGATTCGGCTGTACTGTAGGTAGGTATTCTCACTTTTCTCAGATATTTTACAGAACCGACTCCGTAAATCACATTGATATGTACATTTCAAGGTCTTAGGCTAGAGGAAACTTGGCCAGTTGGCATGGGGGTTACACCCTTTTTTTCTGTCAATCCACGGCCCTGGGCCACGGCTGCACCTACGTCGATTGCCGCGGGCCTCCGGTAAGCACTGAGAGAATTTTCAGTGGCGCCCGGCGGCCCTTGGCCACCGGCGTGGCCGCTGCGTGGTGGTGGGGTTTTACCCCGCATCTTTGGGTTCGGGTATTATCCCGCGTCGGTGAGTAAAGGCAGCCCTTCTAGCCTGCTTCTGTAAGGACGGTGGGTTGCTAATCCATCGTCCTCATCGATCTACCGTCATCGATCATGGAGGTCGATGGCCCTGGGCGTAGTCGAGTCTGCGGCGCCCTCGCCGCGCACTTCAGAACTCAGCAGGGAGGGTACGCTCCCTCACCCTGCCGGCCACCTCCTTCACGAGCATTACCTACTTGCAGAAGGAAACGGCCGCGTTCCACTGGCTCCCGAAGTCAGAGAGGGTGAGTTAAGAGCGGTGGTACTTCGGCTCGGTCGCCGATAAATCACCGCCACTGGACCCGACGGCATTCCGTGCCGTACATGGGTCCTGGCCCTCGAGGAACTCTGGCCCCGACTCCGGGGGTTCTTCAGCGCATGCCTCGAAAGGGGCCAGTTTCCCAAAGTGTGGAGGACTGAGAAACTGGTCCTGATTCGGAAACCGGGGCGGCCGGCGGACTCACCGTCCGGCTACCGGCCGATCGAGTTGCTTGATGAGGTGTGTAAGCTCTTTGAGCGAATTATCGCGGAACGCCTTATCAAGCAGCGACGCGTGTGGGCCCAGACCTAGCGAGGTCTGGGCCCACACGCGTACAACTGGACAACCAGTACGGTTTCCGTCTGGGACGGTCCACAGTGAGCGTGATCATGCGCGTGAAGACCCTGGCGGAGGAAACAGTCTCGCGGGGCGAGGTGGTGTTGGCGGTGTCTCTTGACATCGCCAACGCCTTTAACACCTTACCCTGGAGCTGCGTTAGGGAGGCACTGGTCTACCACGGAGTGCCTCTCTACCTCCGTCGTATTGTCGGGGCATATTTATCCGAGAGGGCCATACCCTAGCTGGCTCAGGCCAGCTCGGCGAGATGTGTCATGCGGTGTTCCTCAGGGGTCGGTACTAGAATCTCTCCTGTGGAACATCGGATATGACTGGGTGTTGCGAGGGCTACGCCGACGATACCCTCGTCACGGCGCGAGGAGCAACGCACCAGAAGGCAACACTCAAGGTCACGATTGGGGTTGCTCAAGTCGTGGGTCGGATACGGCAGCTAGGACTGGACGTGGCACTGAATAAGTCCGCGGCTCTATGAGGATTATGCCCTGGAAAGGGAACTGTCGCTGGTTCGAGTCCAGCCCTATTTTATTGCGACTCCTATTGTAAAATATTTGAAAAAAAGGATTATGTTGGAATGGTGGGTGCACTACAGGGCAAACTCACCTAAGTGGTGCACCTCGGTTCGGGTCTCTAAGACCTTGATACTTGACATTTTAGAAAATGTCTGTGGTATTATTGGTTGAAGATATCGATCGTTAGAAGTACTATGTGCGTGTGTTTTACAGAATGAGCAATCCAAACTGTACGGACGAGCAAATATTGGAGGCAGCGAAACAGGCTTATTGCCACGACTTTATTAAAAAGTTGCCGGATGTAAGTACATTTTATATTTCAATATTAAAAACTGCAGAGTCCAAGCCAATTTAGCCTTTTTTCTCATATTTAATACTAGGTATGCAATGCATTCTGCTGTTGCAAAAAACTGAGCGAAGTGTTAAATTTTCGAACGACAACGATTAATTTTTTTATGTTCATACTATTTTTTTTCGGTGATTATTCCTCGATGGTATGTCCGATTTTCATTTTTTTTGTTCTAAATCACCCTCACGCTACACGTTATCACTGTGGTAAGTTTGAAGGAGATCGGTTCAGGCGTTTAGGAGGAGTATGCGGACAAACGAAATACACGAGTCGCCTAAGATAGAGCTTCGCTCAACAACATACAACGTTATTCTTGTAGCCTTGGTCATTATATGCTGACTGTACACAATATTCTTATTATAAGTACTATAACTATAACGATCGGTTTTGGTTCAGTTTATAGCGCCTCGTCATTAATCACTTGGTGAGAATCTTAGACACAATTATTTAATTAATATTTATCATTTCAACATAGAATTACGAAACTATGATTGGTGAGAGAGGCGCGCAATTGTCTGGTGGGCAGAAACAACGTATCGCTATAGCCAGAGCTTTGGTACGAAAACCTAAACTGCTGCTACTTGATGAAGCGACCTCCGCTCTGGATTCTCACAGTGAGGCCAAAGTACAAAGGGCGTTGGATGCAGCAGCGGCCGGTCGAACTACGGTCATGGTGAGCCACAGGTAGATATGAGGTATCCCACCTTAACAACCGCCACTTTGTTGTCTTAAGTACTTATTATAGTCGCCACCATCATTTTGATAAGCTATTATCCTTAACTACACAGACACTCATATACCCACAGCAATCGATAATAGCAATTGTTTAGTCACACGTTATATCTTACATATGCTGAAGTTCAGCCGTCTGAAATTCCTCCGCCTATACATTCTTACCATCTAACATAGTATAACATAAATTGGTCCCACAGTTTGTGCGCTTACATCTTTTAAACGACGCAACGGATTTCATGTGGTTCTGAGTTTAAGGAGTGTCTCCTTCAAAACAACCTATTTCCATAGGACTCAAATATTGGTGTCACATAACTAGAGGCGAACCTATTGCCGCTTCTGGGCACTTATTTTTCCCTTCAAACGTCGAGGGAAATCGGGGGTCGCATTTAGTGCCTTTCACTTGCCGCCATTTCATTGAACCAGCAACAATTCTGTGCTTCACTGTACGATCCATTCTGTGATATCTATCACTGGTTGAATATTATGTTGACCGACTAACACCGACCATGCTCTTCTCTAATCCTGTTTATTCTCTGTTTTTTGGAATCCTAAGAAGCCCTATTAGTACGTGAGCCGTAGAACACTGAAACCTATTGATTAACAGCAAGCGTATACTTCCGATAAGAAGGGATTTTCCCAAATTCTAATACTAAAGGGGTGAAAAAAGGGGGACAAAGTTTGTACGGGACAACGTGACTACTCAGAAACTACTGCACCAATTTTAAACATTCTTTCGGTAATCTAATGCTACATTTTTAGCGAGTAACATAGGCTATATAACATCACGGCAGAGTTAATAGGAGCGGACCAGCATTGCGTGTAGACTATAGCTTGTTGGACGTTAATAACCGCAATCTCTCAGAAACAGTAATTCCTAGAAAAAAAGTTGTAAGGTCATTCTTGTAGGTTATTTCATTATCTACAATTTTGTGCAAAACTATTTTTGATATAATTCACTGTTTACGAGAAAAATCCAAATAACCGATTTTTTTAACTTTAACCTTAAATAACTAGCACAAGTCGGATCTAAATTTCTAGATCTAAATTTCTAGATCTAAATTTTTGATATTTGATGTATAATGGTGTACTTAAGACCTACACCAATTTGCAGCTCTATGCGAATTAATACAACCTTACAATTTTGTTCCGAATATTTTAACTGGATTACTCTGTTAGGTACCTGATTTGAGATTTTTTTTTTAGAATTTTTTTTAGAAAACGTCAAAAGGACACGATAAAATAAAGCTACTTACGAAAAATGAGCTTGCTGTTAATCAATAAGTTTCAATGTTCTAGGGCTCAGGGACTATATTAATATCTTCTGTCAAGTCAAGCTTACCTCACTTTCCATCCTCAAGCGGTACACCTGCTGACAAACGGACATGCCTCTAGCAAATATGTTGTATTTTACGTTCAGAGCTTAATAAGCGACTCTTGCGACCCCCAATTTCCTCCGAAACTTAAGGGGAAAATTTACAAGACTGTCGTCAGACCTGCCGTCCTGTATGGATTTTCATGTGTGGCCGTAAAAGCGACGGATGAAAGATAACTGCATGTAGCAGAAATGCCAATGTTAAGATGGATGTGTAGTGTAACAAGGATGGATAGAGTAAGGAACGAGTATATTAGAGAAAGTTTGAAAGTTGCCCCTGTAAATGAAAAAGTGAGAAGCGAACGGCTATCATGGTATGGACATGTTATGAGAAGAGAGGAAAGTAATGTGGTAAGAAAGGTGCAAAGTATGAATGCAGATGGCTTGAGAACTCGAGGTAGGCCCAAGAAAAGATGGATGGAATGCGTGAAAGAGGATATGACCAGAAAAGGAGTGATTGAGGAGATGACGTGTGACAGGGATGTATGGAAGATGAAAACATGTTGCGCCGATCCCAAATAATTGGGATAAGGGCAGGCAGATAATTATGAGCTTAATAAACGACTCTTTAACTCCTTAGGAGATAAACACGACTGTGTTCTCTGTTTTATTTTATTAATAATACTAATTGTTATCATTAGGTTATCAACAGTGTTGAATGCGAACCGTATTGTATTCATCGACAAAGGAGTGGTCGTCGAGGAGGGGACACATAAGGAACTGCTCGAAAAGAAAGGACGATATTATCAGCTGGTGAGGGAGAACGAAGCCAATATGGAGGAGACTGAACAAACTGATATAGAACAACCAACAAAGAGTAATAACACTTATTTTTTGATTACTGATTTATTAACCAACTAACGTACAACCCAGGTACAAAAGTCCATTGCTAATATTATAATGCAATAACTTAACGTAATAAAATGTTGTTAAATTAAATAAACGCTATCTGTTGTCGTCTGATGACGTTCTGTCCATTTTGTTAACACCTATTAAGTTTTATTACTAGTTGTCCCGGCGAACTTCGTACCGCATTAATTTTTCTAATATTGCTGACTTTTTTTTTCTTCCATAAGACCCTTATCCTGATAATAATGAACACAACAAAAAAAGAATCAGCGAAATCGGTCCAGCCGTTCACGCGTGATGTCGTGACCAAGGGAAATAGGGATTCATTTTTATATATAGAGATTTTGTGACCTCGAATGTACACGAACATACATTCGTACATATCCGCGATACGTGTGACATTGTATTCTCGTCCTCAATTCTACCGAGCCCATATCAAAGAATATCTATTGGTCCCGGCTCAAACGCGAAGGGTAACAAATTATAAAGGTACAATTATAGTGTAACAAATTGATAGCGCAGGTTTTGCAAATATGTTTTACTGTTTTTGCTGCTTCTACTGGTCCAAGAATTTATAAAATTGTACATATTTGCTGCATAATTTTCATGAGAATTATATAACTCATACAATTATAACTAAATATACCTACTCAGATATTTATTCCGAACTAGGGATCTTCTGACGATCGAAGCCGAGACCTCGCAACATCGCAGGCTTACTGACTAATCTTTGCGCTACAGACGCTGTATATTTACTAAATACAAGTCGGAATTTATATGTCCAATCCAACCCGAAAGGCACACAAATATTTTTTCCATTCTAGAGAAACTGGTGAGACTAAAATCGGTAGAATCTGCTGCGAGCGTCGACGATGAGTCCGAGGCGGAGGAGGAGGAGAAGGAGGAAGAGGAATTCAACCCGACCACGTGGCAGATCCTCAAGCTGTGCAAGCCGGAGAAGTGGCTCATGGTCGCGGGAGTGGCCGCCGCCATCTGTGTGGGCTCGTCCTTCCCTATGTTCGCTATACTCTACGGGGAGACGTACGGGGTATGATCGTGTTACCTACTGTATCTTGTATGTCGGTATGCCCGTAACATTGCCAGATATTCTTGCTTGGAAGTTTCTCAAAATGGTGACTGCGTTGCGACGTTGAATGCAGATAATTACTCCTGCCAATGTAAATAAGGGCACATTTAACATTTTCCTAGAAATTTAGATGAGTAATTTTACATTAAGACACCTGGATTCACTGAACCAAAAAAATAATCAGCCTTCTGTTATTATTTTAGTTACTGGAACATCCAGATTCGGGCTGGGTGCGAGCTCAAACAAACATAATAGCTATGCTGTTCCTCGTAGTCGGCGTAGTCACAGGTTCTGGGATTTTCCTCCAAATATTCATATTTAACTTGACTGGGGTTCGACTCACCGCTCGACTCAGGTAAGGTTTTGTTTACACTAATGTATAAGCTTTCTGACACTGTCTAATTTCTAACTTACATCTCACATAATAGTTTGGATCTCTGCTGACTGTATAAAATAACTCTAGCTAGAGCCAACCTCACCTGCCGTCAATGCACCGCACCTACTGAGTGCCTGATGCTCACTGTGACCAACATGGATCGATCCTAAACAACCTATTGAAGGAGACGTTATCTAGATAGGTAGTGCTTAGAAATTTGATATGTAACTTAATACGAGTTAAATACGAGAGTTGGGTATTTTTTATTTATTTATTTATTGGGGAAAACAAACAGATACACACTCAGCTTACTAACTAGTGTTATACACAACAACTTATATATATGTGTAGCTCACAACGTTATCCACATATTACTAATGTGGTGTTAATAGAACTACCGAGTAGACTTAGCCTAAGTAACTATAATAATAAATCTAAATTAAACATTAAACTTGGTTAATACTATACAACATAAAATAAACATAAAAGTAAAAAGGAATGACATTACATTTCAGAATACGGATCATTATACCTAAGTACACAATAATTATAAAAGTCAAACTAAACAATATTCAACACATTGATAGCCCCGATCAAAGCATTTCTAAATCTAGACGCAGACATATTAAACAAATCAAGATCTGAGAAATACGTGTTATAATTTTTGGTAATGCGACGCAAGGGAGCGCGAACACCTGCGTTAGTGCGACTGGGAGGAACAGCAAAAATAGGATAGGTTCGAACTCTGCGCCTCACTACCGTTCTGGGAACAACGTAACACAGTTGGTTTGTCAAATCCGAGCAATCATATCGATTGTGGCACAGATCAAAAAGCAACATAGTTTCCAAGTATATACGCCTAGACTTCAAATCCCCGAGCCCTGCAACTTGATCTAAACTACTACTGCGGGGGTCCAATTGGTAAGTACAACGGTACTGGACTGTCTTAATGAATTTTCTCTGGACTTTCTCCAAAGCATCTATATATTTCTTATAAAGTGGACTCCATATTACAACAGCGTACTCCAATTGCGATCTAATAAGTGTCTTATACAAATGAACATAGGTGCTGGCCCTCGTAAATTCCTCAGTGGATCGCCTAACAAAGCCCATCATTCGATAGGCATTACCCACGACTCTATCAACATGCAGATCAAGATGAAGTTTACTGTCCAACAATACACCCAGATCTCTCACAGAAGTCACTCTACGTAAGGGAACTTGACACAGAGTATAATTGTTCGATATTATATTCTTGTTCTTACTAAACGTAATAGTCAAGCATTTGGGGAGACTCAATTGGATCTTATTCTTTAAGCAGTAGTCAGTAAACCTATCCAGATCACACTGCAACAAATTACAGTCCCCAGAACTACATATTCTCTTATATATTTTGAGATCATCTGCGTAGAGGAGATATTTTGTATTTTGGAAGCAGCTTCCAATGTCATTTATGAAAATAGTAAATAATAACGGGCCTAATATCGATCCCTGAGGAACACCAGAAGTAGCAGTCACAAAGTTCGAAAAGTAACCTTTAATAACGACTCTCTGCGATCTGTTGGTCACATAGGATGCAAACCATCGAAGCAAGTCTCCGCGAATACCATTAAAAGCCAGTTTCGAGAGCAAAAGCTCATGATCCACCTTATCGAATGCTTTTCGGATGTCAGTATACACGGCATCTACCTGTACCTGTTGATCCATACTACTGAAAACATAATTCGTAAAAGTTAGCAAATTAGTTACTGTGGACCGCCTCTGTACAAAGCCGTGCTGCTGAGCTAGTATTATGTTGTGGAGTGTAGGGTAAATTGCATCGTGCACAAGTCTCTCGAAAAGTTTCGACAAAGTAGACAGAATCGAAATTGGTCGATAATTTTGTACTTCCTTCCTAGAACCCGGTTTGTATACTGGTGTAACATGAGCTCGTTTCCATATCTCAGGAAAACAAGACTCAGCCATACATTTATTATAAATTATATGCAGGGGAACGTATATGCTATTAGCCGTCCTGTGAAGAAAGTAGGCAGGCAACCCATCCGGACCCGGTCCCTTACTGGTATCTAAGGCCTTCAGAGCTTTAAGTATTTGGTCGGAACTAAAGCTAACGTGACCAAGGGCAATACAATTATCAGCATATGCATCAGGTGGTATCCATTCACGATCATTAAAGGTTGAGGCCTCATAAACTGACTCAAAATACTCAGAATATAAATTACAAATTGCGGCTGGTTCGCTTGCAGTTTGCTGTCTATAGCTTACAGTTGTAGGAACTCCCCCATTGGCCTTCCGGCCATTAACATATCTCCAAAGATTATTTACATTTTTATGAATGCCATCTTCAACACTTTCAATATATTGTTTGTATTCAAGTTTACATTTATTTCTAAAATTTCGCCGCAAATAAGAAAACTGCTCATAATCTGATAAATTATTATAGGTTTTCCATCTATTCCAGGCTTTATGTTTGTTAGTTAAGGTACGTACAAGTGACTTAGAGAACCAGACCGGGTATCTATTCGAATTAGGGCGACATACAGGCGCATAATTTTTAACCGACCGATAAATAATGTCATAGAAGGTATCAACACTGTTTTCAGCAGACACATTTTTTAATTTATCGAACCAGTCAATATCCGATAGAACTCTGTTAATGCATTCGTAGTCTGCTTTATAATAATTGTACTTTATGGATTTGGCTTGCGAAATAGTTCTCAAATGATGTTTCCATACGATCGTGGCATAGAAAGGGGGATGAGGCCCGTTTATAGGTAGCAATGTGGTCGCCGGAATGTTTATTGAACATTCCATATTACTAATCAGTAAATCTAGTATACGATCGAAGTTATTTTTAATGTAATTGTATTGGAAAGAATTCAATAAACCCATGAAATTATTTAAATGCTCTCCCAGCAAAGAACCAGTAGAACAGCATAGTGCCCCTGTATTATCACTAGTCTGAGGCTGCCATTTAAGCTTAGGTAAATTGTAGTCACCAATAAGATAAAAGGTCTCAAAACTTGAGTTACTTATTAGGGTAATTTGCATGTGGCGGAATATTGCAAAGTAGTTAGATTTATTTTATTAAAAATTACTGGTCAGCGGCCGTAGGCTACTGTTACGTGGAACCAACAAAGTTAACTGGTGAAATGTGGGCTTTCACTATGCATCTGCCTTCCTCTTCGAGCAAACAGCCGTGATTGTATATGTATGTTTGCCTAAGGTAATTTTGGAAGTGTTGATAATAGTTCTGCTATATGAACTTATGTATTTTGATTGTCACAGGGTAGCAGCGTTCAAAGCCATGCTTGCTCAGGAAATCGGCTGGTTTGATCACCCCAGGAATGGAGTTGGTTCCTTATGTGCTCGTCTAGCAGCAGACGCAGCTGCCGTGCAAGGAGTAAGAGTACTTTAATAAACAGGGTTTTTATCAGAAAGTGTGACGTGATACCAACGTCGTGTCAGATACTGTATTTGAAGCAACCTCACGACGCACTTGCCGATGTAGAACTTCGATAGGAATAGTATAAACATAGATAATAAAACCTTTTTATCCACACATTTACAATATGTACATTAGATGAAAATAAATTAAACAATTAAAACTAATTTAAATAATTAATCAAAAATATATATTTAATAAATATTTTATTGGACATTCTCACACAACGCCATCTAGCCATCTAACCAATTTAAGCTAATATATAAGCTTGTGCCATGGGATCTAGACGAATGATAAACATACTTATTGAGCAGAGTTTACGAAGCACTTTCTCAGACGAGTCGTGTATTTCGTTCGTGATCGACTCCTCCTAAACGACTGGATCGATCTTTTTGAAATTTGGCACGGTCATAGTGACCATCACCGTGAGTGCATATATCTGAATTCATAAAGATCGGTCCAGTCGTTTAGGAGTTCGACCTGGATCGACAAACTCAGCTCAATTATTGCAACAGCAGAATGCATTGCATACCTAGTATATTTCTAAATACATACATATTATACATATAATACACCCAACTCCGAAACAAACATGTGTGGATTACACAAATATTTGATTCGACCCGGGGATCGAACCCGAGATTCCGGAGTCGAAAACCGACGCACTACCGACCACGCCACCGAAGCAGTCGGTTCTAATAATTACAATAAGGAACAAGGACGCGAGTGTCGCGGATATTTTTTTTAAATCTGTCTACTTGGGTTATAAAATATTTACAAACATTGTAGATAATTTCGCGTGACTGACCTCGTTAAGGTTTCCCTCTTTTTCCTAAAGATGCCATAATACAACTTTAAATTATTTAAATTTGGGGGTGTTAACAACTCTAAATATATATTTTGAACTGGACGTGACCGCACTTGAACAACGACTGACAAAACTCACAAAACGTCACATAGGTAGTGTGCGACAGAGATAATGCTCTACGAAGCCGAAATCAGCCGATTGTCTCTTTCCAAAGGTGCAATATTTATCGACGAGTACTGTAGATGAATATCCTCACAGCAGTTATTATTCTCACATGATCGTATATTACTTTGCCATTGATTTTAGGCGACAGGCACTCGGATTGGTGCACTAATGCAAGCGTCAGCAACAATACTTATCGGCATTATGCTATCGCTGTACTTCACCTGGAAGATGACGCTGGTGTCGTTGATATCGGTACCGCTGGTCATCGGCGCGGTGGTGCTGGAGGGCCGTATGCTGTCTGTGGGACTTGACCTTGTCCGTGAAGTGTCGTACAAAGCTACTACCATTGCTACGGAGGCTATCTCTAATATCAAGACTGTATGTGCTTTCTGTAAGTCCCTAATCGATATAAGCAGACACTTTACTGATGTTTGATGGGGTGCTAAGGTGCGAAGGGGGTGCTAGAACTTAAGTGCCCAGAAATGACAATAGCCTCGCCTACTATTTCCTTTCTAGGGTTGGTCCATGCCTGTTCACTTAGTGCCCTTGCCCTCCTTTTTCTCCTCATTTGGGGTGATGCTCCTACTACATCACTAGTGCTAATAGTGTTAACCAGGGCTAATACCGTGTTTTGAGCATTTATTAAAGATTTAAGCACATTGAAATTAACGCATAACTTCACGCGTGGTGTATTAGTTGCAGCGTGGTGCATTACTTGCTGGATATTTATTTATTTACAATTACAACCGAAAAAATACAGAAAATACAAATCAGAAAGATCAGAATCCAGGCAGCATTCCAAAAGAATGTGTATACAAAAGAAGTAACATTAAGGAGTTGATATAAACATATAAAGTATACAATTTTAACAAACAGGACGTGATGGAGTTTCAAACCACAATCCTCTGATTTAAAAGCTGTTTCACTATTCTTACAAATAAAAACAGTTTAGGTACAAATACATCGAATTCTGGGTTATCCCTGGCGATTTCGTTGCACCGACGAACTGTCCTAACCAGGGGGTTGTAGAACGAAGTATTATTTTTGCTATGTGCTATGTGTAAACTATAAATGATGATTGGAAAAGAGTGACCTGGAGTTTTTAGGTTCTTTTCTCACGGCTCCATCCTTTGCTTTGTGAATCTGGCTTTAAATGTAAATTCTTATGTGATAAGCGTTATTTATAACCTATATTAATAAATATATTTGACTTTGACTTTATTACCTGGAACCAAAGTGACTCGCGTAATGTGGTCCTAGTGAACGCATATCTTCGCCTTTAAGGATCAAGATGGGATTTTGTGTGGGTGCTCGAAATTTTTCAAAGATTCGAGCTTATTATTAATCTGTAACCAGGTGGCGAAGAAGAAGTGTTGCGACGCTATCACGAAGCGTTTGTTGGAGGACGAGTCGCAGCTCGCAAGAGTCTGCGTTTCCGGGGAATCGTATTCGCGTTTGGTCAGACGGCGCCTGTCGCTGGGTACGCGGTATCGCTCTGGTACGGAGGTGTCCTCGTTGCTAACCAAGAAATACCATATAAGGATGTCATTAAGTAAGTTTGTTTTAACAACTTGTGTGATACTAGCTGATGCACGCGGTTATTGTAGTGTAAATAGTGTTATCGTCTTTAATACCCTATTCGGAAAACCCTTAATCCAGGAACAAAGAAATTTCTGAACAGGTTCAGTAGTTTCAAAATAGCTTCTACATACTAATGTCACCTCTTAATAGCAGTATAGAGACCTTCTACTTTTCATCCAGAAGGAGTAAACAGATGTGTACTTACCAAAAACACCTGAGTATTTACTTGGTCTCACGTAATTATTGTTCAAACTACGTTACTCGGACTGCAGAGATTCTATTTAGTGATATGTAACATCTGTGTGGTTATGGATTTTCTATTTCTATAGTGCCGCGATGCTAACAACAATTGGTGTACCTGCTGTTACGTGGGATTAACAAAATTACTAACAAATGGTGTGTGTAATGGACCTCTGCCTACGCTTTCGGCGATATAGGCGTGATAGTAGAAAGATACACAAAGACATTGCAGAGGCGATCCCAAAATCAAAATGCAAATGTGTGGGTGAAATAGTGTCGTGTACACTATGGAATACGCAAAATATCGATAAAGTATTGAGTGTTATTTCTAAGTAATACAATAGAATCTTACTAAGCCGTTATACTTTTAGCTTACGTCTCCTTTTCGCACTGGCATTAGTTAAAATAACCAGCCAAGTGTGGTCCCTAGACAGATTATATAGCCTATAACTCCTGAACTAACAAAGCTATCTGATCTCTTATAGTTTTTCTTTAAACTTTACAAAGACTATCATCAGGATTTTGTAGGATTTTTCGAGCCGAAAATATGGGTTTAAAAGTTGAATATCACGGAAACGGATTCTTAAATCAAAAAGTTGTTTTTGCAACTTTAATATTTTTAAAACACCTATCTAATAATACCCCACACGATGGAGCTGACGGTAAAAAATAATCATTTTCACATTATGTGGAGGCAGCCCAAATATTTTTTTTTCATTATTTTATTTATTGATCTTGGTCACCTTTATAAATACAGATATTTATGCAAAGTTTAATTATTTTTCTAACTTTAACCGTTTAGGAGGAAAGCCTAGAATGGACAGACGAACGAAGGAACATGACAAAACTATGTTTCTTTAAGTTAGCATTTAGGATATTATATATTGGAAAGACTTTTTCATTGGTAGGTACATAACCTTTAAACAGTTCAGCTTCTATAGCAGATTACCGCGGCTCCACCCGTTTCTTCTTCCCAATTCCCAATGGAACACATTAGCGGGATAAAAAGTAGCACTATAATATGCTACTTGTTATCCCGCTAATGTGATCAAAAACAGGCGTGTACGTATAACATCCTACTTCATATTGCCATGGTTTATCGATACATTTATAATCGTGACGTTATCACGTGGTCAAGCCCTATCGTAAAAGGACATTCTCCTATTTTACGTTATTTAAGATCAGTTTTTCATTGTGAATAGGAAATATTGCTGCACAATGCCAGGGTAATCAATGTACAATAATGAAACCTTTTTACTTATTTGCTAAACACAAGACATAAACAAATATATGTTATCTAAGAATTTCTGGAAAATTTTGTATTTTTCTGCGAAACGTGTAATTATTTGGATTGTCTGCTTTAGTAACATTAAAATTACTTAAAGAACAAGACACCATGGCTCTTAAATACAGTGTTACTATAAACAACACAAGGATTCGCTTATACTCGTATTTTAGAAATCTAATATTCGCCAGCTTAAAAGGTAAACACTATTTTTGCAATTTGTAAAACTACGGAAAATTCTTGTCAATAACACTGACACACATATATAAAAGTACGTCACCGTCTATATTTATTACTCATAGGCAATGTTTGAATGATGATGACTTCTCCAGACTTCTCTTTCTCACGCTCTGTTGGTCTATTAAGTGAGCGAAGCGAGCGGCATCCCAAGTCTCTGGGCGTGATGATATTTTTATGTAATGTATGTACTTGAAACTAATGTCGGTGACACAACTGGTCAGAGTATCGGAGGCCCTGATCTTCGGGTCGTGGATGATGGGGCAGGCGCTGGCCTTCGCGCCCAACTTCGGCGAAGCGGTGTCGGCGGCGGGGCGCGTCATGTCGCAGCTGGCGCGCACGCCGCTAATCACCGACACAAGCGCGCCCAGCGTGGAGAGGAACTATGTGAGTTGGAACTACTTACTGGTATCAATACTTGTGTTTGTATTCAATACCACAGATACAAAATTACAACCTAGTACCTGTAGTTGTATGAAATTAAGTGTGCCAGTTTTTATCTCGTCAATTTTTTTTACAACTCAATACGGTGTGTTAAGTATTTTGTGGTTGACGTCTGTTGCCAACAACAAGGCGTTGCAGACTAATTGATACTGCATCGATAGACGAAAATTGCTCTCCTTTTCTTGGCACGCGAACGAAATACTTTTGCGGTCTCTATAGTACTCGTAGGTGTACAGTATATCTGTGTTCAATACACTTTAGGTACCATCTTTCAACTTTAAAGGAAAAGCGAAAGTTCTCAAAGGTCTCATTGTCTTAAAAATGTATCCGCGTAAACATGGTAGAACTTATTAGGCCAGCGGCAAATCCCCTGAAAAACTAAAATGACTAACCAATCACTGACTCTACATGCGTATAATAGTGTATCTTAACTCGGAAAAACGCTACGTGTATAAATAGATTTTACGATGTGAAAAAAATATTTTTTTTCATTTTGAAAAATAGTCAGTTGAAGCTTAAGATCTGAGACGTATTCTGCCGCAGGATTTTATGAATTCGATCAAAACTCGCCGAGATAAAAAGTTTGAATTTGACCATTTTTGGTAATTTTTTCGCTTTAAAACGCATTTTTTCGAAAAACCACAAGAGTAAAAAGAAGTAGTAGAAATCATTTTGCAATATAAAAACCAACTTTTTATCAGTTAACAAATTAATTTGTGTATAACAATTTAATAGCCCACCCGCACAATTTTTTTTTCATACCAATTGACTCCTTTTGGTCCAAGGTTTACAAAAATTACAAACTTGTATAGGCGCATTCACATGTTTAGTGATTGGTCAGTAATTTTCATTTCTACGCACTTTTTCGGGGGTTTGCCGCTTGCCTATATATTATAATTAGTCTGTGGTCGATGTCTTCAGCTATAAGGTCTTGGTGTAGGAACGTTTCTCAATGTCTTCAGTTCAATCTCCATTGTATCATATTTGTACGCTAATTGCGTTGTAAATTGTATCCATCGTTTAAAAAGAACATTCTTTTCTATAGGTTGCCCAAGGCAAAATTCACTACCGCTCAATTAAATTCCGCTACCCAACCCGCCGAGAGGTCAAAGTGCTTCAAGGGCTCTCGCTGGAAGTGCCGACCGGCAAGCGCGTGGCGCTAGTAGGGCCGAGCGGTTGTGGCAAGTCAACTCTTATACAACTGTTGCAGAGATTGTACGATCCCGACGAAGGTACTGTGGTAAGTTTGATTGCTCGGCTTGTTTTTATTATTATCTCCAATAAACCTTTATTCTCAACTCGACATAACTTTAAATCACAATCAACAGTTTTTTATAATTATCTATTAGTATTTATTAAACATACTTAATTTGTAATATTAATGAAATTCACACATTTCAAATATAAATCTTATAGTTATGTGGCGTTAGCTTGTCCTTGCGACACAAAGGCATCCTCCAGCTCTTTCCATTTTGCTCTGGATGCAGTTAATCAACGTATAGTGGCTCGGCGGTCTCGGCTTGTATCCATAGTCAAATAAATATTTGTAGGTAACGCATTAGTTATCATTACTTATCATCACTGGCAAATGATGCCCGCGGCTCCATCCGCGTGAAATAGGTTTCTCTTTCTCAAATCCCACGGGCACACATTACCATGATAAAAGAAACCTACGTCCTTTCTCAAGCCCTGGACGAATTTCATTTAAACCGATTCCGTAGTAAAAGTGTAATATACAGAGACCCACGTAAATAAATAAATACGTTAGGACAATTTTATTTTATTTTATTTTATTTTAGATAAACTGATATAAATACTTATATACATTTTTTTTATAAATACATACTCATTATACATAGGAAACACCCAGACTTCAGCAGCTTCACCAGCTTTCAGCAGGAAGGAATCTTGCAGGACTAGGGATGTATTACATTTTCAGAGCACTATTTAGACATTTAATGGCTGTTCTTTTCTTCCAGTATTTAGATGATTACAACATCAAAAGCGATATGCGAATATGCACGTTGCGTTCGAACCTGGGCATCGTGTCTCAAGAGCCAGTGTTGTTCGACCGCAGCATACGCGAAAATATAGCATACGGTGACAACAGCCGCGTAGTCAATATAGAAGAGATCGTATCTGCGGCCAAACAGGCTAACGTACATAGTTTCATTGCCGCTTTACCCAATGTAAGTGTTTGTATTCATACAACACATATAAATAAATACATGACCATCAATCACACATATAAATACACACACGAACACAATCCCGTAGGTAATAATAGTAGTTTATGAAACTGTTGCATACTAACATAGATATAAGTAATATTGTTACTAACAAAATGAGTCTTAGTTACTTAAATAAATAAACTAAATTATTATAAAGAAAAGTATTAGAACACGAATAGGTTTTAAAGAAACGAGCACTGGCGAGTTTCTTTATACATGGGGCACACTAAAAGTTTTGCACTTCTAGCTAATTGGAGCTATTTGAATTTAGAATGTTATATTTTTTTAAACGTTGCAACCTTCTTAGTAATAAAAAAAAACAGTTGGCGGGAAATCATTTGTCAATTGTTTTTTATCACACATCAAAGTTCTACGTATGCAACGAAAATGGAATTAAGTCGACAAGATTTTAGAACGATGATTTTTATGATTCTAAAAGTTCTCTCTCTCCTCAAGACTGTGCCGCTCGTCTTCAAAATGCTTTTGGGAGAGAAGCACCTTGTTTGAGCACCGTGAGGCGATGATTTGCTGAATTTGAGAGAGGTCGAGTTTCTTTACATGACGAATTTCGTGAAGTAGCAGCCTTCAACTGCCGTCAACGAAAATAATGTGGCTTACTGTTAAGCGGTTAATTGAAGAAAACCCGCGGATTACCTATGAGACAATTCGAGGACTATTGGGGATTGGTGTGAGTCAAATCCAGAAAATTTTACACGAAGAATTGAAAGTTTGGAAACTTTGTTGTCGTTGGATCCCTCATGAACTGACAGCGGAGCAGAACCGGGCTTGCGTAAAATGGTGCTCACAGATGCTACTGAAGTACGACCACGGACATTCTAATGCTGTTTATGACATTGTCACAGGAGACGAAACGTGGATTTATTGTTTTGAACCCGAAAAAAAACAGCAATCTTGTGAATGGGTGTTTGAAAATGAGAACAAGCCAACAAAACTGAGGCAGGCGAGAAACGTTGGTAAAAAAATGATAGCGTTTTTTTTCTCAGCCACGGGTCCCATCTATACAATTCCACTTGACGATCAAAAGAGTGTTAATGCCGAGTGGTATTCTACCATTTGTTTACCCAGGGTGTTAGAAAAAGTTCGCGAAAGACTACCCAAAAGCCGCGTTCTCCTACATCATGACAACGCTTCTTCACACACGGCCAACAAAACAAAGTCATTTTTAGCTTCCGAAAAAGTACAACTCGTCACCCATCCTGCGCATAGCCCCGACCTAGCATCCTGTGATTTCTGTATTTTTCCTAAAATCAAAGATTTGATGAGAGGTTTCACTTTTACCAACTCCGAAGAGGCAGTGATAGCGTTCAATCAGCACGTAGAAAACATGCCTTCAGATCTGTGGTCCTTCTGTTTTAAAAAATGGTTCGATCGCATGAAAAAATTTATAAATGTAAACGAGAGTATTTTGAAAAGCAATAAACATAATATTTTGGTTTTAACATGTTGTTTTTTTAAGTTACGCAAAACTTATAGTGTGACCTACGTAGTATTAGTCATGGACGTATTATAAGAGAGAACATGCCCTATGCAACTGTGCACAGTGCAATCTTTAAGTAGGCACTGACGTCATAAAATTTGTGCGTGATTTCAAAAAGTGGGCGTGGCTTATCAGTGTACTATCAGCTTTCGTACATGTATATTTTGTGACAGTTCAGTAATTTTTGTGGAAATAAAAGGATACAAGATAATAAAAATGAAGTGTTGTGTTCTATCATGTAATAAAATATTTAGATAGACGTTCTGATGCTAAGAATCGCATTACATTTCATGCTTAAGTAATTTTAATTGTATTTTTTTTAGAATTGTTCTTGAAAAATCTCTCACTTTTGACCTTTTTGACATCTTCAAATATATTACTACTCGAAGATAGATGGCGGCGTTTTGTTTCACGAACACGTAATTTAAATAGCTACTTATATTTTACTATTAACATTTTATACTAATTAAATGTACAGGAATTCGTTCAACGTTAACTCGTAAGTGATTTTTAATTGCTAAAATATTTCTCTGTAGTTTTTATAGAGCCGTCCGCGTCTAAATCAATAGATGGATATTGACAACTGGCAACAATAAACATAAAACTTCAAAAATACAGGGCCGCAATTAGAAACTGATAATTTTAAAAGACAAGTTTGGCGCCCTGGCCGTTGACTACGGAACTCAGTGGGGAGGGTACGTTTCCTCACTCTCTCGGCCGCCTCCTTCGCGAGCATGACCTGCTCGCCGAAGGACACGGCCGCGTTCCACTTACTCCTGCTGTAGACCATGGCTTGAGGCATGGACTCTAGCGAGAGGGTATCCACGCTCAGACCCACTATGAGATCCCGGCGCTAACTCGCCCACGGTCAGAACTCCACCAACGTGTGGCGTGCAGTGTCTTCGTCGAAGGCCTCGCAGTGTTGACACTAGGGTGTTACCTCACGATGGATGCGAAACAGTTACTTAATGAAGCCAAGCTTATCAACGGTCTATTTAAAATAGACACGTTGTTGGCCGTCAATCTACCGTTATACTTTAGACGTAGAGTGGATATAACCCCTACGACAAATTTCGACAGTTTCGAGTTTCGAGAGTTTAGAGATAGGTAAAGGAGAATGGGCAAAATCGTATGGCGCTTGGTCTATCAGCGGCCAGGAACAATTTTTTTATTTTTATTTTTAGATATGTCAGCCTGTGATTTAGCGTATTTTATCTAAGATTAAGTCTTAAAAATAAGGAAATAAAATAAAATGACCTGTAGATTTCATTAAAAATACTATTATTTTTTCCACTATGACCAAACATCGCCAAAAATAATAATAATGATAACGTCCTTAATGTATTAATGTACAATAATAGCACTGGGTTCTGATGCCGGTAATAAAATATCCTCGTCTTGATGTCTAGCCCATCCTGGGATGGGCTAGACATCAAGACGAGGATATTTTATGTGCACACGTTATGTGCACACGTTATGTGTGTAGTGTGGTATCTGGATACCACACTACACACATAACGTGTGCGCAGCAACCGATTGTGCGCCTTCCACTTATACAACTGCAATAATAATGAGCAATTGCTTGGGATAATAGAATGTCAATGGGAAGCGCACAACAAACAAATACACACAGCGACGCAAGCGTAATCGAAGGGCTGCGCGCGCGTGCCTACCCACAAATGATAAATAATTGTTACGTATTTCATTATTTTCTAAACTAAATGGAATACAATGAAACGTCGATAGAAAAAGTTGTTCCTACCTATCAGTACTTTCATTTGACACTAATTTCATCAATGGCCGCCGATAGACCAAAATGCCCATCCTCCTTTGCAATTCAAAAAATATTAAACTCCTTTGTACCAAAAATCTGATTACGTCCCTGTTACGAGTGTGAGATAGTTAAAACTACGTAGTAAACTGACATTATAATGAAGTAAGTAGTTTTGCTATTGACCGCGAGATGGAAAATGAAGAAGTGGGCGGGACTAAGGTTCCTTATACCCCTCCTCACCACTCCTTCACACCCGCGAAGAGTCACACTTTGTCTAATAGGAAAATTGTATTACACCACCTCTACTTTATAATATCTCTATGGTATTAGTAGTATTCTACGAGTGTTCTAATACCTAGTTATGTGCAGTTTCATACAGTACTTTATATAATCTCATCCGTGTAGGAATTTTAAGAAACACAAACTTGAAGAAGTTATCGACAATATACGGGCTAAGGGTGCCTGCCGTTTTGCCGAAAAGATTTTGACAAAATTTCATTACCCAAACAAATTTTAGCAACTTTTTTTTATACCATTGCAATATTTCAAATGATTCTAGTACGCATATTTTTATTTGGTCAAATTATATATTATATAATTAATAACTTTCGAATGCGTTCGCGTAGTATGATTATATCTACTCTTTGGGGAAACTGTATGTACGTATATCGTCCTTTCTGTACCTATGTATATAATAAGGCCAGTGAAGATATTTAAAATTTTAGTAATTAATTATATTTAACTGTTCCAGGGATATGAAACCCGTATCGGTGCGAGAGCGTCCCAGTTGTCTGGTGGTCAGAAACAGCGGATAGCCATCGCCCGAGCTTTGGTCAGAAACCCGCGAGTACTACTCCTCGATGAAGCGACGTCAGCTCTAGATGCTCAAAGCGAGAAGGTATTTTATTCACACACACACACACACACACACACACACATATTCACGTCGTTACCCCGAAGAGGTGGACAGAGGTGTTTATTTACTACGGCCACCTTTCCTATATTTGTTGGCTCTACATAACAGGGAGGGAGCCTATTGCACTTTGGTGATGTTCGCTCAGACCTTGTCCATCTATGAGGCACAGCAGGTGCACCATGTGCAGGTAACGATGACAGGACGTCTGCCTGGTGCTCCCATAAATCATGTATTCATCTATCTATACAAATAAATAAAATATAAATGACTGTTTGTAATTTCTAATTACCAGCTTTTCACTAAATGTAAATATGCATTGTAGCTATTTACATTTGTTTTTCTTTCTGCCAAAGTAATCTGTTTGTTTGTTCCGGATTATTTCTAAAACATCTCGATCGATTTTAACGGTCCTATCACTGGCAGATGGTTGATGTCCCCTCCCTATAACATTAGTTATCTTACTTTAAAACGAAAGCCTACTGAATAACGTAAGCCTTTATGATTGTTCCAGATCGTCCAAGATGCCTTGGATAGGGCAAGCGAAGGTCGAACATGTCTGATCATAGCACACCGTCTTTCCACTATACAAAATGCGGACATGATAGTTGTAATAAACAAGGGGGTAGTTGCTGAAAAAGGCACGCATCAAGAACTAATCGCTCTCAAGGGTATTTACGCTAAACTTTACCAACTGCAGTGTGGTTTCGCTGAAACAGAGGAATCGGAGGCTAACTTAAGCTAAAATTTAATTCGCGTAGTCGCCGACTGGCATAGTCCACAGTGTGCTGGTAGCATTACCACGCTGAATGGCAATATTAGTTCTCTTCTGAACGTTTGAAAATTGTCTTAGTACTTTTTCTTTCACCAATATAGCCTCTAGCAGCCATACCTTGCAGGAAGATAGTTTTTAGTGTACCTATGTCTAAGGTGCCATAGTTCTAGATTTCATCTATTTCTGTAGTATTACAGAAATAGGTTGAATAGAGAACTAAGCTTGCAGTTAGACTCTCTCCTATTTAGGTCGGATGTCTTGTTTTTTTACTTGTATATCAGGATACCCATTTAAACGTATTGTCTCGCTATTTCCTTTTCTTGATTATACAAATTTTTCTTCGAGATGTATTTTCTAGTCCAATTAGTGTAATGTGTTACTAGGTTTAAGCGTCATGTAGATGTCCCCATCTGTTAATTTTAGCATACGTAAGTTAGTTAAAAAAATTGATTTACTTATAATTTTTTCTTCAAAGTAATATTGTCATTTATGTGACAACTCTATTGCTACCTGTTTTTACCGGGTATCCAATACATCGGTACAGTGGTCGACAAATAAACTGATACTTGGCAAAGAACCGGGAGGTCCCTGGTAGCAATCTCGTTTTTAGTGTATGTGATATTTGACCACTTCTCGTCAATATTTGTGATCAAAACAAGTAGTGCGTCAAAGAAAAAATTATAAAAAAATTTATCTCGATATAATTACTTACCAACAATCTGCTTCGTGGTAAGAGCGCTTGTCTTGTCAAGCGTTTTAAGCCACCAGGCAGCGTGCTAATCTCGCCTGCAATGCGTGTCGATGTCAATTTCATACAATTATGAGATGCGTTCAATGACGCGCGGGCCGCCCGCACGCCGGTTGCTATGGTAACGGGGTTAGTCGGGAACTGATTTGACGTTGACATCCACACGCATTGCGGACGATTACGTCCGCAATGCGTGTGGATGCGGATTACCGCACGCTGGTGAAAAAACGTATGCTGGGAAAAGTGCCCTAAAGCTCTTTAATGATCAGCCCGGTCACAAGTTCGACCCTTTCAGCGGAAGGCAACAAATATTGTGGCGGAAGTTAACTCAAGTTGTTATTATATATATATTATAGATACTTTTAACCGGCCGCTTATTATCTTCGCTGCGAAACCATAACAGCAAAAGCACAAGTCATTTCGCTGCGTCGTATCCGTATATAGGTGTAACATTTTTTTTTATCTGTGAATGCAGATTTTATTTTTACTAAAATCGATGACATGGTTCCTTAGAACAGATCTTCGTAAGTCTTATAGTTTCATATGAATGATACAGCCCGTATAGAATAAGTAAAAACTAGCTAATTAAGACTGTTTAACTAGTTTCTACTTCATCATTCACCGAGAGTATACCGCCGTTTGCCTGAATTTTATTTGCCCTAATTTCATTTGACATAATAGTCAACAGACATAATATTATATGACATAATATTCATTTGCCCTACTCTTAGTTGCTATATTAGTCACGTGCTAGAAGCTTTGTTTTCCATAAAGTCTCTTACCATAATATCACTTGTCATAATCATTGTAAGCCCTAATTATCACATGCCCTAATTAGCACATGTCCTAATTATCACAAACCCGAATTATCACATGCCCTAATTATCACATGCAATTATTATCACCTGCCCTACTTATCACATATCAAAACATCAGTGAGGTTTAGGTTATATTAGAACATGAAAGACAACGCACGAGCTGAGCGAGCGAAGCGAGCGTGCCGCGGCAGCGGCCGGCGAAGTGCCACAATCATTTGTCATAATCATAGCCCTTTTTTTTAAGTTGCCGCGCCTTGACGTGGCCATACTGCGTCCATTACGGACGCCTCTGGTAGTTGCGGTGGTATTTACCCAGTGGCGCCCGGCCGATAATCATAGCCCTAATTATCAGATGCCATAACATCATTTGCCATCGACATTGAGGTTTAGGTTAGGTTAGAACATGAAAGACAACGCAGGAGCCGAGCGAGTGAAGAGACCGTGTCGCGGCAGCGGCCGGCGAAGTGCCAGTAAGCTAATAAGTAGGTAGGTATTATAATTAAATCGCCTACAAATGTTTTGAGAAATATCATGAGCAACTTTTCCCAACTTAGTTGGGGTCAGCTTGGGTAATGTGTAATGATTATTATGGGGTTTAAATATTATGTCTAATAATTATTATGGCATTTAAATATTATGTCTAATAATCATTATGGCGTTTAAATATTATATCTAATAATTATTATGGTAATTAAAAATATGAAAAACAATACGTGTGGCACTCGTATCTTATGGTATCTAAGTTTCGGGCAATTAAAAGTATGTCATATGTCTTTTAGGGCAAACAAAACATTCGGGGAAATGAAATTCGGGCAAAAGAAATTCGGGAATATGATGATTATGGTATATAATCTTCGGGCAAACAATAGACAACCTTCACCGAGCCTATTCCTAACTTAGTTGGGGTCGGCTTTCCAGTCTAATTGTGATTCGGCTGACCTTCGATATTTTCCGTGAAGCGACTGCCATCTGACCTTCACAACCCATGGGCGACATCGAGTTTTGTAGTTAGACCGGTCGGATTTTTAAGGGCTCCAACTACTTAACTAGTTTCTACTTATCCTATATATACGTATTTCCCGCGATTTCGTCGATCAATTTTTTGGGACTTTAACTGATTCAGCAGTTAGCGAGTCAGCTGAGGTAATCGAAGCAAAATGTCGTCCTTGCCGGCAGTGCGCGCACGGCTTGTCGACATATTGTTGGTCCACCTGTTTGCACCAAGTATATCGCAGAAAATGACAAAAAATGTTGTTAAGTAGCGAAATTTTCTGCGATATCATTGGTGCAAACAGGTGGACCGACAATATGTCGACAATCCGTGCCGTTCCGATACGGAACAGACGCCTAATTCCGTTTCTTCAAACAACAGCCAATCGAATCCGTATTCATTCAGTGCGTTCACTACTCATATTTCGCAACGGAGGTTGAGTTAGCTTCCTAGGATAGCAGTGCTCGTCTTCGTTTGTGTTACGGCCGTTACACGACGGCACCGTTATCCTAAGAAACCAAACCTTTTAGCATCTTTTCGCATTTTTAGTGCAGGATACTCATTAATACATTCATTCATTAAATAAATAAATTATGCTCAATTGATTTATTATAACTTAATGTAATGAGTATGATATTTTTATACTAAAATATTGATGATTAAAATAATTATATTGTAAAAAGTATATGCAAACGTGCATTCTGCCAATTGGCCCAACACACTCCTAACTCAAGCAGTTATAGGTAGTACAAATAAAACTACAATATAAAATGATTCGTTTTATTTTTAGTTAATGACATTTTTGAGGTCTATCCTACTCGTACCATGATGGGACAAATTACCCCAATATTTTAGTATTTGGTTGTTTCTTTCTGTATATCCGTCAATAATCCCGTGTCATTGTCACATGATGGGATAACGGACACATTCACCCGGTGGTTGGTGTCGATTGTCCCATTTATATGGAAGTCTTCTTAGGTAATGGCGCGGGGAGCGGGCGGTGAACGGTGTTTGTTAACCGATCCAGCCAGAGAGCGGTGCCGGTCCAACTTTGTAGGTATTTTTAAAGTACTTTTAGTCAAAATATGACAAAACTCGTAGCCAAACCACGTATTAATCCCCGAGGGGGTAGATAGATGCGTTCAATATGCCAACATTATTATCTCCCAAGTTAACCTCCCCTGCAAGTGGTGCAACAGACGAGATTCGGAAAAACATAAACATTACCGATAAACGGCAATAGGCTCGCCACCTATTATTACGAAGTTATGGGCGAAAATTAGTTGTAAGTATAGCATGCCTCTGCCACTGCTACAGGAAAAAGTTACAGGATTTTATGTCTGTAAGTATTATGATGTGTATATGTCGCAGGTTTATGGTAAAGTCTGGTTTTTGATCAAAAACTAAACTAGTTCAGGTTTAAGATAAAATTTGAACTCGCAACGTGATCAACTAAATATAAAATAAAAAAATAAAATATTTTTGGACATTCTCACACGACGTCATCTGGCCCAAGTTAAGCTAATATAAGCTTTTGCTGAGGCAGGGCCCCAAGTGATGCGTGTTTACGTCCCCGTGGTCTACCCTGGAACCCAACTGCCCACCGTAATGGAGTGGCAGTTCGGGTGACCGAATTTCGCGAATCTAAACTTGGAAGAAAGAAACTATAAATATCCCACAAAAACTGATGTCATCGGCGGGACTCGAACCCACGGCCTTTCCCTAACAGGGGGACTGCTCTGACCAACTGAGCTACGATGACCACTACCGACAACATCGAATTTTTGCTTCATATCATATTCATAATTTCTACATCGCGCTATTAAGGTTAGCGTTGGATCCACCTACCGCAGTTCTAACGAACTAACGGTACCAGTGAATCGTGTTACAACGATATTTAAACACTGAATTTTAGATGAATCCTACCCAAATTCATTTATTTTTGTATTTTAAAGCAAACTTGGAGCCAATCAAGAAGGTATCTAAAATGTCGAAGATATCAGAAGTGCGTCCCGGCAACGTCCAATTCAGGACGAAGCCGGCGAACAATACCCCGGTGTCATACCGCCATGATAGATGTCATAGGCCCCGAAGTCCACTCCAAGGCCTGCTCCTCATGGAAGTGCGCGTCACGCTAGCACCGGCCACTGTATCAGTCCCCACTGTGTCCCTTGTTCCAGGCTTTTTGTCTTTGAGGCCAGGCGCGACAGAGAAAGAAGGAAAGGGGAAGAGGGTTAAGAAGACGAGCGCAGCGGCAAAGGAGGCCGCAGCCGCTCGGCAGACGCGTCCACCTTCCGCCCAGCTGCCTCGCAGCCTCCTGCTACTGAAACCTAGAGCGTGGTAGCCGGTCGACCTGCCAAGAAGAAGGCTCCCGCTGCTCCAGCACCGGCGAAACCAAGAAACAAGAAGAGTGTCTGGAAACCCCGTGCTACGCGCACTGCTGTAGTGTAAGGGTCACTGCAGCAGTGCGCGTGGCCTGGGAGCAAGAGAGAGTGGGGCCACCTACGCAACCGTGCTTGCCCAGGCTGAAAGGTCTGTTAACCTTCAAAGCCCGGGCATAGACAGTTTGAGATTCCGCGCCGCTGTCACAGGAGGAAAGATCTTCGAGGTAAGCGCCGCGGATAAGGACCGAAAGGCCGACACGCAGGCCGAGGGGCTCAGGGCAGCGATGGAGGATATGGTTCGGATCGCCAGGCCTGAGAAATGCGTGGAAGTGCGCATCTCTGGTCTTGGCGACACCGCCACTAAAGATAGCATTGCGAATGTGGTGGTTGCGGTGCCAGCCACGTAAAGGTGGGCGAAATTCGCTGCCCACCGGATCGAACAGGCACGTGTTGGCTCAAGTGCCCTGTCGCGGCGGCCAGGAAGTTAGTGGATGGCCGTCGCCTCGTCATTGGGTGGACCCTTGTTTGGACCACCCTCCTCGAGTCCCGGGTCCAGCAGTGCTTCCGCTGCTTTGACTTGAGGCATGACGGAGCACAGTGCACTTGCGAAGTTGATCGTAGTGCACTGTGGTTCTGGTGTGGGCAACCAGGCCACAAGGCGGCCGATTGCTCTTTGGAGCCCCGGTGCCCCGGTGCCCCGTCTGTTCCACGTATGGTGCACCGGCTGCCCACCGTCTGGGCACCATGAAGTGTGACGTCGCTGTCCAAAAGCGGGGACGTCGTGATGGCAGAAGACGTTGTGTAGCTTCCACCACTCAGTCTTCGCCGCCGAGGGAGGAGAGGATGGACACCGCTCAATTATAAAGGGCCATCTTGCTACTGCATGCCAACGCCGACTCTGTCTCGTGGCTCAGGATCTCCTGATGCAGTCCATGGCACAGTGGCTGGCGACCGTCGCCGTCGTGGGCGAACCGTATTTGGTCCGCGATCGTGACGACTAGGCTGGTGACCATGACGGCCTACGTGTGGTCGGCGTGTACCCCTTCAGCAGGGTGCTGAGGGGGCGTGGTTGTGTTTTGGCCCTGATAGTAGTTGAGATGTACATTTTCCCCAGCAGGAGTCTCGCCGAGTTCGAACTGGTGCTCGCCGAAGTCGAGGCCCTGCTGCCGGATGTACGCCCCACCCCTGCATTGGTCGTTGGGATTTCAATGCCAAGTCAACAGCTTGGGGTTGAAATCCCTAAATAAGTATATACAAAGTACCTAAATGCATCACCGACCACGTAAAAAAAATATAAGCTTGTGCTATGGGATCTAGACGACTGATAAACATACCTACTTATATATTTCTAAACTAGTGGTTCTGTGAACCGTGGACTTCGGGAGCGGCTTTGTTTAGAAATTTTCTTCTTCAATTTTCTTTATTACTCTTTCATTTGTCATCCAATCCAAAAAATATCATTCAAATGTTATTCATTGTAAGCAAGGAGTGTGTGTGTGTAAAGTTTCATGCAAATGATAAATACGGCCTCAAACATGATCTGACAGAACCCGTAGATGTAGAGAGAGGTACAGACGAAAGAAATTCTCCCCAGTCTGCAAGTTGAAACGGGGACTTCGGTCGCTTCGCTCCCTCAGTCAATTAAGTCTGACCACGCTGAGTTTTTAAAGGAATAAAGTGGCAACCCCATAGAAAGACTAGTGTAGTAACATTTGTGTCTATGACTTTCATTGTGAAACTTTGTATAAACGGTTTAGATACTTTGAATTTTGAATTATAATTTATTATCGCAAATCTTTTTTTTAATTTTAAATAAAAATAATATATTTAACATTCCTTTTTATGCAAGCTTACTAGTGTTGATGAGGAAGTGGTTATGGGAAAGAAGAAGCGGAAGAGGAAGAACAAATCAAACAGTTGGAGGATGCGGATGAGGATGAGAAAGCAAGAGGAAGATCTATCTATTTGCCATTCGTTTGTCTCGCTAAAACTCTGGAACTGCTTGACAGATTTGGTTCATTTTTGTCTTGAAATAGTCGTAAAAATTCAATGAAGGTATAAAAGCATTTTTTGAGGCGGTACGAAGTTCACCGGGACAGCTAGTTAAATAGAAATCACAAAAACGAATGTTATCTCTTTATTTATTTTATTCATCATTTATTTCAGGCTACATGAGAACAGTTACAAGATGTTATATTAACTTATTCTACGGCCCATAGATAAGACCTTAACCTTAAAAATACATATAAATATTTCAATACTGTTTTATTTAGTAAATAAATCTTAAAACTATATTAGTTAGTACATAAATACCTTATAATAAGAATATACAGAAATATATCTTAACCTAATGGGCACGTAATGACGTCGACGTGTCGCGGGTCGGTGTTGAGCGTATCGGCAGGTGTCCTCTGAAGCGCCGGAACTTCGCCCTATTCGGCCAGAATTCGGGACTCATGACAGTGTCGATGCGGTCTGTGGGGACCCTGTTGAAGCTCACGTTGTGACGAGAGTCCAGCTTCTCCACCCTCAAACCCAACCCGATTTTCTTCTAGAGGTAGATCACGACGTCTACGACCTTCGTGGTATGGTGAACACGAGATACGTAGACCATCGTGTCTGGGGCCTCTGCGCTGAAGTGCTGCTCGATGGTTCTTGAAGCAGTACCACACTGGTTCTTGCAGGAGGGCTTCCTCTTCTTCTTCACCACTACAGTGAACCCCTCTGCGTCACAAGGCTCCTTCTGTGAAGCCTTAACGGGTGCCGTGCTCCGTGGAGTGACACTGCTCTGCTTACTCCTTTTTGTCTTTGCGGCTGTAGGGGTGCTGACTGTTGCAGTTGCGTAGTCACGCGGCCAAGGTGCGGGCAACGTAACCGTAGTCGGCGTCTTCGCGGGGGAAGAGGCGGCGGCGGGGAGCGTACTCATGTTCGATAAACACGCCACCGCCACTGGACACTCGGACGAGTCAAATTCCGCCGACTCAAAACTGCACACTGACGCATTTGCCTGCGCACCTCCACGTGCATTGACATTATTAGAGGCCACGTTCGGGGACCTACTAACCTATATTACTGCTACGAAGTAACAATAATTCCGCTTGTAAGCCACCGATAGTTTTATCCGACGCCTCTAATTTTGTCAACACATCGGCAAGGCTGGACTTTAAGAACGCGATGTCCTTGAGCTGTCTTGTGAAGTCGACGTGGTCGAATCCCATCGGAGGGAACTTATAGAGCTCCTTGGCGACGAAATCAGGCACGTCATTAGGGTCAGTTTGCTTTGGCCTCCTGCACACTTCGTTCCCCTCCATCCCTCCTGCGGGACGGCATCTGGGCAGTTTTCCGGTTGACTGGAACAGCAATGCCTTCCCACTGTAGATATCCACCTCCTTGAAATTGGATTTACATATCTGCATGATACTGATCTCATCCATGGTGTCTATTGCATTCTGTATGAACGCTAGTAGCTCGTACACGATGATCGCCTTGTTGGTAGCCATCGCGGCGGGCGTATGACTGCGGCTCGCAAGCGCCGCGTGTCGCATAGTAATTAATAATTAATTAGTTACAAAAGTGCGTTAGCGAGGCGCGACCGTTTCCGACCGAGCATCTACTAATAAACTCATTGTTATCTAGGCTTTCCCTAAGTATAGTAGAAGCCAACTCATTGCTTTCAAATACAGTACTTTTTTTTTAATAAACTTACACGGAGAAGGTATTTCCAGTAGCGCCCGGCGCAAATACAGTACTAAATTAAATTAGGTGTTTATATTTTAATAATAGTTTATTTAATAATCATAATTGACAATAAGGAGGTTTAATTTTATGAAAATCAATTTCGAAGCTGTTTCGTCTGACAAGCGATTTCTTAATTCGTCGTACTAATCCAGCGTTACTAAACAGGCGCTCGCTGGGGACACTTGATGGAGGGGCCGATAATTATTGTTGTACTATTCCATACAGTTCAAAATATTTTGGATTATTTTTCCACCAAGTCAAGCTATCCTCTTCAATATGTATCCTTTTCTCCTTAATATAATTATTTAAAGTCAACTTCAGTGCCAAAAATCTATCTAAAGGAACACTTTCTCCGTTATCGTCACTGTCAGGTTCTGAAGCTAACATTTGGGCTAACATTGAACCCACAAAGTTTCCTGTAGGGGTGGTGGCTGTGGCCCTGGATTCGGGGGCTACTCCCAAAACTCCCAAGCTGTGGATGGCCGACTGTTTGCGTTTAATGCAACATCCGTATAATCCGTCATGACATTAATAATTGGGCGTGTGTCGATCGTGCAGACAGGTAAATATTTCTGATTCAACACGCTCCTTTTTATTTCATTAAAAAATAATGTTTTATATTTAGATCTAAATATGTCGCTACTGCATAAAGCTTCATAATAGTAATAACAATTATGAAGCTCTCCAAAGTGGTTGTTCATTTCGTCATTTATTTTTTCTATTACATTTTTACAGTCTTGGTCTTGGTTGAAGGTATCCTCTGTCAAAAAATTCTGCATGGCACTTGATAGGACATGTATCAGTGGTATCGCAGACGAAATAGATGCCACATTACTGCTCATTGTCTTCGACACTTCCTCAAAAGGTTTGAGAACCTTTGCGTAACTTTCAAGTTGTGGCCAATCGTGTGGTGTGTATATAAAAGGCTCTATCATATGAAACATGCTGTTCCATCGAGTGGTGCATTCTTGGATGACTCTGAAAGCCGAGGCAGACCCAGACGTTCTTGAAAATCGTTAAGCTATTTTTGAACAGTTACCGAATGATTAAGTGAGTCGCAATTAGCTTGCCTTTAGCCAACAGCGTTGAAATATATTGACTGCTCGCCAGTGCCGATCTTATATGCACAACTGTAATTGATGCAATGTGCAATCGATATCATTGATATGTGACACACGGGCCGCTCGCTTCAAGTTAGAGCCACCATCTCTTACCATCACATGCAGCTTTTGTCGGGGAATGTTCCATTCCTCCCGCTTTTCATCCAGTTTTTCAGCTATTAGGTCAGCCGTGTGACGATCACTAAGTGTCAGACATTTGAGAAATATATTCAATCTTTTGTAGTCGCTATTTACTCCGGGCACCGTAAAACTGAGTAGTGGTACACCCGCTCTGGGTCCTACCTATCCATGTATTAGTGGTAAATGACATGTACTGCGAATTTTTACTCAACGTCTTAACCTTTACTTTCAATTTGGGATAAAGGTGATTACATAAATAAGAAGTATACCATTGACGTCCCCCTGAAATTATACTTTGACTGTGCAGCATGCACAAATCATCTAAACCCAATGCATTCTACAAAGTTGAACGGCAAATCTTGAATTGCTTACATTTCGCATAGCAAATCATCTACTTTGCGTCTTTTTTCTTGAGATGTATCCCAGCACTGATATTTCGTTAATGCCTCCTGTAAAGTTACCTGCCTTTAGGCTGCTTGAAGAGGAGTTCCTTCGGTATTCTTCGGTTTCGGTTCCTCATCAGCTTTTTTTAATTCTGCATCACATTTTTCAAATTCCTCATATTCGGTTTTGTGACGCGACTGGAGATGGCTTCGTAGCCCCCAAGTACCACGTACTTTTCTTGAGCAGGTTTAGTTGCATAATTTACAATGTACAGTCTCATTGAGCTGCTTATTAATAAGAAGCTCGAGCACCTTGCAAATGACTGAGGTGACAGCTATGGGTCGATAGTTGCCTGGATCGGATCGATCCCCTTTCTTGGGGATCGGTTGTACGTTCGCCTCCTTCCAGGCCTCCGGCACGAGGCCCGTAGAGTATGACAGGCGGTACAGACGCGTTAATACTGGAGACAACTCAGCAGCACATTTTCGTAGCACCACCGCCGGAATGCCGTCAGGGCCACTGGCTTTCCGCGTGTCGAGTGACCGCAGCACTGCCCGTACATCACATTGCCTGATAACAATATCAGGCATAGTGTGGCCACAGTTGGCGATGGCGGGGGGCTGCAGGCCACGGTCATCGACCCGGGAATTAGCCGCAAAGAGGTCTGCGAGCATGTCCGCCTTCTCTTGGGCATTGTGAGCCAGTGATCCATCAGGAAAACGCAGTGGTGGCAGCGAGGGTTGACAAAAATTTGACTGTACGGCTTTGGCCAGTTGCCAGTATCCACGGCTGCCCGTGGGATGGGATATGAGCTCCTGACCAAGCCGCGCGACGCGCTGGGCATCCGCTCTCTTGAAGGCCCTCTTGCTGAACCTAGTGGCCCGATTGTACGCTGCTTTGAGGCGGTTTACGTTCGGGTCACGTGCCGCCCGAGCCCTGACCCAGGCGCGATATGCCGACTGTTTTTTCTGGACAGCCTCGGCACATTCACGCCCGAACCAGGGGCGAGCTTTGCGGATGCTGGCGACATCAGTGAAAGGGATATAATATTCTATCCCTAGACTGATCTCGCCAGCAATGGCAGCAGCGCTATCCGAAAGCGCCTTCCCTACAAAGCAGCGCTGGCTCCACGGGACGGACGCAAAGTAATCGCGGAGACCGTCCCAGTCTGCCGACGAGTAGTGCCATAGTCGTCGAGTCATTTGTTCAGCACGAGCAGGCGGTGGCACTTGGAAGCTGGCGTGCACCACACAGTGGTCGGATGTGCCCAGTGGGGCGCGTACCGACACACTGTACTCGGCTGGGCGACTCGTCAGCAGTAGATCCAGCAAGGCGGGCGTGTGGTCTGACCTGTCAGGTATCCGGGTGATCCCCCGTACCATCTGGGTCAGCCCGTGGGAGAGAGCGAATGCATGGGCGGTTCGTCCCGCATGATCGGTCCTAAGGGACCCCAGCCACTCAACGTGATGACGTTAAAGTCCCCCAGGAAAACCAGGTCAGCGTTCGGGAACCGCACCTGCGCATCGTCAGCCATCTCGCTGAGGTATTCGAAAAGCCTTGTTGTCCCAGTGTCCCCTGTGTGGGAGCGGTAGACGCACACGTAGATCTGGCTCATGGAGCCATGATCCACGTGCAGCCAAAGGACGGAGTAGGAGGGGTTCTCCAGACAGCGCAACCGGCGGCAGCAAACATCCGCCCTAACGAACACGCACACCCCGGCTTTATCGCGGAATTGTTCCTCAATGATATAGCCCGGGTAACAGAGGTACGACGTGTCGTCAGGGCGGCGTATCTGTGTCTCCGTTAGGAACATCACAGAAGGCCGTGCCGACTCCAGGTGATGGAGGACGGTATCGAGGTTTGCATGGAGTCCGCGGATATTCGCGAACTCCACCTCAAACGAAGTCAACTTTGTGGGGTTTCTAGGGGCCGCTGTGTACCGTCTATTCTCTTGTTGCACTGTCATTGTGAAATATGGGGAAGCGTGAAGACAGGGCGAGACTAAGTGCAGAGGCTAGCTTCGTCTAGAACCGTGTGGTTAGGTCGGAGCCGACCCGCCGGACGGAAGGGCTCCCAAACCCCCCTGATGCAAGGCCGCCGCTACCCCACACCGGTTACCACCCGGAGCGGCGACCCCACAACAGGATTATGCGCAACATGTGGGGCAGCCTACTGGGGTGGTTGGTCCCAGGCGGGCCCCATGACTATGTTGCGGGCGGCCGCGGCAACGCCGTTGCTAAGGGTCTCCCTGGCCGGCGAATCGACCCACACCACCCACACTAGACTCCGCTTCGCCCCCACTGGACCCCTGCCTGCCGCACCATACACCGCCCCGGGCCCGGCAGTGCAGCTGCTGAACCCCTAACGCAACCCAGCCTGGGCTGGGTTACTTGGGGGGCTTTAGCACAGCTGCACGGTGGTACCCCCCCGGACCAACACTGTTGTACCACCTGGTATCCACGTAGGGGCCAAAGCCACCACATGGGTACCGTAATATACGAACCTCGTCCGTTAATCAGCAGGTGCGCCACTAGCAGGTGAGGTCGCTGAGACCCGATAGATGTAAGAAGGGCCCCTTTGCACCATTCTCTTTTTACTCAAAGGCGTTCTGGTTTCTGCCTTTACATACTGTCCACAAAATAAACAATTAGTCTTAAAGTCGAACTGGGGAGCTGAAGACCTGACCGGCCCTGCCTCTTCCTGAGATGTGGATGCATCCCTTATACCTTTTTTTATTGTTTGGGCTTGGGTGTAATTTTTACGACAATTGGTGTGAATCAAAGGGGATTTCAAGTCACGGACAACTTGGTGCTTGTCATCTTTTCCTTCTTGACTAGCTTTAATAAGACCTAGTATTCCTTTTTATTTCAACTCAGATACGTCTTTACTCCCTTTAAATGCATCCTTTTCACACACAGGACTTATTAACACTCATTGCGGATAACCCAAGCGTAACTAACAACGTTTATGAAGAAAAGAATCGTTTTGGCTGCTCCCCTGCGTTACCGGGTAAGCTACCGTGCCAAACAGATTGAAAATATAATCAACAATAATAACATAAGCCCGAAGGCATGGGTGATAATAGGAGTTTCGGCCAGTGAGATCACGTTTTCTACGACAGTGGGCATCGGAGATAAGGAAAGAAATTTAACGACCCGCTTCCACTCGCGTTACCCGCTTTTGATCGAAAACGCGATCTCAAACTCTTACCGCCTTCATCGCTTGGAGGTACTCCCAGCTTATGTTATCTATGAAACACGGTAACACACCTAGATTATAGTTTATCGTTCCGGATTAACGGATGAAGACTTAAATTGTATAAAATACATAGTTAAAAGTTTCTATAACTCAACGGCTGAACCGATTTCGATGAAAGGTAGATATATATTATATTATTATATATATATATATTGGTAGGTAGATAGATTAGAACTTGGATTAACATATAGGCTACTTTTTATTCCGAAAAAACGCGAACCAAATAGCAGGCAAGAGCTGATGATCAATAAAAATCGTTCTTTCTAAAATTTTTACTTTTCCGGAACGTGTACCTCTCAAATGAGTAGGATTTCGACAAAACTGTAAATGACAAAAGTTGTAGGTAATTTTATTAGCTTTCATTACTTAGAAGATACTATTTCTCTACGACTCACCGTTTTGAAGATAGAGAAAAACCTAAAAATGGGAACTTTAAACCCCTCCCTCCCCTCCGGCTCCCCCCCTAGACGCGGGAACTTTTTGTATGTTTACTCCCTAAGCACCCTGAACAACTTTCTGAAGGAATCGCTTAAGTGCCAGCTAACGCATGCTACACCTCCCTTTCAGTCATTCGTTGAGTGGACTATAAGGTAAAAACATTCACGAATGGCGCCAGTCTATGGAGGTGTTGTTTTTACAGAAAGAGTAAATGTACGGGAAACATTATTATACAGGTATTTACAAATGTTGAATAAATATAAGGTATTGAAAAGCAATTTGCAATATACTCCTTATTCAAGTTACATACTTTAGTGAAAAATAATTGTTATACTTTAAATTTTAGAATGAATGCGTCTTAAAGGAAAAACGTCATTTCTGTACCATCACCTTCAAAAAAATTAATGGCTATCGAAATTGACAACTTGAAGCACACTGTAAAAATACTCAAGAGCCAATACCCAAATTATATAAAATGACTTGTGAAAATATACAGAACACAGGTCAAGACTTAATAGAAAAGATACCGGCATTGAGTAACATCCAACATAGCCTATACTATGCAAGAAACAAATCGTTAGGAGTCAATAAGACAGTATTTAAAAACTTCGAAGATGTTACCGTACCCGCCAAGTTCTTGGATTTTATATTGGCCGATTTTATGATAATCAAAGCAAAAAGCGTATATTGATTTTTTGTTCAAAAAAGGCAAGGGAGCAAATCAGTCGTTTAGAAGAATATTTCGGTGATGCTACTTTCGACTCTTGTCCAAATCCATTTTACCAATTGTTTATAATTCATGGCGAAGTTGGAAGTAGCATAACAACAACGGTCCCTTTAATATATGCTCTAATGCCTGATAAAAAAGAATCGAACATACATTACAGTATTAGAATTAATTCAATCCGAACTGCCGTCGTTCCAACCAAAAAAATATCATTGTGATTTCGAAATAGCACAAATAAACGGTTTTAGAAAAGAATTTCCAGCCCTAAATTTGAAAGGTTGCTACTACCATTGGTGCAGAGCAGTTTGGAGGAAAGCAAAAAAAATTGGGTATAAAATCGAAATTTGATAAAAGAATAATTGGATTGACTGCGTCACTGCCTTTGTTGCCTGCTGAAGACATTAATGAAGGCTTATGCTATGCAAAAACTGAAAGTAGAGGAAAAGAAAATAAAATTATTTTTCCGTTACATCGATGAGTTCTGGTTAGCTAAAAAATTCGATGTTGTTTTATGTGTGTTCGGCGAGCGTCTCAGAACGGCCAATATAACAGAAGCTTATCATTCTAAACTAAAAGATATAAATAAAAGAAACTCGTCGATTCTGAGGCTATTAACAAAATTGAAACAAATTGAGTCCAATGTGAAATTTCAACAAAACAAAAGAAGAAAAATACGTATAGAAACAGACGATGAACTTATGCATATCCAACTACAACTTATAAATAAAGACATATCGGTAGGTTACGCCCTTGAAAAACTACGATAAATGATTTCTACAAATAACAAATACAGAACACTTTCATAGCGTTATGGCATATGCTCTGCTGCTATGGGGCTCAGCTGCCGATATTGAGACAATATTCATATTACAGAAACGAGCTATACGAGCAATCTATAGACTCAGACCCCGTGACCCGCTGAAAGAACTATTTAAAGAGATTAATATTTTAACAGTTGCTTCTCAATATGTTTACGACAACATCGTATATGTACGGAAGAACATAGAACTCTTCAAAAAAAGATCCGACAACCATAATTATAATACAAGAAACAAAAATAAACTGGCAATGACAAAAATTAGACTTCATAAAGTTGGTAATTCGTTTGTAGGCAAATGTATAAAAATATTTAATAAAATTCCGCAGGATTTGGTTGATATGCCTCTTAATAAGTTTAAAATAGTAATGAAAAAACGTTTGATGAAGAAAGGCTATTAAAATGTAGACGAATATCTTAATGATAAAAATGCATGGTCTCCCTAACCTGCTGTTGTTAGCCACTCGTACAATATAAATTGTAACACAATGTAAACAAAACTTTATTAAAAAACAAAATGTATAATCTACCTGAGTTTCTTGCTGGTATCTTCTCAGGAGGACCTACTTACCGAACCAGCGAAAGAATAATTTTCAAATGGTTATTTATGTACATACTTAATGTAGTATTAATTATTTTTTTATAATATTACTTGACATAAAATTGTAAATTTTGACTTTCATATGTGCTCTTTATGTGCCTAAACTGAATAAATGAAATTGATTCTTTGATTCTTTGAGAACAAAAAATAAAATAAAAAATACAGGGTATTTGTTGATCCAAATACCCTGTATTTTTTATTACTACGCTTTTATTAGCTACACTTGTATGTTTGCTTGCTTGTATTGTAACCGACTCTTTTGGGTTCGATTTTGCCCCTTCGTCCACGTTCATAACCAAGATTTCATAACTGGTTATGAATATGGATTTTTTTTCACTGTTTCATAACCAGTTATCAAACAATACTTTTTTTTCCATTTTCACAACCAGAACCTCCAATTCTGTTATGATCGCCTGGTACTTTTTCGGAATAAGTTCAAACATTCAATCGGTTTTCACTGAATTTAAAATATTGAAGGCATGTTGTTATGTATTCCTGGTACATTTGAGGTTTGTGTCTTTTATAATGGACAATCATTTTCATCTGTACATACTCAATAAAAAACTCTACTTTGAATGATTCTTTAATCAATTTTACTACTACTTATCATTCTACAATTTAGTTGGATTCTCTATAAAAACGTGTTTTTTAGTATTTTTAATTTAATTTTTTGTTTTGTTTAACATAGAAGTAAAGTAGCTTAAAATTGTATAGTTAAAAAAAATTGTAATGTAACGATTTAAAATATTAGTGTACGCCTAGAATAAGACTATTTTTGTTTATGTTTTTTTAACTTTCTCATGTACTTATATATTTAAAAAATATATCTATTTTAATTAATTAACTGTACAAAAAGTCTTAATTGTAATTAAAAAATTGTAATCCAGCCAGCATGAAATGAGGTGGACCGTCACCAATATCTATTAATGATATACTGGAAATGTGAACCGTAATTAAAAAAAAAATACCACCGTACTCTCAGGTGGTCCGGGAAGGTGGACGGTGGGAAAGAACCGGATTGTTTTGTTACAGAGTCACCGTTAGTTACCACATGGGGCTGACTTAACTGAAATTTCGGCACTTGAGCAGATGTTGGACAGCGATTTTTTACTTATTCCACCAACATTGACGACTTGTGAATTTGGTTATTATGCTGTATTTCAATTTGTGCTATGGTTTTTATATATTATTTGTAGTGGTTATGGTTTGTTATATGGTTATTATCCAGACATCAAGCCAATCCTGAGTTTGATTTCCTGTCCAAATTGTTTCCCTTCCTTATTTAAATTTACCGCCAATATCGCCGGTCGAACGGACCGGCCTATGAATGAACGTTCCGCGCGCCGCTTCCGCCTCTAGCGGCAAGAAAAAATAAGTTCGGTTTGAATCTTCGTAATGGACACGTCTGAGGTCCGTATAAAATAATAAAGGACATTGCTACGCGTCCATACATCATTCGCCCCAGAACCAACACCAATGGAAAAAGACTTGTTAAATGTGAAATATTAATCTAATTCTCATCACATTGTATTTTTAAGACGGACAAGCAAGTCAAGCGCAAAAATCCAACAAATATGTCAGATTTTAAGGTTATGTTTACGCAAAACCCGACATTAGTTGGTTAAGTATTTTTTATGCAATTTAATTGCTCGGAAATCGGAATGGACTTCGAAGTTCGAACCCTTTAAATACTTTTTCTAGACATTATTGATAGGTAGTAGAAATAACCATTAGCAACAATGATATTACATATAAATAAAGAGGCAGATATTTTACTAGAGTGCGCCTGGTGAAGACGCGAAAACGTCCCAATTGGGACGTATCGAATTCAGTACATGTCTTGCAAACGTCAAGTTGTCACGTATGTAAGCGCATAATAAAATTGCAACAAAAATGCCATCGTGTGTTTTTAAAAAAGTGTACAAATTACCGCCGTATCCCAGTAGTTCCATTCTCTAGTTCCATTATGGAACTACTGGGATTTTTTTCTCCTAGTAGTTCCATGGAACTAGAATACCTTTTCAATCTTATCCCATTAGTTCCATTATATGAATATAAGTCCAGTTGAATATAAACTTACCTATTTGCATACTACTTTTTTTTTTTAGTCCCGCGGCCTAAGGCCGCGGCCGCTCTAACGTCTGTTGCCGGGCGTCTCTGGTTACAAACAGAACGTATTTCCAGAGGCGCCCGGCGGACTTTGACCACCTCTGTGGCCTCTGCGGGGGTTAGGTCGGAATGAGAATCCCGCGTCGTTGGGGTAGGGTTTTATCCCGCGTCAGTGAGTGAATCTGGTTGCGTGCTATGGGGCAAAGGCCCCGCAGCACGCAACCCTTCTAGCCTGCTTCTGTACGAACGACGGGTGGCGATCCCGCCGTCCTCAGGCCCCGATCATGGAGGTCGATGGTCTTGGGCGTAGATGAGTCTGCGGCGCCCTCGCCGCTGACGACGTAACTCGGCGGGGATACGCTCCCTCTCCCTCTCGGCCGCCTCCTTCGCGAGCATAACTTGCTCGCAGAAGGATACGGCCGCGTTCCACCTACTCCTGCTGGAGACCATGGCTTGAAGCATGGTCACCAGCGAGAGGGTATCCACGCCCAGACCCACTACGAGGTCCCGACGATGACTCGCCCACGCATAGCACTCCACCAACGTGTGGAGTGCGGTGTCGTCCCCGGAAACCTCGCAGTGTTGACACCGGGGTGTGACCTCACGATGGATGCGAAACAGATAGCTACCGAAGCATCCATGCCCGGTAACGATCTGCGTCGCACGATACGTGAGGTCACCATGCTGCCTCTGCAGCCAATCGTCCATGATCGGTCTCACCGCCGCGATGATGGTGGTACCCCACCTGGGTTGCTCAAGTCGCACCCTCCATGACTCCATGAGATCCTGGTGGAGTTGGGACCGCTGGTCCTCGATTTCTCGAGATGTAGGCCTGTGGTCCCGCTCCAGCGCCTCCTTGCGCCATTGGAACAATGACGCAAGGGCTCTCGCTTCCAGGTCCCATGGAGGGGTCCCGGCTAGGAGACATGCAGCCTCTCCGGAGATCGTGCGGTACCCTCTTATTGTTTAGACGGCCAAGGTCCTCAACGGTCTATTAAGGAGCGTTGAGTTGTTGGCCGTCAACCGCGCCGCCCATACGGGAGCCCCGTATAGGGCCATACTCCGCACGATCCCCAGGTACAGTCTCCTGCAGGAGGCGTTGGGTCCCTTTAGGTTAGGCATGAGTCGCGAAAGCGCGACTGATGCCCCCGTCACTTTAGGGACCAAACTTCGGAAATGTGGTCCGAAGTTCCATCGGCTATCAAGTACGATCCCTAGGTACTTCATCGAGGGCTGGATGCCGATGCTAACACCCCCCACATTTATGCAGGAACCTTCAGGTGGACCGTTCCGAGGTCTGTGAAAGCACAGAACCTCGGACTTGTGCAAGGCCACCTCCAGGCCCAGCCGCCGTATCCGACCCACGACTTGAGCAACACCTGTCGTGACTTTGAGTGCTGCCTCCTGGTACGTTGCACCCCGCGCCGTGACGAGGGTATCGTCGGCGTAGCACGTTACGCCGACGCCCTCAGGCAACGCACCCCGCAATTTGCATCCTGGCATAATATTATTATTACGTGCATTTGACATATTTATAATAATATAATAATAATAATATGTTAGGACAATTCATACAACGCCATCTAGTCTCAAACTAAGCAGAGCTTATGATACGAGTACTAGATAAACTGATATAAATACTTATATACATTTTTTTTTGTATATACATACAAATTTATTTTTTGTCAACAATGGGGTCTAAGTGTCACGCATGTAATACTGTAATAAGTGATGTTTTATTTATGAAATGTGCTGAACAAAAGCGCAAAAGAACATACCACGTAAAATGTGTAGCAATACCGGAGAAAAAGTTTACAATTTTTTTTATTTTTTTTTTTATATTTGGTTCGCCAAATTGACGCCGCCCGCCTGGTGGTAAGTCGTGACGACGTCTAGCGATTGTGGGCCACTCTCACAGCACACATTACTATTGAGAGTGGCCCTCAACTTGACGACCTACTGATGTGCCTCTTCACGCTCCGCTTAAAGAACCCAGGATTATATGTGGGAGGAAACACGTGCACAGGCAGGGCGTTCCAGGCCACTATCGTTCGGCAGAGAAACGAACGTTTAAAACGTTCGGTTCTCGCGAACATGCTATCCACTGTGTGGGGGTGGCATCTCTGCCCGGCACGAGTCGTTCGGGATCGGAAGGAAGAGGGTGGGATCAGATTGAAGAGCTCTTCAGAACACTCGCCGTGGTAAATACGGTAGAATGCGGCCAAGGAAGCTATTGTTCGGCGCTGAACTAGCAGCTCAAGGCTTCCCGTTACCTCCGGACAATCTATAATACGGATAGCCCGTCGCTGCATAGCGTCGAGAGCGTCCAGCAGATATTTCGCGGAGCCGTCCCAGAGGTGAGAGCAGTATTCGACGCAGGGTCTAATCTGCGTCTTGTACAGCAGACACCTCTGGTCCGGTGTAAAGAATCTCTTTACCGTATTCAGTATTCCTAGTTTCCGCGAAGCTAGCCCTATACATCTTTCGATGTAGTTTTTATTATTGAGCTCTCGACGAACGTCTATGCCAAGGATATCAAGGTTGTCCTTCATTGGTAATAATGCATTCTGAAGAGAAGGTAGGGGAAGGAAAGGGGATTTCTTCGCAGTAAATGCACACGCCTGTGTTTTGCGGGCATTGAACTCGACCAGGTTCTCGGTACCCCATTGAGAGATACTGTCGAGGTTACGGTCGAGATCAGCCACGAGTCGTCGTCTCTCCTCCTCAATCTCAGATCGCCCCGCCGTCGGACGAACCGAGTAACTCCCGTGTAGTGTGCTGTCATCTGCATAGCAATGAATGTTCCCGAGGGATAGCATATCATTGATATGCAGAAGAAAGAGAGTTGGTGATAGTACGGACCCCTGCGGTACCCCGGTATCCACTTGCAAGAAGCGAGAAGCCTGGCCATCGCAGAGGACCCGCACTCGGCGCTCGTTTAAAAAGCTGGCAATCCAGCTGCACAGTTGAGGAGGTAGACCATATGCCGGAAGCTTGGAAAGGAGCGAAGCATGCCAGACCCTATCGAAGGCTTTGGCGATGTCCAGGCTAATAGCCAAGGACTCGCCGTGCCTTTCCATAGCCCCACCCCAGACATGCGTTACGAATGCCAGAAGATCACCCGTTGATCGCTTTGGCCTGAAGCCGTATTGTCGATCATTGATTAGCGAGTGATCCTCTAGGAATTGCATGAGCTGCTAATTTATAAGGAGCTCAAGCACCTTGCAAATGACTGAGGTGACAGCTATGGGTCGATAGTTGCCTGGATCGGACCGATCCCCTTTCTTGGGGATCGGTTGTACGTTCGCCTCCTTCCAGACCTCCGGCACGAGCCCTGAAGAGTATGACAGGCGGTACAGACGCGTTAATACTGGAGACAACTCAGCTGCACATTTTCGTAGCACCACCGCCGGAATGCCGTCAGGGCCACTGGCTTTCCGCGTGTCGAGTGACCGCAGCACTGCCTGTACATCACATTGCCTGATAACAATATCAGGCATTGTGTGGCCACAGTTGGCGATGGCGGGGGGCTGCAGGCCACGGTCGTCGACCCGGGAATTAGCCGCAAAGAGGTCTGCGAGCATATCCGCTTTCTCTTGGGCTTTGTGAGCCAGTGTTCCATCTGGGTAACGTAGCGGTGGCAGCGAGGGCTGACAACAGTTAGATTGCACGGCTTTGGCCAGTTGCCAGAATCCACGGCTGCCCGTGGGATGGGAAGTGAGCTCCTGACCAAGCCGCGCGACGCGCTGGGCATCCGCTCTCTTAAAGGCCCTCTTACTCGACTTTGTGGCCCGGTTGTACGCTGCTTTGAGGTGGCCCACGTTTGGGTCGCGCACAGCCCGGGCCCTGATCCAGGCGCGATATGCCGACTGTTTTTGTCGAACAGCTTTGGCACAATCTCGCCCGAACCAGGGACGGGCTCTGCGGATACTGGCGACATCAGTGAAAGGGATGTAATAATCCATCCCTAAACTGATCTCGCCAGCAATAGCAGAAGCACTATCCGAAGGAGCCTTTCCTACAAAGCAGCGCTGGCTCCAGGGGACGGACGCATAATAATCGCGTAGACCGTCCCAATCCGCTGACGAGTAGTGCCATAGTCGTCGTGACGTTTGTACAGGACGTGCAGGAGGTGACACCTTCATGCCAGCGTGAACAACACAGTGGTCGGAACTACCCAGTGGGGCTCCTACCGAAACACTGTACTGGCTGGGCGACTCGTCAGCAGTAGATCCAGCAGAGCGGGCGCGTGATCTAACCTGTCTGGTATCCGGGTGATCCCGCATACCATCTGGGTCAGACCGTGGGAGAGAGCGAACGCATGGGCGGCTCTACCCGCATGATCAGTCTTGAGGGACCCCAGCCATTCAATGTGATGGCCATTGAAGTCCCCCAGAAATACTAGGTCAGCGTTCGGGAACCGCACCTGCACTTCATCAGCCGTCTCGCTGAGGTACTGGAAGAGCTTTGTTGTCTCAGAATCCCCTGTGTGGGATCGGTAGACGCACACGTAGATCTGGCTCATAGAGCCATGGTCTACGTGCCGCCAAAGGACGGAATTGGAGGGGTTCTCTAGGCAGCGCAACCGGCGGCAGCAAACATCCGCCCTAACGAACACGCACACCCCGGCTTTGTCTCGAAATTGTTCCTCGATGACATAGCCGGGGTAACACAGGTAAGACGTGTCGTCAGGGCGGCGTATTTGTGTCTCCGTGAGGAACATCACAGTGGGCCGTGCCGTCTCAAGGTGGTGGTGGACGGTATCGAAGTTCGCATGGAGTCCACGGACGTTAGTGAACTCCACCTCGAAATGTGAAGTTGTGGGGTTTCCTAGGGCCGCTGTGTAACGTTTATTTCTTTTTTGTTGCACTGCCATTGTAGATTTTGAAGAAGAAGCGTGAAGACAGGGCGACATTTGGTGCAGCAGTAAGTGACAAAGCGCAGGGGCTAGCTTTGTCTAGAACCGTGTGGTTAGGTCGGAGCCGACTCGACGGACGGAAGGGCTCTCAAACCCCCCTGATGCAAGGCCGCCGCTACCCCACACCGGTTACCACCCGGAGCGGCGATCCCACATCAGGATTATGCGCAACATGTGGGGCAGCCTCCTGGGGTGGTTGGCCCCAGGCGGGCCCCATGACTGTGTTGCGGGCGGCCGCGACAACGCCGTTGCTAAGGGTCTCCCTGGCCGGCGAATCGACCCACACCACCCACACTAGACTCCGTTTCGCCCCCACTGGTCCCATGCCTGCTGCACCATACATCGCCCCGGGCCCGGTGGTGCAGCTGCTGAACCCCTAACGCAACCCAGCCTGGGCTGGGTTACTTGGGGGGCTTTAGCACAGCTGCACGGTGGTACCCCCCCGGACCAACACTGTTGTACCACCTGGTACCCACGTAGGGGCCGAAGCCACTCCATAGGTACCGTAAATTAACGAGCCTCGTCCGTTTATCAGCAGGTGCGCCACTAGCAGGTGAGGTCGCTGGGGCCCTAAAGATGTTGGTAGAGCCCCTTTGCACCCAAAAAATGTTGACAAAGGAGTACAAGGACGGTTGGCGGTGTCCGGAGTGCACGAAGGACATACCCAAAAGAGATAATTCCGATACACCAGTGCGCGCAATTAACACCACGACACAGACATCCACACCGACCGCCACCGTCAACACCATCCGCGGCAGCGGTCGTCGTCTGGACGAGACGTCGTCGAGCACCGAGAATGAGGCGAGCGTGTTGGAGGAACTTAGGGAGTTCAGATCAGAGGTGTTATCATTGATAAAATATCAAAATAAAAAATATGATCAGCTGTTAGATAGATTCGTGAAAATGGAGACGGAGTTACAATCACTTCAATGTAGTATTGGGCTCGTTGCAGATAAAATTAAAGTAGTAGACTCACTAGAATGCACTATTAAAGTACTAACGGATAAAAACCAGGTCCTAGAAGAGCGGTTGGAGAAAATTAAATTTGATGGGAATAAAATAATGTCTCAGAGTACTTTAATACAGCCACAATCATTCGCTAATACCCTCAAGAAAAAAAAGAATAGTGCACCGTTAAAAACTACAAATGAGTCATCAATACTAGTTGAACCAGTTAAAGAATGTGTGGCCACAAAATCATCGGACGATTCGTCGGTACCGAGTCGAACAAAAGAAATTAATATGGATGGTAAAATTATGGAAGAACAAGTAGGAAGTAATTGGACATTAGTCAATAGGAAAAGAAATAGATTCCCGAACAGTGAAGTGAAAAGAGGGGGTGATACAACATGTATGGAAATCCAAGGCATGGAGCGGAAAAAATTTTTACATGTGTGGCGACTCAAAACAGAGACTACGACAGAGAGCTTACAGAAGTACGTAAAAAGTATATGTGGCCAAGAAGTGGATGTCCGAGTGGAGAAAATAACGCATAAGACAGAACGAGGCTATGCTTCTTTCATTATTGGAGTACCAGAGAGTAAGTATGATCTGTTGAGTCGATCGGAAAACTGGGCGGTGAATATAGAATACAGTGAATGGGTGTGGTTTCGAAAGCCAACCACCAGAACAAGTACCCACTAGTCGTATATGTAATGTCGGGGTTTAGCGGTTTCCGAACGAGCTGTCAAATGAGTGACATCGTGCCGGATGCGGGGGTCAGTCAGAGGACTAAGATGGACGACTCGACTCTCTCTCTTGATGTGGCTACATACTAGAAAATTGTTTCTTTCGTTATCTTCCCCATCATTACATGGTGGCAGCGGTTAGTGAACCTAAATTGAATATCAATAATGCCTAAAGAAGAAGAAAGTGCTAATTTAGAGAAAATGCATGAAAATAGGTCAGCTTCATATGTACATGTGAGTCCACCAAAAGAGTTTGATTTTAGAGAAATTGGCTCATGGCCGAGGTGGTTGAAGAGATTTCAGCAATTTATGACAGTAACAGGAAATATTAAATATAAAACGGATGAAGAAAAATGCAGCCTATACTGCATGGGGGAGGAAAGTCTGGAAATTGTAAATCAGGTTGGTAAAAGCTTTGAAGATTTGATTGAAAAATTCAATGAACATTTTAATCCGAGAAAAAATTTAATATATGAAAGAGCTCAGTTTAACAGACGCCAACAACTGCCAGGTGAGTCCATGGACGAATTTATTAAAAACGTATTTAAGCTGTCTGAAAATTGTGACTTTGACAAGATTACAAAATCTGAGATAATACGAGACAAATTAGTAGTTGGAGTATGTGATAAAGTTCTTTCAGAGATATTACAGATGAAAAGTAAGCTCAGTTTAGAAGAAACAATGCAAATCATAAGGGAAAGAGAAATTCAGAAACATCAAACCCAGCAACTATACCAATACACTGAAAAAGAGGTTAGTGTCTTAAAAGGGAATGGAGGAAATTGCTATCACTGTGGGTTCAATTTCCATCAGAGAAGTGTATGTCCAGCCCGTAATGCAGTTTGCTATAAATGTGAAATCAAAGGTCATTTTTCTAAGACGTGTAAAGGTCGAACCAGTAAATATGGCAAACCTAAAATGGATGAGAGGAAACTAAGATCTATAGAGGAGGCTAAGATGATGCACAGCACGGATGGTACAGGTATTCTACAAGATTATTTTGTGTGGTCGATTGATGGAGGTGAAAATGACAGTGAATGGAAATGTGATGTGTTTATTAAAGAGTTTAATATGAACACAATTTTTTTGATCGATTCAGGCGCATACATTGTTTGTATTCCTGTGTTCTTGGTACCTAAAGAACATCTTAATAAATTATATAAATCTGACATTGTAATAAAAGCAGCAGATGGTAGAGAGCTCGATATTTTAGGATATTTGATGATAACACTCAAATATTATATAATATTAAATAGGTTTTTATCACTATACCAAGGCATATGTAGGCAAATCCATTAGAAAACCAATTTTAAGTAGAATGGCCAGTAAGAGTTTAAAGATTTTGTCACTAAATTGAAATACTATGGATAGTAATGAAAGTATTAGTAGTATAAATATCAATAAGGAATTTCCTTTACTATTGCAGGAGCTGGGTCAGTTTAAAGATGTAATTTCAATCAAGTTGAGACCGGATTCTAAACCTTTTGTGCAGTCTACACCGAGAGTGGTCCCTATAGCATTACTAGATAGATTAAAGGAGGAATTAAACAGATTAATGAAACTAGATATTATTGAGCCTGTTGAACGGATAACTGAGTGGGTCTCTCCAATAGTAGTGGTTAAAAAAGGTGAGACTGATATTAGGTTATGTTGTGACTATACCCATCTAAACAAAAGTGTCATGAGGCCTTACTTCCCGATTCCCAAGGTTGAGTATACTCTGGCTAAAATCAAGGGTGCAAAGTATTTTTCTAAAATTGATATAACTAAGAGTTTTCATCAGCTGATTCTTGATGAAGAAAATCAGTTGTTAACAACCTTTATTTGCCCATTTGGTTGATATATGTATAAGAGATTACCGTTCGGTCTTAATTGAACAGAGTATTTTGTTTCTAAGTTTTCGAAACTGCTTGAGGGTCTGGATGTAATATTTCATGTGGATGATGTCTTGATTTATAGTGAAACAATTCAAAAACATGATGACTGTTTAAGGGAAGTTTTGAAACGTATATCAGAGGCAGGTTTGACAATAAACTTTGAAAAGTGTGTTATTGGTGTTAAAATAATTAAATTTTTAGGATTTGTACTATCTGCCGATGGCATTTCAATAGATACTGATAGGGTAAAAGCTATAAGTCATTTCTCTAAACCTGAAAATAAAACTGAGCTCCAGAGATTTTTGGGGATGGTGAATTTTGCATCCAGACATTTAAGTAAAAAATCTGACTGTTTAGAGCCTTTAAATAGTTTGCTAAAAAAAGATGTGGAGTTCTATTGGGGTCCAGATCAGGACAAGTCATTTAAGTCGATTAAAAATCTTTTGTGTGAAGCGCCTATATTAGCATATTTTGACCCTAAGAAACAATTAGTGATAAGTGCGGATGCTAGTTCCTATGATTTGGGGGGATGTCTTACTCAAGTGAATAAAGAAGGGAAGAGGGAAATCATAGCATACATTTCAAGAACAATGAATGATACTGAAAAAAGATACTCACAAATAGAAAAAGAGGCTCTGGCTTTAACATGGGCTGCAGAAAAATTGTATGAATATATAACAGGTTTACAAATAATTTTCGAAACAGACCACAAACCTTTGTTACAGATATTGCAAACAAAACATCTTGATGATTTGACCCCTCGACTGCAAAGGTTTAGAATCAGATTAATGTGTTTTACTTATGAGATTAAATATGTGCCTGGTAAGGATCTTGTTTTACCAGATACCTTATCTAGGTCACCCCTTTCTGACCCAGAAATTTCAAATGAACAAATTGATTGTGATTTATATGTTAACTTTGTCATGAAGAATGTACCAATTACAGATGTATATTTACAGAGAATAAAGCAAGAGCAAGGGAGCGATAACATTTGTACTATTATAAAAAAATATTGTTTGGAAGGTTGGCCAGATAAAAGTAAAGTATTACCTTTATTACTCCCTTATTTTCAGTACAGGTATGATTTTAGTGTAATGATTTAATTTTGAGAGGTTCAAGGATTGTAATACCTAATTCAATGCAAAAGCAAGTTTTAGATTGTATTCATATGGGTCATCAGGGCATAGTAAAGTGTAGGAGAAGAGCTCAAATGGCAGTTTGGTGGTTAGGTATTAGTACACAAATAGAAAACTTGATTAGAAATTGTCCGAATTGTGTAGAACATAAATCAAATCCAGTCAATACCTTCTGTGACAATAAATCACCAGCGTCTGGGCCTTGGCAAGTCATTGCAGCAGATTTGTTTTTCCATGAGAAATGGTACCTTATTGTGATAGACTATTACTCTAGGTTTTTTGAAATTTAAAACTTAATAGCTTGAATGAAACCTCAATAATTAGTAAAGTTAAAGAATTATTTTCAAGATATGGTATATGTGAAACATTTAGATCAGATAATGGACCGCAATTCAGAGAATCATTTAAAAGATTTTCGCGTGAATATAATTTTGAACATGTTACTAGTTCACCATACTATAGTCAATCTAACGGAATGGCAGAAATAGCTGTGAAGATTGCAAAATCACTTATTAAAAAGAATATTAATCAAATAGATGAAGCATAACTACACCTCTAGAAAATGGCTTTTCCCCAGCTGAACTTTTAATGGGTAGAAAGTTAAGATCTAATCTACCTATGATTACTGAAAAACTAGAAACCCATAAATCTAAAGACATTAGTAAGAAGGATACAATCATTAAGCAAAAACAAGCTCATTACTACAATAAGCGGCATCGTACTAGACCATTATCTGATTTGAATGTGGGTGATACTGTATGGGTGATTGATAAGAGAATTTATGGCGAAATTTCAAAAATATTACCTTATAGGTCATTCATAGTAAATACTAATAGAGGTCAATATAGGCGTAACAGAGCTCATTTAATCCCTGCTCCTTATGTGATTAATAGAAGGGAGGGACAGAGATGTGAAAGTAATGATTTAATTGATAGTGATGATGATAATTACCAAAAGGAGGATGAAAATATATGTCAACAAAATGATGAGCCTTGTATGGCAGATAGCAATGTAAGTGGTAGGAATATAAGAGATGAGGCAAGGAATGTTGCAGAGGAGTCAAACGATTCCCGCCCTGTAAGACAAAGACAAATGCCAACATGGTTAAAGGATTATGTTACTTAAGAAATTGAAATATAAAACAGTGTTTTGTATTATATTCAGTAGCAAGTAAAACATTTCTATTATAGATGATAAGAAGCATAGTGTTTGTTATAGAGATGTACCTCTACTTATAATTTAAGTTCCATTTAAGTTTATGTTAATAAAGTAATTTGTACATCTTGAGAGAGGGGATGTAATGTCGGGGTTTAGCGGTTTCCGAACGAGCTGTCAAATGAGTGACACCGTGCCGGATGCGGGGGTCAGTCAGAGGACTAAGATGGACGACTCGACTCTCTCTCTCTCGATGTGGCTACATACTAGAAAATTGTTTCTTTCGTTATCTTCCCCATCATTACAGTATAGATATTACTTACCAGAACGTACGAGGTCTACGAACAAAACTGGAAAAGTTCTATGAAAGTGTAATCACATCCGAAGCGGTTTTAATTGCCATAACGGAAACTGGATGTAATGATTCCATTTACGATACCGAGTTTATACCACCTGGCTACAATGTCATTAGATGCGACCGAGTAGATGGGTGCAAGCAGGGAGGCGCTTGTTTAGTGGCCACACCAGGCATCGAGACACGGCGTATGGCGAAACCGGGCGATGTGCAGTTAGACAATCAGCTGTTCGAACTGGTTTGCGCTAGTGTTTACGTACGTAGTAGATTCTTATTTCTATGCTGTGTTGTATATATACCACCGAGTAGCAGTGAAACGGATTATATGATAATGTTTAGAATAATTGAGCAATATTGATTGAATATTGTATGTATAGCGCCGTGTTAGTTGTAGGGGATTTAAATTTGTACTCTTGTCCAATTACTGTCAAAAATTATTTTGAATATTTTCAGGCCTATTGTGAATTCACTCAGAGTAATGACGTCGCTAGTTGCATGGGACGTAAGCTAGATCTAGTTCTGTGTACTTGGGTGGGGGTGCGAGTGAGTGCGGGCGAGCCCCTCGTACCGCCTGACCCCCTACACCCACCGTTGCGCTTGAGCGTGCCGTTGCCTTCGTCGTCGGTACGGCGCGCACCTGCGGCACCCGCGCCGGCGCCGCCGCCACTCGCGCCGGGCCCGCGCACCGACACAAATGCACATTATACACCAGTTCAGTGGAACTTTAATAAGGCAGATTTTCAATCTTTATATTACTCAATAGCGTCTATTGACTGGTCACCGATGTATGAAATGGATTTAGAATGTAGTTCTATTATTAATACTTTTGTTCCAAAGAAAAAGAGTCATAGTGCAACTTCCAGTTACAGGTATCCCGAGTGGTTCAATTCCGATATAATTAGTATGATTAGATTAAAAGCAAGTCTCCACAAACACTATAAATTGTCTCGTTCTCAGGTAGATTATAAAGTTTTTTCTGAGTGTAGGGCGAGGATTAAAAACATGATAAAAGACGCTCACGAACATTATCAAGATAGGGTTCAAACCAATTTATTAAAAGACCCAAGATCATTTTGGAACTACATTAGATCTAAAAAGGGAAATGGGGGTTTGCAGAGTATTGTGGTGGATGGCGAGATTCTTACTGGGCAATAGTGTGTGACGGAATTTGCGAGGTACTTCCAGTCGGTATATCACGAGGAGCGGGCAAATCTTGACGTCGAGGCGGCCGTGATAAACGCTGGCGCTAACAACTCTGCGGCGCGAGTGCAACTAGACCGTCTAAGTCGGGATGAAGTACGCGTTGCTCTGCGGCGACTCAAGCCCAAGAGATCCGTTGGACCCGATGGAATTGCACCCTATATATTTAGGGATTGTCGAAGGGTGCTTGAGGAGCCGCTGCTTCATATATTTAATACCTCTTTGGCGTCAGGGGAATTTCCAGAGAGATGGAGAATCACTCGGGTGGTGCCAGTGCCCAAGGGAGGATTGCCGTCGAGTGTGGAGGGATATAGGCCGGTGGCGGTTCTGTCCACGCCTGCGAAGGTATTTGAATCCGCTGTCCACGGCAGTATCTACATGCAGGTGAGAGAACAACTGACAGACGCGCAGCATGGCTTCCGTCCAGGTCGAAGCGTCACTAGCAATCTTCTCAATTACATGGCTGATATTGTACCGGTGGTGGACAGTGGACTACAGGTAGACGCCGCGTACTTTGACTTTAAAAAAGCCTTTGATCGGGTACGGAATGACATCCTTCTTCAAAAGTTAGCGGGCGTTGGTTTCACCCCCCCATCTACTGCGGATGTTTGCCAGCTATATGAGCGATAGGCGGCAGTATGTTGAGTACTCCGGACACGTCTCAGAGCCGTATTATACGCGATCTGGCGTAAGCCAGGGCAGCAATCTCGGTCCTCTGGAGTTTATACTGATGGTCAACGATCTGCCGACGGTTGTAAGCGATGCGAAGTGTCTGTTGTTCGTGGACGACCTTAAGTTGTACATGGCTATCGGACATCCAGACGACTGTATGAGGTTGCAGCGGGATATCGACCGGGTGGTAGAATGGACTGATAGGAACGGTTTACAGTTCAACACTGCCAAGAGTGTTACTATTACCTTTAGCAAGTCGCGCGCCCCCATGCAGTACGAGTATAAAGTGGGTCGAGAGTCCATGGCTAGGGCTGAGTGAGTTCACAAAGGCATTTAGCAACATTTTAGCATTATATGTAATTAGTTACAAAAGTTACTAGCTATCGCATTGGGGTAACCTGTAATGATAGTTATAAGTATGGTAAATAAAAAATAAATAAAAATAAATAAAAAATATTATACATAGGAAACACCCAGACTTCGGTACAAACATTTCTGTCATCACACAAAGTTTGTCCCAACCGGGAATCGAACCCGAGACTCCGGCGTCGAAAGCGGATGCACTACCGACCACGCCACCGAAGCAGTCATAAGGAAATTAGACATCAATTGTCAATAATGTGTTTAACCAGCATGCTTTATTATTTTTCGTTGTTGCTTTTCAGTTATGGAGAGCCGCGAAATATTTTTTATAAAACCCCGGCGAGGTAGAGTCCGTCTTACCATGGAAGAGATTGCTATAAGCATACAACTTACAAAAGTGGCAATAGTATATGGAGATGTAGTTTATATAAAACACAACATTGCACTGGCACTGTAACGCTAAACAAAGTAAGTTATATTATTATGTTTAACTCAATTTTATTTTTGTTTCATTATAATAGTTTAGTAGTACTTAGTACAATTTACACAGTAGATGAAACAAGTCAAAAGTGCATATGAAACTGGAGGTCCAAACCAAAACTAAATATTCCTTTTCAGGAAGAGAATGAAATCAAGTCGCATACACCACTTTTAGAAACTTGTCCCATTTCAATCCTTCAATCCATTTCAATCCCAAATATAAATAAAGAAATAGTAACCATTCACATAGAAAATGAAATGAAAATTGCGATCAACGGAGAAGAAACAATTCCATCTGCTTTCAAGCATTTCATTGATATTATCCAAGAATTACAAATTACAGGAGCGTCAAATCAAGTTTTTACAAAAAGCGAAGTCGTACAGTCGGTGTAAATAAACTAGTTTATAATGACGTACGAGAAGTGGACGTCCCACCGAAATTTATTCCATTCTTGCTTGCAGACTACTCCCATTTAAATGAACGAATTCTGATTTTTTGTTCTGATAATGGCAAAAATCTTATGTCAAACCTTAAAAACTTTTTAGGCAACGGCACTTTTCAAAGTTGTCCGGCTCCATTTGTAGAATTATAAACTATTCATAGTGATATGAGTAGCTCTCAAGATACAACGCAAGTTGTACCATTGATTTATGAATTGCTATCAGGAAAGACAAAAAGAATATATAGCCTATTATTTTCGTTAATTAAGTCACAAATACCAGATTGGACACCCCAAAAATTTACAACAGATTTTGAGTTACCAGCTATAGATGCCTTTAAGAATATGTTCCCACTAGCAGGAAACCATGGGTGTTATTATCATTATACAAGGTGTTTGTGGCGAAAAGCCAGAGAATTGGGCATTAATAAAACCTAATTATATTCGAAAACCCGTGGCCTTATGTATTGCACTACCCTTGCTACCTAGTAATAAAATAATGGAAGGCTGGGAGTATATCAAGTCTGAAATACAATTATTACACGAAATCAAGGTCATACCAGAATCCGAGAAACTAAAGTTGAATAGGTTTAAACTATACATGGAACGGTTTTGGTTGCGTGACGCTGAATTTATTAATCTATGGTGTGCTTTTGGCGAAAGACACAGAACAACAAATTTCGTGAAGGCATTTCACGGCGGATTAAATAAGTCGTTTAAGAAATTGCAAGTTTTATTAAATGACGCTATGTTTTATACAGTCAATCAAAGAATCAAAGAATCAATTTCATTCAATTCAAAAACAATCAGCTGTTCGAACTGGTTTGCGCTAGTGTTTACGTACGTAGTAGATTCTTATTTCTATGCTGTGTTGTATATATACCACCGAGTAGCAGTGAAACGGATTATATGATAATGTTTAGAATAATTGAGCAATATTGATTGAATATTGTATGTATAGCGCCGTGTTAGTTGTAGGGGATTTAAATTTGTACTCTTGTCCAATTACTGTCAAAAATTATTTTGAATATTTTCAGGCCTATTGTGAATTCACTCAGAGTAATGACGTCGCTAGTTGCATGGGACGTAAGCTAGATCTAGTTCTGTGTACTTGGGTGGGGGTGCGAGTGAGTGCGGGCGAGCCCCTCGTACCGCCTGACCCCCTACACCCACCGTTGCGCTTGAGCGTGCCGTTGCCTTCGTCGTCGGTACGGCGCGCACCTGCGGCACCCGCGCCGGCGCCGCCGCCACTCGCGCCGGGCCCGCGCACCGACACAAATGCACATTATACACCAGTTCAGTGGAACTTTAATAAGGCAGATTTTCAATCTTTATATTACTCAATAGCGTCTATTGACTGGTCACCGATGTATGAAATGGATTTAGAATGTAGTTCTATTATTAATACTTTTGTTCCAAAGAAAAAGAGTCATAGTGCAACTTCCAGTTACAGGTATCCCGAGTGGTTCAATTCCGATATAATTAGTATGATTAGATTAAAAGCAAGTCTCCACAAACACTATAAATTGTCTCGTTCTCAGGTAGATTATAAAGTTTTTTCTGAGTGTAGGGCGAGGATTAAAAACATGATAAAAGACGCTCACGAACATTATCAAGATAGGGTTCAAACCAATTTATTAAAAGACCCAAGATCATTTTGGAACTACATTAGATCTAAAAAGGGAAATGGGGGTTTGCAGAGTATTGTGGTGGATGGCGAGATTCTTACTGGGCAATAGTGTGTGACGGAATTTGCGAGGTACTTCCAGTCGGTATATCACGAGGAGCGGGCAAATCTTGACGTCGAGGCGGCCGTGATAAACGCTGGCGCTAACAACTCTGCGGCGCGAGTGCAACTAGACCGTCTAAGTCGGGATGAAGTACGCGTTGCTCTGCGGCGACTCAAGCCCAAGAGATCCGTTGGACCCGATGGAATTGCACCCTATATATTTAGGGATTGTCGAAGGGTGCTTGAGGAGCCGCTGCTTCATATATTTAATACCTCTTTGGCGTCAGGGGAATTTCCAGAGAGATGGAGAATCACTCGGGTGGTGCCAGTGCCCAAGGGAGGATTGCCGTCGAGTGTGGAGGGATATAGGCCGGTGGCGGTTCTGTCCACGCCTGCGAAGGTATTTGAATCCGCTGTCCACGGCAGTATCTACATGCAGGTGAGAGAACAACTGACAGACGCGCAGCATGGCTTCCGTCCAGGTCGAAGCGTCACTAGCAATCTTCTCAATTACATGGCTGATATTGTACCGGTGGTGGACAGTGGACTACAGGTAGACGCCGCGTACTTTGACTTTAAAAAAGCCTTTGATCGGGTACGGAATGACATCCTTCTTCAAAAGTTAGCGGGCGTTGGTTTCACCCCCCCATCTACTGCGGATGTTTGCCAGCTATATGAGCGATAGGCGGCAGTATGTTGAGTACTCCGGACACGTCTCAGAGCCGTATTATACGCGATCTGGCGTAAGCCAGGGCAGCAATCTCGGTCCTCTGGAGTTTATACTGATGGTCAACGATCTGCCGACGGTTGTAAGCGATGCGAAGTGTCTGTTGTTCGTGGACGACCTTAAGTTGTACATGGCTATCGGACATCCAGACGACTGTATGAGGTTGCAGCGGGATATCGACCGGGTGGTAGAATGGACTGATAGGAACGGTTTACAGTTCAACACTGCCAAGAGTGTTACTATTACCTTTAGCAAGTCGCGCGCCCCCATGCAGTACGAGTATAAAGTGGGTCGAGAGTCCATGGCTAGGGCTGAGTGAGTTCACAAAGGCATTTAGCAACATTTTAGCATTATATGTAATTAGTTACAAAAGTTACTAGCTATCGCATTGGGGTAACCTGTAATGATAGTTATAAGTATGGTAAATAAAAAATAAATAAAAATAAATAAAAAATATTATACATAGGAAACACCCAGACTTCGGTACAAACATTTCTGTCATCACACAAAGTTTGTCCCAACCGGGAATCGAACCCGAGACTCCGGCGTCGAAAGCGGATGCACTACCGACCACGCCACCGAAGCAGTCATAAGGAAATTAGACATCAATTGTCAATAATGTGTTTAACCAGCATGCTTTATTATTTTTCGTTGTTGCTTTTCAGTTATGGAGAGCCGCGAAATATTTTTTATAAAACCCCGGCGAGGTAGAGTCCGTCTTACCATGGAAGAGATTGCTATAAGCATACAACTTACAAAAGTGGCAATAGTATATGGAGATGTAGTTTATATAAAACACAACATTGCACTGGCACTGTAACGCTAAACAAAGTAAGTTATATTATTATGTTTAACTCAATTTTATTTTTGTTTCATTATAATAGTTTAGTAGTACTTAGTACAATTTACACAGTAGATGAAACAAGTCAAAAGTGCATATGAAACTGGAGGTCCAAACCAAAACTAAATATTCCTTTTCAGGAAGAGAATGAAATCAAGTCGCATACACCACTTTTAGAAACTTGTCCCATTTCAATCCTTCAATCCATTTCAATCCCAAATATAAATAAAGAAATAGTAACCATTCACATAGAAAATGAAATGAAAATTGCGATCAACGGAGAAGAAACAATTCCATCTGCTTTCAAGCATTTCATTGATATTATCCAAGAATTACAAATTACAGGAGCGTCAAATCAAGTTTTTACAAAAAGCGAAGTCGTACAGTCGGTGTAAATAAACTAGTTTATAATGACGTACGAGAAGTGGACGTCCCACCGAAATTTATTCCATTCTTGCTTGCAGACTACTCCCATTTAAATGAACGAATTCTGATTTTTTGTTCTGATAATGGCAAAAATCTTATGTCAAACCTTAAAAACTTTTTAGGCAACGGCACTTTTCAAAGTTGTCCGGCTCCATTTGTAGAATTATAAACTATTCATAGTGATATGAGTAGCTCTCAAGATACAACGCAAGTTGTACCATTGATTTATGAATTGCTATCAGGAAAGACAAAAAGAATATATAGCCTATTATTTTCGTTAATTAAGTCACAAATACCAGATTGGACACCCCAAAAATTTACAACAGATTTTGAGTTACCAGCTATAGATGCCTTTAAGAATATGTTCCCACTAGCAGGAAACCATGGGTGTTATTATCATTATACAAGGTGTTTGTGGCGAAAAGCCAGAGAATTGGGCATTAATAAAACCTAATTATATTCGAAAACCCGTGGCCTTATGTATTGCACTACCCTTGCTACCTAGTAATAAAATAATGGAAGGCTGGGAGTATATCAAGTCTGAAATACAATTATTACACGAAATCAAGGTCATACCAGAATCCGAGAAACTAAAGTTGAATAGGTTTAAACTATACATGGAACGGTTTTGGTTGCGTGACGCTGAATTTATTAATCTATGGTGTGCTTTTGGCGAAAGACACAGAACAACAAATTTCGTGAAGGCATTTCACGGCGGATTAAATAAGTCGTTTAAGAAATTGCAAGTTTTATTAAATGACGCTATGTTTTATACAGTCAATCAAAGAATCAAAGAATCAATTTCATTTATTCAGTTTAGGCACATAAAGAGCACATATGAATGTCAAAATTTTACAATTTTGTCAAGTAATATTATAAAAATACTAAATTAAGTAAGTACATAAATAACCATTAGAAAATGATTCTTTCGCTGGTTCGGTAATTTGGTTCTCCTGAGAAGAGACCAGCAAGAAACTCAGGTAGATTATCCATTTTCTTTTTTAATATTGTTTTGTTTACATTGTTACAATTAGTTTCTATTGTATTATACGAGTGGCCAACAACAGAAGATTAGGGTGACCATGCATTTTTATCATTAAGATATTCGTCTACATTATAGTAGCCTTTCATCATCAAACATTTTTTAACTACTATTTTAAACTTATTAAGAGGCATGTCAACCAAATCCTGAGGAATTTTATTATAATTTTTTATACATTTGCCAACAAACGAATTACCAACTTTATGAAGTCTAATTTTTGTCATTGCCAATTTATTTTTATTTCTTGTATTAAAATTATGGTTATCGGATTTTTTTTTGAATAGATCTATGTTCTTCCGTACATATAAGATGTTGTCGTAAACATATTGAGAAGCAACTGTTAAAATATTAATTTCTTTAAATAATTCTTTCAGCGAGTCACGGGGTCCGAGTCTATAGATTGCTCGTATAGCTCGTTTCTGTAATATGAATATTGTCTCAATATCGGCAGCTGAGCCCCACAGCAGCAGACCATATGACATAACGCTATGAAAGTAGCTAAAATAAACTAATCGTGCCGTTTTTTCGTCAGTCAGAGACCTTATCTTTCTAACCGCATAGGCAGCTGAGCTAAGTCTTCCTGCCAAGGCTGTGATATGAGGACCCCATTGTAGTTTACTATCTAGAGTTATCCCAAGAAAAACTGTGGTATTGACTATTTGAACTAATTCATTATTCATAGTAATATGAGTATCCACCTGTCTAACATTGGGCATAGTAAATGTTACACATTTTGTTTTCTTCGCATTGAGCAGCAAGTTGTTACTTGTGAACCAATGCAATATTTCCGAAAGGGTATTATTTACATCGTCAAGTGCTACTTTTTGTCTATCACTTTTAAAAATTAATGATGTGTCATCAGCAAATAATACTATCTCACAAAGATTTTTAGTGAAATAAGGAAGATCGTTTACGTATATTAAGAATAAAAGGGGTCCTAATATAGAGCCCTGGGGTACTCCCATGACTAATGAGGCGCCAGAAGAGTCGGTGCCATTAATGTTTACTTTTTGTACTCTACCAGTGAGGTAAGACTCGAGTAAGCCAAGTGAGCTGTTCGAAACACCATAATAACCTAATTTTAGTAGCAAAGTCCCATGATCAACACAATCAAAAGCTTTTGATAGATCACAAAATATACCAATGGCATCCTGCTTTTCCTCCCAAGCATCAAATATATGTTTCACAAGTGCAACTCCTGCATCCGTTGTGTTCCTGCCTTTAGTGAAACCAAACTGTTTGTTATGAAGTAACTTATTGTCTGTAAAATGTGAAAGCAATTGATTAAATATTATTTTTTCAAAAATTTTACTGAGGGATGGGAGTATGGAAATAGGTCGAAAATTTGAAGGATCACTTTTGTCTCCTGCTTTAAATAAAGGATTGATTTTACTGTACTTCATAAGATGAGGAAACTGATTTTCATCTATACATTTATTGAATATGAATGCAAGGTGAGGTGCTATAGCGGGCACTATTGATTTTATTATATTAGTTGAAATGCCCCAAAGATTTATTATATTTAGTTGTTTAAAAGTTTTAAGTATAGTGACAGAGTCAATATACTGAAAATCAAAGTTAATTCTACATTTATCAACACTAGATTTAAGAAGAGAATTGGCTACGTTTTTTGACGAATTTAACTTATTTGTAGTGGTGATTGGAACATTTGTGAAGAAAGATTCAAATGCATTGGCCACTTCAGAATCAGTTTTAATATGTTTATCATCTATTTTTAACTCGAAGGATCGATCACGTGACTTTGCTTTACAAGTTTCTTTGTTAATAACATTCCATATTGCCTTCGTTTTATTATCAGATTTTTCAATTTTAGCCCGTATATAATTAGATTTAGCTGTTGAACATACTTTTTTGAATAGTTTGGAGTACTTTTTGATCTGTTCAATTACTTGTGGCTCATTAGTAGATGCCTTTGTCTCGTATAATTCATATAATTTCCTTCTACTTTTATAGATTCGTACAGTACATTCATAGAGTACATACTCGTATTATGTCTGATCAACCCGATCAAACCGATTACCCCGGTCTCGGCACCGCCTTTCTCTGGGCGGAGTCGGACCAAGAAGACGACCATACGTTATCCCAACGGACTCCGATTCCGAGCGAAAGGGAGGCTCGCGCCGCGCTGCCCAGTCGCAGCGTGACGTCGACGCCTTCAGGCACTGTTGCTGCTGGGTCTGACGTTAAGTCAGGTCCCAGTGGTGTGAAGACAATGGGCCCTCCTACGAAGAGGGCTCACGAGAAGACTACCAAGGGGGGGCCATCGCGCGACCGGAGCACTAGCTGCTCCGAGAGCAGTGAGTCGGAAGAAGGGAGGCCGAAAAAGACGCCACGTACACGTGGCGACTTTCTAGTGGCGAAGGAGAATGAGATGCTGCCAACGCTCCACCCCTCTGTACCACCCCTGCCCAGTCGCAGAGATATTGGTGTGCCGCCCGCGCGGGAGCTCCTGAGTTCTCTTGCCCTGATGAACGCAGCCTTGAAAGGTAATAAGGGCATGCAGGGCAAGAAGAGAAAACAATCATGAGAACCAGCCATTTACAATAAGTAATGATGGTGGAGTTCATGAAAGTGTGAGTGTCAATAAAAAGTTACTTGCATTACTCAGTTTACTAAAACATTAATGTAAAGAGCTATGGAAATTCCAGAAATGGTGATTTGTCGAAGCCCTCTGGCGGCCCTCGAGGCCTGGAGTTTATGAAAGAGGCTATGGAAGTTATTTCTAGGTCTATAATAAAAGATTAGGTACATAGTTATTATTATATTTTTATATTTCTAGTTACAGTTTTTATTAACAGTGATAGTTTTTATATAACTTTTTACATGTACATAGTTATATAATAAATGATTTAATTATACATGCAGTCTGTTAATTGTGTTCACCAACATACGTCTAATCGCCCTTCCCCTAAGTAGGTCATCTCCTATATTATTTTCCTGGAAAATATGTTCAGAAGAGAACGATGAGCGCTGCTGTGGCATGTTAGCACCTTGAGGATCTGGTTCAGGAAAATTAAAATCGCTGGCCAGATTATGCAGCACACAGCAAGCTGTTATTATTTTTGCACATTTCTCAGGTGCATAATGTAGTGTGCGATCTTGGCATAAACAACGCCATCGATTTTTCAATCGTCTAAAAGTATTTTCTATTGTCACCCTGGCCTTTCCATGGACACTTGTGTATGTCTGCGCTTAAGCATCATCCAGAATTTGTGTCATTAACCAGGGACCTTGTGGATAGCCAGAATCACCTGCAAATAGTTAAATATGTACATCTATTAATATTGATCATGAAGCTAGGTCGATTAGCTTTACCAATAAATTTAGTAAGTATTAGGTATTTATTTGATATTAACCTAATAACCAAACGTGCCAAAATCAATCGCCGTTCGTTTTTCTTGCTAAAACTCGGGAACGGCTGGACCGATTTGGCTGATTTTGGTCTAGAAACATTCGTGGTGGTTCAAGGAAGGTTTAAAAGTAAATTTGAGGCGGTACATAATATAAATATAGATAATATAGTAGTAAATAATACAATAGTTATATTTTAAATAATTTTAAACAATAAATCTTCAAAGGTAGATACTAACTTACTTTTTACTATATTCCTACGTCGATATTCGACGTATATTTGACGTCTAGCGATTGTGGGCTACTCTCACAGCCATAGATAACCTCCTAATAGATTCCGCATTACTGTAATTTTGTTCCTTACCGAGTTCACCTGTTTTGGCGGAATGCGAGGGGCGCGCGGAAACATGTAAGTGCGCTATGATTGGCTGTTTCAAGGTCAATCTTCGAATACACCGAATACTAGAGATGGGATAGGGATGAAAATGTGTCGATAAAATTTTGATACTCGCAGGTATATTATAGTTATATTTTTATAATTTTATTATATCGTTTATTCCTTAATATTCTTATTATATATATTTTTAAATACATTTATAAAAAACACAAATACATTTAAAAATATAAAAAATATTATTTATTATTATAATTTTTATAGGAATAGGTATCAGGACTTAATCAAGAGGGACAGGTATTATCAACTCTCAGTTCCTACTTACTACCTACCACTAAGCCACGAGCCCCCCATCTCTGATGATGATACATTATAATTTTATATTTTTATTCAATAGATGTAAAGTAATATAATTTATATTAAGAAAGAATTTATAAATAAATATCAAAAACTGATGTCATCGGCGGGACTATAATTTCTTTCTTAATATTTTACGTTGTTATTGGTGGGAAACCAACTCTCCCCACGAGATGTTGCATCTACCCATTTCTTTTTCCTCTCGGGGCATCCAGGAAACCTATAAAATAATATATATCTCAGTTACATTGCTAATACTAAATCACATTAGCTGCGAAAAAAAATTATAATAATGCCAACACACAAATTGGTCGCAAATAATTCGCAGCTTACCGAAATTCAACCGGGCGCAGTCGCGGGCGACAACATGTTGCTTATTTATAGGTACTACTTTTAAAGCACCTACGGCAATAATACTGCAAAATATCGATGACGTACTATATCATACCGATATCCCATCACTATCGATTCAAGTGCTATTGTAATGTATTGTTAGAAAAGGATAGCTATTATAATTTGGCTAATGAGTGAAAGAGTAATTTCAAAAAGACATCAACGGGTTCTAAATGGTTTGTGTTTATGTTCTATTACCAACCAGAATAAATTGAACTCCGGTGCCTAGTCAATTTTATATTTACATTTATGTCTAATTTACTTACCGGTGAAATGTAATGCCATCTTTTTGGTAATTTGATGTCTTCGCCGACTTGCCATACCATTTCACGGAACAGGAAGCCATTTAAAATGTAAAATGCTCGCAAAAACAATTTTTTTAAATTATAAAATCGCACGTTGTCATAGGTCGCGAAGTTGGTTGCCACTGACGTCGTGATTTTAGGCATAGCTTTACATGCTTGCGAATTCAAGTATGAGTGGCGCGCGTTTGTTGCCCTGCATGCGGAATCTATTAGGAGGTTATCTATGCTCACAGCACACGCTCCGCTTAAAGAACCCAGGGTTATATGTGGGACGAAACACGTGCACAGGCAGGGCGTTCCAGGCCACTATCGTTCGGCAAGGAAGCTATTGTTCGGCGCTGAGCTAGCGGCTCAATGCTTCCTGTTACCTCCGGACGATCTATTATATAACACGTATAGCTCGTCGCTGCATAGCGTCGAGAGCGTCCAGCAAATACTTCGCGGAGCCGTCCCAGAGGTGAGAGCAGTATTCGACGCAGGGTCTAATCTGCGTCTTGTACGGCAGACACCTCTGGTGCGTTGTAAAGAATCGCTTTACCTTATTCGGTATTCCTAGTTTCCGCGAAGCTAGCCCTATACATCTTTCGATGTAGTTTTTATTATTGAGCTCTCGACGAACGTCTATGCCAAGGATGTCAAGGTTGTCCTTCATTGGTAATAATGCATTCTGAAGAGAGGGTAAGGGAAGGAAAGGGGATTTCTTCTCTATATTGCAGGGGTGATAAGGCCTCGGTCACTTCCTTGACGCATTTGCTTACTGTGGTTTGGCCTAAATATTTGGCCATTCCCACTATTCGCTGGTATGATCCAGTGACATAAAACGATAATGCACAAAGAACCTATAACATTTAAATCATTAGATAGGTTACAATTTGTCATAGAAAACATTACTAACTACAGTAGATGGAGATGGAGAGACTCCTTTTAGATTAAATATTAAAGCTATTCAAATGTAGGTACCATTTCGAATGTTTTCTCACCGGCTAAACTTACGTGAATAAAGATTCGTATAGCTCGATAGCCAGCCTTCGAAATTTACATTACCGTACGCCAAAATTAAATTCGTGCTCCCAAGTTTCTTTATAAAGTGTCACGTAACGAACGTGTGACGCTACGTTTGCGATACGAAAGTAATTTAAAATCGCTCGTGCTGCTAAAATTAGTTACTTTCACGCACGATAGGGGCGCTGTACAAATGTCATACAATTGTTTGTCGATGACGATACGAATACTTTTTCGCAAGTTGTTCGTGCTCGAGCCTCTGAAGGATGGTTACTTTTTAGCTCAAAGAATAAGCATTGCCATACAACGTGGCAATGCTGCCAGCCTTCTGGGAACATTGCCAGTCGGCGACGAGGCGGAGGAGTTCTTTGACGCCTGTATATAGTGTAGATTTTAATGTGTATAGTATAGTTTTTAGTATTTGTAAATAGTATTTTTATCTACTACTAGCTGACCCCGCGAACTTCGTACCGCCTAACAGTCAATGAATGTCGTGTTACTTTTTAGCTGAACTAATTTAGGCTTTGATGAACGTAAAACAATGATACAAAATAATATATTTATATAGATAGAAACAAAAAAGTATTTTATTATGATGAATGATGATGAAAACATACATACAGAATGAGAATAAAAATAAAAAATAATAAAAAATAATAATTAAGTACTTCAAAATCATGTCAGAAAAAAATGATTGAAAACTATGTTGTGCAGATTGGAAAAAAAAAACTCGGATTAATTCATTAATAGGATTTTCATTCAAGCACTTTGTGGTAAACGACATTCTTTGTTTTTTGGTCAGGCACAAGAACAAATAAAGCGGATGGTTTGCCGACACGTGAGCATGCCACGTACAATTGACCATGAGAAAAACATGCATTTTCTATATTGAGGCCACAAATAGTCAAGGATTGGCCCTGTGATTTGTTGATCGTCATGGCGAAGGCAAGACGAATCGGGAATTGAATTCGTTTAAACTCAAAGGGCATATCCGTTGGGATCATCGGAATCCTTGGAATAATAACTTCCTCATCTTTAAATTTTCCTTTAAGTATCGACGCGTGAATCACATTGCTCATCATTTTTCTTATCACCAAACTCGTTCCATTACACAGTTTTGGTTGGTTTAAATTTCTAAGCATGATGACTACCGAGCCAACTTTAAGTTTTAAATTGTGCGGTGGTAAACCAGGCACATCCAAGGAGTTTAAAAATTCAGTTGGATAATTAGTGGCTTCTTCTTCGTTTGTACCCCAGTCGATAGATTTGAATGAATACAGAGTACCTTCGATTTGATTTTGAATTATAAAATTGAGGTCATCTACATCTTTATTTTTAGCGGCCAAAATTGCTCGCTCACTTAACCATTTAGTATTTTTGTGGTTAGCAATGATATCCGGGAATACTTTGTTGATAAGCTCGTCTTATGATGATACGAAATTGCAAAAAATTGTAGGAAATGAAATCAAACCGCTCGATTTGTCAACAGGAACACGGCCATTACCGATAGTCAGCAATTGCTTCGAGAAATCATCAGCAGATAGATCGTTCAACAATGCAACTCTCATATTTACAGACAGTTGAAGTTTCTTTACATATCGCCACAGATTTGATGCTTTGAGGCAAGCGTTTATTTTGTCGGCAGCAGTAGATCTTGGAATGACTGGTAGTGTTTGTCGGAAATCGCCAGATAATAAAATCATTGCACCACCAAAACATCTCGAGTCATTGCGCAGATCTTTTAATGTTCGGTCTAGTGCTTCCAATGCGCGTTTGTGCGCCATTGTGCATTCGTCCCATATGATGATTTTTGATGCTACTAAAACTTTGGCCATTGCGGAGTGTTTCGAAATGTTACATGTCGGTTGTTCAGTAGTTTGAAGGTTTAATGGCAATTTTAACGCTGAGTGAGCCGTACGGCATCCGTCTAACAATGTGGCCGCTATTCCAGAAGAAGCAATTGCTACCGTAATTTCGGATCTCGCACGTACAGTGGCTAAAATCAATGACATGAGGAATGTCTTCCCAGTTCCACCGGGGGCATCCAAAAAAAATAAGCCGCCATTTCCATCATCAATTGCATTAATCAGTGTATCATAGACTTCCCTCTGCTTAGGATTCAACAGAGGTACATTCGTTTGAACTGATTGGATTAGTTCATGTGGATCATATTCACGTTCACGTTCCAATTCTCTATTAAATGCGTCATTCATTCCGCGATCTGGCGCTGGTATTCCTAACCTAACTAACAAACTGCCGCACATGAGGTAAAACATATCTTCGATCAAGAGCAAAGTCTGGTTATGGATCTCCGCATTCACCTCAAGATCGGAATTTCTTGAGCTGACGCGAATTCGATGTAAAATATCTTCTGACATGTTATCTCTGTATTTGTTCCACAGGTCACGTGGATTCGATGGGAAGCATGTTGAAATGATGATAGCAAATAATGTGCGTATCTGACTTGGAGATGCAGAAACAATTGCTACAGCGATTGTCGTGTCCCAATGAGTATCGTTTTAAAGCAAATTTAGCTCTTGACATGCTGCACGAAATGTGTGGCACACGATACCATTAACAGTTCGTAGTGATTCAAATGATTTTAGCCCTCGAACATGTACCAGCAACAACCGCAAATAGAAACATTCATCATTCTTCGGATGAACTGTGTAAATACGACCAAGAGCATCAGTAGAACGCATATCTGGATGACCAGGAACTGCATCGCCTTGCTTCCGACGTTGAAATTTCTTCGATGTAGCGTTCCAAGTGTAATAACGTGGCATTTCTGAGTAAAGCAAAGTTCGTGCGAACGGATCGCTTTGACAAATCGCAAAGAAACTGGTCAGTGTTGTTGCTGGAGGTGTTTCGGCACGTTGAGTAGCATTCGACGCTGTGAAATATACTCTCTAACCGTTCTCTAGATGTACCCCCAAATGTAAAACAGTGGGATGACGTTCGTGAATAGGGAATGAAGATATACGCCAAATTGCTTCATTGCAGTTCACATATCTACCAACTTGATAGCGCGTGATTTCATCGTTGGTATTGGATGTTTGGATACCAAAAACCGCCATGTCGCTCCCTTTCGTGACATATTTGCAAATGTATTTAATTGACTTGACCGAATTGCAATACTCAACATTACAATGTGCTTTGAATGTTTTGGAAAGAAGTGGCGAATATGGAACAATCCAACTGTTGTCAACTACGAAATCGTTTCCTTTCACTTTAGTTGTGATAGTTCTACCATTATCATCGGGTGATCGACGCCGATATAATGGATAACCATCGTTGCCTGTAATGGTCTCTCCCGTCAATTTTCGTGGATACCGTTTGGAACACTTGCCGTCGACTATATACGGTGATTGTCGGTTGATAGTGCCACACGGTCCATGAATCATATTCGTGACTACAACATCATGTAGGTCTGGATCGGTTTCAGGAGCAGGAATCTCCGCACATATGATGTCATCTATTTGATCTGGCCGAATTCTTTCGACTAACCAAATCAGAATGTGAGCATGCGGTAGGCCTCGTTTTTGCCATTTGATTGAATACATCCAGCATCGAGTATTCCCAAAGACGTGTTGCTTAACAATGTAATTCATTAGTGACCGATTTTTCATTGCATCTTGCGCATATTCATGCAAATGACGCGGGCTACCTATGTATGTCGCCGGTAAAATAGTCAATCGACCAACATTTTCTGAATCTCCTTCTGTGCTAATTGCATCGCGTAAATGGATATACTCTTCCGAACGCAATTTAGCTTGATTCAACCGAATGAAAGTCAGGCGCTCCGTTTCGATTTTAACGTACATGTCAACGCAATATTGTTGAAGCAGTCGACGAAATCGCAACAAATAATTGTCAGAATTTTCACGAATCATCAAACGATATGCGTAATAATTCATCGAACTAACCTTCTTGGTAGTTTCCTCACCTGAAACAAAAGCAGTAAACATTGTATTTTAGAACCCGTAATAGGTTAACGACTCTTACAGCTACTCTCTACTAAATTAGAAATTACAACTTTTTTTGAGTACTAAAAGCAAACAGAATAAAATGTATATCAAGTTAAAATGAAAACAAGAATATTGATCTTACCATTCAATGGATTAATCATTTTGATATTAAACTGATATCCATCGTCTCCTTGCCAAAACATCAGCGGGTATTGTAACGCGTCATATGAACGGTGTGTTTCATATATTCTTTGTAGTTGCCCAGTATTGCGTCGTGTAAGTACAATATCACGTGTTTCCAAGTTTTCACCAACAATCAGGATTGCCACTTCATCGACTGTTGGAGCATTAAATGTGCGTTCATGTGTTCCAGCTGGTCTTTTATCTGCTCTGATCACAACTTTATAGTCATCACTTGGCATGCGCTCTAAAGCAGTCTTGAACAGCCTGACCAATGCATGATGTTCATGAAGCATTTGCTGCAGATCTTGGAGAATTGCTCTTTTCGTAGCTGTGTTGATCCCTTGACGCCGGTTAAGTTGTTCTTCCATATTGCCCATGAAGTATATTTGCAAGAATTTATGCTGTGCATCTTCTATAGGTTGCAATCAAAGACCTTATAATACAACGGACACAGGATCTAGAACAAATCGCAAGAAAATAATGTCCCGAGTCGACCTATACATTATACATAGGCATACATAGATATAAACAAATTTCATATTAAAATTTAAACCTTGATTCAACGGAATAGTGTTCACTTTTGTTTGCACTAATTTATCGCATTACGTAGCTTCTATCTGTCCGCCTGACTAATTCACCTTATGCAGCTTATACTTGAACTACGTGAACATAGAAACAATGGAGTAGGTTTATTTTGTTAAAGTCTTTTAAGGATTCCATGATATGTACCTACGTAGGCGTAATAATTAATGTAAGACTACAATAAATTCCATAATCTTATAAATTGTAATTACTTGTTTATGTTAGACGAAATAAGCTGAAAAACTAATTAACGACTGACAAAGATTTTTTTTTTCGAGTCAGTTTCATAATAAGTAACTGTAGTGTATGAATAACAAAAAGGGAATTAATGAATTTAACTAATTATAATATTATAAATGCCAAACTTCTTGCGGGTGTCAAAGTTCTTCCGCTTTCATTACTATTTTCATAACGCTATGTCGCTACGTCTACTACAAGATAGCCGTGTTTCAAGTGACTGAATTAGTTGCTAAAACTGCGCATCATTAATTTATTTTTATCTTATGGTTAATTTTTGGGATACGAAATTATTGGCTACTAGCTGATCACCGTGACTCCGCCCGCGAGATATAGTTATCTCGGCCCCGATTCCCGTGGGAATACATTACCGAGAATCCAAATAAAAAGAAAATAACAGTACATACACGAAATAAAATGACATGTGTTATTATGTAATTATATTTATGACAAAACAATGATACCCTGTGAAAATTAAAATCATTTTTGGGCTTATCTCCTCCATTCAATCAAGGGATTCTTGTACAAGTTTCATAAAGATCGGACCTCTTTTTGTTATGTCCATAAAATGAGCCGAACAAACAAGATTGTTATTTTTTGGATCAAAATATTCTTCTCGCCGTGCTAGGGCAATAATATTTTTCCATTGTGCACAGTGTACTGGATCCCGAGGAAAACTGAAATAGATGTTGGTTCATATAACGAAAAAAAAATCATAAAGGCGTCTCCACTATAATCTTTGTTCCAAATAGTTTTATCGCTATCGGTAATCCGAATAAATCTGAATGGTCATTTTGTTAGTACATTATTCAGTGAAAATATAATGGTCTCTTTCTTTTTACTGAGCTTGGGATGAGTTCGAAAGAGACAGATAGGTACTTCGGTATTGGACTGGATTGCAATATTTACTTTTGTCTTTTAATTTATTATCGACGAAATACTGTATTTTAAGTGAAATAATAAATTGCAAATAATAAAACAAAAGCTTATTTACTGAAAATATGATACACCGTCTTCAATTTGCTTTTTTTTCGTAGTTTTTACACGTTTTTACAATACAGTACGGCATTGTGCAACGTGTTGTCGTTCAGTTGTCAAAATCAAGACTGGCGCGCGATTGTTTCTCTTTTAGCGTTTTGTTTCTCTTTTAGTTCGGACACTTTTGAGCGATGATCCGAAATCCATTGTATTTAAAATCATTGGTTGCAATGATCCAATGCGATGGCAAATCTGGCCTTGAATCTGTAAAGTCAAAACCATAGTTATAGTTAGATTTACAAACACTTTTTTTACAAACACTTTTTTTTTTCAAATAATAACATGCCATTTTTATTTCAGAGACAAATACAGAAATCTAACAAACTACATTCCAGATTTTTTTTACAAAGATAGAAAATAAAGTTTTTAACGTAAATTACCTTAAATGTCGGATTATATCGGTGTTCTTCGATAATTTCCGCCCCAAATGAAGTCATTTGGAAACAGACATTGTATTTTTGAGTGTTCGCTAGAAAATGTCGTGATTCTAGTGTTTCGCCATAAAGCATAGCACAATGGCTCTGGTGGCGGGACCAATAATGGCAATTTCACTTTACCACTAAGGCAGCAAAAACCATGCGTTTCACCAGCAAACATCAATGCTCCACAATGCTGGCAAACAACGTCCATTGGACCAATGCAAACTAAACGATGCAAGCTGTAGCCGATGGTGCAATCATACAGAAACGCTGCTCGATTCAAATCAATACTTGAACCATTTCTTCTTGCACTTCGAAGATTATTCGTCTGTTCATCTGTACGATAATCTCGACGATTTCTCGTTTCTAACCTAGCCGTTTCACGGGCTGCCTCTCTTTGCTCTTGTGTTTGAGAAGCACGAATTAAGGCCCTTCTTTGCTCCATACTAACGCGGCGCTGTTCTCGTGCAATTTCTCGTTCTCCATCAGATAATTGACTCGCGATATTCCGTTGCCTAATTGCATTACGGCTTCGCTGGGAAAGATTAGATCTTCTATGACGCGGCATTGTTATTAAAATGTGCACTCGCATAAAACCACCAAAATATAATAACAGTGACAACTTTCGAGACATAGACAATAGCTCAAAGAGTATATAACCACTACGTATGAATATCTTATCAAGAAAAATCTTATACAACCTATAAAAAGACATTTACACTTTTGTTAACCTGTAGATTTTTTTTCCTTATTCTTATAACCTTTACCAACTGATTTTTTATTCTTTTTATTTTGTTCCTTTCCTATGATTTTATGTTTTTACTGTAGAATAAATCTTAGGTATTATTTTCTGGGATTAAAAATGAAATAATTAATAAATAATTTTCGAAAATTAATGGCTAAAACAAACAAATATAACAATACCTGAACTTTGTGGACATTTTACAAAAAATAAATTTCTGAACACACACATGATGTCTTCAGAAAAAAATATTTTTTTTGCTTAAAGTTCTCAGCAACCAGGCCATAAGTTCCAAAAAAAAAATTGTTGTTACACCATTTGACAGGATTGTACAACGAATGTTTTACATGTAATAAACAAATCAGCATCTATTTCATTGTTTTTAAGATGTATTCTGCTATTCGTGACGGAAACAAATCCAACAAATCAAAAACCATGGCAATCGGTCCAGCCGTTCTCGAGTTATAAGTGTTGTAACAAACACGACTTTCTTTTATATATATAGATTATGTATATTGTAATTCTCTATTGTAAATAAATGTGATTACTACTAAATTACAAAAAAATATATCAATTTTAGATTGTTTAAATAGACTCTGCATATTAATTTAATTTGTATGCGTATATCATTATTATTGCTGGCTTATTTTTGATTCGATGTAAATATTTAGTTTTAATATACAAGTGGAGTCACGGTAATTCCATGTTTCATTTGATCTTGAAAATACGACGTATGAGGAATCCGTGTTAACAGGAACCTGACGATACAGGAATACGACGACTCAGGATTAATCCACATTAAAGTGGTCTTCGCAAAAATACATCTTCGACGTTGCTGATAAACAATCAGCGTTAGGCCTTCCTGCGACTTTTAACCAGTGTCTCCTTATTTTTTCGTTGCGTGGAACATGTATAAACATTTTGTTCGGAGTTTTAATACTCGTACTATTACGAGTACATTCAGGCACTACACAGTACTTGTAATAATTGTAATAAGACGGATTCATTTTTAATCTAAAGAGAATATAATCACTACGTTTTAATCAAGGAAAACCAAGGAACAATAACATTGTCAAACACATTTTGATTTGTTTCGTACCTGTGACGTCACCCAAAGCGCCATGAGGCTCAAATGGGCGCAATGCGAAACTAGCGCTGCCTTTGGAAAATAATCATATTTCAATATCAAGGGCCAAAATTGAACATGTCATGAGCACAACCTTCAGTTATATGTATATTATTTTTTAATAGTATCTTTGTTCATACTTGCAGATTTTCCATGCCCAAAGAAAATCAGACAGATCCACAAATTACACGAAAGAGGATTGCTGTAGAAAAATGAGTCGTAGAGAATTAACGAACATCCACCCTAAATGACAGGGTAAGACAAAAACTGGATTACGTAGTCGAACTCTTGGAAGACCCGCCATACCCTTCGAATTGAAAGCCAAATTGGCAGAATCTCCGTATTCTACAAAAATGGGGATGGGACTTGTCAAGAGCAGAAGTACTGGAGATAGTTGCAGATTTCGTGAGAAAGACACTCAATTCAAGGACGATAAACCAGGCAATAAATGATTTGTTTCATTTAGACAGCGACACAATTTGTCCATAAAAAAACCCCAACCCGTAGATTATCTTCGGAAGAGAATGACAGACCCTTTCACGATAAATTAATACTTTACACTTTTGAAAGGGACGCTTAATAAGTTAGAACTAGATGACCCAAACAGGATCTGGAACTTAGACGAAATTTCAGTTTCACTGGATCCGACAAAAACCAAAGTTGTTGGCGGGGCGTCGGCTTGCCATGTACTAGAACAACTTTGGCACGGGCAAGGGCAACATGAACAAAAAAATGTCTATGAACAATGGATGATAAAATCCATAAAAGAATATGACTTTGAAATGGCATACGCTGCGAGCACTGCGAGCAATGGCATACGATGATTGATGAAAAAGTCGTGGCACTGGCAGCAACAAATGATATAACTATTTTAAAACTACCTCCGCACACGACACACCTATTGCAACCACTTGATCTAGCGGTATTCAAATCTCTGAAGAGCAAATGGGACCACCAAGTAGTTCAATGGCAACGACAAAATGTTGGACTTAAAATACAGAGACGAGAGTTCGCAGAAATGTTTGCAGAAACGTGGCAACAAAAAACATCAACAGTAATTATTGACTGAGGTAGCGAAGCGACCGAAGTCTCCGTTTCAACTTGCAGACTGGGGAGAATTTCTTTCGTCTGTACACATCTCTACATCTACGGGTTCTGTCAGATGATGTTTGCGGCCGTATTTATCAACCGAAAATGAAAGAGTAATAAAGAAAATTGAAAAGTAAATTTTCTAAACAAGCCGCTCGCGAAGTCTACGGTTCACAGAACCACTAGTTATAACAATAATTGTACCACCATAAAACATTGTTGGCGCACCAGCGCCTAACAACGCGCGGCCGGGCAAAACAGAACGTTGGTCGGTCCGGTGGCAGCGGCCCCCACTAACTTACGTTCATATGTCGAATGACTGACACATCAAACCGTCACCTTTCAAATCACCGCCCGCGATACTCGCATCCTTTAACTTTATGTAATTTTCGAGACTACCATTTTGACCTTACAGGATTAATATCGTGTAAGTGAGATAATAGGGAAATTCCAAATTATTTGCCCTTTTTCTTCATTATTTCTCCGTCAGAGTCATATTGTAGTCTAATTAAGTGTGTGCTCCCATATTGCCGTTAGAAAATGTTTAGTAACGTTAGTAAACATTTGTTAACAAACATTTAATAACAAATGTTAAAAAATGTTTGCATGTTATATCGTCTGCTTACTGGTAAAACCAGATAAATGCATTTGTTTACTAAATCGAGTTAAAAATGCAGTTAAATGTATTTTTTTACGCGCTATCTACTGGTAAAATCGAATAAATGCTATGTCCAATAGCTAAAGAGATAATGAATTTGAAAAAGTGATATTTACTCACATTTAAAAAAATATATACCAGTATAACCTAATAAATAATGTTATGCCTCAAATCTGTTTTAGTTTTACAGTTAAACAACAATAAATACGGTTAAAGCTTTTTACATTTTATAATTTAAATAGTAAAATGGTAAGAATTATTCAGAGAAAAGGTCATAAACGCATTTATTATTATGAACGTAATAGTTTAAGCAACAAAACTATATTAAAGTTATTTATTCCATTTTACTAGTTAAAAACTTCTTCTTAGTTTGCTAATTTCTCTACAGCAAAAATGAAATAAATGTCATTTATGCTTTTTTACCAATAAGAACGAGAACGATCGATCGCAGTTGTCACATTCCGCGTAGAATTAAACACGTCATAATTTCTTGAATTATTTAGTAAGAAGCTGTATTTTGTAGTAATTATGGAATCCAGAGGAAAAAGAATAGTGTCCATGATAAATAAGTCTAAAATACTTGAAGGTAAGTGATTTTAACAACAAAATTTGTAAATTTTGAGGTTATATTGGTAGTTTTTGTTTTGTTTAATTTGCCTATGGAATGTTTGCTTGCACGGTGATTTCATTATGTACTTAGCTTTATCATAATGTATGTAGGTACTTACAGAGGTTCTATTATGCTTAACTCCATTTTCAAGGCTTCGATGTTGCTAGATTTTGGTTTGTTCTAAAAGTTTACATGAGGAATCATTTTTTAAATGATAACTTGGTGTATTGTGTGTCTTGTATATCGCTCTGCAACCATTATGTTAGTACCTACGTAGTTTCTATGACCTACCTACTTGCTTTCTCTGGATTGTTGACACTGCATGATGAGTTATTGGGCGTGATTCATTGTTTGTTTACATTATAATCTAATATCTTTTTATTTTTCTACAGATGATTTTGATGAAGAGCCAGGCCCTTCGCAACAAAGGTTTTGTAGTCCAGCTTCGAACTGCACTTCGATTTTGAGTGACTCTAGGGATAAAATAGTGGCTGAAATGGAGCGCATGTTTTACAGCGATGATTCTGATAAAGACCCCACTTACAGCCCGAATCCAGGATATTTAATACAACCAGAGGATTTATTTGGAGAACAATGGGTTAATGCCATGGATTAGATGAAATGCTATACAGTTCTGCGGCGACGCACATTATATACCTAATGACGGCGATGTTATGATTGAACAGGTGTCAACATCTGATGCACCTCAAGTCGTAATATATCTGTGGGAGTTCTTATTGAAAGGAGTATTCGATGCTACACGGAAAAGAAAACGTTGGATGCAACCAGAACCTGAAAATTGGAAAGTGAATATCGCGAAGAAAAAACGTTCTGAAGGTTTACCTTATACTACGAAAAAAAAAGAAAGGAGTGCTAAAATACCAAAAGAGATTGACTGTGAGAAATGTTTCTATAAATGTAGTATAATTTCTCTAGAAGAAAGAAATAGTTTCTGTCGTCACTACTGGAGTTTGAGCTATACTGAACAAAAGAATTTCATAATCAGTAATGTAGAAGTAGACGCCCCGAAGAGAGTTCTAGCTATTCGTGGTCCAAAGAAACAGCGTCAATTCACAAAAAGATGTTTCTTTTCTTCTATAATATTCTCCATTGTTTTATCATTATATGAATTTCGCTAACCGCTAGGGCCCTGAGGTAGGAAGAGTGGACTAGAATCGTTGTTCTTATCCCACCTGGGTGGGAAGAGTGGCGTCAATAATCTCCCAGGTGGGATAAGAGAAACAATTAAAATCCTCCTTTTCCACCTATCCCACCTACTAAAAATTAGATTTATTTACAAGTTACCTTCCTAAAACTACCACTACAATTCAAGGTCAAGATCAGCCAAATCGGTCCAGTCTCTCTCGAGCTTCACCGAGACACTGAATCTCGATTCATTGGTATAGATATCATACTATGTTATGATATAGATGTCAGGTACCTAAGTAGAATATTAAATTAAACAAGTAGCCCGGACTCAGTGGTATAGATATTGTAACGCCATCTCGTAGCGAGTAATAAGACTACCAAATTCAGCGCCATCTAGTTGCAAATCGCAGTACTACTACGTAACGTCTTCCTGGAATGTTCTGTCAAGGTACTTCTATGTAACGAGTTATCTAGAAGCATCTCGAAGGTGTGGAATGTTCGCGATAATTCTTCCGTGAAGATTCTAGAGTAATCTAGAGTAATGACCGTACTATAAAGGCGGAGCACTTCGGTGGCGGATCATCAGTATTTCCAGAGCGATAATACGAGTTATACCTGCGAGTTCAAGTGCGAATAAAAGTGTTCGGTGAAGCTTGTAGTGAAGTGTAAATTAGTGGTGTAATAAATAAAGTGTTTTGTGGTAGTTTGATCGGCATTTTTAATTCCGTAGAACCCCGGCTCGTAACAATTGGTGTCAGAATTGGGGATTTGGACAATGCCGGTGTTACCGAAAGAAGACACAGAGGGCGTCCGTACCAGGGGTCAGCGCCAGCAGGAGTTGGACAGCAGGCGCTTCGGAGGTAATACGCCGGAGAGGTTGGGTGGTCAGCAGCAGCCAACGGTGGAAGCTCGCCCACGGTATCTCCAGCGCCAGCACCTCCAGACTTTGCTGCGCTGATGGCGATGCTACAGAAGCAAGCCCGTCGCCAGGAGGAGCAGGCCCGCCACCAGGAGGAGCAAGACCGCCGGTTGGAAGAACAGCTGCTGCGGGACAAGGAGGAGCAGGCACGCCGCCAGGAGGAGCAGGCACGCCGCCAGGAGAAGCAGGTACGCCGTCAGGAGGAGCAGGCCCGCCGGTTGGAAGAACAGCTGCTGCGTGACAAGGAGGAGCAGGCACGCCGCCAGGAGGAGCAGGCACGCCGCCAGGAGGAGCAGGCACGCTGCCAGGAGGAGCAGGCACGCCGCCAGGAGGAGCAGGCCCGCCGGTTGGAAGAACAGCTGCTGCGCGACAAGGAGGAGCAGGCACGCCGCCAGGAGGAACAGACGCTCCTCATGAAAGATCTTCGAGCGACTTTTGGCAAGGAGATGAATGTGATGAAGGATCAAGTTCATCATGTTGAGAACCGCATCACGGAAGCCGAAACTCGGATAGAAGATGTAAAAAACCAGATTACAGAATATGTGAGGAAAGAGCTGGGAAATCTGAGAGCTGAAGATGGGGTTGCGACTTCCTTACCTGCTGTGCCTTCAGCACGTGGATTTAAAGTACCTACATTCGATGGGACATCTTCATGGTGGGCCTATAAAAAGCAGTTTGAGGCCGTTAAGAAGGCAAACGGGTGGAGCAAAGCCCAGGCCATGACTGCGCTTACATTGGGTCTGCGAGACAAGGCGTTAACCATCCTAGAAGCTCTCGGAGACGATGTATCCTACGAGCAGCTACTAGAAGCCTTGGAAACCAGATACGGTGACGCTCACCTGGAACACGTGTATCGTGCGCAGCTGAAGTATCGTGTCCAGCGCACTGGTGAAAACTTGCAACAGTGGGCCCTGGAAGTTGAGAAGCTGGTACGGAAAGCATACCAGTCGGTACCTGCGCTAATCGATGGGAATCTGGTGCAAGTATTCATCGACGGCATCCACGACCTGGAAGTCAGGGCTGCAGTGAGACTCGGGCACCATGAGACTCTCAAAGACGCCTTGGCTCATGCTTTGGAGGTCGAAGCCGTACGGAAGGATCATCGATCTCACCGTGTCAGGGAAGTTGTAGCATCACCGGCTCGCGACCGTTTCACGAGGTATAGCCCTAGGTGCTACACATGTGGTGAGAGGGGCCACCTTAGATCCAGTTGCCCAAAGCGGACTGCTGAAAGAGAAGAAAGTCGTTCCCAAGAGGATAGGGTGGCTAACATCACCGCCCAGCAAAAGCAGGGAAACGAATAAATGCTAGGACTGCGGGGCGGGTGCTGGCTGATGTTAGAAGAGCCCCAAGGGTTTCGATCTCACAAACCTAGGATGGGAACAGCCTGATCATCAAGGGCGAGGTAAATGGAACACCATGCAAGCTGACAATAGATACTGGAGCATCTCGCACGGTTGTCAGTTCCCGACTTGCAAATCGGTTCCTTGGGGACTCTGCAAATCGTGATCGCATCAACTTGGTAACAGCCACCGGTCAGCGCATACCCGTCCGAGGAGAGAAAGAGATGCAGTTAAAGTTGGGCAATGGAATTTACCTGCATAATGTCATCGTGGCTGACATAATGGACGACTGCATACTGGGCTTAGACTTTATGAGGAAGAACTCTTGTGAGATCGACGTCAAGCAAGGAGCGATGAAATTTGGTCAAGAGGAACTTTTCATGGAAGGAGCGTTATCAGGAAAAGTGTACGGCTTGAAGAAGGTCGTGCTTCCTGCCAGATCAGAAACGACTGTTAGTCTCCCTCAGAATTCTGGGCGAACACATCGATGTGTACTCATAGAAGGGATACACAATGAACTTCCATGGAAAATGGCCCGAACTCTGGTAAGAGCCAATGAAGCCTCAGTGGTACGTGTGCTGAACCTTAGTGATAAGGAACACGTGATTGAAAAGAGCACATTGATTGGCACTTGCGAAGAAGTAGATTGGATGCGCCGATGCCAAGAGTTGAGTACTGGGAACATCGTCAACAAGGACGCTAGAAACATCGTCTTGACACTTTTAGAAGACTGTCGTAACATCTTAATGAAGAATGAAATGGACAAGACTAAGAAGATGTTACTCAAGTACGCCGATATTTTCTCTTCGAGTGATGCTGACATTGGGAAGACTGGATTGGTTCAGCATAAAATCAATACAGGAAATGAGGCACCCATCCGTCAGCGACCAAGGAGACCGCCAGTAGCACGAGAAAAGGAAGTTGAGACCATGATTGAAGGAATGGTAAAAGATGGTGTGATAGAACCATCGTCAAGTCCATGACTCACCTGTAGTGCTGGTAAGGAAGAAAGATGGCAGTATGCGGATTTGTGTCGACTATCGTCGTCTGAATGACGTTACGAAAAAGGACAGCTACCCTTTACCAAGGATCGATGACACGTTGGACATGCTGACAGGGGTGAAGTGATTTAGCACGCTAGACCTGAAAAGTGGTTACTGGCAAGTTGAAATCGATCCTAAGGATAAAGAGAAGACTGCATTTTCCACTGGAAAGGGTTTGTGGCAGTTTAAAGTTATGCCATTTGAATATGCAACGCCCCGGCTACTTTTGAAAGATTGATGGAAATAGTGCTCGCCGGATTGACTGGAGACGCCTGTCTTGTCTATTTGGATGACATTATCATCGTGGGCCGTACGTTAGAAGAGCATCTCCAAAACCTGGAACGCGTTCTTGTAAAGATCCGAAGCGCAAACCTGAAGCTCAGCCCAAAGAAGTGCTCATTCCTCAAACGGCAAGTAAGCTTCCTAGGCTACGTAGTGTCGGAAGATGGTATCCGCACGGATCCAGAGAAAATCATCGCCGTCAAGGATTGGCCGATTCCAAAGGATAAGACGCAGGTCAGAGCATTTTTGGTTTTGTGCTCATACTACCGGCGATTCGTCAAGAACTTTTCGGATATTGCCAAGCCCTTACACAAGCTCACGGAGGAAAAGCGACAATTCTGCTGGGACGGAAGCTGCGGCATCGCATTCCAGGAGCTAAAGAATCGTCTGTGCAATACACCTATTTTGGGTTTTCCTGATGCGGAAAATGAATTTATAGTTGACACAGACGCAAGTGATATCGGACTCGTAGGTGTGTTATCTCAACGGAAAGGAGATCGAGAGGTCGTTATAGCCTACTTCAGCAAATCCTTATAGAAACCTGAAAGGAATTATTGCGTCACGAGGAGAGAATTACTCGCCGTGGTGAAGACATTGCAGCATTTCAGCAAATATTTACTAGGGCGAAAATTCCTTATATGTACCGACCATGCTGCATTGAAGTGGCTATTACAATTCAAGAATCCATAAGGACAAGTCGCCAGATGGATTGAGCTACTACAGGAATATGACTTTGTAATCGAACATCGCAGTGGGAGATCCCATGGCAACGCAGACGCATTGTCAAGAAGACCTTGCCCTGAAGACTGTAAGCACTGTGCCAAACAGGAGATAAAGGAAGCCATACCTGTGAAGATGCTTAAAACGGATCTGAGCGACGAATGGAATGAAAACCTACAACATGCTCAACAGGACGACGCAGACATCAATCCAATATTTGAGTGGATTAAAGCAAGTGCTCCTAAACCCATGTGGAGTGACGTCGCTTCAATGAGTTCAATCACAAAAAGTTATTGGGCGCAATGGGACAGTTTAGTTATTCAGAATGGAGTCTTGTGCCGCAATGGGAAAATGCTCGAGGAGACAGCTGCCATTTGCAAATGGTCGTCCCTAAACTTAAGGTCCCAGATGTGCTACAGCTCTACCATAATGGATGTTCAGGGGGCCATATGGGAGTAAAAAGGACTCTGTTGAAGATACGTGAGCGGTTTTACTGGATTCACTGTCGCGACGACGTTGAGGACTGGTGTCGCAAATGTACGAGTTGTGCTGCAGTGAAAGGACCTCATACACGGAGCAGAGGTGCACTGAAACTGTATAACGTTGGGGCACCATGGGAAAGGATAGCCCTAGATGTTGCGGGACCATTTCCTGAAAGTGAAAGCGGAAACAAGTACTTCATGGTTGTGATGGATTATTTCATGAAGTGGCCAGAAGTCTTCGCTATACCTAATCAAGAAGCTACCACGGTCGCAGATAAATTAGTTCACGAAGTCTTCTGCCGTTTCGGGGTGCCTCTAGAAATCCATAGCGATCAAGGAAGAAATTTTGAATCTCAGGTGTTCCAGGAAATGTGTCGGGTCATGGATACTCACAAAACCAGAACGACCTCTTACCACCCGCAGTCAGATGGAATGGTGGAGCGATTTAATCAGACATTGGAGAGATATCTGGCGAAAGTTGTGGAAAGCAGGCAAAAAGATTGGGACAAGCACATCCAACCGTTTCTTTTGTCTTACCGAAGTGCGGTTCACGAAAATACGTCAGTGACACCAGCTTATGCGAACTTTGGAAGAGAATTACGGTTGCCTGCCGACTTAATATACGGTATACCGCCTGACGCTCCACGCAATATCACCGATTATGCGAATGACTTGCGCAGCAGGATGAATGACATTTATGAGCATGTCAGACAATCAGGTCAACAAATGTCTGAAAAGATGAAGACCCGTTACGACCGAAAGACAAACAATAAGGGCTTCGATGAAGGTTCGTTAGTGTGGTTACAAAACCCAGTCCGCAGTAAAGGGAAGTCTCCTAAACTGCAAGCTAAATGGGATGGACCATACCGAGTTGTGACCAAGATTAACGATGTCACTTACCGAATACGGAAGAGTCCAAGAAGTGCGCCAAAGATAGTTCATGTGGATCGATTGGCGCGATATTATGGGCCTGACAATGCACGGGACGAGCATGTCTTAGGAGGGGCAGTGTAACGCCATCTCGTAGCGAGTAATAAGACTACCAAATTCAGCGCCATCTAGTAGCAAATCGCAGTACTACTACGTAACGTCTTTCTGGAATGTTCTGTCAAGGTACTTCTATGTAACGAGTTATCTAGAAGCATCTCGAAGGTGTGGAATGTTCGCGATAATTCTTCCGTGAAGATTCTAGAGTAATCTAGAGTAATGACCGTACTATAAAGGCGGAGCACTTCGGTGGCGTATCATCAGTATTTCCAGAGCGATAATACGAGTTATACCTGCGAGTTCAAGTGCGAATAAAAGTGTTCAGTGAAGCTTATAGTGAAGTGTAAATTAGTGGTGTAATAAATAAAGTGTTTTGTGGTAGTTTGATCGGCATTTTTAATTCCGTAGAACCCCGGCTCGTAACAATATCATACTATCTTATGATATAGATGTCAGGTACCTAAGTAGGATTTTAAATTAAAGAGGTAGCCTGGTTATAAAATAATGTTTATTTATAACCTTCACTATATTAACTTCTACTTATACTGTCAGATTCGCAAAGCAACGGTAGGACCTGAGAAAGAATCTGACAAGAAAACTTTAGGTCACTCTTTTCAATAAATAGGTAAATGTATAATAACCATTATGTACCTACAATTTCATACATACATTGTCTGTCGTCAAACCATAATCCCTCCACATTAGCAATTCTTTCCACATTAGTAAATCTTTTTCCCGCCGTGGATTCTACGCAGTGCAGACGTGCATATCAGAGATAGTTATTTAAAAATTGTGTGTGAATTTAATAATAAAATATTAATTTACAAATAAAACTAAAGTCATCTACCAGGAGCGCATAGTGGATAGGGTGTGACGCACTGCGAGCGAGCGAGCGAGTGAGAACTGTCTGCGTGCAACAGAGAAGAGCATAATCTTGTGAGTCCATCCAGTACTATCGACCACACCTCCCGCGCAAGGACCCTCCGCCTATCTCTCTAGGATACACCTCATTACATTGTTTATATACCACTGCGCATACGCGGGTGCGGACACCTTTAGCTATAACTCCAGTACTGGATAATAAAGCGCAGGCCAGACAGAAGAGACGTAGGACGCAGACGGGGCGCGGACATTGGTCTCTTCCGCGTCCCTTTCATACAAAATGTATAGAAGCGTCGCGACGTAAAACATACAGAAGAGACGGGGCGCGGGCATAAACGCTTTTACGTCTGCGCCTTTTGTTCAAAACATACAGGAGAGACAGGGCACGGACGCGGCGGGGGCGAGGACGGGGTGCGGGGTGGCATGCCTGCCGGGCGGCGGACGGGTCTCGCTGTAACGTGTACCGTCTTGAGGTTGAATGGTTGCGTCATTTTTTGAGTTCTTCTAATTTTATTCTCAAAAATGCGTGACGACCTAGCTTTTAATATTCAATTTTGTGAATTGATTGAAAATAATTCTGTTATTTATGACTACAATAGGTCTGACTATTGCAATAGAAATGTGCAAGACCAAGCTTGGGAATCAATTGCCAGGACAATAAACGAAAACGGTAAGTAATAAGTAGTATTCTTTATTAAAAAAATCCACATAAACTTATCCTTGTACATTAGAAATAAAAAAAAACTGTACCTACCCATTTGTTGTAATGGTAAAACAGAAATATTTAAACAGCGACTTAAATTGGACTACGGCATAAAATAAAAACGTCAAATATCATCTGTTATTCTTTTTAAAATGGCGTTGGTAGACGTCGTCTACTAGACGAACATGTGAGTTAGTGTCCTCGCAAAGACACATTGTTAAGCATGTAAATAATTGTTTTGCAATTACGAATTTTTAATGGTAAAGAACAAGTTACTAATATAAACTAATAGATTAATGTAATTTGTGTGTGTGTGTGTGTGTGTGTGTGGGTTTGTGTGTGTGTGTGTGGGTTTGTGTGTGTGTGTGTGGGTTTGTGTGTGTGTTTGTGCGCGTGTGTCTGGGTATGTGTGGATGTGTGTGTGTGTGTGTTTATACATTGTGTCTATTTTGATACGGAATAGGTGCCCGATTTACAAAATAGTCTGTGAGGTATTCCCTGATACCGTCTGCACTTTCTCTGTATAGTGAATCAATTCTTGCTCCAACCAACGTATTTTGGATGTATGGCTCTGTAAATTTTCCATCGCATCTTCGAATAACATTGTGCAATATACACATGGCTTGTATAATTGCATCAGCTTTAGCAGGTTCACAGCACACGGGCGTGCTCAGTCCTTGAAATTTAGTCCTTACCATTCCAAAGGCACATTCTACTGATTTCCGTCCTCTGCTTAGTCTGTTATTGAATATTCTTCTATCATTTATCAATTGATTCCGCGAGTAAGGTTTCTTATGTTTTTTTTTCAGAGAAAAAACTTCATCTGCAACAAAATAATATGGCATAGGTTGTACTTCTCCGGGCAATGGAGAATGGTCCGGTAAATTAAGGTCTCCACGCTGCATTGCTTGTCCGAGAGCACTGGCTTGAAATGCACGCCCGTCACTATTTCTTCCGTATTCCCCAACATCTATCGTTACAAATAACCCGTCAGCGTCTACCAATGCTAATAACACAATCGAAAAGTATCCTTTGTAATTTATGTACGCTGATCCCGTGTTAGATGGAGCTTTTATCCTAATATGTTTGCCATCCAGACTTCTCACACAATTCGGTAAATTCCAAAGAGTATGGAAACGCGCAGCTATCTCTAGCCATTTTTCTACATTGGGTGTAGGCATATATTCAGGTTGTAATGTTTGCCATAGAACTTGACAGGTATCATGTACTATTTCTCGAATTGTAGATTTTCCTCGTAGAAAGTAAACACAGTGATTTAAATGAACACCCATCTGCGAAATACCTGTAAATAAATATACAAATAAAAATTAGGTGTATTACAATACTGTGCACCGTGATTTTTTGTTCGCGGAGGCTATTGAGACAGCAAGTAATATTCCTAATTCTATACATAAGTACTCATAATAGGCATAGGCTCAATGGTCTCTGCGAATAAAAACTCACAATAGTAATTCACTTCATTATATTTATTTGATGATTTGATTGTTTCAGTACAAGCTTGCAAAGACCGTTGGAAAAACATAAGAAACAGATATGCAAAATACAAAAAACTTCTATTACTTCCATCTGGCTCTGCAGCCAAGAAGGTAAAAGAATATTACCTTGCCCAGCACTTGCATTTTTTGGATAGATATTTGAAATCAAGACCTTCTAAATCTAATCTACAACCACATTGCCGGCCAGATACTCATACGGACGAAAGTGACCTTGATGAGGAGGAGTCATTGTCGCCGTTTCGGCCTCCGTCTCATTCACCCTCTCCACAGGCTCAAAATCATCCTTCGCCGTTATCATCGGATTCGAGTAAAAAAAGTAAAATGGCTACTTTGAAAGACGTCAATCAATCTGCTTTTGATTACTTTAACAGAAAACGACAAAATAGCGAGAAACAAATGCAACCTCTTGATACAGATCTTGCCTTCCTTCAAAGCATGTTGTCTGATATGAAGGCTATGAATCTTGTTCAAAAACGAAGGTTCAAGATGGGAGTAATGCAGTTGGCGGCGCAAATCTTAGATGGAAACGAGGCAACATCGACAATAGAACCAGCATATTCTACCCGCATTTCTCAAAACAACATAGCCACAGTATCTTCGATACAACAGCCGTTTCATAATGTTGCACCTCCATCGACAATAGAGCAAAATCAAAATGTTACACCTCCATCGACAATAGAGCAAAATCAAAATGTTGCATCTCCATCGACAATAGCACAAAATCAAAATGTTGTATCTCCATCAATATCTGGGCAAGATGAGAATACCCCAACGTTCTTCACTCTATTACCCTATTCAACAATTAGTTCAGTTTCGGATGCACACTTCACCAATACATCTTTTTTGAATGATGAATCTCCTCTGAACTACACTCATAATTTTTCTTCACCGAAGTAATCCGATGTTCGAGCGTGCACATTTTTCAAAAGTTAAACCTTATATTATTATATAACACAATTTTCAGTTAATATTAAAGTAATTATTAAATATAATGTGTTTCACTTACCTTAACGTTATAAGTAATTTTTCTTCAGCACTAATAGATGCTCTCCAATTTGTGTGCTTTCTCTGTAAAGCATTTCTCACTTTGGACATGATAATGTTAAAACACTGTGGAGTAATTTTATACACCGCGACCAAACGATCTGGGTAATTGTGTAGGTCCTCCATTATTTTAAAAAATCGATTGTCTTCATTGCTTAGCCACACCGGATGTACCCAATAACGTCTAACCCTCTGTATATTAGCGAGATGCACCAGTGCTAGTACATCTTCATCTTCAGAAGACGACATGTCGTCGTGTCAAAATCAGACTGTTGAATGCCGAAAATAGTCCAGAATGCGCAACTGCGTCGCGTCCGCGCCCCGTCTTTTCTATATAATTTCAAAAGTCGAGTCTGTGTCTCGTCTCCGCCCGGTCCTCGACGCGTCCTCGTCTTACGTCTCTTCTGTCTGGCCTGCGCCTAAGCCTTTTGGTTATACAAATAAGTGCCATCATGCCAACTCAACACTCACCGTCGGGATCACACACGCATCTTACACCATCAAACCCTGTAATACATTACAACTCTGATTCTAATCTAAATACCTCAATGAGGACTCAGACTGACTCGGAGGATATGTACTTCAATATTAGCAAGCGTACAAAACGAACTGGTGAACCCTTGCATTATCAACCTACACTAATGATGGACGAAATTAAATCATTAGTGTCATTAAATCATAATTAAATCAGCACTTTAAGCACCATAGTTGCCCAAAACTTGGATATACAGAAATCGGTTGAATCCATCACACTTCAGCAGCAACAACTTATGCTAAAAGTCGATTTCCTGGAGAAGGAAAACAACGAGTATAAACAGCGAATACTTTCGCTGGAAAATCAACTGCATGTTATTGATAAGAACTCTCGTTCGACCACAATTGAAGTCCGCAACCTGCCAAAGCTACCAATAGATAATAAATCAACTTTAACAAACACGATACAAAATATTGGGTCTACATTGGGTTTGGAGCTGCCTATCCAGGAATATAAAATTAGGGATATTTATAGTACCAGAAAGGAGGCCATAGTCGTTGATTTCTGTACCACCTCGAGGAAGGAGGCATTGATTTCAACCTTAAAGGCATATAATAAAGCCAAACGTGATCAGAAAGAACCGCAACTAAGTACTAGTAACATTGGAATGTCAGGGGAGATCCGACCTATATACATATCTGAGTACTTGACTACTAAAACAAGAGGGCTGTTCTATATCGCCCGCCGTAACGTTAAAGATAAAAAGTTGAATGCAGCGTGGACATCATACGGAAAGGTTTATGTCAAGAAGGATGAAAACTCCGTGCCGATACAAGTTCGCGATGAGTCTTCACTTGAACAGCTCCTACTGTGACTAGGACAACCCTGCCACATACTCTTTATCGTAACTAAAAGCTGTTACTTTTTGTTACTTTCCATGCAAAATAGAACTAATCTTATTTTTTGTTATATTTTTCTATACCAATTTTATATTTTTTTAGTTTTACACATACAGAACACACATATTCACAATAAATACTCAAATCATAAAACGTTATGCGAATTTATCTAGTGGTAGATTTGGTTGTGACGGGTTTTCTGGCGTGGTTAGCTACTGGCTGCGAGTACTCACGGGTTCTCCGTCTCGTCTGTTAGGGTTGTTCTGTATCCGAGTTGCGTCTTGTTCTTTCAATGTATGTACATACTTCATGTCACATATCTATTGTGACATGCTCCTCGGTAAATAAGCTACCCGGACATACATGCAAAATATTGAACAAATAAACTCGGAACTAGACTCTCTACGGGCCGCAGAGGTGCGAGTTTGTGACATACAGAGTGTCAAAAGTCACACATTTCCGAACAAAACTGCGCTTAACATCATATCTCAGAATATCCGTAGTATTAACTGTAATTTGTCTAGTTTTGAAACACTCCTGGAGAGATCGGCAGTTTGCTGGCATGTCATAATACTTACAGAGTGCCGTCTCTCTGCCCTGACAAACATTCCCAATATAGTCGACTATAACCATGCTGCCACAACACTAAATTTCACTCAAAACGAAGGGGTGGTAGTGTACTATCGAAGTAACCTTTTAGGTGTAACCTGGGAAGAAGTACAAGTTACCAATGCGAACTGTATTATGTTAAAGATTGGACGTGACATTTGCATCATAGGGGTGTACCGACCACCTGCCCAACAAAACACTACTAACTTCATAAACTGCCTTGATAACCTTCTGTCGGGGCTATCAAACTATAAAAACATATTTTTTTGCGGCGATATTAATATTAATATTGTGAAATTGTCCTGACACCCGCTCACATGAATATTTAAACAATTTAGCTAGTCACGGAATGCTACTTGGGTTCTATGTTCCCACTCATATGTACACATGCCTGGATCACATAATTTTAAAAACTGTAAAGCCAGCTATATGTTTCGTTATACCTGCATCCATTACAGACCATGACTGTATAGCGGTAAGCATTGATCTAGGAACACGCGTAGAACCCTACAATAAATCCGCACTAAATATCAATTTCGGTAAATTGGATGAGGCTATGCGGTCTGTTGATTTTTCCCAAATCCTGGAGTCTTCTGATGCTGACGCAGCCGCTGACTATCTTGTTCATGTGTTATCCTCCTCTATAAGTAATAATAGTGCACTGATAAATATCTCCAAGAGACGACGTGTTAAAAAGCCTTGGATGACGACGGGACTTCTCAAGTGTATGAGAAATAGAGACAACCTGTATAAAAAACTTAAACAAGACCCTTTCAACATAATTTTGCAAGTAACTTATAAACGATATCGTAATTATTGTACAAATTTATTAAAAAAAGCGAAACAAAACTACAATAGAGGAGAGATCGAGCAATCAGGTCGTAACACTAAGAAACTTTGGATGGCCATAAATAAGATCACTAGCCAGAAAATAAAAACGGACCATTCTCAATGTCTCATACCAACAGAGAATCAATCGCTAGCATTGAATAAAGTAAACGAATTTTTTGTAAATATAGGCCGTAACCTCGCAGAAAATATTACACCAATAAATATGACAATAAATAATGAACAAATCAGTGTGCAGTCTCCGTCGTCCTCCTTCGTACTTTTACCCACTGATAATGATGAGATTTGGAATCTGATCTATGGTCTTAGTGACAACTGCGCTGTGGGTGCGGATCTGATCCCTAACAAAATTGTGAAAAGATATGCAACCCTCCTAACCTTGCCTATGACTCATATTTGTAATCAAGCTATATCTACAGGAACGTTCCCTAATGTCTTTAAAATAGCAGTGGTTAAACCGGTACACAAGGATGGTCAACGTGACTGTGTTAATAACTATCGTCCAATTTCAATCCTCCCTTCCCTCTCTAAGATTATGGAGCGAGTAATAAATAATCGACTCATTAATTTCTTGGAAACAAATGATCTCCTGGCTACTTCCCAGTTTGGTTTCCGACGCGCTAAAACTACAGCAGATGCTGTTCATAAATTGATAAATCTAGTCGTGTCCAATATGGATAAAAAAAAAGAAGTGCCTAGTGGTCTTCCTAGACCTCGCCAAGGCATTTGACACCGTCTCCATTCCTCTCTTATAGGACAAACTAAATGATGTGGGTGTAAGAGGATTGCCTCTAAATTTGATCCGAGATTACTTGAGGGGCCGGAGACAATGTGTCCAAATAGGCGACAAAGTGAGTGATGAGCTCACATCACATCATCGACATCTGGTACGTTGTTCCCCAAGGGAGCATACTTGGCCCTACCTTGTTCTTGATTTATATCAATGAACTCTGTAAGCTCCGAGTGCAGGGGGGCAGTATCATCACGTATGCTGATGATACGGCAATATTTTTTAGTGGTGATAGTTGGGAGGAGGTCTTCCAGTTCGCTCAGTGTGGGTTTAATAGAGTAACGGAGTGGTTAGAAGCTAACATCCTAATGCTCAACGTGGCCAAAACAAAGTATATAACTTTTGCTCATAGATCGAACCTTCTTCCACCATCTCATCAATCTTTGACGGCCCACAGTTGCTCGCGGACTAGTTTCCCATGCTCATGCCCATCACTGCAAAGGGCCGAAAGTGTGAAATATCTGGGAATGATTGTCGATCATAGACTGTCCTTCGAGCTCCATATAGACCACTTAACCATGAGACTGCGCAAACTAATTTATTTATTCAAAACAATTCGGACAGTTGTGGACGGTCGTGTTATGAGGATGGTCTACTTTGCACTAGCACAGTCTCTGATCGACTATTGTGTTACGGTCTGGTGGGGAGCAGCCAAAACTCATCTCATCGAAGTGGAAAGAGCACAACGTGCGATCCTAAAAGTCAGTAGGAGTCTCCCTTTCCGATTTCCAACGGATGAACTATACAGAATCTGTGACGTTCTCACTGTCAGACAGTCTTTTGTACTTAATACTGCATTGAAGCAGCATTCATTGCTGCGATATGACGAAAACCTATTAAAAGACAAACGTAGGAAACATAATGTATGCCAGACTCAGCTGTATAGGACGTCCTCATCGATTTTTCTTTTTCCTGGGACCCTACTTATACAACAAAGTAAATCTAAAATTAAACATACACCCACTAAACTCCACAAACTCTAAGTCGATAATTACAGACTTTTTGAAAACTCTGAACTATGATCAGACTGAGAACCTTATGACCCCGCCTGAATAACTCTTCATAGACGATATGGACATATAAACCTTTACATTACATAAGCCTTTGCCATGGGTAGTCTCGCCATAATGTACCTACACTATTCATCTCTAATTCGCCAATACACACACACACACATACAGACATATACACACACACACACATAAATACACAAACACTCACAACCTTACCTAGTTAGTTTTAGTTGTTGTTTTTGGTTATTATTGTTTAGAATACTGTTACTCATATAGACATATAGGTCGTTCCGCAAGCTAGCTTAGTATTATATCAAATAGATATAAGAAGCTTAATTTTAGTTACTCATGCAGCTATGTATATTTCCTATACCTATACCTAGCATTAAACAGTGTAGTCTGTTCATGCGTATGTATATTATGATTTCCAAAATGTGCGACACTGCCTAATCCGCGTGGGGGCAAGGGTGACCTGTGTTACAGGTTTGACAATCAAACCTAATTCAGGCACCTCTCTCGCTCAAATTAGGCTTTGGCAAATAGCATTATGTAATCTTTAGAAGTACTTAAAACTAATTTGTAAAGCCGGGTCCGCAGCGCCGTGTTTTCGTGTTTGCAAACAGGATAACATGGTTTGCTAACCGAATAGGGGCGTGGCCTAACAGTTTTGTTAGCAAAAACACAATAACATGTTTGCCGCGACGATCGGATAACATAACATAACATCCCCCGCGTTCGCCTGCGGGGAGGGGAAGTAATGCATTTTGTGTTCGCGCTCACTAGAGGAAGACGCCATTATTGCTCAATATATGTTGATTGTGTGTGACCATGGAGTGGAATAAAGAAAATACTTTGTTATTTATACAACTGATTAGGGCAAGACCGGTGCTTTGGGATGTTACGTTGAAAGATCACAAAGATAAATATAAAAAACTAGATGCCCTGTCGGAAATATCAAAGATTCTTGGAATAACAAAAGAGGAAGTGAATTCAAAATGGATAAGCCTCAAGGGACAATATAATAGAGAGAAGAAGAAAGTGACTGGGCTTAAAACGGGTAGCGGAGCAGCCGACATTTACATTTCCAAATGGTTTGCTTACCAGGAAATGGCTAGTCTGTTGTCTTGCAACATTCCTCAAGAGTCCATATCAAATTATACGGTAAGTTGAAATTCTTCTTGAAATCAATCAAATAAGGTTCGATAATCAATATCTTAATATTTTAAGAGGTTGTAGGTACAAAATTAAAAGTGCTAGTTTATAATAAAAACGTGCTGTACCTACCTCCCTTAAAATATTTGTTTAACCATTCAGATCGGACTCTATATCGTTCTTTAATTTCCTTATCTACCTACATTTAGTAAAACGTGGTGTGAATTTAAGAATGTAATAAATAAGTAGGTACCTATGTTTAAATACAGGTAATTTGTGCATTTTACTGCAATAAAAATATAAATTGTGCAATTCAATAATTTTAATAGGTAGGTACCTAAAAATTACTTTATTAAGAATATATTCTTGTACTACTTAAACAAAGTTTTGCCATGGAAGCATTCCCCTCTCGCTGACAAAGTACGAAGCAAAACTGTCACGAATCTGCTGACTATCTATAGGTGATCTTCTAGGTATTCTTTGAAGTGGTTGTAAACCTTCTGCTGCTGGTTCGTTCCGCCATTGACCCTCAACTAGTTCACCGTTTTCTTCTATATCAAAAGTACCCGGTGGCGTATATATACTTATGCTTGTTTTATTTCGCCTTAAATAGTTATGTAAAACAACGCAAGCTAAAATTACCGGTATTACTGTACCCACTTCTACTGTTAAGGGTTTCTTAAAAACTCGAAACACCGAAGTTAAAATGCCAAATACGTTTTCTATTATTCGTCGTGCACGGCATAATCTATAGTTAAACACTCTCTGCGATGAACCTTGTTGATGTTCTCTACTATAGGGTTTCATTAAGTAGTGCGATAATGGAAAAGCATCATCGCTTAATATAACATATGGCAATTTTTTTTTTTTTTTTTTTATATTTAGGTCGACAAATTGACGCCACCCGCCTGATGGTAAGCTGAGGCGACGTCTGGCAATTGAGGGCGACTCTCACAGTACACAGGAATACTATAGAGAGTGGCCCTCAACTTGACGACCCAGTAATGTGCCTCTTCACGCTTCGCTTAAAGAGCCCAGGGTTATATGTTGGAGGAAACACGTGCGCAGGCAGGGCGTTCCAAGCCACCATCGTTCGGCAGAGAAACGATCGTTTAAAACGCTCGGTTCTCGCGAAGACGGTTTCCACGGTATGAGGGTGACATCTCTGGCCGGCACGCGTTGTTCGGGATCGGAAGGGAGAGGGTGGGATCAGGTTGAAGAGCTCTTCAGAACACTCACCGTGGTAAATACGGTAGAACGCGGTCAAGGAAGCAATTGTTCGGCGCTGGGCTAGCGGCTCAAGGCTTCCCGTTACCTCCGGACAGTCTATAATGCGAACAGCGCGTCGCTGCATAGCGTCGAGTGCGTCCAGCAAATACTTCGCGGAGCCGTCCCAGAGGTGAGAGCAGTATTCAACGCAGGGTCTAATCTGCGTTTTGTACAGCAGACACCTCTGGTGCGGTGTAAAGAATCGCTTTACCTTGTTCAGTATTCCTAGTTTCCGCGAAGCTAGCCCAATACATCTCTCAATGTATTTTGTGTTATTGAGCTCTCGACGAACGTCTATGCCAAGGATGTCTAGATTGTCCTTCATTGGTAATATTGCAAATTCACCTCTCCATAAGGTAAAGGCTCATCTTCGGGTAAACTCAAAGTATTATTATTTAGACTTCTGAACAATGTAGAATTCCGAAAAACCCCTCCATCAGAGATTCTGCCTTGGCACCCAACATCTATATAGGTAAAATTGTAATCATAGTCTGCCATGCCGAGAAGTACAACACTAAATGTTTTTTTGTAGTTAAAATATAGACTTCCTGTATTTGCTGGGGCTTCCATAACTACGTGTTTTCCGTCTAATGCACCTAATGCATGAAGGAAATTCCACTTAGTGTCAAATCCTCTTGATATTCTTCTCCATTCTGCAGCAGTTGAAGGTGTCTGTAAGTAATAGATAAACATTATGCATTTATTTCAGATATCACCATCACCACCGCCAGCTATGCCGTCCCCATCACCCCCAGCTATGCCGACACCATCACCGCCAGCTATGCCGACCCTATCACCAATAATCCCAACACCAGCACCATCTACGCTGACACCACCACCATCTACGCCGACACCACCACCAACTACTTTGACACCACCGTCACTAAGAGTCAAGGGATCGGACGCACAAAAAAAAGGCGAAATTCTGGTTTATATGGTGAGGCTTTGCTTACTTTGAAAGCAATTAGAGAAAGAAAACGTAAAACGCTGGAATTAGAAGTTGAAATTACCACATACGGGCTCTACATTGCTGCCCAAATGCGCAAATTTCAACCAGTTTTACAAAGCAAGCTAAAATTAGACATTCAAAGTCTGCTTTGTAAATATGAAATTGAAAACATTGAGTATACCAGCTGTAGATCTGCCTCTAGTATGAGCGATAATTCGGAGATTTATAATTTAAATACATTAATTAATGATGTATCCTATTCCTCCAGTCCATCCAGTCCTATTGAAAGCTCCTCTACCTACAGACAGCCAGGCTCACAAATTATGCCAACCACAAGTCTGACTGCCAACACTCCCAGCACCTATAACTACAGACAGCCCGATACACTAATTATGCAAACTTCAGGACCTATTGCCAGCACCTCCACTTACGAACAGTCCGACATAAAAATTATGGCAACTTCAGCCACAGGTTCAACTGCTAGCACATCTGCTAATAGACTACCAGACATACAATCATCTAATGCAATGGCAATACAATCAAACAGTTATTTACTGATTTCAAATGATGGTTCTATAAAAGAAGTTACTGGTAATCTACCAGATTCACTAACCGATTCACAGGTCATGATATTACAAAACGAAATATTATGCCTTGATGCAGACACATCTCAAATTGAATCTACACTAGAAACAAAACAAGCAATAGAACACCTTATAAAATTTAATAATTAGATTTACAGATGTATAAATTTGTTCAATTATAAAAATAAAGATTTATTTCATAAAAAGAAAAAAGTTATTTAATATCTACCTATTCACGATATATATTCACATACCTTTAGATGCACATTTTTCAGTCTATTGTAGAGAGCTAAACAGACTTCTGGAATCAGAACTGATAGTTGTTGTTTGGAGATTCTTAGGTGATACATCATGCTGGTGTAACTGTCTCCGGTCGCTAAAAAGCGTAAAGTCACACCTAACCCCATGTCAGGAGGAATCACATCGTTCCTCCACGTTGTTTTTTTCTCTATATCTGGTAAAATTAATGATAACAGCTCTTGAAAATCACTTTCTGAACACCTAAAAAAATTTTTTATACCGAACCTATCATCAATTTTCAGTTCTTGATATATATTGAATGAACGAGGAAGCAGGTAGGGTCGGACCCGGAATCTATTTCTGTTTCTTCTTTGGAGAACTAAATCTACTATTGCTATAACAGCTTCCAAGTCTTCTTCGTCGGAACTCATTTTTGAAACAAAACAAAAACAATACAACAATAGGCGCAGTGGACGAGCGGTTTTACTAACATGTTTTGGTAACTTGTTTTGCTATGATGTTTTGTTAGAAAATTAGCGCTGCGGACCCGGCTTAAGAGAGAAATAAACATTATTATTATAAATTAACCAGATATTAATACCACGGTGGGTACTATACTGACAATAACAATCCTTACAAACAATCGTGTCCCAATAACATATATCATTTATTGTACAGTTATACAAGTCTGGTTTACCTCAGTCTTATCTAGGCCGCGTTTTGATGCGGACGTGTTTGCTGACTTATACTTGTATAGTGTAGCGCGGCGTCAGCCGTTGCATGTATTGCGATGAGTTCTCAACTTGTCGCAAACGAATTACTGGCGTTCCTGCAACAGAAGCTGGATGTGATGGACGAGCTGTCGGTTATCCAGATCTGTTCGTCAAGTTTCAGCCATGAAGATATAGCTGCCTCCAAGCGGCTACTGTACAGTGTACTCAATAAGAGCGACCAGATGGTGTCCCGCCGGCGTGACAGGACCAGGAAGAGCATACAGGATATCATCACGCTGCTAGTAGTGAGTTATTGGGCATTCTACCCCACCTTAGTTCCATCGGTTATCTTCGATAACCTCAGTCACGGTGGGGTAGAATGCCCAATAACTCTTTGTAAAATCATTTACCTAAGCCAACGTTCCACATTTTAATGCCGTTCAATACACTACCGTTCCGTCAATGGTTAACCAATTTCACTTGCTAGATGATTGCTTTCGTACAGCAAACTAACCCGATGCATGTTTGTTAACATGAACACGTTAAGATCACATTTTTAAAATAGATAAAGGTGGGACAGAATGCCCAATATCACTTTGGATAGGGAAATAACGTAACTAAACGAATATTCCACATTAATATCATTTGAGCACGCTGTCCCACTGTTCGTACGTTCGCTGAAGCTCCTTACTACTACTTGTAGTTATAAATATTTATGTTATAAATTCATCTTTTCATTACGAGTCCATCAGTATTACATAGCAAACATGAAATTCGTTAAACAAACACAATCGTTACAGGTCAATACAATCTGTGACGATTTGACAAAAAACAAGTTACGCCATGGAGAATTATTACCGAATACAGTACGTTGCATCATTTGCGGACCATCAAATTGTGGAAAAACTAACTTATTAATTGGTCTTCTATTGCATGAAAATGGATTGCCATTTCAGAATGTTTATGTATATTCTAAAACTCTCCATCAACCAAAGTACATCTTTTTAGAAAAAGTTTTACAACGAGTACCAGGTATCACTCTCCAGAAATACCAAGCAAATGATGACGTTTTGAAGGTTACAGATGCGAAACCTAATTCTGTGATTATTTTTGACGATGTAGCATGTGAAAATCAAAGTAATATGCGTGATTATTTTGCAATGGGAAGACATAAATTGATTGACAGTTTTTATTTAAATCAAACTTATACCAAAATACCTAAACAACTTGTAAGAGATAATGCTAACTTAATTGTGCTTTTTAAGCAAGATGAAGTTAACTTGAAACATGTTTACGAAGAACATGTTAACACCGATATGACATGGTTGAAATTTCGAGAAATGTGTTCCCTAATATGGAAAGAGCCTTTTGATTATGTGGTAATTAATAAAGATTGTTCGAAAAACAACGGTTGCTATAGAAAAACGTTTGACACTTTTGTATTATTAGATGAAATTTGAATATTTAAGTAGACTGCAGTCACGTTATTGTTATTCTTTAATTGGTTCTTATCCGATTACCACCTATTTTACATAATGGATAAATCATTGAAAAAACAAATTGTTGATGCGACACAAGCTGTCAGGAAAAAAATACGTAAAATGAAGGATTTAGAAGATAATAATAGACATGCTCTTGATACAGTTTTTAAGCCTGTTACAGAATCTCTCAATTTAATAGCCAACACTAATAACCACTTAGCTCTAACAAAAAAGGAGGAAAAAGGAGATCCCCAAGAACCACAAGACCAAGATATGAAACAGATGAAAGCAGTAATGATAGTAACGAATCGGAACCCTCATCGGACTCTTCATTTCAGTCATTAGTCGATACTAATCCAGATGTATCATCTTGGTCATTATCTTCACAAGTACTATCGGATGTACCATTTGGTATAAGAAATAACCGTGGACAGTTAATGTTAGGTTCCTCTGGCATAACGATTGGAGATCAAGTTATTACTGTAGCCGGACACAAGTACGAAAGTACGCCTGGGTTGCGAGAGTTACTGTTAAAAAGAGACATTGATCTGAGCTTGGTTAATGACTATGACAAGCAAAATTATAAGGCAATGTTACTTGTAACGAATGCACATCGTCGTGATTTCGATTCAAAAAAACCAATTAAAAGTAATAAAGGACAAAAATATTTGCAAGTTATTAAACCACTTTTCGAACAAGAAAGTAAAAGTCCAAGTTGTAGACAGAAAGTAGGAAAAGGATTACCTTTAACAAAAATGTGGAAAAAAAATACAGATTTTGTATATTGGGATGATCCCAATGAATTGGTTGATAGATTAAAATTATTAATTGCTTCTCGAGATGCTGGTAACACAGGAATAGACAATGAAATAATATCTATCATTGAAGAACTACGTGAAAGCAAAATCATCAAATAAATAAATCTACTAATATTATATGTGTATCATTTTACTATATACCGTTCAACATAATACACCTTTAATATGAATGTAGACAAATTTGGTCATTATATTCATAAGCGAATGCGTATATCGGAAATACTGGATTTTAATGATAACGCATTAATAAAATCTGATCGTGGAGATTATGACTTGAAGACATCGAGGTTAAAAGGTGTCAAACCTCCTCAAGGCGCAGATGATGCAGTGAATAAAGCATATGTAGATGAATTGAAAGGTGTACTAATGAATGACTTACAAAAATTGCAAAGTTCTATTCCAAATAGTGTTCAAAACCACATAGAGAAAGCTTTAAAAACAATAATGTCTGAGATAGTGACTCATTTGGAAAACAAATTGGAACAAATTTGGAAACGCAGTTGATAGTCTAATTCAAGACGCAATTCAATCTATATTAAAAGATCGAAAAACATAGACCTTAAAGTTTATCAAAATGGCGAAACAACAAATCGTCAATGAAATACATAAAGCAGCACGAAAAAATTTTCCTCGACGATCTGTAATTTTAAAAGGTATTGATGATTTGTGGCAAGCAGATTTAGTTGATATGCAAAACCTAAAAACCTTTAATAAAGGATATAACTATATTTTAATAGTTATTGACTGCTTCTCAAAGTACGTTTGGGTGGAACCACTAAAAACTAAATCCAAACATGATGTCTCTCATGCATTTGAAAAATTACTTTCTACTAATCATAGGATGGTATCCTCATCTGCAACTCATCTGCAAACTGATAGGGGTACTGAGTTCTATAATTCTACATTTCAAAAGCTTTTACAGAACTATAATATTAATCACTACTCAACATTTTCAACCAAAAAGGCTTCAATTGTTGAACGAGTTATTAAAACGATTAAAAATAAATTGTACAAATACTTTAGCTTGAACGGACACTATAAGTGGATAGATGGTGGCTTGAACGGTGTTATGAAGACATATAACAACACAAAACATCGTACTATTAAATTTGCATCTGTTAATGTCAATAAGTTTAATGAAACGGACATTAAAAATAATATTACAAATTCCATGATAAAGGTAACCCAAAAATGTCGTCCAAAGTTTATAATTGGTGACAAAGTTCGAATTAGTAAGTACAAACATATATTTGAGAAAGGATACACTCCTAACTGGTCAACAGAATTATTTACTATAAAAAAGATAAATAACACTGTACCAATAACATATCGCATCGAATATAATCAAAAACAAGTCATATTAGGAACTTTTTACGAACAAGAGCTTCAAAAGTCGTCCTGCCCTGGTGTTTATTTGATAGAAAAGGTATTAAAAAAGAAAGGAAACAAACTGTTTGTAAAATGGTTGGGTTTAAATAACAAAGAGAACAGTTGGATTGATAAGACTGCAATAGTGGAATAAGTTAATTATATAAGTGATATATAATTTTAAAGTTTATTCATTATTCTTTAGACGATGCAAGGTGGTGGACTAATAAACAGTATCATTAATCATTTACCATTCGAACTTCACATACCCGGTTATAACTATTGTGGACCAGGAACAAAGCTTTCAAAACGATTACTACGTGGTGATAAAGGTGTAAACAAGTTAGACGAAGCTTGTATGCATCACGATATCGCATACGCAAACTACATAGACTTGCCTAACCGTCAAAAAGCCGACTTACGTCTTATAGATATGACTAAACAAAGACTTAAAGCAAAAGATGCTCGAACAGGGGAAAAGATTAGTTCGTGGATAGTAAACAAAATTATGAAAGCTAAATTGAAGTCTGGTGCTGGTGTTAAGACCTTTAATAACTTTGTTAGGAAAATAAAAAGAAAAATCAAAAAACTCTCGCCTAAAGATAATAAGTCACTAATAAATATAGCTTATATGGTTGCTAGAAAATTAGTTCCATGCATTCCAAAAGTTCGCGTACCTCGAATGATACCTATACCAAAAACTGGAGGCATTCTACCTTTAATCCCAATTTTTGCTGGTTTGTCTGCTTTAGGAGCATTAGCTGGTGGTGCAGCTGGTATTGCTAAAACAGTGAATGATTATAAAGACGGTCAGAAAAAATTACAAGAAACTGAACGTCATAATAAAACTATGGAGGCTATAGCAATAGGTAAAGGTTTATACATTAAACCACATAAGCAAGGTCAGGGATTGTTTATAAATCCATCAAAAAACTAATTGATCAGCTACCTAATCGCGCTTTAACTAATATCGATATTCAGAAGTATGCCTATTGTATTCCTTACTTTCGGGGAGTTTACATGAAGGATCAGTTACCAAAAACACCTAAACGAATTGAATGTGGTATAGTTAACCTAGATAATTCAAAAAATGATGGAACGCATTGGGTAGCTTATGTTAAAATAAATAATTATTGTGAATATTTTGATAGCTTTGGCGATTTAAAACCGCCAAGAGAATTAATCCTATATTTTAAGAACTGTGATGTTTATTATAACTTTAGTAGATATCAACAATTTAACACAATAATTTGTGGACATTTGTGTTTAAGATATTTGCAATGTTTTTGGAATAAATACTATAAATTTTATATCACTCTTTCATTTCCATCATTTGCAAGATGTCACTCACCTTATCGATAACTGGAAACTCATCGGTATTATCTACCTATTATCCAAGCACGCTGCCATTAGTTGGGGAGTATGAATGTGCATTATTACATTTCTCTACATATAATTATATTCCAAATTTTGATAATACAAATAATAAATTATATTATGGTTCTAAAAATGTTATCAAGATACCTGAAGGAACTTATGAATTACAAGATATTAGCGACTATTTAAAAACTGAGATAAAAGATGCATCCATAAAACTCAATTGTAATAACAACACCTTAAAAACTATGTTATTTTGTACATCAACTATAGATTTTACTAAAGAAGGTACATTTGGAAGTTTATTGGGATTTAAAAAACAGATCTTAGAAGCAAATAAATATCATGTATCAGAGTTTCCAGTTAACATTTTGCCTACGACTGTCATAAGGATTGAATGTGACATAGTTAGCGGTTCCTATATAAACGATCAATCCAGTCACATCTTACACGAATTTGCACTTAATGTTCCACCTGGATACAGGATTATAGAAATTCCAAAAAACGCAATCTACTTTCCAATAAACCAAACCAATATAAGCTGCATACAGATAAGGCTGTTAGATATAAATAATAACTTAATAAATTTGCGAGGTGAAGAAGTGCAGTTGTATCTACATATCAGAAGAAAACATGATAGATTATAATAAATATGTGGTTCATTCAACTAAACATAACAGTCCTACTCAAACTATCAAACCAATAAGAGCTCGATCCTAAAAGGTCATAAAATTGAACAACAATAATAAAGCTTTTCTTAAAGCGATTGGTTTGTTAAAATGAATATACTAGATGTTTTATCCGCTCCTGCATACAACAACTCTGTGGAAGGAATTGAATTTCACTCTTACAAGCCTTACGTAACAAGTTTCAATAGAAGCGATGAAATCAGGATACCTATTAATCAACAAGACTTGTATATATTACCATCAGCAAGCACTTTGTTTTTGGAAGGAACTATTGTTGTAAACAAGGCTGAAAATTCTAAAGAGAGAGTCAGTAGCGTTCATTTCACAAACAATAGTTTACTTTACTTGTTTCAAGATATAAGGTATGAGATAAATGGAGTGGAAATAGATAAAATAAAAAACGCTGGTATAACTACCACAATGACATCATTAATATCAATGAACGAAAACGAGGCTAAAGTATCTAATGCTTGGAGTTGGAATATCGATGGTATAAATAGTACAAATGGGGGTAGCTTTTCTGCTTCCATACCCCTCTGTAACATTCTTGGTTTTGCAGAAGATTTCAAGAAAGTAGTGATAAACAGCAAACATGAATTAATATTGTTACGAAGTAATACTAATCTGAACGCCCTAAAACTTAGCGCTGGTGAGACGGTAGAAGATATTATTATAAATAAAATAATATGGCGAGTACCGCATGTCAAAGTATCCGATAGAGAAAAAATAAATATGTTAAAACTGTTAGAAAAAGACCGACCACTCCAGATGATATTCAGGAATTGGGATTTATATGAATATCCGGATTTACCAAAAACTACTAAACATACTTGGTCCATAAAAACATCATCGCAAATAGAGAAACCAAGATTTGTTATTATTGGTCTGCAAACAAATAGAAAAAATAATCCTAAATTGGATATGTCTCAGTTTGATCACTGTGATGTTCGTGATGTTAGAGTATACCTAAATTCAACCTACTTCCCTTATGAAAATTTAAATTCAAGTTTCTCGAATAACAGAATTGCGTTAATATATGAACAATACACCAGATTTCAACACTCATATTACGGAGGTCGTCGTGGTGAACCGTTATTAAGTGAGAAACAATTTAAAAATATTGCTCCGTTATTTGTCGTAGATTGTTCTAGACAACCAGATAATCTTAAGTCGGGTCCTGTTGTGGATGTCAGAGTGGAAATTGAAAGTGACATTGATATACCAGATCAAACTTCGGCATATTGTCTTATATTGAACGACTGTATAATTGAGTATAAACCATTAAGCAGCACTGTGAGAAAATTATCATGAACCCGAATACGATTATAGTGGATGTCCAGGGGTTTAAAGACACTTGTAATAACTTTATAGTCAAGGAATTAGCTCTGGCCACTCGTGTTTATACCCAAACGTTCTTAATAAAGCCTCCATACTTATTTAAATACTTAACTACGAATGAAAAAAAACAAGTTACGTGGTTGGAGAGAAACAGAGGGATTTACTGGAATGAAGGTTATATCGACTATAGAGAATTTCGACGTATAATTGTTCCTTATCTAGAAAATAAAGAAATTATTGTGAAGGGCTTAGAAAAAGTTAAGTGGATTCAAGATCTTTGTATGAATTGTATTTGTATAGATCTTGGTGAAGACAAGTGTCCAAATTTATCACTGTTGCATAACAAATATTCAAATATTGAAACCATTTTTAATTGTATTAATCATATTAAACAATGTGCACTTAAAAATGTTTTATGTATAAAGAACTATTTAATAGAGCAAGAAAGGTAATATGTCTTCCTATACGCAGTTTTAATAAATAAAACAATTTTTTAAAGTAAATGGTTTTTTATTTTTTAACACACATTTTTAATATTTATGATTTTTTAACATATATTTTCATAGTAAATATTTTTTTTATAAAATCTAAATATGTCATCACTAGTTACATTAATAAATTATTACCTGATTAAAAAATATGATATGAGTAGCCACACAATTATTACCTATGGTTTTTATTTTTTAACACACAACTTAATATTGAAATTTTTTTAACACATATTTTCACAGTAAATAAAATTTTAATAAAATCTAAATATGTCATCACTTTATCTACTAGTTACATTAATGAATTATTACCTAATTAAAAAATGTGATATGAGTAGCCACAAAATTTTTTGGAAATATTGTGAATTAATTTTTCAGCTTGATCCGATATCTCATCTACCGTATCTTGTACAATATACTGTGCAGTGATTATCTCCTTACCTTCATCTTCGTCGTCTCTTGACTCACTGAGTTCTTTGATCGTAATTTTTATTAAACGTCGTCCTTTTCTTCTTTCACTGTTAATAATATAGGAATTCAATGCACTGCGTTTGTTTGTAATTGGTCTTCTTCGATTAGTTTTCTTTTTGTTTCTTTTTACTTCTTCATTGGGTGTTATTATCCAAGGTCTATTCATTGCGTTGTCCAAGTCGAACTGATCTTGCAGGTCTGGAAGATATTCAGGAGAGCTCTCTTCTATTCCGTTTGAAAATTTGTTTAAGTTGGTATTCTGAAAATTATTTAAAACATTAGTAATAAATCATACTAAGTATTTTGTAAATAGATTGAAATTTTCAATAGATTGAAAGTTATAAAATACCTACCATGTTAGATATGCTCGTATTGACTGTTTAATAAAGAATGAACTAGGTAATAATATTTTTTCTAACGCAGTTGATATATCAAATTATGCTGACATAAAGCATTTATTGGTATGATGATCAAGTTAGAACTTGAAATTCAACCATTCAATAATTCGTATGTGCATAATGTTATTGTTATGCACCTCGTTAATAGTTGTGAAATTCTTATGAATTTCAAACGTGTTGTAACGTGAATGATGACGTATTTCGTTATCAATATCAGATAAGGAATATAATAAAAACACAATAATTATGTAATTGCTTATTTTAATTTATTCGACATACTAATATAGAATCGGATGAATTAAATAATAAAAATAAAAAAAGTTAAATACCTATAGGCACCTTATCAGTTAGTATCATACGAAATAAACTACAATAGGTATTCCTAATATTTCATATTTTGTATTGTCTAAACTCTCCAGCTATTCTAAAGAATACCTACATTATTCCTTACTGATGATATTATATTCTACAACTTCTTTGGGAGCTACTCTAATTGAGTCACCAGAGCCTATTCAAATTTGATAAAATATTCTACATTATGTATAACTACGTGCTACTTTAATTTTACACTTTTTGGAATGACCAAAATATATAGGTATCTACTTACAAATTGATTATGTGGTTCACCGCGCTGTCCATGAGGGTTCCTTGTCAATTTCATCCGTGATGATAAAATATCTGAAAATAAAATTAAATGTAGGTTTAAGTCTAATTATTGAAAATCGGCAAATGTAGTCCGAATATGTCAAACCTACACAACTTCTTCGGAAGCTACTCTAATTGAGACACCAGAGCCTATTCAAATTTGATAAAATATTAATCCTCTGAAGGACGTAGTGCACTGCGTGTTTGGTAGCTCGATGCAAATGGTAGATATTGTGGGAACAGAATATGAGACATTCCTCGCGTATAGGAACGATGTGACGATGTGGCGATAACACACATAGGTAAACAAGTAGAACATACATGAACAAACTGCTGACTTAACATTGGTCGTAGCTTTGTATAAAGGTACGTTGTTAGCCGACTTGGATAAAAAGAGGTGTATTACCATATAGTTTAAGCACATACCAAAACTATTTGCTAATATTTAAAAGTTATATTTTAAATGATTATTTGTAATGTTTGTTAACATATTTGTAGGATAAGTCTGTAGTAATATTTTTGTAAAATTATTTTTATCGAAACGATTCCAAAGGATTTTTAATAGAATACCGTTAACCATACCTTGTATCAAATTTGAGAACCATAAACCAACATACCTACAGATAAATAACGTAACCACCTTTTTTAGAAGTCGGTTAATACGATGTCGTTTTAATATTGTATCGCTGAGTAAGTAAACTAACAGATACCTTGCTTCCACACACTAACACACACACACACACACACACCCATGAAAACCGTGCATAGCAATTTGAAACTTCTATAATTGTGACGCAAACTAGGTAACTTCCAGGGTACGTCTACCTTTTAAAAATAATTAAATACCTACCGTGTACTAACGGTCAGCTTATATTGGTGATTTAGGTATAGACGACGGTCCTTACCTAAATCACCAATAAATTGCATAATTTTACTTCTGCACAATGGTATGAGTATATTTCATTAATACTTTTCATGTACCTATACATAATTATATAGTTACCATATCATATACTTATCGACGACGATCAACGAACATACCTACATAAATTATAATTACATTTTATATGTATCATACAGAAATCATAACATTCGTCGGAATTAATCGGAATTAGCTTTGGCGGTGTTGGTAAAGACATGGTTTTGTATTTCAATTGTAATAACAAAAGTGCAATTAGACGAAATGAGTTTTCAATCATTTTGATTTAAATAGTCGTAAGTAACATAAATCAATTAATACACCTATATAAACAATAAGTTAAGTTTTAATTTTGTTGAGAGGTGATAATTGCTGAATTGATACTTTTTATGTATAAAAACCCATCAATTTTTCAAATAAATTACATTCGCTCCAGTATCTTCCAGTGATCTTCTCCAACAAGAAAATGTGAGTAAGTGCTATTAAATTAATTATTATTTGGTTAATTATTATCCAGCTGAGTTGCTTGGTTAATTCCTGCCGGCTGATAATTATTAATTATTATTTAGTTAATTATTATCCAGCTGAGTTGCTTGGTTAATTCCTGCCGGCTGATAATTATTATCGCATATTATTATAAAATGTGATTACTGATTATGTTATCCCACTGAGTAGTGAGTTGCTTGGTTAATTCCCGCCGGCTGCATTATCTATAATCAGCCGTGATGCTAGCAATATATCTATTCGGAAAATCTTGGGAATATATTTGTTTATAATTTGATTGTATTTTAACAGGTCTGATTCGGAGTTTGAAACTTCTTCTGTAGTAGAGTCTGAGTGTGTAGCACCAAAGAAACGCAAACAGGTGGTAGAGAAAAAGCAAAAACAACCGAAGCCCAGCTGCACCCAAAGTGTACAACGAAAAAACACTTCACCCGAGTTTAACACCACAAAGAGGTAGGTTTCATTATGTTCAACTAAGTTTAACATCGTCACATTTTAATTAAAATTGAATAAGGTGTAGTTTACACCTTTAACTTAATTTTACACAAATAAGACAAAGAGTGACACACTTAATTTATATACATAGATAGATCTTTTGACAATACTTGTACGTTTCAATACCTACACGTTTAAATACTATAACTTTTTGTGTTTTGATCCCAAGTTCTTAGTCACTTTGAATAAGTACTTTTATAATTAACACTTTTTTCTATTTACAGAACGAAGAAAACAAATATTTTGAATATTTTGCGGGCTGAAGAAGGCAGTTGCAGAGAACCACGGCGCGACTTAGCTTCCAGTTTCTCAAGTCGTGTTTCAACTGGGACGTCTCGTCGCTCCAAGAAAACGGAAGGAGGGTATGTGGTTGATTTTAAACTCTATAAAACCAACGATTACATATCACACGCCCCTGATGTGCGCTACAGGACAGCGTTGGTGACTGTAAAATTACAGTGCGATGAGTCCTCACTATCTTGGGAGTCACTTCAAGACTTTCTAGGACATGCATATAAAGAATTTCAAGACACTGAACCAGTGCATTATGCGGATAAGATTTTTATAAAGTAGATTTAATTTTTATAGATATACCTTATGTATATTATTATAATATACACACATCAAAAATAGTTTGAGATCACTTACAAAGCTGATATATTTTCAAATTTAACCCAATCAAGAGAAAATGTTTACCTACGTTTAATCTTTATTGTTTCACGTTCTAATTCTAATTTTTAATATTTTTAGAATCTTATCAGAAAAAATCTTCTATATCACAAATATAAGTATCTAATTTTCAAAGTGATCGCAAACTTTTTTAAGTGTGTAGATCTATAATACATAAATTTCTTTAATTTTTTATGTTTTAAACTTAGTGTTGTAGGAGCAAATATTTTATTTAAGAATAATGCCTTTTTGTACTGCGTGTAACACATCAGTACCCAGTAAATCGTGGGTAGGACATTTGCGAAGTAGTTCACATAGGAAAAGTAGTCAAACAATAAAACATAGTGATGGTGTAGAAATCATAAACTCAGCGTTTCGCAGTCGTATATTAACCTATAAAATATTAGCTCGTGATGAACATCAAGGAGCGTCAATTGAATCCTTTTTTTCAAGTATTTTTGACCGATTAAAATCTCTTTTAAATGAATTCCTTGCTAAGCATACTTGTGTTAAGGTAAACTTTGAGTTTTTTGGTACATTTTTAAAATTCAAAGATTATTCACAAGAAGTGAAATCTTTTGGAACCAAAAATAAAATATTATATTCTAACTTCGATTTCTGTATATTGAAACAGTTAATTATTTAAAAACATCTATTGAAGAGTTTGAAGGTCGTGATAGTGGATGGACATTTATAAACAATTTGTATGTTGAGATGAATCTCAATAAATACCAACCACTTGGTGGTTCTAGTTATATCAGTTTACCCAAATTAATTCAGGCTAAAAAAGCATGTTTGAATATTTTGAATAATGATCACTATTGTTTTTTATGGTGTGTAACAGCGGCTTTATATCCAGCTAAGAAACACCCTGAAAGAACGTCTTCTTATCCTAATTTTCGAGAAATATTTAACTTAAGAGGAATGTCTTTTCCTGTAACCTTTAATGATATTAGAACATTTGAAAAAAACTATCCACATATAAAGTTTATAATTTATGGTTTAAAAAATCACAAAAACTTTGTAGGTCCTTTGTATAAATCTGAATTCAACCTTAAATACAACGGAAAAATGATACACCTTCTGTTTTTAGAAAATAATAATTCTTCTCATTATTGCTTGATCAAAGACTGTTCCAGACTTTTTAGAAGTCAAGTCACATCTCATCACAGCAGATTACATCTTTGCGATTTATGTTTGATATTTTTCAATACCGCTGACGAACTTAACAACCATTTATGTGGAGGTGTAGTAACTGTCCTTCCAAATAGAGGTTCAGTAATTAAGTTTAAAAACTATGAACGGAAACAAACTATGCCTTTTTTGTATTTATGCAGATTTTGAATCGATGCTACAAACAAGTACTGAGCCTAATTGTTCTAGTAAAAATATGAATATGTTTCACCAACACGTACCGGTTGCTTTTGGTTATTATATTGTATGCTCTGATGAACCTAGCTATAATCGTTACGTGTCATATCGAGGTCCAGACTGTGATAAGCGGTTTGTTGACTATATAATTAAAGACGTGCAAAAAATTTATGATATAATTAAGTCACCAGCTGCAATGATATTTTCCACGGAGGACAGGTATGATTTTGAAAATGCAACACGTTGTCATATATGTCAAAACTTTCTTTTTTGGGACAAAGTCCGTGATCATTGTCATCTTACCGGTCGCTATCGTGGAGCTGCGCATTCGTTTTGTAATTTGCAATATAAATGCCCTGCATTTGTCCCCATTTTTTTTCATAACTTAGCTGGTTATGATTGTCATTTATTTATTAAAGCATTGGGTGACGTCCCTGGTGAAATAAAGATAATACCTAAAAATAAAGAAAACTATATCTCATTTACGAAATTTGTATCAGTTTCAAATAATAAGTTTTTTCAAATGCGTTTTCTTGATTCGTTTAAATTTTTGGGGACAAGCTTAAACAAATTATGTAAAACTTTAAAACCAGAAATGTTTAAAAATTTACAAAATCACTTCCCTGTCCGAGATGAATTCCAATTACTTACTCGCAAAGGCATTTATCCATATGAATACATGGAACCGGTAAACATTCATTCGTGGAAACGGTATGATGAAAAATGTTTGCCTCCAAAGAAATACTTTTATAGTTCCCTCAATGATGAAAATGTTTCTGAAGATGATTACCGGCATGCACATTTAGTTTGGTCAACATTTAGAATTACTAGTTTAGGTGGTTATACGGATCTATACCTACAAACTGATGTGCTTTTATTAGCAGATATTTTTGAAAATTTTAGACAGACTTGTAAACGACATTATCACTTAGATCCAGCTTTTTATTTAACTGCACCCAGTTTATCTTTTGACGCTATGTTATTAAAAACATGTGTTCAATTGGAACTAATTAATGACTTGTCTATGATACGCATGTTACAAAGTGGTATAAGAGGAGGAGTGTGCCTCTGCTCTCACAGGCATGCGAAAGCAAATAACATATACTTACCGGATTACAAATCTTCGGAACCTGATTCCTATGTCTCTTATATAGATTGTAATAATTTGTATGGGTATAGTATGTGTCAATACTTACCATTATCCAACTTCAAATTTCTCACTCAACAAGAAATTAACAATTTAGATATAACGAAAATTGCAATTGATGCAGATTGTGGTTTTATTTTGGAAGTGGATATAGTATACCCTAAGCGTTTACATAACTTACACAACGATTTACCATTTTGTTCTGAAAAATTTATACCCCCCGGGGGAAAGAGTTCTAAGCTAATCCCTAATTTATATGATAAATTTAAATATGTTATTCATTACGTGCATTTACAAACTTGTATGAAACATGGGTTAATATTGAAGAAGATTCATAGAATAATCAGTTTTCGACAAAGCCCATATTTAAAACAATATATTGATTTAAATACCAAACTGCGACAAAAAAGTTCTTCAACTTTCGAACAAGATTTTTTTAAGCTCTTGAATAATAGTGTATTTGGAAAAACTTTAGAAAATACTGAAAACAGGGTTAATGTCCATTTAGTTTCTCAGTGGCGAGATATCAAAAACATAACTAAAAGAAGAAAATGCGCACAAAACCTTATTGCTCGTCCAAATTTCCATAGTGCAACGGTTTTCACTAAAAATCTAGTAGCGGTGCAGTTAAATCCTGAACAAATAACTTTGAACAAACCAATATATATTGGCTTTGCTGTTCTAGAATTATCAAAAAGTCATATGTATGATTTTCACTATTCAGTAATGCAACCTTTTTACAAGGATAGGATCCGTATCCTATCCTTGTAAAAAGGTTGCATTACTATCTGTATCCGTGTAACACATCCGTATGTGTTACACGGATACAGATAGTTTTGTGTATCAAATACAAACCCATGATTTCTATGAAGACATAAAAAATAACTTTTTATCTTACTTTGACACCAGCAATTTTTGTAAAAATAATGTGTATACTTTACCCATACAGAACAAAAAAATACCAGGCTTGTTTAAAGATGAAATGGCTGGTAAAATAATAAGCGAATTTGTTGGATTGAGATCGAAGTTATATTGTATCAACACCATTCACAGCACAATTAAAAAAGCCAAGGGTATTAAAAAGAATGTTGTACGTGACCTTAACGTTACTGATTATGAAAAAACACTTTATGATGGTGACATGGTTCATAAAACAAATGTTTTATTTAAGTCAATAAAACATGAGCTATTTACATGTGCTGTAACAAAAATTACGTTGTCTGGTGATGATGATAAAAGAGTAATTGCAAAAGATAAGATTTCAACTCGAGCATGGGGTCATACCAATATTTTTAATTTTTAAATTAGTAAATAAAAATGTTTATTTACTGTTTCTTTTAAGTACATGACTACAATGTTTGGAGAGATCTCCTATTGCACAAATATATGCTTGCATCAGGAAAATCCGCTCTTCTTACAGACCTTTTATAAGCTACGTACCTTTTATAAGTTAGCATAAAATAAGCAAATAATATTCACATGTTATGTGCACTAAACACGAAGTTTTGTGATGTATATCATTTGAGATCCTACATGTAGTGTGAAAGTGACGTAACTAGCCCTGTGACATGATGTCTTGTGATCAGACCCGTTATACCGGACTAAGGTCTACTAATAACGGGACTGCTAGCTTATTGGATTTAACTAGAATTAAGTGTGCTGTCCTGTCTTATATAAGTACCTAGACTTAACAAATTATAATTATTTTAATAAACTAAACTAAGTAAAACTGTAAAAAATAAAAAAAAAATAAAAAATATATTATTATATAGTTTTCAGTTTTTTAATTTAATATCCTATAGCATTTATAAAACTATCATCATGACGAACAAGTTTACGTTTTTCGCTATATTCTAGAATGTACAAATTATAAGACATTAAAATGGTAAGTACGTTTTAGCTTATCGTAATTGTGATTCTACAAAATAGTTCCCTAATGAACATGCAAGGAGCTTCAGCGAACGTACGAACAGTGGGACAGCGTGCTCAAATGATATTAATGTGGAATATTCGTTTAGTTACGTTATTTCCCAATCCAACGTGATATTGGGCATTCTGTCCCACCTTTATCTATCTTAAAAATGTGATCTTAACGTGTTCATGTTAACAAACATGCATCGGGTTAGTTTGCTGTACGAAAGCAATCATCTAGCAAGTGAAATTGGTTAACCATTGACGGAACGGTAGTGTATTGAACGGCATCAAAATGTGGAACGTTGGCTTAGGTAAATGATTTTACAAAGAGTTATTGGGAATTCTATCCCACCGTGACTGAGGTTATCAAAGATAACCGATGGAACTAAGGTGGGGTAGAATGGGTGGGCATTCTGTCCCACCTTTATCTATCTTAAAAATGTGATCTTAACGTGTTCATGTTAACAAACATGCATCGGGTTAGTTTGCTGTACGAAAGCAATCATCTAGCAAGTGAAATTGGTTAACCATTGACGGAACGGTAGTGTATTGAACGGCATTAAAATGTGGAACTTTGGCTTAGGTAAATGATTTTACAAAGAGTTATTGGGCATTCTACCCCACCGTGACTGACGTTATCGAAGATAACCGATGGAACTAAGGTGGGGTAGAATGCCCAATAACTCACTACTGCTGCTTAAGGCAACCGATCCCGACGACGTGCCTAAGTTTGTGGCCCAGGACTTATCGAAGCTTCCTCCGGTCACATTCGATCTCGTCGACGTTACATGCCTTTAAAAGGATATAGTGTCGTTAAAGGCGAGCCTGGTGGACGTCCAGACAAAGTTGGCGAATACCGAGAATATCGTTGTGAATTTGCGTAAAGAACTTGTTACTTTACGTGAGACTACAGCGGTATCTAGGTCACCACCTAACGCCAATATTAACACGCGCTGCGAAGCTGACCTCAATGTGAGTTTCGCGTCAGCAGTTTTGTCGCCGTCCGCGTCGCCGTCATCGAGTGCACGCACACTTGCACCCGCCCCTGCGGCCCCTACCTGTCAAGCCGCTCGAACCTTGCGCCCTGCTCCGCTGCCCGTGCCTGCAGCTCCCGCGAAACTACGAGGTTTTGTTAGCATAGACAAGACCGCTCCACTGAAGCCACCACCTGAGAAGGTATCGGATGTGGCTAATGAGTTTGTGACGGTGCAAAGTAGGAAGCGCCGGTCACGAACCAAAGGGAACCGTTGCGGCACAGTGACACGGCCCCTGCTTGGAAGTTAAATTAAACGACGTAAAACAATTAACGTTACTTTATTAGCAGGGAACCTAGGGTTTATATAATACAAGTAGCTATGAGTGTGTCGATAGTATAGGATCACAATACTGTTTGCGGAAGTGCCCGGTGCACTTAACTTGGGGTCCACAGGCGACGGGCGGTCGGCCGGCAGGATCCGTTGGTGTCCTCCAATTAATGGTGTTCGCTGACGAGTCGCTCCGGGTCGATGGCCACAGGAGCGCTGGCGCAGCGTCTGGTTGCTCAGCAATTGGTGTAGATCAATAGATGGCTTATCTAAGCTCCAAGGTAGTTCTGGAAAGGACACAAGCAACCAGTGCCGGATTAGCCACGTAGCAAGAGTAGCAAATGCTACGGGCCCCGCGACTCGGGGGGCCCCGCGGTCTAATACCTGTCTGACCGTAAAAAAATATCAATTTATAATACACGTACCGTAAAAAAAATACACGTACCTACCACGAGAAACGTTGGTATCAAAATCTACAACAATAATTTAAAATTTTACCACGTTTCTACAATTGAGCGCTGGCTACACCAAAAGTTGTGTTGTACTGCTTGCACTGCGCTACACGCAAGTTGGTAGCACGGCAAAACTAACAGGGGAATCCCCTGATATTGTCATCGAACGAGCTAGTCGTAACAACCCGATCAAATAAAATAGGATTCTATCGACTATCAAACAATAAGAAAATGCTGTACATTTATGTTTGGCACAACATAAAAAAACTTTTAAAAGGACTTTAGATGTGAGCCATTCTTGAGAAAAGTTGTTTTGACATTGCTTCGAGTACTGTTTTTAGTTTTCTAACCTGACTATGCGCTGTAAGCAAAAGCAACTCATACGATTATCTATTTTAAAACACAGTAGAAGAGTTTTTGTTTTTGTACGTAGTAAATGAAGTAAAGCATAAACGAGAATAATTTCACTTAAGGTAAGATATTTTACTAGTTATGTTTTGCATATTCACTTCAAATTATTTTTAGTAACTCTTAACATTTGCGGAGTCAAACTTTATAAACGCATATAAATAAAAACAAATACCTCAATCTCATTAATTTTCGTTCATTTAAGTTGTATAAAGAAAGTTACATTTCATGTCCTTTAAAAAAACTTATTATTCTATGCAACATTTTTGATTATTTTAATGTCGTATTAAATTTGATTCCTTTTATAAAACTTTTGTAAGTTATTTAATACATATAAATAGCATTTGTCAAGTTATTTTTTTTTATTTATAACGTTGGATAAATAAATGTACAGTCGAGCCTTTCACATAGACTCCATTTGCTTCACATAAAACGAATGGCATGGTTGGTAGTGAGCCTGCCTGCGGCGTCTGAGGCCCCGGTCCGAATATCGCGAGATAAACAATTAATTAAAAAAATATTTGTCTAACCATAGGTAACATGAGCAGCAGATCTAGAGATACCGGTCGACACTATGCTTCTGGAAGTGCTAAGCGTAAAGCAAAAGACGAAAAGGAAAAAAAGAACGAAGCTGTTTTATCAAAAACACGTAAGCTGTTCGACTTTTTTAATGTTCAGAGTGATGTTGCTGAATCTACTGAAAATAAAGCAAAACAAACAGAAGTTTAATATAATAGAATAGTGGTACTACTACTGTTTCTAATGAAACTACATTTTCTACAAGTGATGCTGTAGCTGAAGAGACAGCAATTCCTTCTAATTTAGTTATATCATGCTCTAGCCAAAGAGAAGTTAAAAGCACAGCCAGTACTCTTGATCCAGAGCCGTCATGTTCAAGCCAAAAAGCAGTCGATGGTATATTATTGCATGATTTCACTACAGTTTCAAGTCTAAAACAAAACGAAAGTAAAATATACTCCAACGATATTGGTGAATGGCCGAGCAACTTCGATAGAGATTATTGGATTGCAAAAGGAAGCAGCGAACTGCAACATATGGATAGCGATTTTTTGTCTTCAAAGAAAATTTACGAAAAAGAAAATAATCCACGATTCTGCCAAAAGTCCTTTTTCAGCTATAAACATAAACTAACGAATAAAACTCATGTCAGAGACTGGTTGTGTTATTCGGAAACCAAAGGACGACTTTTCTGTTTTGTTTGCAAAGTTACGAATTCAGATACTTCGTCACCACGGTTTACGAAAGATGGATTAGATGACTGGAAGAATGCGCACAATTTGTTGACAAGACATGAAGAAAGCACTCCACATAGACAAGCCATAATTTCGCTGGTAAATCTCAAAAACAAGAATACGCGTGTTGATTCTCAACTTGTGAGCCAAATTGAGACTGAGCAAAATTATTGGAGGCTACTCTTAAAACGAATCATTGCAGTAATAAAGTTTTTAGCAGAACGAGGTCTTGCGTTTCGGGGTAGTGACGAAATTGTTGGTTCCCCCCACAATGGCAATTATTTAGGCTTATTAGAATTAATAGCCCAATTTGACGCTTTTATGGCTCAACATATTCAAATGCTAATAAAGGAAAAGGACATACGTCATATTTATCAAAAACAACTTGTGAGGAATTTATTCATCTAATTGCATCAAGCATACTGGATCAAATAATTTGCGAAATTAAGAGATGCAAATACTACTCAGTTTCATTGGATTCTACTCCAGATATATCGCATGTAGACCAACTGACTCTGATAGTGCGCTATGTTCTACCATCTGGACCAGTGGAAAGATTCGTTAAGTTCTTAGACATGGAAGGTCATACTGCTGAACAACTCGCTCAAAGTTTATTAGATTTCTTAAGTGAGAGTGACATTGATATCAAAGATTGTCGTGGGCAAAGCTACGATAATGCCAGCAACATGAGTGGGAAATACTGCGGCTTACAAGCACGAATTAAGGAAATAAATAAATACGCAGAATATATTCCCTGTCTTGCACATTCCTTAAATTTGGTTGCTAAGTGCGCTGCAGACTGCTGTACAGAAGCATTACTTTTCTTCGATTTCGTTGAAAACCTCTACACGTTTTTTTCTGCTTCTACCTACCGATGGAGTCGTCTCACGAACGCATTGAAAGATTCTACTTCAAAAATTCCGATTTTGAAAAGGTTATCGGACACTAGGTGGTCAGCCAGAGCTGATGCTACGAAGGCGCTTTTATGTGGTTTTATCACTATTAAGCAAGTTTGACATTTTCAATAATGTAGATCAAAAAGCAGAGTGCCGTAATAAAGCTTACGGACTAGTTTCAACGATGAATAAGTTAGAAACGGGAATAATGACAATTATGTGGAACCGAATCCTAGAACGCTTGCAAGCGACTAGTGCTTCGCTGCAGTCGTCTGATCAAAACCTTAACACAGGATACGCCCTTTATGAAACAGTATATGCCTACGTACAAGCAATGCGATCTACATTTTCAGATGTTGAGGCAAAAGCCAAAGATCTGACCGACTGTGAAGAGTATCAGCAACAGACTTCAAGACGAAGCAAGCGGAATACAAAGTACGACCATTTCACCGGCTCTACTACACTCGACAACTTTGTTGAAAATCAAACACCTGGACAACGTTTTGAAATTCAGGTGTTTATTGTCATTATTGATAACGTACTGTCTGCTTTAACTAAACGTATGGAAGCATATCATGAAATTACTGGTGTTTTTGGAATATTTCGACAGCTAAAATCCCTTACAACAGAAGAGATTTTGGAAAACGCCTCACGTATGGTCAGTGCTTACGAAGATGATTTGGAAAGTAGCCTAGGCGACGAATTAGTGCAGTTCGCTGAACTGCTGAAAACAGATGTGGCTACTGTTATTGATAGCAAGAAACAAGAGTCTCTGGAACTGCAATTTTATAAACTTTTATTAAATAATTCCTTAGAATCGTGTTTCCCAAACGTAGAAATTGCCTTGCGCATTTACTTGTCTCTCATGATCACTAACCTGCACTGTACCTGTACTAACTGCAGTGGCGAACGTTCTTTTACAACGTTAAAACGTATTAAAAACGAGTTAAGAAACACGATGGGCCAAGAACGTCTTAATCACCTTACTTTGATGAATATAGAGTATAATTTGCTTAAAGAAGTCGATAGTGAAAGTGTTATCTCTAAATTTGCCCATATTAAATGCAGAAAAGTTTATTTGTAATAGTTTTGTTTTATTTAATACCCTTTAACTTGAGAAACTATAGCAAACGAAGGGCCTCTTGACAGAATTTGCTACAGGCCCCGCACTGGCTTAATCCGGCACTGCAAGCAACGGATTAGATTCCGGCTCGGCACCGCTTGCCGTAGGCCCCACATGTAAATCTCATGGAGCACCGTCATTTGACGTGGGACAGCAAAACCACATTGAAGGGCGCTGGATACACCATGTCTGAATACCTCACTAGGATCAGGCACCAGGTATTTACATCGGCGCGGAAGCACTTCCAGATGAAGTATGTTTGGTCTACTGGTGGAGTCATTAACATAATAACACCTGATAAGGCACGTCATAAAATTTAATCAATGGCGGAATTGCATTCCCTTATTGTAAAATTTCCCATTTGCTCTGTTGATGACGATTCTACGAGTTCTACGGTAGCCATTACTACGACTACGGTGAAGGTTCCGGCTGCACCCACACACCGGCATTAAAAAGAACAGAGCATGTCGCCGATAGTTATTCTTATATGTTCCATTCATGTTGTTTAATGTAACTTCGATATTTTCATTCATTCACTGGTCAGCCGCACTTGTAGTATTATTCTGGTATGTAAGTTACGTGAACCGTGACGTTCTAAAATAGTTCTTTTTCTTTAGTATGTCACCCGTATAATTCTATTGTAATTATTACTAAATAGTTAAATATGTACCAATTACCAACCACAGAACTGACGTCTGTGACAATTTGTCATTGTGACAATGCGATAACATTGTTGTTTTTGAAATTTGTTAATTGGGTTAGGCGAAGGTCGGCTGACCATACTGCCAACTCTTCAGTATTTTTGACTAATTGACTTGAATAGTAGTTTATGTAAAAAGTCCTACACAAGCTTGTCGGATCGGTTTCGGTGCAGCCACCAAAATATTTTTTCATCTTGACCTTTTTATTATTATTAATTTGTTTTTTGTCGTACTGTTTTTTGTTGTGTTTCTTTGTAACTTAATAATGTACGTCACTCTATAAGTAGGTCACACTATAAGTTTTGCGTAACTTAAAAAAACAACATGTTAAAACCAAAATATTATGATTATTGCTTTTCAAAATACTCTCCTTTACATTTTAAACGTTTTTTTCATGCGATCGAACCATTTTTTAAAACAGAATGACCACAGATCTGAAGGCATGTGTTTTCTACGTGCTGATTGAACGCTATCACTGCCTCTTCAGAGTTGGTAAAGTGAAACCTCTCATCAAATCTATGATTTTGGGGAAAATACAGAAATCACAGGGTGCTAGGTCGGGGCTATGCGCAGGATGGGTGACGAGTTGTACTTTTTCGGAAGCTAAAAATGACTTTGTTTTATTGGCCGTGTGTGAAGAAGCGTTTTCATGATGGAGGAGAACGCGGCTTTTGGGTCGTCTTACGCGAACTTTTTCTAACACCCTGGGTAAACAAATGGTAGAATACCACTCGGCATTAACACTCTTTTGATCTTCAAGTGGAATTGTACAGATAGCCCCTAGCTGAGAAAAAAACGCGATAATTTTTTTACCAAGGTTTCTCGCCTGCCTCACTTTGTTGGCTTGTTCTCATTTTCAAACACCCATTCACAAGATTGCTGTTTTTTTTTCGGGTTCAAAGCAATAAATCCACGTTTCGTCTCCTGTGTCATAAACAGCATTAGAATGTCCGTGGTCGTACTTCAGTAGCATCTGTGAGCACCATTCCACGCGAGCCCGCTTCTGCTCCGCTGTCAGTTCATGAGGGATCCAACGACAACAAAGTTTCCGAACTTTTAATTCATCATCTGCCTGCCCTTATCCCATTTATTTGGGGTCGGCGCAACATGTTTTCATCTTCCATACATCCCTGTCACACGTCATCTCCTCAGTCACTCCTTTCCTGGTCATATCCTCTTTCACGCATTCTATCCATCTTTTCTTGGGCCTACCTCGAGTTCTCAGGCCATCTACATTCATACTGTGTACCTTTCTCACCACATTACTTTCCTCTCTTCTCATAACATGTCCATACCATGATAGCCGTTCGCTTCTCACTTTTTCATTTACTGGGGCAACTTTCAAACTTCCTCTAATATACTCGTTCCTTACTTTATCCATCCTTGTTACACCACACATCCATCTTAACATTCGCTGAGTGTTGTAAATAAATAAATAAATAAGTAAGGAAGAAAGATGGCAGTATGCGGTTTTGTGTCGACTATCGTCGTCTGAACGACGTTACGAAAAAGGACAGCAGCTACCCTTTACCAAGGATCGATGACACGTTGGACATGCTGACAGGGGTGAAGTGGTTTAGCACGCTAGACCTGAAAAGTGGCTACTGGTAAGTTGAAATCAATCCGAAGGATAAAGAGAAGACTGCATTTTCCACAGGAAAGGGTTTGTGGCAGTTTAAAGTTATGCCATTTGAAATATGCAACGCCCCGGCTACTTTTGAAAGATTAATAGAAATTGTACTCGCCGAATTGACTGGGGACGCCTGTCTTGTCTATTTAGATGACATTATCATCGTGGGCCGTACGTTACAAGAGCATCTCCAAAACCTGGAACGCGTGCTTGTAAAGATCCGAAGCGCGAACCTGAAGCTTAGCCCAAAGAAGTGCTCATTCCTCAAACGGCAAGTAAGCTTCCTAGGCTACGTAGTGTCGGAAGATGGTATCCGCACGGATCCAGAGAAAATCATCACCGTCAAGAGAGGTCAGAGCATTTTTGGGTTTGTGCTCATACTACCGGCGATTCGTCAAGAGCTTTGCAAATATTGCCAAGCCCTTATACAAGCTCACGGAGGAAAAGCGACAATTCTGCTGGGACGGAAGCTGTGACATCGCATTCCAGGAGCTAAAGAATCGTCTGTGCAATACACCTATTTTGGGTTATCCCGATGCGGAAAATGAATTTATAGTTGACCCAGACGCAAGTGATATTGGACTCGTAGGTGTGTTATCTCAACGGAAAGAAGATCGTGAGGTCGTTATAGCCTACTTCAGCAAATCCTTATCGAAACCTGAAAGGAATTATTGCGTCACGAGGAGAGAATTACTCGCCGCGGTGAAGACATTGCAGCATTTCAGCAAATATTTACTAGGGCGAAAACTCCTTATACGTACCGACCATGCTGCATTGAAGTGGCTATTACAATTCAAGAATCCAGAAGGACAAGTCGCAAGATGGATTGAGCTACTACAGGAATATTACTTTGTGATTGAACATCGCAGTGGGAGATCCCATGGCAACGCAGACGCATTGTCAAGAAGACCTTGCCCTGAAGACTGTAAGCACTGTGCCAAACAGAAGATAAAGGAAGCCATACCTGTGAAGATGCTTAAAACGGATCTGAGCGACGAATGGAAAGGAAGCCTACAACATGCTCAACAGGACGACGCAGACATCAAGCCAATATTTGAGTGGATTAAAGCAAGTGCTCATGCCCATGCCCATGTGGAGTGACGTCGCTTCAATGAGTTCAATCACAAAAAGTTATTGGGCGCAATGGGACAGTTTAGTTATTCAGGATGGAGTCTTGTGCCGCAAATGGGAAAATGCTCGAGGAGACAGCTGTGTGAATGGTAAAATAACTACATCAGACTTCGACGTCGCTAACCAATTTGAAATTTTTTTTCCCGAATTCCTTTAGATTTGACAAAAACCCTAGGCTCTTCAACCCCCATTGCAGAATCTTTGTTAAAAGCAAACGTTCCTTGTTGTGACGTTATATTTAAATTCAGTAAAGTTAAAATAAACACTATCTTAAAAATATTTAAATCTTTAAATATCAAGAAAACAGCTGACCTCTGGGGCATATCTGTGTATTTAGTAAATTCTTTTATTGAAATGGTTGCTCCTGAACTAGTAATAATATTTAATAATTGTGTTGATAGTGGTGTGTTCCCTGATTTAATGAAATCTAGTAAATTAATTCCCCTGTTTAAATCGGGTAGTACTTCAGATCCGTCAAATTTCTGTCCCATTTCTGTACTACCTACATTTAGCAAAATTTTTGAAAAAATTATGCTTAATCAAATGCAAAATCACTTTAACGTTGGTCGGTCCACCACTGATGACGAATTAAATTATTAGAGTGTATATACAGGGCCTGGGATGAGTCATATGATGATTATGGTGTATTCTGTGACTTATCTAAGGCCTTCGATTGCGTTCAGCAACTAAAGTCGTAGTTAAGAAACTTGATCATTACGGAATCCGGGGGACGGCCTTGAATTTCGTCAATTCATACTTAAGCGATAGGGTCCAGAAAGTAGTGACCAATAGTAAACAGTCACCTGGTTCTCCTGTAGCAATGGGGGTACCGCAGGGTTCAATTTTAGGACCTTTTCTTTTTCTAGTACATATTAATGATCTCCCTCACCTCATAAGAGGCGACCACGAGGTAGTTTTGTTTGTTGATGACACTTCTTTAATATTTAAAGTTAAACGTGGACAGCGCGAACTTGACGATGTAAACATTGCCCTCTCTAAGATAGTCCACTGGTTTTGTGCTAATAATTTATTATTAAATGAAAATAAAACTAAATGTAAGATTCACCTTACCTAATGTAAGACTTGTTAAAACCAGTGTTAAGGTTAGGGATGATATAATAGAATTGGTCGATGACAATGTCTTTCTGGGTATAACGTTAGACTCCAAATTGCAATGGGGGCCTCATATCGGGAAAATTTCAGCCAGGCTTAGTTCTGAAGCCTATGCTGTCTAAAAGATCCGACAACTTACAGACATTAAAACAGCGCGTCTTGTCTACTTCAGCTACTTCCACAGTATCATGACATATGGCATACTACTGTGGGGTAACGCTGCCGATATTGAATCGTGTTCATCATCTTCGTGTTGCAGAAGAGGGCTGTCCGGACTATCTATGGAATGGGGTCTCGGGAGTCATTAAGAGATAAGTTTAAGCATATTTAACATCCTTACAGTGTATTCACAGTATATTTATGAAATTTTATTGTATATCCACAAGAACAAAAGTAAATTTGTGAAAAATTGTGATAATCATAATCTAAACTTAAGAAATAAGGATAAACTGGCTGTTCCTAAATTTAGGCTTCATAAAGTGAGTAATTCTTTTGCGGGGAGCTTTATTCGAATGTACAATACATTGCAAACCGAAATAGCAAATTTATCTGTCAATAAATTTAAAAAACTAATAAAAAGCTGCCACGAATAACGACTTGAGTGCTATCAGCTTATGGGCAAGGTCCTACGGCCTTCACATTAATCCATCCAAGTCTCAGGCTATTGTTATTGGCAGCCGGCAGATGTTGGCAGGGCTGGATACGGGATCTCTGCCAGCTATATTGCTGGACGACATTCCAATCAAGTACTCCGATACCGCTAAGAACTTGGGAGTTTTCTTTGACGGCAATTTGTCTTGGTTTGGTCATATTAATGAGGTCAGCAAAAAGATTCACTTTACTTTTCACACGTTAAAATGTCTACAGAGTTTCTTGCCTCTGGACACCAAAATTACACTGGCCCAGACGCTTATTCTGCCCATCTTAGACTATGCGGATGCTTGCTGCTTGGATGCTACTGAGGAGCTCTTAAACAAACTTGAGCGGTTGCAAAATTTAGGTATTCGATTTATTTTTAACTTACGTAAGTATGATCATGTCTCAAAATTTCGCAAGGAACTCAAGTGGCTCCCAATCCGCCTTCGTAGGAATACTCGGTTATTATGTTTCCTCTTCAATGTCCTACACAATCCCTCATATCCTTCCTACCTGCGGGAGCGGTTCACTCTGATGCGCGCATCAGATGAACCGTGCCGGCCTCACCTCTCCTACCGCCTCAACTGTCCTTCCCATAAAACCGATTTCTTTTCCTACTCTTTTTCTGTTCATGCTGTTCGGCTGTGGAACGCTCTTCCGGACGATATAAGGAACTGCAAAACTGTTTTTGTCTTCAAGAAGAAAGTGAAGGAACACTATCTCGCTTCCCTTCCTTAACTATTTGTATGTTAATGTATGTATGTTTATGATAAGTTAATATGTATGTATTTGTGTATTTGTGTAGTTATAGTGTATGTAAGTTTATTAACCTTAAGTTTACAACCGTACCAACCTGCACACACACCACCAACTGATTGAACGCACTTCTCCTGTCCTAGGCCCATTGGAAGAGATCTCTTTAGAGATAAGTGGAGCCTTTGTATACATGTTTATAATATCTCTATTCACAATATTGTTTATACTGTGTGTACATAAATGAAAAATAAAAAAAAAATAAAAAAAAAATAAAAAGTAAATTGTGCCAGAAAGCTTATTATAGTATTAATGATTTCTTAGATGACAAGGCTGCCTGGTTGTAACACGAATGGCACCTTTCTAAATAACTCTGTATTAGATTTAAGATGAAATATTTTGAAAAAAGCTGAACTGAGTTTCTTAAGGACTCTTCCCAGTCACGTTGCATTTTGGAACCCTCGGTAGAGTCACACCAACTTTTGACGAATCTAAATAATTTTCTAAAAATTTCAAAGATAATAAACGTTATTTTATTTTATTTTTACGCTTCTTCACACATGGCCAACAAAACAAAGTCATTTTTAGATTCCGAAAAAGTACAACTCGTCACCCATCCTGCGCATAGCCCCGACCTAACACCCTGTGATTTCTGTATTTTCCCCAAAATCAAAGATTTGACGAGAGGTTTCACTTTTACCAACTCCGAAGAGGCAGTGATAGCGTTCAATCAGCACGTAGAAAACATACCCTCAGATCTGTGGTCCTCCTGTTTTAAAAAAATGGTTCGATCGCATGCAAAATGTTTAAAATGTAAAGGAGAGTATTTTGAAAAGCAATAAACATAATATTTTGGTTTTAACATGGTGTTTTTTTAAGTTACGCAAAACTTATAGTGTGACCTACGTACATGGCTACCAACGTAGGCCAAAGAATTACTCAATATGAAGGTGTCGAAATTTTTACTAAAGCTTTTAACCGGATCAGTAATATTGGGAAAGCAGCAAGTGGATTCCGGACAGCTGGTATTTGGCCATTAGACACTACAAAATTTGATGAACAGTTCTTAGAAGCGAATTTACTGAAACATCAGTGGCTAAGGCAGCACCAGCGACAAATGAAGAAGGTCCTGTGAAACCGACATTGCACATTACTCAAAGATATCGTCGTCTAATGTTCAAACACCAGAGACTCAGGAACCACAAGCATCACAGGAGAAAGAACCTATAACGCCAGAGACTCAGATGATAGTGCCAATCAGCCAAATAACTCAGTTGGGTGAATCAATTCCACCGCAGGAAATTGTTACTGTTCCCCAAATATTAGGACCTAAAACAAAGCAAACTTCAAGGAAGAGAGATTCAACCCCCATGAAAGATGCCTTAGAAGAAAAAGAACAAAAAAAGAAGAAAAAGAAGCAAATTAAAGATAATGAAAAACTTGAAAGTAAAAATAGAAGTAAAAAAGGCGTGAAGAATTTGAAAGGAAAGCATTTGAAAATGATTCCTTGTAGGAAAAGGAAAATAACAAAAAAGGTAAATCAAAGAATGAAGAAGAGTATTATTGTTTGATTTGTAATGAAAAATATATACAACCAATCACCGAAGATTGGATAATGTGTAATAAATGTCGATTATGGGCTCACGAGAAGTGTACGGCTGGGGAAAGTACTTAAGGGTTTTTTTATATTACTAATATTACTACTACTATCAATATAGGTAAAATGTTATTTATTTAACAGGACTGACAACTATTTGTTATATAGGTATACCTCATTATGTATGAAACTGGACAAAGTTTTATACCTAATGAGGTTTTATTTAATTTGTTATAGTCATGAATAGGTAGACTATAGATAATTAGGTACACTATTATAATAGTGCCTTTTATTACCTACATTAAGTTTTAAATAATGAATCTTAGTAACATTAAGTTCTGATTGTTCTTAATTGTCCTTTACTGTATAGAGCATTAGACTGAATTTAGACTATAATATTGACTTAAATGATAGACTGACAAATGACTGTGATAGTGGGTAGACCTAGTTTTATATTAGTTACTGTCACTGTAATAACATAATAAACCAAAGTTTCACAATATTATTGTTTCATTTTTACAAAACTATGTTAGCCAATATCCCATATGTGACAAAAACAATCACATAAAGGATTTTATTGTATGTGGCCCACAGACACATTTACATACACTAACGCTGCATATACATAAGTACATGACATATAACATACATACAAATATATTAATCACACATAATCTCACACAAATACAATAAACATATCTTCGACATATTTATCGACACAGCCGTACACATTGGGTCACTCCCACGTGATCATCGCCACTCGACACGACCTATTGTTCTGCTGTCGGACTGCGCCAGCGCAGGTGCCGGTTTGTACCTTGTACAGTGGAGCGCCGCGCGACCGCCTCAGTCGATATCTCGCTTTGCGACGCGACCCCGCGTCACCCGCTACGACCTAACTACCACGCGCGTGCACGCTTCTCGCATTTATTTAGTGCCGCGATTTATATAACTGTACGCTCATGTCTACACCCCTTCTATTCTGTGCTAAATTAATTACGCTTTATACGCTTACGCTTGTGTGCCTGTGCTTGTGAACATTCTATTCTTCGAGATTAAAGATACTGTAAGTGCAAACAATCTGTTTATTTCATTCCGAGTGCACGACACATCACCCCATACTGGTGACCCCGAGAACATTGAATATTATTAGTGATAATGAGTGACAGTGACGATATTAGTAGTATTAGCCAGAAGTCTGTAAAAACTTGCGGTTCTAACATGGACACAAATGTCAGCAAAGTCAGTGAAGGACATAATTCGTCAAACCTCCGGATGTCAACAGGTATGGCAAAATAAAGACTGAACTCATAAAACGTTTGTGCGCTACTCATGAAAAGAAGGTACGACACTATTGACGCACGAAGAACTGGGAGATCGAAAGCCGTCACAGTTCCTGAGACATTTACAGGACTTGACCGGCCCATCGATACCCAAAGATTTCGTGAAGAGCATTTGGAGTATCCGCCTACCTTCCAACATCCAGACCGTCTTGGCCAGCCAGACTAAACAGCCTCTTGAGCAACTCGCTGACCTGGCTGACAGGGTGCAGGAAGTTACGTCACCAATGAACGTAGCAGTGACATCCAGCGCATCAAGTGCTTCCAACGCATGCCAAACACGGAGCGAAGGCAAACAGAGTGATCGTCAAAATGAAGGGACCAAGTCTTGGATTTCTGTCACACATATACAGGGTGGCTCATTCAGAGCGGTCAGTATGGGAAAGTCTGAGATTATAAGATATACGAAGATCTGTTCTTAGGAACCATGTCATCGATTTTAATAACAAGAAAAACTGCATTCATACATTTTAAAAAAACTTGTACTCAGCTCGGGAATCGAACCCGGTCGTTTTGAAAAAAAACTAACACTATTTCTATTTAGATATCGATTGTCTAGGTCTTAAGCAGTAAATGTTTCTATGAAACATGATGTCTAAAATGAATAAAATGTATTGTTTTCACATACTTTAATTTATTTTAGTAGGTGTTCGAAGTGACCACCATTACAATATTCAACAATTCAGGCATGTAAACTTGTCTCTATGGTTGTTTGTACCTCTTTGTTGGTGTCGCAACTTGTTACATACACCGCTTTACATATCATATGGCATTGGCATTGCATTAAACCATTCCGGAAGTTTTGTTATCTGCGATAATATTATCTATTAAAGACTGCAATTGCTTACTTCTATTAATCAAACACTAACAATCAATTGAAAAGCCCTCTACATACTTATTTTAAGTATGCAGATACAGAGACGTGATAAACCTCATTTGAAAATGGAACGTATTCGTGTGACTGGCCGAATAGCAATAAAAAAAAAGAAAAAAACATTGGAGTGTGATTGTTTTGGCAGGAACTAAAAATTTTGCTTAGGTATTTTTGTGTGTAGCGCTGTGTGGTTAGGAAAATGCCTTTTACAAACACTGAGCAGTTGGATTTATTGGAAGCTTACTTTAAAAATGACAGAAATAGCTTCCGTGCACTACATAAGTACCATATTAAATATCCGACACGTATTTTACCTACTCGTAAGATATTCAATAAAATTGTTCACAATTTGAAGACCCATGGAAGTTTTAAAAAGCCAAAAATAACAAAACCAAGAAAATGCGATGAAAACATGGAAATGAACGTTTTAACCTATTTTGAAGCTACACCAGATGCCTCAACCCGTGATGCAAGTCGTGATATTCCTGAAATTTCACGTCCGACTATTCAACGAACCCTAAAGAAATACAAATACAAGTGCTACAAGAATGGACATTGGATGCATGCCTTACATGCAGGTGATGATATTAGACGATTTGAATTTTGCAATTGGATAAAAGAACAAATGGGTCTAGACAGACATTTTTTAAAGTGCGTAATATTTTCTAATGAAACGCAATTTTCCAACAACGGAATGTACAATCGTAAAAATCATCACTATTGGAGTCGAGAAAATCCCTTAAGAATGCACGAAGGACGCCGTCAAGTTAGATTCTCATTTCACTGCTGGGTCAGCCTACTTTATAATAAGGTACTCATGTTTAAAATTTATGATGGACATTTGGATAGATTCAAGTACCTTGCAATCTTAGAAGATCTTTTAGAGGCCCTAGGAGAAATGTCAGCAGAAGTAAGAGAACAACTTTATTTTCAACAGGATGGAGCACTGGCTCACAATAGTCGCATAGCTAGAGACTGTTTAACTGAGCACTTTTCCCAGAAATGGATTGGTACGAACGGCCCTATCAAATGGCCCGCGAGGTCGCCCGATTTAACGCCTCTAGACTATTTCTTGTGGGGTGTTGGTCATGTTAAGGATGAAGTGTACAAAACAAGCTATGACACCGTTGAAGACCTAAAAGCAGCCATAGAGTCAATTTTAACGCAAATTCACCACATGAAGATACAAAATGCAATAGTAAGATCGTTACCTAAACTTGTTGAATATTGTATTGAAAAAAAAAATTAAAGTATGTGAAAACAACGCCTTTTATTCATTTTAGACATCATGTTTCATGAAAACATTTACTGCTTAAGACCTACACAATCGATATCTAAATAGAAATAGTGTTAGTTTTTTTTCCAAAACGACCGGGTTCAATTTCCGAGCTGAGTACAAGTTTTTTTTAAATGTATGAATGCAGTTTTTCTTGTTATTAAATTCGATGACATGGTTCCTAAGAACAGATCTTCGTATATCTTATAGTCTCAGACTTTCCCATACTGACCGGTCTGAATGAGCCACCCTGTATATATATGATTAATACCATTAATCTACTATTTGCTACCATTGCTATAACTTTAGCTACCTCTATATTACGCATATATTTGAACAAACTTCTTGGTCCGTACGTTATGATGTCAAGATGGAGGGACCAAACTGATGCATAGCTCCCTGGACTGTTCTACCTAGCTAGTATTTTAATACCTTAATTCAACCTTAGTAATATTCATTTTGATTGGCCGAAACATTTATCGTTATAAAAATATCGAGTAATGCAAATTGGTCCCTCCAAATTGACGGTTTAATAACTCAATGCGACAAGTAGGTAGGCTACTTTTTTTCTATTTTGTTACGATGAATATTTAATAAAAATAAACTATAAGGTAAGAAATATTACATCATTTGAAGGTAGTAAATAGGTATTAAATATTCATCGATCACCAAACAGATGCCTCAAGCCGTGCGACTACGGAAAGTCGGGAAACTCCAGGGGCAGTTAGTAATGGCGACTGACTGCTGTCCCACCACTGCATGTCGCCTATTCGTCACCGACCGTGAATCAAACGTACAATTTCTGATAGACACTGGAAGTTACCTTTGTGTTTTCCCTCGATCCGCGTTACTTGACCATCGTTATAAAACGGACTTTCAATTAATTGTGTGCTTCTAACAGAACAATAATAGATACCTATGGTTGTATTGAGCTCAGCTTAAATTTAGGTTTAAGGCGTAACTTTCATTGGAGATTTACTGTTGCTAATGTAACTAGAGCAATTATTGGCGAAGATTTTCTTAGTCATTATAACTTAGTCGTAGATACGAGGGTGGATTGAAAAGTAATCGGCCTAACCAAGAAACTAAATGCATAATAAATGAAATTATTTTATTTTTCAACGTAATCACCATCAAGTTCAAAGCACTTTTGGCATCTTCTCTTCCCAGCATTTAGCCCGTTAAAAAAAATGATTCTGCCTTAGAGTCAAAATATGCGTCTACTGCTGCTTTGACGTCATTTGTCAAAAATCTTTGACCTCTCAAGTGCTTTTTTAGGTTAGGGAACAGAAAATAGTCTGACGGTGCCAGATCAGATGAATAAGGTGGTTGCGGTAACAGTTCAAAGCCACAGTTGTGAATTTCTGCCATTGATTGGACAGACGTGTGAACACGAGCGTTATCTTGATGAAACAGGACTTTTCTTCTGATCATTCCTGGACGTTTTTCTTTTATTTCCTCTCGTAAACGACGTAGTAAGGTGCAGTAATAAACATAGTTCATAGTCTGACCCCTTTCAAGATAATCAAGTCAAGCTTCAAATATCAGCTTCAAATAACTCCAAACAGTCGCGTGCAATAGTCAATTCAGCAGTCAGCGGTCGCGGAACCCACCTCGCAGACACCTTGTGGAAACCCAACACGTTGACTATTATGTTTTGAGTACGTTCATAAGAGATGCCTATAATCTCGGCTATCTCTCTAATTTTCAATCTGCGGTCTCCCATAATTATTCGAGTATTTTTTTAACATTATCGTCCGTAGTGGACGTCGAAGGCCTTCCAGAGCGGGGTTCGTCTTTCACACTCTCTCTAACACGCTTAAATTCTGCTATCCATTTTTTGACAGATGAATATGAAAGAGCGCAATCCCCTAATGTACTGACCATATCATCATGGATGGCTTTTGATGACAGCCCCTTCTTATGGAGGTACTTAATGACGGCACGCTGCTCGATTTGCTCCATTTGCGGAAATGATGGCAGATTGCTTTGTTACTTAATTTATAAAATTAAAACTAATTATCGCACACGTTTCAAACTTCACACAATTAACAGGTCTGAACTGAACTAAATAATGTGGGTAGATTTGATTTTTAGAACTAAATGGATAAGTGTTAGGCCGACTACTTTTCAATCCACCCTCGTATAAGAAACCAACGCTTAATCGACAATATGACAACATTGTCAACAAATGCTATGCTTGCCAATATTAATGTTTTTTCAGTGAAGGTCGCAACGGGTGCCACTCGCTTCCATCGGATTTTGGAGCAGTTCCCCGAAATAACACGCCCATCTGGCACACCCATCACGCCTAAACACAACACGGTACACTACCGCACCACACCAGGACCACCCGTTTTCTGTACTCCACGCAGGTTAGCTCCCGACAAATTAACTATAGCAAAACGGGAATTCGAATTGATGTTGGAGAACGGTACGACGCGACCATCGGATTGTCCTTGGGCTTCTCCACTTCACCTCGCGCCGAAAAAGGACAACACCTGGCGACCATGCGGCGATTATAGATTGCTCTACGCTCGCACCATTCCTGATCGTTACCCAATTCGTCAAATCCACGACTTCAATCATAGCATGAATGGTTGTACTGTTTTTTCAACAATAGACTTGCTGAAAGCCTATAACCAGTTGCCTATTCATAAAGCTGACATTCTTAAGACGGCGATAACTACGCCATTTGAAATGTTTGAGTTTCCATTTATGAATTTTGGCCTAAGAAACGCAGGGCAGACATTTCAAAGGTTTGTCGACGAAATGACAAGAGAACTCGACTTTTGTTATTGTCTTATGGACGATTTCGTTGTATTTTCCAAAAATGAGACCCTTCACGAGGTCCACCTTCAACAGCTCTTCACTCGCATGAAGAAATTCGGGGTACTCATCAACACAGCGAAATGTGTATTTGGAGCCTCTGAAGAAACATTTTTAGGTCTTAAAATTTCCTCAACAGGCGTTGAACCTTTGAAAACCAAAGTTGAAGCAATCATCAATTTTCCTAGTCCCAAAACCGTCAAACAGCTAAGACGTTTCCTGGACATGATGAACTTTTACAGGCGATTCTTAACCCGTTCAGCTGAGCTAAAAGCTCCCTTGAATGCTCTGCTCACTGGCTCTGTAAAAGGCTCCCACCTGATAGAACTATCTGGTGATACTGTAATAGCTTTTGACAAGTGTAAAGCTAGTCTGTCTGAAGCTGCTATGCTCGCATTCCCAGATTGTCAGGCCAAACTCGCTCTCGTTACAGATGCTTCTGACCTGGCAATGGACGCCGTATTGCAGCAATTTAAAGACGATCTCTGGCAGCCACTTGGTTTTTTCTCGCGTAAGTTTAGTCCGGCGCAACAAAAATATTCATCCATACGGCCGAGAGCATCTGGCAATCTACGAAGGTATCAAATACTTCCGCCACATATTGGAGGCGAGACACTTCGTAGTATATACCGACCATAAGCTCTCACTTACGCCTACAACGAGAGAAAAGCCAATTGTTCTCCAAGGCAGTTTCGTCATTTCGATTACATAGCACAGTTCACAACCGATATCAGACATATATCTGGTAAAGACAACATCGTGGCCGATACATTATCACGAGTTGATGAACTGCAGAAGCCGATCGATTTTGACCAACTGGCTGCGTAACAAACTGTGGACGACGAGCTGTCTCAACTCATTGCTGATGGATCTTCACTTCGGCTGGAGTTAATAAAAGAAGGCGACAGCGACACAGAGATTTACTGTGATATAAGCACTTCCTCTCCAAGAACTTTCGTTACTATGCCTCTGAGACGGCGAGTATTTGAAAGTCTGCACAGTCTCAGCCACCCAGAAGCCAACGCTACCGCAAAATTAGTAGCGGAGCGTTTTGTCTGGCCTGGAGTCCGAAAAGACTGCAGAGTGGTCACAGAAGTACTTATCCTGTCAACGTTCAAAGGTGCATCGACACGTGTCTTCCTCACATGGCACTTTCAATTTACCTCAAGCACGGTTTTCCTTTCTGCACACCGACATCGTTGGACCCTTACCGGTCTCACAAGGCTATCGGTATTGCCTGACGATCGTGGATCGTTTCACACGCTGGCCAGAAGTCATTCCAATGACGGCATGACAGCAGAGACAGTGGGAAAGGCGCTAATATCTTGGAAATCTAGATTTGGATGTCCATTCGATATAGTCACCGATCGCGGGCGACAGTTTGAATCCGCACTTTTCCAGTACCTTAGAAAAGGGATTGGATTCAAGCATCACAGAACAACCGCGTAACACCCCGCCTGCAACGGCTTAGTGAAACGATTCCACCGCCAGATGAAAGCCGCAATCATGTGTCACGCCGATTGTAACTGGGTGGACACCCTACCGCTCGTGCTACTAGGAATTAGAAGTGCATACAAAGAGGATCTTCAATCCTCTTCAGCCGAACTGGTATACGGAAGTAGGGAGATATTGGGCATTCTGTTCCACATATTCCCTCGGGCCTTGGCCCTCGGTCACTACGGTGGGACAGAATGCCCAATATCATCCTATGAATCGGGCACAGCCCTCGGTCACTACGGTGGGACAGAATGCCCAATATCATCCTATGAATGGTTAACCAATTTCACTTGCTAGATGATTGCTTTCGTACAGCAAACTAACCCGATGCATGTTTGTTAAAATGAACACGTTTAGATCACATTTTTAAGATAGATAATTTATACGTTAAAACTTTAGGTTAGAACTTATGTTACTGATACATAAAATAACTAAAGTATCACTGGATATTCACATAAAATTTAAATAAAGTGTTTTTATGCACAATATATATATATATTATATAGTTTCAGACAGGTGTGTAATAGACTAGAAAATTATTTATCATAATTATTAGTTACTTACATGACATTGCTTCTTATTTTCTGTCTTATTTTAAAATCCAAGGATAGATAGAGTACTTAGTAGGTATACTGTATGTCCACAAAATGCACGTGCAGCATGTCGTGGGAATAGAATGTGAGACGTTCTTCGAGTATGGGAACGATGATGCATGTCTATTATACACAAGTAACACACACCAGAACAAACTGCTGACATTACCTTAAGCGCAATACACATTGAGCCCGCCGGGCCGCCGACAAAGCCCGGCGACACAACCCGGCGGCCTGTATGAAAAGAATCATGTCGGCAACATGCGCCTGCGCGTGTTACCCAGCGATGCTCGACCTGTAGTAACGTGATTGTATTTTTTTCCCGACATGGAGTGGGACGACGAAAAATGTCTTACGTTAATTAATCTTTATCATGAGAAGGAGGAATTGTGGAATCCAAAACACCCATATCATAAAAGTCGACCAAAGCGTTTCGACTCATTGAATGAAATAGCAAACCATTTTAATACAAATGTATCAGAAATAGAACGAAAAATTAAAAACTTGACAAGTCAGTATTACAGAGAGAAAAAAAAGTGACTGACTCAAAAAAGTCGGGTATCGGTACAGATTGTGTTTATCAGAGCAAGTGGTTTGCATATAAATCATTTAGTTTTTTGCAAAACAAGAATACTCCTACTGCCACGATCGATTCTGTAAGTATAAATGCATTTATTATTTTTATCAAATTTTTTTTATTGTACAGAACAGAACAAGTTCAAAAGTTACTGACCCACCATAGTGTTAAATGTAAATAATATACATATACAGGGTTATTTAAATATTGTTTATCGAATTTAAGACAAAACGTGTTTTTTTAGTTCTCCCCCGCCCCTGGCTAAGCTCCGCCTCCTTTTTTATTAGGGTTTTTACGGCTAAACTGTACTTTATGGACCGTCGAGTTGGGAGTCGGTGATTTTTTGGGGGAGAGATCTCTAGTAATTAAACGATTTCACAAAGATTTCAACCTGCGGAGATTCGTAAATTTTCTATAATAAATTTTCAAAATTTCGTATTTTCATACAACACTGGCCTTTTTTTGGTTATAACGAAATGACACTATTGACGCCATTTTGTGACAACAAAAAAACAAATGTCCTTGTTTGTTACTTCCACAAGGTCACTGTGCTTTATGATATTTTAAAGGGAATGAAATAAAAATATCATTGAAAAAAACATGTTATTTCGCTTCATATGTTCCATTATCGACACTGATACAATATTTTACGTATGCTCACTGTTCATAAAATAACCCTGTATACATCCGATTTAAATCTTGACTAAATTATTTATCTTTACTTTCTATTGTAACACAATATAACAGATTAAAAATATTTTAATTTCAGGAGACATCAAACGAGGGCAGTGTTGTACAACCCCAGCAAAATGATTCATCTCATTCATTTGCCGATGACACAATTAAACGTCCCAGAAAAAATCTAAACAATGAAATGATTTCACAAGCTATGAATATTATGAAATCCGTCTCAGATCGACAAAATCAAATACAAGAAAAAGATGAAGACACTCTTTTAGGAGAATATATTGCAGCAAAACTGAGAAAAATGGGTAAATCAACAAATGCAATAGTCAAACATCGAATTAATAACATTATTTTTGAAACCGAAATTGGATTTTAGACAGATATGTATGCAGATTACGGAAGACCCTCTAGCTCCCGTAGTCATCCAGGGTACTATACAGGTTCTCCAAATGATCAGCCAAATGCATATCCTTCTAACCGCTCATCATCTGTATATTCTACTATAACGAGCCCGGATCATCAGCATTCTACCACCACAAATCCTGATAATCAGCCAAATACAAACCCTTCATCTCTATATCCCATCAACATAAGCCCTCATCCGCAACTTCCTGAACTTGAATCTTCGGTACCAGTAGAGCTTGATGAAAGTTCTAATAGTGAACGTAAAAGCAGCCAAGATATAGAGAACGTTTTTAAATTCCTAAATGAAAAATAATTTTCTTTCTTGATCTTTATTATACTGTTATAATTTGAAATAAATAAAGCTTAGCATGAGAAAAGTAATCAAGAAATAAATCTGTCTTTTGAAATGTTATGATTAAGTAAGAGTCACTAATTGTAAACACAAATTAAAATTTAACTATCATTATTATGTTTTTTATTAAATCTTTAAATTTAGATTTTGATTAAATTGATCATTGATCATACTGCCATTCTAAGCTTCCGACATCGGAGAGAAAATATTCCATCAACTCGTTCCTTGTATCTTCAGGACACAGATTTGTATTGACATCTCTTGGCAAGGCAACAAAACAATTATTTTCAGGAGTTACTGTGCGCCATTCACCTGGTATGATTTCTCCGTTATCATTTTCAGAATCATATTCATTTCGCTGTATATTTTTTTTTATATAATTGAACAAATGTACACAGGCCAATGTCACAATAGCAGTTTTTTGTGGACATAGCTGGATAGGTCTCTTGAATATTTGAAATTTGCTGGTTAACTGCCCAAACACATTTTCAACTACTCTTCGTCCTCGACATATACGATAATTGAAAACTCTTTTTGGAGATCTTTTTGTGTGATTACCATCGTAAGGTTTTATAATGTGGGTTTGTAATGCAAAAGCATCATCACCCAAAAAAAAATATGGCACTGGTACATTTCTCCCAGGTAGAGGTTTGTTGTCCGGCAAATTTAAAGAATTGTTATTTAACATTCTGCATAACGCAGAGTTATTAAAAACACCGCCATCTGAAATGCGACCCTGACATCCCACATTAGCGTATAAAAACTTGTAATCTGCATCCACTAATGCAAATAGTACAATACTGAAATAAGTTTTATAGTTAAAATATTCACTTCCACTTCTTGGTGGACATTGAATTTTTACGTGTTTTCCGTCCATTGATCCAAGGCAATTAGGAACATTCCATCTATCCAGATATCTATCTGCAACTTTTTTCCATTCGTTTGAAGTTCTCGGAATCTAAAATAAAAATATTAACTAAATTACACTTCGAAATAAATCAAACAGCACAAAAAATAAACATGTATTTAAAATTTATAGTTATGAACATTTACATATATTTAAAAAAGATAAACATTTAATTTTACCTTTACGTACTCCGAAAGGCCATCGATTATAGCTTGGCATACTTCTGGGATAATGTATGAAATAATTTGAGGAGATACTTTGAACACGTCACAAAGACTAATGAATGCTTCGCCCGTACTCAGGTATTTTAATGTTATTGCTAATCTGTCTTGTGGCGAAATTGCAATTCTGCAATTTGTATCTTTTTTAACTATTCTCGGCCCAACAATATTCAATAAATATTCAAAGTCGGTATTGGTTAATTTCATGAATGTTTTAAAATGTATGGGATTTTTTACAATCAAGTCATCTGCTTTCAAATCTCTTAATCTATCATGATTGCTATAACAATTGCGACTCAGTAAACTAGGTCTAACCCAACAGTTTCGTTCTCTTTGAAGCGATCCAGCAATAAGCATTCCACAAGCTGCTATCAACAGATCGTCCATTTTTAAGATTATTTCTATTTACTGAATTACCGAAGATACACCACCAAAATTATATGACACAACCACACAACCTTTTTCGACACGCGGCAATCACTGACTGCCAAATAAATTTCTCATCTTAAGCCGCCGACAAAATTTTCCGACTTGTAACAAGTGAAGCCGCCAACTAGACCGCCGACAAAAAGTTGCCGACATATGTCGGCGGCCCGGCGGGCTCAATGTGTATTGCGCTTTAGCTTTGTAACGTTGTTACCCGACTGTGATAGAAAGAGGTGTATGAACAAAATAAATATTGTTAAATGAATATTTTTAAAGGAATAAATAATAAAGGATAAAAATATTTCATTAAGCGTAAGCGTGTATAACTTATTTTTAACACTTTTATTGGAAGCTCAGTTCAAACAATTTCAATTCTAAACAATTCAAATATTCAAAGGACTTCAAATTGTTAGATTTGTAAAATTATTGTGAAATCACTTTGAATGTCATTTAACATTTTAATAATTTCGTACGATTTCTCTAGGACAGATTTCTCTTTATCGTTAAACCTTAATCAAATTTATATAAACCACCTGTACTATAGATTCTACCTTTCAAATAAAGATAATCAATAAAATCGTATTAGGTACCTATGTAGAAAAAAAGTTATGTTAAGATTATGAGAAAAAACACATAAAACCACATACAAATAAATTAGGTACCCACCTCCTTTTTTAGTCGGGTAAATACCAATATGACGTCGTCGTTCTTATATTGAATTGCTGACTACACAGTAACAAACGGTAAGGTATCCGTTTGACCGCTGACACAAGCACACACACACAAACCTCCTAATGAATATGCAATTGAATCTTCTCTGTTTATGTCGGAAATTATATTACAAAGTGTTAACATTAAATACCGCAATAAACTACGTGGTTTTCTGGATATGTCTGTTAATGTCGTGGGAATAGAATGTGAGACGTTCTTCGAGTATGGGAACGATGATGCATGTCTATTATACACAAGTAACACACACCAGAACAAACTGCTGACATTACCTTAGCTTTGTAACGTTGTTACCCGACTGTGATAGAAAGAGGTGTATGAACAAAATAAGTATTGTTAAATGAATATTTTTAAAGGAATAAATAATAAAGGATAAAAATATTTCATTAAGCGTAAACGTGTATAACTTATTTTTAACACTTTTATTGGAAGCTCAGTTCAAACAATTTCAATTCTAAACAATTCAAATATTCAAAGGACTTCAATTTGTTAGATTTGTAAAATTATTGTGAAATCACTTTGAATGTCATTTAACATTTTAATAATTTCGTACGTATATTTAAAAACGTCAAAAGCTGTCAATATAGTTGCTCCGTATTTTTTAACATCTAAAATATAATACCGTTCCTACATAAATAAAATATACCAAAATGTTTCAGTGATAGAAGTGTTATGAATGATATTAAAGTACTAATTACAGAATCAGAATCCATTATAATTGATATGTATGTGCAAAAGAAAGTGTAACAATATACGAAACCATAGTAACGGTTGCGTGGCAACCAGCCGCTGTTATGTGCGCACAGTGTTGTAATAAGTCTATGATATGGTTGGATGGGAGGTTTGAAAATTGAAAAATTTAAAATTCTATAAATGAATCAAGCTTTGCAAGCAAACACTACTACCCTTTGAATTTCTTCGTTTTTTTTACTACTAGCCCTGAACAATTATTTTCCTTAGTTATACTTTTTCTAATAGTTTAAGTACTTTTTAAATATTTTACTGTAAGTAAGTATTCCTTTTCCTCGAGCCGTATGCACATCTGTGAAGTATGTTCACGATCTTTTCATAGCACAAAAGGACTTCATGTACATCAATCACGTATTCATCACGCTCGTATCATTAATTCACCTCCATGTAGCCAAAACCTCGACCTCCTGACTTTCAACAACTCACCACTATCCCCCATACCCCTACACTCACACCTTAGCCAACTGAAACATTCAACTAGCATCGTAAAACGAATACCCCGGGGTGCCCGATCCTGCGTAGCCTCGGCTCTAGCAGATACCATTCGAAAATGTACTCGCGACAACAACCCCGCTTCTTGGCATGACCTCCTAACATTCGCTTACAGAACTCTACACGCCACCCCCGAAACTAAAACCTCACTCACTCAACAAATTAAAAATAACACTGCCCCTAACACTCAATTACCCCCAGCGGCACCTCCAAGGCCTCCGCATAGCAAACCTAAAGACTTGTTCTCTAAAGTTGAAGAGAAAGTGCAAGACGGAGACCTAAAGGGTGCCGCTCGGCTTCTTTTTTCAAATGACACCATAGCACCTGATACACCGGAGACCGCCTTAGCATTACAATCGAAACACCCCCCAGGCCCTACCTGTCCACCTTTTGTAGACCCACCATCTGAGGTTGCAACATGCCTCCACGCCAAAGAAGAAGATGTTGTTGCTGCCATTGCTTCTTTCCCTATAGGTTCGGCGTCTGGACTGGATGGCATCTCCCCCCAGCATCTCAAAAACCTCACCAGCCACGGTGTGGGCGCAGGTGGCGACCACGTCATCTCGGCCCTAACCGGACTAGTCAACATCATGTGGAGGGGGCTGTGTGCCAGGAAGTTACGCCTATCTTATACGGAGCAAATTTAATAGCTTTAATTAAAAAATATGGTGGTGTACGACCGATCGCTGTAGGGTCCACTCTGCGGCGATTGGCTGCCAAAATTTGTGTTCGGCTAACACGGTCAAAATTTCAGTCCCTTTTCGAACCCGTACAAGTTGGCTTCGGAACCCGTGGAGGTTGCGAAGCGACGGTACATTCCGTACGCACCTTTGCTCAAGATGATCAATGTGAAGTGATCCTTAAGTTAGACGTAAAAAATGCTTTTAATTCGGTCAACAGGGACATCCTCCTGAATGAAATTAAATTATACGTTCCGGAGATCTACAATTTTATGTTACAGTGTTATCACTGTCCTTCTAAATTATTACACAAAAATAATGAAATTATTTCGGCTGTGGGATGTCAGCAGGGTGATCCTCTCGGTCCAGCAATCTTCAGTTTGGCCATTAATTCGATAATCCACAAAGTAAATTCAAAGTTGAATATATGGTACCTAGATGACGGTACCATAGCCGGGGACGCTCAGACTGTTCTAACTGACTTAGTAATGATAAAACAAAATTTTGATCTCATTGGCTTACATTTAAATTTTAATAAGTCTGAACTCTTCATTAACGACAAAATAAACACAACCTCTGCTCAATCCATAGTTAATAATTTTAATAGCGTAGCCCCAAATATCAATATAGTAACAAAGAACAGTCTAAGCCTCCTTGGTTCACCTATTTTTGATGAGGCCATTCCACCACTTCTAACAAATTCGGTTTCTAAATTTAATGAATTTTCGGACCGCCTCCTTAAAATTAGCAGCCATTCCGCTCTTTTCGTCATTAAGTTTTGTCTATTTGTTCCTAAATTTACGTACCTGCTCCGCTGCTGCCCAGTGTGGAAATTTCCCCATCTAACCCAAGACTTGGACAATACAATAAAATTCCAAATTGAAGCTATCATAAATATCAGACTAAGCGAGCAGGCATGGACCCAAGCCTCCCTACCAATTAGGTATGGTGGCCTGGGAACCCGAAAAATCTCTACTGTAGCACTGCCAGCATTTCTGTCCTCAATCCATAGCTCGTCTGACCTCGCAGGAAAAATCCTTAAAGCCCCCGCGGCTACAAACTGTGAGATCGCGAGCTTGGTCGAGGCTGAAACTGCCTGGCTAGCTGGACCGAGTCCAAATTTCCCTCCCACTCTCAAAAATCAGAAGGCCTGGGATAACATTTCATGCCAACATATTTTACAAACCCTCATTGATACCTCGTCATCTTTAAAAAATCGCGCCAGGCTGGAAGCAGTGTCAAGACAGGAATCCGGACACTGGCTCCATGCCTACCCATCCCCCAACACTGGTACTTTCATTGAACACAACACTCTCCGACTCGCCATCGGTCTCCGGCTGGGGGCCGAGGTTTGTGTAGAACATAGTTGTGCTTCTTGTGGAGCGAGTGTGGATCGCCTAGGTCACCATGGGCTTGCCTGCTCTTCAAGTGCTGGCCGCCTATCCCGCCATGCCGCGATCAACGATATCCTGCGACGGTGTCTCGTCAGTGTAAACGTCCCTGCGATTCTGGAGCCCCAGCACATTGCACGGGACGATGGTAAGAGACCTGACGGGATGTCGATGATACCATGGAGGATGGGTCGCCCACTAGTGTGGGACGCCACGTGTGCCGACACACTAGCTGCGTCCTATCTTCCGGCAACTGCCAAACGTGCCGGTGCGGCGGCCGAGGTACGTGAGCGCTCGAAGGTGGGCAAGTACAGTTGTCTCGGCACTCAATACGACTTTGTCGCATTTGGTGTCGAGACACTGGGCCCGTGGGGCCCGGGCGCCCACTCGCTTTTCAAGGAGCTCAGCAAACGGCTCAGGGAGGTAACGGGAGACTTACGAGCCGGCGGATTTCTCGCGCAGCGGATAAGCATCGCCATACAGCGCGGGAATGCTGCCGCCATGATGGGCACCCTACCGCGGGGCCCAAACCTTTTACATTTTTTTTAAAATAGTAATAATTAAATTTAGTATTAATTTCATTTTCTATTGTACCTAGTATATAATAATGTATATTTTTATAAATAAATATTTTAAATAATTTCGTACGATTTCTCTAGGATAGATTTCTCTTTATCGTTAAACCTTAATCAAATTTATATAAACCACCTGTACTATAGATTCTACCTTTCAAATAAAGATAATCAATAAAATCGTATTAGGTACCTATATAGAAAAAAAGTTATGTTAAGATTATGAGAAAAAACACATAAAACCACATACAAATAAATTAGGTACCCACCTCCTTTTTTAGTCGGGTAAATACCAATATGACGTCGTCGTTCTTATATTGAATTGCTGACTACACAGTAACAAACGGTAAGGTATCCGTTTGACCGCTGACACAAGCACACACACACAAACCTCCTAATGAATATGCAATTGAATCTTCTCGGTTTATGTCGGAAATTATATTACAAAGTGTTAACATTAAATACCGCAATAAACTACGTGGTTTTCTGGATATGTCTGTTAATGTCGTGGGAATAGAATGTGAGACGTTCTTCGAGTATGGGAACGATGATGCATGTCTATTATACACAAGTAACACACACCAGAACAAACTGCTGACATTACCTTAGCTTTGTAACGTTGTTACCCGACTGTGATAGAAAGAGGTGTATGAACAAAATAAGTATTGTTAAATGAATATTTTTAAAGGAATAAATAATAAAGGATAAAAATATTTCATTAAGCGTAAACGTGTATAACTTATTTTTAACACTTATATTGGAAGCTCAGTTCAAACAATTTCAATTCTAAACAATTCAAATATTCAAAGGACTTCAAATTGTTAGATTTGTAAAATTATTGTGAAATCACTTTGAATGTCATTTAACATTTTAATAATTTCGTACGATTTCTCTAGGATAGATTTCTCTTTATCGTTAAACCTTAATCAAATTTATATAAACCACCTGTACTATAGATTCTACCTTTCAAATAAAGATAATCAATAAAATCGTATTAGGTATCTATGTAGAAAAAAAGTTATGTTAAGATTATGAGAAAAAACACATAAAACCACATAAAACATAACATAACATAGCATCACGCCTTTTTCCCCGAAGGGGTAGGCAGAGGTGTGTTTTTTTTTTTTTACGTGGTCGGTGATGCATTTACGCACTTCACCGTCTCGCCGGAGCGAGACGGCTTCGTGTGGGACTCCCGGCCCTAGGATGGAAAACGGGCCGGACTACCCACTAAAACCTATCCACGGTGTTTCTCCTTCGCCTTAGCCGGGCCGCCGGATAGACAGAAACTGTTAAGCAACGGCGGCCCGGCAAAGGGACGCTCTTTTGAGCTCAACACGGGGGGCCTAACCCCCCCCAATCAACATAGAAGCGACGCCCCCGAAACACATAAGGGGCGTCGGACTCCTCAAGACCTTTCGCGTGAGCGGTGGGCCCCCCGACCCACCGCCCACGGCCCTATCAGTCGGGGGCTTGGGCGTATGCAATACGCCGTCGCCCCCTGACTGGTGCCCGGCGGGGCGGAAGCGTGCGGCCTGCACGCTCCCGTTCCCGCAGGGCCTCTCTCTTTGCCGCCATCACCTCCCGAGCGAAGGAGGCGACGGCGGCCCAACATTCTTCGCTGCCGGCCATAGACAGAATGACGGCCGGCAGCGAACCTACACTGCCGATGATGCCCGTGAGGGCCAACCTCTGCGTGTCCATAAATAAAATTGTCCCCTTTGACCAGATTCAATTATCTTCACTGGATTCCTTCTTATTCAGTATTCGTAATAAGTTAAAATCTCTTTTAAATGAATGTCTTATCAGACATACATGTGTTAAGGTAAATTTTGAACTATTTGCTATGTTTCTAAAATTCAAAGATAATTCACAAGAAGTCAAATCTTTTGGAACCAAAAACAAAATATTGTATTCACACTTCGATTTTGAAAACTTATATTTTGAAACACTTAGCTATTTAAAAACAAGTATTGAAGAATTTGAAGATCGTGACAGTGGATGGACATTTATAAACAATCTATACATTGAGATAAATATTAATAAATACCAACCATTTCGCGGTTCCAGTTATATCAGTTTGCCTAAATCAATCCAAGCTAAAAAGGCGTGCTTAAATATTGTTAATAAGGATCAATTTTATCTTTTAATGGTGTGTAACAGCGGCTTTATATCCGACTAAGAAACACCCTGAGAGAATTTCATCTTATCCTAATTTTCGAGAACTATTTGATATAAGAAATATGTCTTTTCCAGTATCCTTTCATGATATTATCGTTTTTGAAAAGAATAACCCTAACATAAAATTTATAATATATGGATTAAAAAACTTTACAACTATCGTAGGACCTTTGTATAAATCTGAAATTGATAAAAAATACAAAGGAAAAATTATTCATTTACTATTTCTTGAAAATAACAGCTCTTCTCATTATTGTTTGATAAAAGATACTTGTAGACTTTTTAGAAGCCAAGTTACTTCCCATCATAGTAAGTTATACTTTTGTGACATATGTTTAATATCATGCTGCTCAAACAGGGGTAAAATTAACAAAAATGAACTATCCCTATACTTTGACAAAATGCAAAACTTAAATGTTGAACATGTAGTAATGTTTACATTACCATACATAAAAGGTGTGCCAGACGTGGAAAATTCTCTTAGATATAAGATAAATTTACAACTCAATTTAACTAGCCAATATAATAATAAATTCCATGTAATTGACTTTAATTCTGTTTTTAAGAGAACTGTATATAAATACAATTTGTCAACTTCTGACAGTAACTTTAACAATAACAAACATATTGTTTATGTAAACAAAGGTAGGTATTTTCTACCAAAGCATTATAAGAGACAAATAGCAAGTTTGCTATTCAATTATTTTTACACTTCAGCCAAGAACTTGGCTGACAAAACTGCTTTTATTGAGCAATGTAGATTTAGTGTTAAGACTTTGGAATCTGTTCCAAGTAATTTAAATTAAGTTCTACGACAACAGAGGCAATATTACCCTTTTTTTTAAATAAACAACTTAAATTTAAAGAACGGAAAGATATTGTGTCTCTTTCTCTAGAGTGTAAAGTCGAACTGTCGTGCGTGGAAATGGAGCAATTCATAGTAGTATGCGTGTATAAACCTGGAACCTCACCCTTTTGCGAATTTGAGGAACTTATTGACAAAGTTCTATGTAAACTTGGAAAAACTAATAAGTACCTAATAGTATGTGGTGATTTTAATGTCGATTTACTTGTTAATACGCCTATGAGTTATAATATTTTAAATTTATTTAAATCACACAATCTTACAAACTTATTTTTGGAGCCTACTAGATATTGTAATACAATAGCCACTTGCCTGGATAATATATACAGCGATATGTTGCCAGAAAGTAAAAGTATTATAAAAAAGCTAGATTCAGACCATTGTGGGCAAATAGCATCTTTTAAAATCACTAAAGAAAAAGTTATAAAACGTAAAATATTATGTAGACCAATAACTGGTGACCGCTTGGAACGAATGAGGGTTGGACTTTGCAATAAAATTCCATTCTTAGACACTGGCTTAGATCCAAATGTAATGTATAAATTATTTTTTGATTCTTTTTACAACGAGTTCAACTCCATATTCAAGTCTAAGGAGGTCATGATTAGTGATAGTCCTACTTTCAGTGAATGGGCCACTGAGGGTATACACAAAAGTAGACAAAAACTTTATGAACTATACTCAGAAAGACAGCTTAATAGATCAGTTGAATTTCTAGATTATGTTAAAACTTATTCAAAAAAGTTTAAAGCAGATTGTTTAGCAGCTAAATCAAAATATATAAGTGATAAAATTCTCAATAGTGCAGACAAAGTTAAATCTACTTGGAAAATTATAAACGCGGAAAGAGGTCAACAAAAATTAAATGATAATCATTTTAAACTTAATATAAATGGTAAAATAACTACATCAGACTTCGAGGTCGCTAACGAATTTGAAAATTTTTTCTCCCGAATTCCTGTAGATTTGACAAAAACCCTAGGCTCTTCAACCCCCATTGCAGAATCTTGGTTAAAAGCAAACGTTCCTTGTTGTAACGTTATATTTAAATTCAGTAAAGTTAACATAAACACTATCTTAAAAACTTTTAAATCTTTAAATATCAAGAAAACAGCTGACCTCTGGGGCATCTCTGTGTATTTAGTAAATTCTTTTATTGAAATGGTTGCTCCTGAACTAGTATTAATATTTAATAATTGTGTTGATAGTGGTGTGTTCCCTGATTTAATGAAATCTAGTAAATTAATTCCCCTGTTTAAATCGGGTAGTACTTCAGATCCGTCCAATTTCCGTCCCATTTCTGTACTACCTACATTTAGTAAAATTTTTGAAAAAATTATGCTTAATCAAATGCAAAATCACTTTAACGTTAATAAACTATTACATACAAAACAATTCGGTTTCACTCGTGGTCGGTCCACCACTGATGCCGGAATTAAATTATTAGAGTGTATATACAGGGCCTGGGATGAGTCATATGATGCTTATGGTGTATTCTGCGACTTATCTAAGGCCTTCGATTGCGTTCAGCACCAGACTTTAATTAAGAAACTTGATCATTACGGAATCCGGGGGACGGCCTTGAATTTCGTCAATTCTTACTTAAGTGATAGGGTCCAGAAAGTAGTGATCAATGGTAAACAGTCACCTGGTTCTCCTGTAGCAATGGGGGTACCGCAGGGTTCAATTTTGGGACCTTTTCTTTTTCTAGTATATATTAATGATCTCCCTCACCTCATAAGAGACGACCACGAGGTAGTTTTGTTTGCTGATGACACTTCTTTAATATTTAAAGTTAAACGTGGACAGCGCGAACTTGACGATGTAAACATTACCCTCTCTAGGATAGTCCACTGGTTTTGTGCTAATAATTTATTATTAAATGAAAATAAAACTAAATGTGTAAGATTCACCTTACCTAATGTAAGACTTGTTAAAACCAGTGTTAAGGTTAGGGATGATATAATAGAATTGGTCGATGACACTGTCTTTCTGGGCATAACGTTAGACTCCAAATTGCAATGGGGGCCTCATATCGGGAAAATTTCGGCCAGGCTTAGTTCAGCAGCCTATGCTGTCAAAAAGATCCGACAACTTACAGACATTAAAACGGCGCGTCTTGTCTACTTCAGCTACTTCCACAGTATCATGACATATGGCATACTACTGTGGGGTAACGCTGCCGATATTGAATGCATCTTTGTGTTGCAGAAGAGGGCTATCCGGACTATCTATGGAATGGGGTCTCGGGAGTCATTAAGAGATAAGTTTAAGCATATTAACATCCTTACAGTGTATTCACAGTATATTTATGAAATTTTATTGTATACCCACAAGAACAAAAGTAAATTTGTGAAAAATAGTGATACTCATAATCTAAACTTAAGAAATAAGGATAAACTGGCTGTTCCTAAATTTAGGCTTCATAAAGTGAGTAATTCTTTTGCGGGGAACTTTATTCGAATGTACAATACATTGCCAACCGAAATAGCAAATTTATCTGTCAATAAATTTAAAAAACTAATAAAAAGTAAATTGTGCCATAAAGCTTATTATAGTATTAATGATTTCTTAGATGACAAGGCGGCCTGGTTGTAACAACGTAACGAATTGCTCCTTTCTAAATAACTCTGTATTAGATTTAAGATGAAATATTTTGAAAAAAGCCGAGCTGAGTTTCTTGAGGGCTCTTCTCAGTCTCGTTGCATTTTGGAACCCTCGGTAGAGTCACACCAACTTCTGACGAATCTAAATAATTTTGTGAAAATTTCAAAGATAATAAACGTTATTTTATTTATTTTATTTTTATTTTATTTCATTTAATACTTCTCAGGAAGTTAATGACCATTTGTGTGGAGGCGTCGTAACGGTTCTCCCGAATAAGGGCTCGGTAATTCAATTTAACAACTATGAACGTAAACAAAACATGCCTTTTTGTATTTACGCAGATTTTGAATCGATGTTACAGACCAGGACTGAAACCATCGGTTCAAGCGGAAAAACGAACACTTTGAACCATCATATACCAGTTGCCTTTGGGTATTATATTGTTTGTCGAGATGACCCTAGCTACAATAGATACGTATCTTATCGGGGACCCAACTGTGATAAGCGGTTTGTAGATTCAATAATGAAAGACGTACAAAAAATATATAATATAATTAATCTGACTGTCCCGATGATATTCACCACTGAAGACAAATATGATTTTAACAATGCTCAACGTTGTTACATTTGTCAAAATTTCGTTTTTACAGACAAAGTTCGTGACCATTGTCATCTTACAGGTCGTTATCGAGGAGCCGCACACCCTTTCTGTAATTTACAGTATAAGCGCCCTTCGTTTATTCCAATTTTTTTCCACAACTTAGACGGCTATGATTGTCACTTATTTATAAAAGCTTTGGGAGATGTTCCTGGTGCTATAAAAATAATACCTAAAACAAAAGAAAACTATATATCATTTACTAAACTTGTACCCGTTTCAAATAATAAATTTTATCAACTTCGTTTTGTTGATTCCTATAAGTTTTTGTGCACAAGCTTAAATAAACTGTCTAACACTTTAAAACCGGAAATGTTTAAACACTTGCAAAAAAAAATTTCCTATTCGGGAGCAATTTCGTTTACTAATTCGTAAAGGAATTTATCCGTATGAATATATGGACTCGTGGGAACGGTATGATGAAAAAAAATTACCTCCAAAAAAATGCTTTTTTAATTCGTTAAGCGACGAAAATATTTCTGAAGTTGATTATAAGCATGCATGTTTAGTATGGTCAACATTTAAAATCACTGATTTAGGTAGTTATACAGATCTATATCTAAAAACCGACGTACTTCTTCTCACAGACATTTTTGAAAATTTTAGGATAATGTGCAAGCGATACTATCAGTTAGACCCGGCATTTTATTTAACTGCACCTAGTTTATCTGGCGAGGCAAGGATTGAGAGGTGCCTGATTCTGGTTACGTGGTGTTCCTGTGCACGTCCGTCTCTGCTGGTCTTCCTAGATCCTCGACAAAAGCGTTGGAAGGAACACTTCGGGGGAAAGTTTTTGCACGTCACTTTTTCTTGGATAATGTTCGGTTTGATTTCCTGTACTTCACACGCGACGTTGAAAGCGAGGGCCCACGGGAAATTCCACGGGGAATGGCGATGTGTATTGTAATGTTGTAATTTTTGTAGTGGCAGTATTCCATTTTAGTTGGTTGAAATTTGCATAATAAAGCGGCAACACTGGCTTTCTCCTGATTGGACGCTGGACCACGTGACTTGTGTGACAGCCATTTTATACAAGCGAGCTACGCTCGCATCACATATTTATATTACAATTTAATTTATTGTAATTTATTTCGAAGTTTGGTAAGTTTTAGATAAAATGTTGTTGTGCTAGCGTGAGTTAGCGTATGTACTGTATATTTTGACAGTGGGTTCTCGTTCCTTACAGGTTTGAGTTTGAACGCACACGTGTCTGGAGTTGTCTCACTAAATTTAAACAGGAATCTTTGCCTGATCTGGCCAGGATTGGCTAGAGACCGACTTACACGATACGCATGCATGCTTTGCATGTGTTAGCTGGATTTAATCGGGTGAAGCTTGGATATTCGCCTCCGAAAGGTATGTACACATAATATGTACGACGTGGTAGGCGCTTAGATAATAACAGTGGCCATAATGCATGGAATAAGTCTTTAACTCCTGTTCTAGGAGGCTTACGGTACTACCATACTACCTGGGTGAGAACCCAGCTTCCTTCTGCCTGGAGTGGGCAGAGACCGGAACAGAGACGGTGTCTGCCGGCTTGCAGGAGTGGCGTATTTCACCGGGAAAGTATCTTATAAAATCCCTTAACCTATTACCCTTAATTACCACGGTATCTTCATAAAGATACACTATCGTTACTGACCAAGCGCACCAACCATATACCCTGTATTACTGAATAACATAGCACCTAGAATAGACCTAAATTGTATCCTAGGCTAAAAGTACATTAAATCCTTGCAGAGGGGAACCCTCAGTTCCCCTATATTATCTTAGAAGGTTCTTACAATAAAAATATAGTGGCTTAAATGAATACTTTATTTCTATCCTTTGACATCCTAACATCAAAAATAATAAACATTACATGGCGCTCGAACTGGTTTGTTGGTATGTGCGAATATTTTCCCTGTCAGTAATCATTGCTTACTGAAAGGTTGGTCGGTGACGATACAAATACATAGTATTTATTAGTGTTAATTTGTTTTTCAAATAGATGTACTACACAAATACACACTCCTTGGTGAGTTGTTACTGAACAATGCTAGACATAAGCTTATACCTAACTAACCTACAAGTTAAAAAAAAAAAAACAACTTTGGTGACATTCATACCTTTTTTTGTTGTTTTACATAATATTATTATTGGTACCTACTTATTATTGGTTGTTAGTATTGGTACCCTGTTTGTATTTTTTTTTGTTGTTGAACAGGAGATTGGGTAACTACCTATATGAATACAAATTTCTTTGTATTGTTTTCACTACATATCCAAATTAAGACTTGACTTTTTGTCAATAGTAATTTAACAATTAAATCTAAGTTTTCATTGAAAACGTACCTATACAATTACACAACCATAGATGTGTGTCACCATGACCAAACGTTGAACCTATTTTTATTTTCTAAATACTACTACTATGTACTATCTTTATTTTTTGTTTGTTCTATTGAAAGGTGTACCATATACAGGTCTCATTTGACAATTTACAAATGTTCTATATACAAGACATTAATTGTACCCTACTTATCTTTTTATCATTGTAACAATGTGTTTTTTTGTTGTGTATTTCGATAACTGTGTATTATCATAACTTTTAACATGAGTGTACTACTTATGCGCATTTATTAACTTGTGTACAACTAGAAGAGGTCTTAGAGATACCCATGGTGAATTGTGTGTTGGTCGGTCACGCTAGGTATTTGAACCTATAATTTACTTTACTTACTTTACTTTACCTACGTTAGTCTTGTCCTACTGAAGGATGGAGGATATAAATAAAGGTGATCACACACCTTCAACTATAAATAAAGGTGATCACACACCTTCAACCATAAATAAGGGTGATCACACACCTTCAACCATAAATAAGGGTAATCACACACCTTCAACCATAAATAAGGGTGAGCTCACACTTACAGGTGCCGAGACAACTATACACCCAGTGATTACTTGCGATGGATATTCAAATGTACATTCGTTAGGGTTGAAGTTTAATGGCAAGGGTTGTGTCATCGAATTTATTGAGCGTGTACAGGAGCTTTGTTTGTCGCGGGGTATATCAGACCAAAAGTTGTTGGCATCTGCTGCTGAATTATTTACAGAGGAGGCATTGTTCTGGTACCGAGGCATCAAGACGGAAGTCGCGTCCTGGGCTCAGCTAAAGAGTTTTATGCTCGACGAATACCTACCCTTCGACTTCGACCATCTATTTTTACAGGAAATCCGTTCTCGAACTCAAGGACCCGATGAAAACATTGTTACTTATTTAAGCATAATGCAGAATTATTTTTCGAGACTACGGTCTCCTATTACCGAAGCTGAGAAGTTAACTATAGTTACTTATAATATTAGGCCTTTCTATTCCACAAAGCTGGCACTACAGCAAGTCAGTACTTGGTCTGAGCTTAAGAAATATTGTCGTCTACTTGAACATGCAAAGTATAGGGCCGGTATGTTTATAGAACCACCGCGGCCACACGACAAAATGCTCGCACGCGACTTGGCTTACAAATCTAATAAGTCTGTAACATGTGCGGCAGTAAATAATACATTAATTAAGTTTTGCGTCCGTTGTCGTATTAACGGACATTCGCTTGGGGAATGTAAAGCGCCCAAAATATTAATTTGTTATAGGTGTGGGGAACGAGACTTCACTGCCTTAACTTGCCCTAAGTGTTCAACGAACACGAACACTTACAAACCTAATAAGTCTGCAACATGTGCGGCGGTAAGAAATACATTAATTAAGTTTTGCGTTCGTTGTCGTATTAACGGACATTCGCTAGAGGAATGTACGGCCCCCAAGATAGTGATTTGTTATAGATGTGGTAAACCAGACGTCACTGCCTCAACGTGCCCCAAGTGTTCAACGAAGCAACAACTACCGAGGAATACTAATTCAAAAAAACGTGTAGGCGTGAACCGGGGAAATCGTTCCACAGTTTCCAGTAGAACGTTTACCAATCGTACAAAATTTTTTTTTAATAATAATAATAAGTGTATTGCCCACAAAAGGCATAACACATCTCGCGGGCTCCCTATTAAGGACAAGCCCTTGGTTCACGTGATTGGCGGTTCTGATACTCGTCCCTTTTTACCCGTAACCATTAATAAAGCTAATTACGAAGGCCTGTTAGATTCAGGCTCTGAAATCTCAATTATTAATAATGTTATTTTAAGTGAACTCGCTAACATTGGGGTTCAAGTATCTTATGATTTGGATACAATTACTGCTGCTAATGGTTCGTCTTCCCCCGTCACCGGTTATGTACTTTTACCGGTCACGGTGGGAGACAATACCAAGGTTGTAAAGTTTTACGTTATCCCTGGAGTTACTACGGCCCTACTACTGGGTATTAACTTCTGGAGAGCTTTCAATATTGCCCCTGAAATTGTATCAATGTGCAATGGGACCACTTTGGACACCAGAGTTTGATCATGTTTCGGAGATGCGAGAGCTGCGCGATTTTGATTCTCTCTCCGAGCATCAAAGAAGGCAGGCGGAGCACATCGTGAGACAGTTAACTTCGGTGCTTCCTTATATTCATTTTTTTTTGTTCTCTCTCTTGCCATTTACTATTTGAACTAGTGTTGGCATCTGCCACTACGGCTATCTAGCCGTAGTTGAGTAATCGTGTAGATTAGTCCGTAGGCCCCGATGCGTGGTCTCTTGACTGACCATGATGCCAAGGACGACCCACACCTTGTTAAACAGTGTGTACCTTACGTTAGGCTCCACCTAAAATTTCTACGTATTGTTGTTTGCATGTTAGGATTAGTGCTGTGTGTATTCACACTTAGTATTCCCGATTACAACCTTGACAAGGTTTTTTTTCTCTTCAGATGTTTTTTTTTGTTTGTGTATTAGGTTAAGTTAACATGTTAGGTTAGTTCGTGTGAATTAGTTCGTAGGCCTCGATGCGTGGCTCCTTATAGGGACCATGATGCCAAGGACAAGTCACCCTAGTTATTTCCTTCATCTTTACTTATCTGCTTAGGATTTTCCTATTCCTAATTTTTGTTTTACAGTGTTTAGTGCTGTATTGTTGTTGTTTTCTCCTTGTTTTAGGTCCTTAATTTAAGTACCGACGTGGGCGTCGGATCGAATTCCCTACGTGAATTCTTGCGTGGTTGGGGGGGGTGTTGTAATGTTGTAATTTTTGTAGTGGCAGTATTCCATTTTAGTTGGTTGAAATTTGCATAATAAAGCGGCAACACTGGCTTTCTCCTGATTGGACGCTGGACCACGTGACTTGTGTGACAGCCATTTTATACAAGCGAGCTACGCTCGCATCACATATTTATATTACAATTTAATTTATTGTAATTTATTTCGAAGTTTGGTAAGTTTTAGATAAAATGTTGTTGTGCTAGCGTGAGTTAGCGTATGTACTGTATATTTTGACAGTGGGTTCTCGTTCCTTACAGGTTTGAGTTTGAACGCACACGTGTCTGGAGTTGTCTCACTAAATTTAAACAGGAATCTTTGCCTGATCTGGCCAGGATTGGCTAGAGACCGACTTACACGATACGCATGCATGCTTTGCATGTGTTAGCTGGATTTAATCGGGTGAAGCTTGGATATTCGCCTCCGAAAGGTATGTACACATAATATGTACGACGTGGTAGGCGCTTAGATAATAACAGTGGCCATAATGCATGGAATAAGTCTTTAACTCCTGTTCTAGGAGGCTTACGGTACTACCATACTACCTGGGTGAGAACCCAGCTTCCTTCTGCCTGGAGTGGGCAGAGACCGGAACAGAGACGGTGTCTGCCGGCTTGCAGGAGTGGCGTATTTCACCGGGAAAGTATCTTATAAAATCCCTTAACCTATTACCCTTAATTACCACGGTATCTTCATAAAGATACACTATCGTTACTGACCAAGCGCACCAACCATATACCCTGTATTACTGAATAACATAGCACCTAGAATAGACCTAAATTGTATCCTAGGCTAAAAGTACATTAAATCCTTGCAGAGGGGAACCCTCAGTTCCCCTATATTATCTTAGAAGGTTCTTACAATAAAAATATAGTGGCTTAAATGAATACTTTATTTCTATCCTTTGACATCCTAACATCAAAAATAATAAACATTACAGTATGCGTAAGCGTTTTGCGGGTGCGGTCAATATGGCGACTCTCAAAGGACTGCGAAGAGCAAGAGTAGGATTTTGGAAGAGTGAGTGAATGATTATGCGTATAGTGTTGCGTGCGTATAAAATGCATACATTATAGATAAATGTGATTTTTGGCGAAGCCAAGTTTGCCGGGCTAGAGGTTTTCCTCTATAATGAATTGCGTAGCGGTAGCGTTCACAACGTGCGTAGCGTTTAAATAACTTAATCTAAAGAGTTAGCGTAAATTGTAAGACTAGATCTTAAACTAAATAAATTAAACAGTAGTCTAATTTATTGCGTAGGCAACGGGCAAACCCTGACTACTGGACGTACATAACTTCCAGAAGTTGTACGGACTTTGACGACGCGTACCACATTGTCCTTGCCAGGATGGAGTTCTTCTATAACTCCAAGTGGCCAACAAAGCGGGTGGGCGTTGTTATCCTTGATAACAACAACCGTGCCTAATTTAATGTCTTCTGACGACTTGGCCCATTTCACTCGCTGTTGAAGCGAGGTGAGATATTCTTGGCTCCAACGACGCCAGAAGTCATGCGTTAGTTTGCATACCAGTTGGTAACGTGACAGACGATTATCAGGCTGGTTAGTGAAATCTTCAGCAGGAAGAAACTGCATCGGAGTGACGTTAAGAAAATGATTTGGAGTTAACGCGGAAATGTCAGGTTCCGCACTCAAAACACATAGCGGGCGGCTATTTAATAAGCCTTCAATTTGAACCAGGACCATCGTGAACTCTTCATAGGTTAATATTTGAGAACCGATGGTCTTAAAGAGGTGCGTTTTCGTGCTTGAAACATTTGTTTCAGGCAACGAATTGAAATGAGGCCCATAGGGGGGGCTGTGCTTAAATTGAATTTTATTGTTTAAGAGATAATTACCTATGTAATTTTGATGCGAAGAGGATTGTAGCAACTCGTAAATTTCATCTAATTTACGTTTTGCACCTATAAAATTAGTACCACCATCACTATAAATCATCCAGAGGGGGCCTCGTCTACTGATGAAGCGTTTAAAAGCGGCGAGGAACAGCTCTGAACTGAGATCTGAGACGAGTTCTAAGTGTAAAGCTTTGGTGACGAGACACACAAAGAGACACACATAGGCCTTATGGCTTTTAACTCCTCTGCGTCGAATGTGAGTAATATAGAATGGGCCAGCATAGTCCACGGCAGTGTAGACAAATGCTTTGGCTTGCGATACTCGATAGGTGGGTAAATCACCCATGCGTGGGAAAGTACACTTAGGTTTTAACCTAAAGCAGGTGTTACACTTGTGTACGCGTTGACGAACTAGATTTCTAGCGGATAAAATCCAGAACTTTTGTCTGAGTAATGCGAGTAAGAGGGATGGACCCGTGTGTAGATTAGTGATGTGGTAATGATCGATAATGAGATTAATAATTGAGTTTTTATTAGGTAAGAGTATAGGGTGTTTTTGACCGTAGTCGAGTTGCGAATTACTTAACCTACCACCGACTCTAAGGATACCTTCCCGGTCAATGAAAGGGTTAAGTTTGAGTAAAGAATTATTTTTTAATTTATTATTGTTTATTTCAATAATTTGCTTAGCGAAATGTTTATTTTGAAAATACCTGAATATGTAATTTTCGGTATACTCCAAATCATGGACACTGAGCGGACCATGTGAGTTTAATTTTCGTGAGAAGCGTAAAACATAAACAAGCGAGCGTAATAATTTCGACCACATCGAAATCCTTTCGACCATTATTTCGATGGGGTGCGTTTGATGTATATTGAGCGGATCGCAAGCCACTAAACTTACGATTTTTGATTCTAAGTTTTCAGAACATGAATTGATATTGACGATAAATGGTTTGAGAGGCCAGTCAGAGATAGGTAACGCGGCCCAATCGGGTCCGTGAAACCAGAACCTATTGTTCACTAGAACTTTAGGGGTGACTGGGCGAGATATAATGTCGGCAGGATTAGAGGTTCCTGCGACGTGAAACCAATGTATCGCGGCGATTTTAGAGTTAATATCTGTTATCCTATTGGCAACAAACGTGTGAAACTTATGCGAGGGCGAGTGAATCCATGTAAGCGTAACAGTTGAGTCTGAGAATGCGTATAACTTGTCAATTTGACATCTTTGTAAAAGAGTGTCGCGAATGTTGACTAAGATATTTGCGAGTAGAAGCGCGGCGCAGAGTTCTAAGCGAGCGAGCGGCATTTTAGATAGTGAGGCAACCCGAGACTTCGATGCCAGTAAGTGGACCGATCCAGGTGCGTGGGGACCTGCGCTAACGCGTATGTATACGTTGGCACCGTAACACTTCTCGCTGGCGTCTGCGAACCCTACGAGCGTGACATGACGGGCAGGTAACCCGACATGGCGTGAGATTTTAATGCATTCTAGATAGCGGAGTTCTTTATGGAACTGTTCGCATTTCTTGGCGATAGTGGGGGTGACAGGACTGTCCCAATCTAGGTTGGCCATCCAGCACTCTTGTACTAACAGTTTCATAAATGTGACTACGGGACTAATCAATCCGAGCGGATCAAATAGTCGCGCGGTAGTCGAGAGTATTGAGCGCTTAGTGCACTCCTGCTTATCTGTTTTACTAACGAAGTAAAAATGATCAGCAGCAGGTAACCACTGCATTCCTATTATCTTATGCGGAGCGGACGGATCGGTGTCAAACCGTATGACATCTTCACTTTTCTGAGAAGCGGGGATTTGGTCTAAGAGACCTAAGCTATTGGATATCCATTTAGTGAGATTGAAACCACCTGAGGCGAACATCTCAACCATTTGACGCTGAGTATTCACCGCAGTATCCACACTGTCTACTGAGTTTAAATAATCGTCCATATACATGTGCCTCTCCGCCTCAGCCGCGGCGAGGGGGAACCTGGCGCGACTGTCAGCGGCGAGCTGGCGGACGACCCTCATCGCGAGGAACGGTGAACTGGATATTCCAAAGCTCACGCATGTGAATTGAAAAGTGTCTATACTAGATCGAGTATCGAATCTGTAGAGAATGCGTTGAAAAGATTGATGTTCAGGACTGACCTTTAATTGCAAATACATTTTTTCAATGTCCGCGGACATGGCCACTGAGAACATGCGTAGGTTAATTAACAAATCGAAAATGTTCGTTTGCAAATTAGGACCTGTATAAAGGATGTCATTTAATGATTTTCCACTAGTAGTTTTACTGCTAGCGTCAATGACTATGCGGGTTCTAGAGGAGGCAGGCTTATCGGGGCGATAAACTGCACGGTGCGGAATGTAATATGAACTATCAGCTGGGGAGGCGTTATCAACCTTAGTTAAGTAACCCTTGTTTATATAAGTTTTGATAGTGTCATTATAATTTAAGCGTAAATCTGGATTGGCATCTAACTTCTTTTCTAAACTGAGCAGTCAACGTTTCGCAATGAGATCTGAGTATCCCAGCTCCGTGGGATCGTATTTAAATGGGAAATGCACGGTATAGCGACCGGTGTCATCTCGCGAATAAGTTGATTGAAAGATGCGTTCACATGCGTCATCATCTGGACTCATGTGTTTTTTATGCGGTACGCTTTCGAGTTCCCAAAAGCGTTGAACGAGTGTTTCGAGTTTAGGGGTTGATTGCGTAGAACAAATAAATGTTTTATGAGTGTTGTGGAAAGCGTGAATATGAGTGGTATCAGCCTTGCCCATGGCTAAATACCCGAGAGTGGATTCCACGGCGACTACCGATGACTGTGGTGACACAACTTTATTATTTCCTAACAGGAATGGGAAAAGCTCATTACCTATCAGACAGTCTATCTGACCAGGTTTGTAGAAGCTATTGTCAGCCATTGGTAAGTCGCGGATGTGTGCGAGACGAGATACGTCTATCTCAACGCTCGGTAACCGATCGGTAATCGAGTCAATTACGCGGGCCACCACATTGTATGAACTCATGGGATCAAAGCGAGAGTGAATTTTGAAAGATGCGTAACCATACGAGGTACTTTCAGTATGACCGATACCTTTAATCGTAGAAGGAGCATAAATTATTTTTAATTTTAATCGATCACAACAAGACTTAGTAATAAAATGACTCATAGAACCCGAATCAACAAATATTCGAATATTATGACGTCTATTGCAACTGTAAACGTGTACCGAAGCAGTAGGTAACAGCACCGTAGTGTTTTTTGAATTAATATTGCGTTCAGAAGTCATCGCGGATAGCGAAACGTCTAAGTTACCGCGTTCATTCGTCGAACAACAAAGCCTGTTATGCACGCTAGCCGAGTCAGTCGCCGCTGGCGTAGGCAGAGAGGTGGCGCAAGCCTGTTGTTGTCCGACGCCCGCGCCGTTCGAGGCGCGCGCGGGAGGAGCGCGGTGCGTGCGATCGTGCGAGTGCGAGTGGGACAGCCGCGGGAACTGGAGCTCACCGCCGGCCGTTTTGTTATGGCTACCTATACCTATAGCGTAGGCATGGTTGCTACAACAGCTATTTGCGTTTTCGATGTGAAGTAATGTGTGGTGTCTGATTCCACAAATATTACAACTACGCTGCGAACGACAATTTTTTACGTTATGAAAACCTAGACAATTAGTACAAAAGTTGTGTTTTGTGACCAAGTTGTTTCTTGCTAATGGGGTTTCATTGAGAAAATATTGACATTTGTATAATGAGTGCGGAGGTAAGTCCTTGCATAACAAACAGTTCGAATGAGAATTAATTCTATTAGAGTGAGAGGGAGCTAGCGGTATATGTGAGTTGCGTTGTGTGTGAGTGAGAGGCAATGATTTTATATACATGGATTTCGGATCATCGCTCAAAAGTGTCCGAACTAAAAGAGCAACAAAACGCTAAAAGAGAAACAATCGCGCGCCAGTCTTGATTTTGACAACTGAACGACAACACGTTGCACAATGCCGTACTGTATTGTAAAAACGTGTAAAAACTACGGAAAAAAAGCAAATTGAAGACGGTGTATCATATTTTCAGTAAATAAGCTTTTGTTTTATCATTTGCAATTTATTATTTCACTTAAAATACAGTATTTCGTCGATAATAAATTAAAAGACAAAAGTAAATATTGCAATCCAGTCCAATACCGAAGTATCTATCTGTCTCTTTCGAATTCATCCCAAGCTCAGTAAAAAGAAAGAGACCATTTCATTTTCACTGAATAATGTACTAACAAAATGACCATTCAGATTTATTCGGATTACCGATAGCGATGAAACTATTTGGAACAAAGATTATAGTGGAGACGCCTTGGCTCTTTATGATTTTTTTTTCGTTATATGAACCAACATCTATTTCAGTTTTCCTCGGGATCCAGTACACTGTGCACAATGAAAAATATTATTGCCCTAGCACGGCGAGAAGAATATTTTGATCCAAAAAATAACAATCTTGTTTATCCGGCTCATTTTATGGACATAACAAAAAGAGGTCCGATCTTTATGAAACTTGTACAAGAATCCCTTGATTGAATACAATTTTTTCTTTTGATTGGGATGGAGGAGATAAGCCCAAAAATGTTTTTAATTTTCACATGGTATCATTGTTTTGTCATAAATATAATTACATAATAACACATGTCATTTTATTTCGTGTATGTACTGTTATTTTTTTTTTATTTGGATTCTCGGTAATGTATTCCCACGGGAATCGGGGCCGAGATAACTATATCTCGCGGGCGGAGTCACGGTGATCAGCTAGTAGCCAATAATTTCGTATCCCAAAAATTAACCATAAGATAAAAATAAATTAATGACGCGCAGTTTTAGCAACTAATTCAGTCACTTGAAACACGGCTATCTTGTAGTAGACGTAGCGACATAGCGTTATGAAAATAGTAATGAAAGCGGAAGAACTTTGACACCCACAAGAAGTTTGGCATTTATAATATTATAATTAGTTAAATTCATTAATTCCCTTTTTGTTATTCATACACTATAGTTACTTATTATGAAACTGACTCGAAAAAAAAAAATCTTTGTCAGTCGTTAATTAGTTTTTCAGCTTATTTCGTCTAAAATAAACAAGTAATTACAATTTATAAGATTATGGAATTTATTATAGTCTTACATTAATTATTACGCGTACGTAGATACATATCATGGAATCCTTAAAAGACTAACAAAAGTAACCTACTCCATTGTTTCTATGTTCACGTAATTTTAAGTATAAGCTGCATAAAGTGAATTAGTCAGGCGGACAGATAGAAGCTACGTAATGCGATAAATTAGTGCAAACAAAAGTGAACACTATTCCGTTGAATCAAGGTTTAAATTTTAATATGAAATTAGTTTATATCTATGTATGCCTATGTATAATGTATAGGTCGACTCGGGACATTATTTTCTTGCGATTTGTTCTAGATCCTATGTCCATTGTATTATAATGTCTTTGGTGAGAGGTGCTGAATTAGGCGATTGTGAGTTGTGCTCATTTGTCACGAATGCGTGTGTTTGTTTACTTTTATGCAAGTTCTTATTGGAATTAGAGTATTGAGATTTTTGATTATATGCGGGGGTGCGTAGTGTTTGGATCTTACTCTGTTCCTTCAAGAACAAAGTAAGGTCAGCGAAAGTAGGTATTTTAACCGACTTGTGTGCTTGCTCGAATAGACTGACAAGTTCTTTGTCGAGTTTACTGAGTGCTAAATGAGTGAATACAAAATCAGATAAATTATCTATTTGTAATCGTTGCAGAGCAGATTCAGCGGAGCAGAACTGTTCTAGGAAGATATCGAGGGACTGATTAGATTTGAAATTAATCAGCTGATCGACGTAATGCGAAGCTTGGACCCTAATATCTTGATACTTTTCAAGAAGTGCGTTCCAAATTATTAGATAATTCTGCGCGGTAGGGACAATGCCTGAGCACATTATTAGGGCCTTACCCGATAGTTTACCCACCAGGTATTGTACCTTTTCAGCGTCAGACAAGCGTGGGTTGTCGTGTATGAGACTCCTAAAGTTCTCATAAAACAAAGACCATTTGGTAGGAGTACCATCAAATGACATTAAATTAAGAGGTGGTAATTTTTGATTTAATAAATCTGATTGATGTGCGCCTTTGGGGGCGTCATCTTTGAGTTTACATTCACAAGCTTTAATGTGACAATAAATATCATCGAAAGCCTTTATAGCCGAGTAATCAGGTTTAGAAGCAGGAAAATGAGTTAATTGAGCGAGTACTAATTTATCGAGTACTTCGATAAAATCAGTTCTAGTTTTATCAAGCGATTGCACAAGTGTTAAAAATCTAATCTTACAAGATTCGTCCGAAACTTTTAAACTAAGATCGTAAATAGTTTGCAAAATCACGAAAAGATTTTCTTTCTTTGCAATTAAAAGAGTAATAACTGGAGGGATTTGCGATTTTGATTCATCTTCCTGAACTGGGGCCATTTTGTAAACAGAATGTAATTGAGAATGGTATGAAGTTAACTACGAATGGTAACGAACGAATGAATTTGAATGCGCGGTGAAACGAACGAACGGTACGGACGATGTTCACTTATCGCTCGCCTCGACGGTTGGTATGACTGACTATAATAAATAGGTACTAAAATAGGTAGGTACCCACTGCAAACGAAGCGAGCGGTAAAATTTTGAGAAATATGAATGCGGGTGATTTATATATTACGTAAGTATACTATAATATGTAAATTATGGTAAGTAATAGCGATAAATGAGTTGCGTATGAATGTAAGCGAATTGGGTAATGTATGAGCGTGCGTGTGGGTAGGTACATGGGATGAAACCGAACGACCAAGTATGAAATGCGAAAAATAATAATAAATACGTAGGTATGAGTTGAGTGTAAGTTGCGGGGAGTGAATGCGATGGGATGCGGGGTATAGGACTGAAGGATTAATATCCGGCAGAAGGACCACTTGGCGAGGCAAGGATTGAGAGGTACCTGATTCTGGTTACGTGGTGTTCCTGTGCACGTCCGTCTCTGCTGGTCTTCCTAGATCCTCGACAAAAGCGTTGGAAGGAACACTTTGGGGGAAAGTTTTTGCACGTCACTTTTTCTTGGATAATGTTCGGTTTGATTTCCTGTACTTCACACGCGACGTTGAAAGCGAGGGCCCACGGGAAATTCCACGGGGAATGGCGATGTGTATGCGTAAGCGTTTTGCGGGTGCGGTCAATATGGCGACTCTCAAAGGACTGGGAAGAGCAAGAGTAGGATTTTGGAAGAGTGAGTGAATGATTATGCGTATAGTGTTGCGTGCGTATAAAATGCATACATTATAGATAAATGTGATTTTTGGCGAAGCCATTATCATTTAATGCAATGTTATTAAAAACCGGTGTTCAATTAGAACTTATTGATGACTTGTCAATGGTGCGTATGCTACAGAGTGGTATTAGGGGAGGAGTTTGTCTCTGTTCTCACAGACATGCTAAAGCGAATAATACTTATCTACCGGATTACCAATCTACAAAGCCCGATTCCTATATCGCTTATATCGATTGTAATAATTTATATGGATATAGTATGTGTCAATATTTACCGTTGTCCGATTTCAAGTTTCTTGATGAACAAGAAATTTATAAATTAGATGTAACAACTATACCCACTACTGCAGATTATGGTTACATACTAGAAGTGGATTTAGTATATCCTAAGCATTTACATAATTTACACAATGATTTACCATTTTGTCCCGAAAAATGTATTCCACCTGGAGGGAAAACGTATAAGCTAGTCTCTAATTTGTATGATAAATTTAGATATGTTATACATTATGTACACTTACAAACTTGATTGAAACATGGACTGATGTTAAAAAAAATTTATCGCGTAATTAGTTTTCGTCAAAGTCCTTATTTAAAACAATACATTGATTTAAATACTGAACTGAGACAAAAAAGTTCATCAATATTTGAACAAGACTTTTTTAAACTCTTGAACAATAGTGTCTTTGGAAAAACCTTAGAAAATAATGAAAAGAGGGTTAATGTTCATTTAGTTAATCAGTGGTATGATAGCAACAATGTGACTAAAAAAAGAAAATGTGCACAAATGCTTATCGCTCGACCAAACTTCCATAGTGCAACGGTTTTTACTGAGAATCTAGTTGCAGTGCAGTTAAATCCTGAACAAATAACTTTAAACAAACCAATATACATTGGTTTTACTGTGCTTGAATTATCGAAAAGTCACATGTATGACTTTCATTACTCTGTAATACAACCTTTTTATAAAAATCGTGTACAGATGTGTTATACGGATACAGATAGTTTTGTATATCATATACGAACTCATGATTTTTATGATGATATAAAAAATCATTTTTTGTTTTACTTTGATACTAGTAATTTCTGTAAAACTAATCAATATATGTTACCAATACAAAATAAAAAAGTACCTGGTCTGTTTAAGGATGAAATGGCTAGTAGAATCATAAGTGAATTTGTAGGACTTCGCTCGAAGTTATATTGTATAAAAACCGAACATAGTACTATAAAAAAGGCGAAGGGTATTAAAAAAAATATTGTTCGTGATTTTAATGTTGATGATTACAAAAATACCCTCCATGAAGGTAGTATTGTTTGTAAAACTAATGTTTTATTCAAATCAATAAAACATGAGTTGTTTACGTGTACTGTAAACAAAATTGCGTTATCTGGTGATGGTGACAAAAGAGTTATATCTAAAGATAAAATTTCAACTCGAGCGTGGGGACATACAAGTATTTTTAATTTTTAACATATGTTATTATTTTCGTATTAATTCGTAATGAAATAAACATTTAGTTTTAATATAATTAAGTATGTTTTAATTTGCATAAAACAAGATATTTACATGTACAACAGAAAAGAATGTACCTACTATATATCTGGTTTGGTCTGATAAAAGAGTAAAAAGACCACTCAACGTTTTTTATCGTAGTATATCTTTGTATCCATTTAAATATGAGAAAATGTATTTTAATAAACTAATATCTATGTAAGTAGGTACTTAATTAAAATTGTATATTAAATTAATTTACCTTATCCTTTATACCCACTAATGTCTAATAGTTTTTATACGGTTGGTAACGCGTCAGTGTCGTCTGTGGAAGTGCAAGCATGCATTGGCTTCAATATAGATACCTACTTAGAATTTCTTAAATCATTCTTAAGGCTTCAGGTTTGAACATGTCGATAGTGAGCGATGACACTTGCACACTTGTAGTGAGGATCTCGTTACAACTTATTGTGACATAAACTAAATCAACAGGTGAGAACTTGAATTATATATATATATACTTGATTAGTACAGTACATGCATCACTAGCGTCTCATGTTTCACCTTTTATTCATAATTACATCCAGTTTCATACTTGTTCTCTTTACGTTCACACGAATCAGTCTTTTAACTAATAATGTCGAAGCATCAGCAGTGCATCTCTGAAGCTCAAACCAGCTACTTTGCTACAAGGAATAGGAGGATTCCAAAATACGTAATTAAAATAGATGTATTAGAAGCTGAAGATACATCAGATAACGAAGTGGAAATAAACACAAGAGTGAAAACCCAATATATTGTTTACGATCACCGGGATGAAATATATTATAAAACAGAGAAATTACTGAGCCAGATATCTAAAACGTTAGAAGATCGCGGCAGAGGAGGACGATACGACAACCATAATACATTATAAATAATGGCAGACGCATATGGTGATGGTATTGTTCAATACGCTCAAGACCCCTTTGACTTCTCATACATTTTACCTAATTCAAAACCTACAGAAGTTAAACCAAAAAGAAGAAAACCAACTGTTTGTAAGAAATCTAAAAAGACAGCTCTCAAATCTTTTGTGATCAGCACCCAACCAAAAGGAGTCAAGCTAATTCAGATAAAGATCTTGGACATCACCAGCGACAAAGACAAACCTCCGTTACAGTTGGGTGAAGACAGTGACAGTGTGATACTTAGTGCACAACACGTAGTTCATGATACAGTTGATGAAATCATGGATATGGCTGAAGGTATTATTAAGAAAATATCTAAGAAAATTCATGGTGATAGCTTATCATTTTAATAATGTGTTTTAGTTTTAAGTAAGTTTATACATCACCTTAATACTTAGAGATGTACTGCTGACGCTTCGACATTTTGTATCTAATTATACTGTTGTGACTATTATGCTGTAAATATAATTTCAAGTATCATATCAAATAAGCTTCAATTTTTAGGAATGAAAGTGTTGATGTGTTAGGTTTAAGATCAATGTAAATTACTTAAGACATTTAATAAATGATACATATTATGTTTAACAACAATCATTTTTTCATTTCAATTTCACCTTGTGTAGGAAATAGTATGAAAAACAAACACAGAATAGTAATAAAACATTTATTAAGTTTATTAAAATTATTAAATACAAAAGTTATTTTCTAAACACCATTGCTTAATACACAATACATTCCTTAAAGCACAATAGTTCTTATGAGCAAAACAATTATACAAAAATAGATCTTTACAGTAAAGATCACTAAGGGTCTTTAAATTTATTGTCTATAAATTAAAGATTTATGTAAGCTAAAACTGTCAAATGGGAAAATTGTTACTTTCGCTGATGATACAGCCTTAATATTTCATGGTAGCTGGGAGTCTGCTTATGGCGCTGCTCAGAGTGGGTTTGATACAGTTTCTTCCTGGCTTAGAAACAATGGTCTAACACTCAATGTTGAAAAAACAAAATATATACCTTTTTCCATCAGAAGCCCGTCTCCCGATATTCATGACAAACACTCGATTATAGCCTAACAAACCTCTCCTGTTCTTGTACTCGATTAGACAGAACTTCCAGTATCAAGTATCTTGGTGTCATAATTGATAGTTCACTAAATTTCAAGCCTCACCTGAACCTACTTTCTTCTAGAACGCGAAAACTTATTTTTATTTTTAAAAATCTCCGTCATGTTGCTAGCAGATCAGTGATTAAAATGGTTTACCTGGCCTTATGTCAATCTATTTTGACATATTGTATTAGTGTATGGGGTGGTGCTTGCAAAACTGACATAATTGAATTAGAAAGAGCTCAAAGAGCAGTTTTAAAAGTCAGTCTGTCATTAGCCTTCCTCTTTCCAACAACTGAATTATATCAACTTTCAGAAGTTTTGACAATTCGACAATTATTCATTCTATGCACGGTTCTTAAGCAACACTCCTTAATTGAATATGATTCGGAATTTAATAAAAACAAGCGGCTTAAACATAAGGTCTGCTTACCAGTAAAACAATGGAACATGTGCTTTGCTGGTAGATTTTTTGGATTTCTAGGCGTATACCTATATAACAAAATCAATAAAGCTCTAACTATTTGGCCTCTAACAAGGTACAAATGTAAAGAAGCCCTCTCTAATTGGCTCAAATCCCTGAGCTATGAAGATACAGAAAATCTTTTAAGTATGGTCATATAGATCGATAGCTACGTCCTTTCAACACATTTACACAAACACACACACACACAGACACACACACGCACACTCACACTCACTCGCGCACACACACACACACACACACAAACACACACACACACACACACACACACAAACACACACACACACACACACACACACATACCCAAACACACACACACACGCACACACAGCCAGATAGGAACAAATATATTGATATTAGTATAAGTAATTAATGTATAAGGTAGATAATTTGTGTATTAAGGATATCCTACTCCATAAGGTACTTACCTGCTTCCACATGTACAGAGACGGGAGAGGCTGGTAATCTGTCATACAGGGTCTCCCTAGTACAGACACCAGTCTCTCACATATATACTTTATGAATATAAAATGTACCTAAATTAAGTTTTGCCATGTATTATCTAAGTATGTGAGAGAACAAATAAAGTCTTTTCTTATCTTATCTTATCTTAAATTAGGAACACTTTTATTTTCACATATGTCAGAAACATTATTATGACCACATAGCTCTTGAACCCACTTTATTTCTCACTACCTTTAACAAGAACCTTTATTTCCTTCAAATAGGGTTTGATTATTCAAGAAAATTCTTTGTAGTCTATATATCCTTCGCTCCAGCGGTAACCTCTATTCCTTTCAATCCACCAAATGTGTCTTCTTTCTTCATCAGTCAGCGAGGAGAACGGATAAAGAGGTTTTATTAAGAATATATGAGTATGTTCCAATGTAGCTACAGCCAATTCCTTGACTATAAAGTTATTATAAAGATCTTTAAAACCCTGAACATCTACTATAATAAATTGTTTCTCACTTAATAACGGTTCACCACAACGACCTCCGTAATATGAGTGTTGGAATCTGGTGTATTGTTCATATATTAAAGCAATTCTGTTATTCGAGAAACTTGAATTTAAATTTTCATAAGGGAAGTAGGTTGAATTTAGGTATACTCTAACATCACGAACGTCACAGTGATAAAAACTGAGACATATACAATTTAGGATTATTTTTTCTATTTGTTTTTTTTTTTTTTTTTTTTTTATATTTGGTTCGCCAAATTGACGCCGCCCGCCTGTTTGCAGACCAATAATAAAAAATCTTGGTTTCTCTATTTGCGATGATGTTTTTATGGACCAAGTATGTTTAGTAGTTTTTGGTAAAGCCGGATATTCATATAAATCCCAATTCCTGAATATCTGGAGTGGTCGGTCTTTTTCTAACAGTTTTAACATATTTATTTTTTCTCTATCGGATACTTTGACATGCGGTACTCGCCATATTATTTTATTTATAATAATATCTTCTACCGTTTCACCAGCGCTAAGTTTTAGGGCGTTCAGATTAGTATTACTTCGTAACAATATTAATTCATGTTTGCTGTTTATCACTACTTTCTTGAAATCTTCTGCAAAACTAAGAATGTTACAGAGGGGTATGGAAGCAGAAAAGCTACCCCCATTTGTACTATTTATACCATCGATATGCCAACCCCAAGCATTAGATACTTTAGCCTCGTTTTCGTTCATTGATATTAATGATTTCATTGTGGTAGTTATACCAGCGTTTTTTATTTTATCTATTTCCACTCCATTTATCTCATACCTTATATCTTGAAACAAGTAAAGTAAACTATTGTTTGTGAAATGAACGCTACTGACTCTCTCTTTAGAATTTTCAGCCTTGTTTACAACAATAGTTCCTTCCAAAAACAAAGTGCTTGCTGATGGTAATATATACAAGTCTTGTTGATTAATAGGTATCATGATTTCATCGCTTCTATTGAAACTTGTTACGTAAGGCTTGTAAGAGTGAAATTCAATTCCTTCCACAGAGTTGTTGTATGCAGGAGCGGATAAAACATCTAGTATATTCATTTTAACAAACCAATCGCTTTAAGAAAAGCTTTATTATTGTTATTCAATTTTATGACCTTTTAGGATCGAGCTCTTATTGGTTTGATAGTTTGAGTAGGACTGTTATGTTTAGTTGAATGAACCACATATTTATTATAATCTATCATGTTTTCTTCTGATATGTAGATACAACTGCACTTCTTCACCTCGCAAATTTATTAAGTTATTATTTATATCTAACAGCCTTATCTGTATGCAGCTTATATTGGTTTGGTTTATTGGAAAGTAGATTGCGTTTTTTGGAATTTCTATAATCCTGTATCCAGGTGGAACATTAAGTGCAAATTCGTGTAAGATGTGACTGGATTGACCGTTTATATAGGAACCGCTAACTATGTCACATTCAATCCTTATGACAGTCGTAGGCAAAATGTTAACTGGAAACTCTGATACATGATATTTATTTGCTTCTAAGATCTGTTTTTTAAATCCCAATAAACTTCCAAATGTACCTTCTTTAGTAAAATCTATAGTTGATGTACAAAATAACATAGTTTTTAAGGTGCTGTTATTACAATGGAGTTTTATGGATGCATATTTTATCTCAGTTTTTAAATAGTCGGCAATATCTTGTAATTCATAAGTTCCTTCAGGTATCTCAATGACATTTTTAGAACCATAATATAATTTATTGTTTGTATTATCAAAATTTGGAATAATAATAAGGATGAGGAGGAATACTAATAAGGAAACTTTAATAGAAAATGTTATAATAATACTGGCTTTGTAGTGTTCTTATGTATTCAAAATTCTTTCAATCATTGTATATAACTAGGTTACCAATTTTACTTCTAATATAAACAAACAAGTACGAACACGTCTTTTTATTTAATAAACATAAAATTACAACAAATCGTTATCAGCACGAGGATAGCTCAAGTATTTGTTTATTAATCAGAAATATTGCGTGAATAGTTGTTTTGGTAATAATTTTGAAGTGATAGATTTGTGTAAAGTTTTCGGGTACGAAACAAAATAGTTCTTCGTGTACTCTTAAGAGATGGCGAACCCAAACGGAGACACAAATGTACGAGGTATGCGTAGTTCCTCTATTCCATCGTTCACCCTGCACAATAGAGAAGGGTAGTACATGGAAATTTAAAATGAGTAACTATCTCATGCATGAAGAGTTGTGGGAAGCAATCAATGGCTACCCAACAGGGATAGACGTTTCCAGTGTCATGAAGACAAGAAACGATCAGAAGGCACTAACAAAAATTTGCCTTACCCTTGAAGGTTCTGCAATAACGCACGTTCGAAGTGCTAAGACGGCATCTGAAGCTTGGAAAACTTTACGAAATGCATATGAGGACAAAGGTATGGGTCGTCGTTTAAATTTGGAAAGAAAATTGTATAGATTGAAGCTTGATGACTATAACAATGATATTGAGTCGTATATCAATGCAGTTATTTCCACTGCCCAAGATTTGGCGGATATAGACAAAGTAATAGATGATGCGTCTATTGCTGCTATTCTGTTGGGAGGACTAACGTCAAGATATGATCCATTGATTATGGCCCTCGAAAATATTAACGTTAATGTTACCACAGAATTGGTAAAATCTAAGTTACTTAACGAAATGTCAAAAGAAAGTTCGATAAAACTTCATAGCTGTTCGGAAACAGCTATGAAGACGAAGATTGATACCTCCTCTGTTGAGTCAAATGCAAAGAAAATAATTGTGTGTTATGGTTGTGGAGAACCGGGTCACAAGAGACCAAAATGTCCTTTGAAGAAAAAGAAGATCATTAAAAAGAAGAATCCCACTAATAGGAACTCGAATTCTTTATCTGCTTTAGGAGCAACAAATGAGTATGATATGGACAAATGGTATGTTGATTCAGGAGCCACCAAACATATGACTTCAAGACAAGATTGGTTTGTAGACTTAAGGCCTATTGATCACAAAGTAACAGTTGCGAACGGGACTAAGATTGACGCTAAGGGTGTCGGTAAAATATCATTAAATACCGACAACATCGTTGATACACTTAATGATGTGATTTATGTACCTAACTAGAAAACAAATCTTTTATCTGTGAAAACAGCAGTAGAAAAAGGAGTTACTGTAATGTTTGATAAGTCAGGTTGTAATTTCTTTAATTCAAAAACCTTTTCCTTTACAGGTGATGCGGTTCTACATGGCTCGCCCTGTGGTGGTTTGTACACACTGGATTGTGCGGTAAATACTCCCCAATTTAGAGCCTATGATGTGCACTCTGATTCTATATCTAGGTATCAAGTATGGCATAAGCGTTTAGGACATTTATGTCGCATCGGTATGAATTTGCTAAAAAAAATTGTCATGAGGTTATTGATTATAAGGATGTGGATAAAAATCCATGTGTTGCTTGTGTTAAAGCGAAACAAGCACGTAAACCGTTTAAGAGTATTACTTTTAAAAGAGCAACTTCGATATTGGAACTAATCCACTCAGATCTTTGTGGACCAATGTCAGTTAGCTCCTTTCAGGGTAATGAATATTTTTTGATTTTTATAGATGATTTTTCGAGAACTATTTTTGTATATTTTATTTCTTCGAAGACAGAGGTGGAGGATAAATTTTGTCACTTCCAGTCCATGGTTGAAAGATAAACTGGGGCTCAAATTAAAACAATAAGGACGGATAACGGGAAGGAGTTTGTCAATAGTGAATTCTCAAGTTACCTTAGTTCTTGTGGTATTCAACATCAAACTACGGTACCCTATAGCCCTCAGCAAGAGTTTGTCAATAGTGAATTCTCAAGATACCTTAGTTCTTGTGGTAATCAACATCAAACTACGGTACCCTATAGCCCTCAGCGAAATGGTGTTGCCGAGCGCACTAATCGCTCTATTATAGAAAAGGCACGCTCTCTTATGGCTGAAAGCGATCTACCCAAAGCTTTTTGGGAAGATCCTACTCGAACGGCTGGGTACCTAAAGAATAGATGACACTGTACCTTAAACAATAATACTCCCTACGAGTGGAATGGTTGCAGACCAGACCTTAGTAATCTTGGAGTTTTTGGTTGTAGAGCTCTTATACATATACCTTCTTGTCACCGAAAGAAATTGGAATAAAAACTGAAGAAGCTATATTTGTAGGCTATACAGAAGATCCTAATAGCTATTTTTTCGAAATTCATCTTGCCCTAGAATCTTGCAAAAGTCTAGAGATGTTACATTTTTTGAAGATTGTTTTTCTACTTTGAATAATAGAAATGTCAACAATACTTCTACTGAACCTTTAGTACTGTCAAATAGTACAGTTCAAGAGTCTTGTGAACATGTTCCAGTCATCATTGATGAACCACCTGTTCAAGAGCAACCTGCTCTTGGCCATAATGTCACTGAAGATGCTGAAATAGAACAATTTTTTGAAGCAATTGAGGAACCAGTAGTTTCTAATAGTCAAACTGATGGAAACGTAGATATCCATCAAGAGACCGGAAACCTCCTGATTACTTATCATACCAAGTTTCTAGTGAAGCGTCAAATGAGCCGAGAACTTATAATGAGGCTATACTGGCTGATGATGGTGAAAAGTGGCAGATGCCTATGACAGAGGAATATGAATTATATATATATTGAAGAATATATATTATATTGAAGAAGTTAAAGACATGGAAATTGGTTGACAGAGAAAACAATAAAATTATACCATGTGAATGGGTTTATAAATTGAAGAAAGATCCATCAGGAAATGTTGTAAAGTACAAAGCAAGACTGGTCGCTAAAGGATTCATTCAGACGGCTGGTGTAGATTATTTTGAGACATTTGCTCCTGTTGTGAGGCACTCCTCCTTGCGTACTTTACTGGCTCTTGCATCCGAATTGGATTTGAAGATGCGTCATATAGTCAGTAGACACTGCATTTTTAAATGGAGATCTGCAAGAAAAGGTCTACATGGAGCAACCTCAAAGTTTTAAAGTAAAAGGTCAAGAGAACAAAGTATGTTTGTTACAAAAATCCTTGTATGAACTTTATATTCCAGCCACGTGGAGCTTGTTTAAGCAAGCTCCGCGTGGCTGAAATATAAAGTTGGATGAAACTTTATCATCTTTTGGTTTCGTAAAAACTCCATCTGAACTATGTGTGTATACCAAACTTTTTGGAAATGAGTTGGTTATCATTGCAGTATTTGTCGATGACATAATTTTGTTTTACAGTAATGACAAGACGTTTGACATCGTCAAAAATGATTTGCGAAAATATTTTTCATTAAAAGATTTGGGAAATCTAAGTTATTATCTTGGCATAAATATCGCCAAGGAAAATTATGAAATAAGAGTGCATCAGAATAATTATATAAAGAATATTTTGATGAAATTTGGGATGGAAAATTATAAAACTTCCTCCTTCCTTCCTTCCTTCATCCTTTAGCAGTGTTCGCGTGGACGCAGTCTTGGTATCCGAAACGTTCCTGAAGCCGTCCCATCGATCATCACTAGTTGCCCTCCCGGGGTTTGTACTAATTCGTAATGACAGGGCTGGCAAAGGCTGTGGCGGCGTAGCGATGTATCTGCGTGAAGACATTCCCTTTCGCATTATTAGTACCTCGTCTCCAACAACTAATGCAGCAGAACATCTTTTTTTGGAAATATCTGTACATCACTGCAAAATGTTTATGGGTGTGTTCTATAGCCCTAGTCTTCGCATAGATTATTTTGATGCACTGGATGCGCTGCTCAATGACTTGTGCCCAAATTATAATCAAATCGTTCTGATGGGCGATTTTAACACATGCCTCATTAAAGACGACCATCGTACCCACTCCTTACACTCTCTTCTAACTTCTATAAATCTACATATCCTTCCCCTTTCTGCTACTCACCATGTCCCTAATCGTAAACCTTCTCTACTCGACTTAATGATTGTATCTTCACCTGATCATGTAGCCTCACATGGTCAACTCACTGCTCCGTTTTCGTATCATGACCTCATTTATGCATCTCTATTTATTCGTCCACCTAAACGGAAATCACAATTTGCTGTGTTCCGGAATTTTAGGAGCATGGATCTGGAGGCTTTACGCGGTGATGCTGGCAGCTTAGATTGGGGACACATCATTCATTGTGAAGCTGTCGACCGGAAGGTAGAACTTTTTAATAATGCCATTACCACTTTATATGATCGGCATGCACCGTTGCGTAGGGTAAGGTTAAAGCATGTCCCCGCTCCCTGGATTACGCTTGAAATCAAAGAGCTCATGGCTAACCGTGACCGGGCTAAAAGGAGGCTCAAGCGTAGTTCGACTGACTTCAATTTTGCTCGTTATAAGAACCTTCGCAACCGCTGTGGTCGTCTGTGTCGTGATGCCAAACGCCGCCATTTTCACGAATCTCTTGTCAACCACAACTCTTCAGACGTCTGGAAATTCCTTAAAGCTGATGGAATCGGCAAATCACCAACTATTGATTGTCACAACATCGATGTTTGAGCCCTCAATAAGCATTTCTCTCTCCCACCTGTAACACTTGACCCGCTTGTTAGGGCCAACACTCTGCTCGATTTGTCTCTTTTGCCGATCCCATCATGCCCTTCGTTTCATCTCTCTGCGGTTGGTGAGGATGACGTCCAAAAATCTCTTTTAGCCATCACTTCCTCTGCTGTTGGGAACGATCAGCTGTGTTCTAAAATGTTTTCTCCTATTCTCCCGTCCGTAATCCCCATTTTAACTCATATCTTTAATTTCTCCCTTTCCTCCGGCTGTTTTCCTAGTGCTTGGAAACAGGCACAAGTTATTCCACTACCTAAAACATCAAACCCTTCTCTCCCGTCCCAATTTCGTCCTATATCCATTCTACCATTCCTATCCAAAGTCCTTGAACATATAGTACATCGCCAGTTGACTAGTTACCTGACACGGAATAATCTCCTTAGTCCCTTTCAATCTGGGTTTAGGACAGGTCACAGCACTGTGACGGCACTTCTTAAGGTGACCGACGACATACGTTGGGCCATGGAGAGTAGATCTCTTACGGTATTGGTGCTACTGGACTTCAGTAGTGCCTTTAACTCGGTAGACTTTGACATTCTCCTTGGTATCCTTAAGTCGTTGAATTGTTCCATGGAGGCTGTGACCTGGTTTAAATCCTATCTTCAGGGCCGCTCGCAGTGTGTTCGCTACAATGACGCTCAGTCTGACTGGTGCAATCTCACTGCGGGCGTGCCCCAAGGTGGCGTACTCTCTCCTCTTTTGTTCTCCATTTTTATCAACTCCGCAGTTAGTCATTTCTTCCAACTTCCATCTGTATGCAGACGACCTACAGCTGTATAGGCACTTTACCCTCAACGAGTATCGGACTGCCATCGCTGTCATGAATCATGACTTGAGTGCCATCAGCCTATGGGCAAGGTCATACGGCCTCCACATAAATCCCACTAAATCTCAGGCCATGGTAATTGGCAGTCGGCAGATGTTGGCAGGGCTGGATATGGCATCTCTTCCAGCTATCGTGCTGGATGATATCCCTATCAAATACACCAATGCCGCTAAGAACTTGGGAGTTATTATCGACAACAACTTGTCCTGGGGCTCTCATATTAACGAGGTCAGCAAGAAGGTCCACTTCACCTTTCATACACTTAAATGTCTCCAGAGTTTCTTGCCCCACGATAATAAATCTCGCTGGCCCAAACACTAATCGTGCCGATCTTGGACTACGCGGACGCTTGCTGCCTGGATGCTACAGAGGAGCTCTTAAACAAACTTGAGCGGTTGCAAAACTTAGGTATCCGATTTATTTTTAACTTACGTAAGTATGATCACGTCTCAAAATTTCGCAAGGAACTCAAGTGGCTCCCAATCCGCCTTCGTAGAAATACTCGGTTATTATGTCTCCTCTTCAATGTCCTACACAATCCCTCATATCCTTCCTACCTGCGGGAGCGGTTCACACTGATGCGTGCATCAGATGAATCGTGCCGGCCTCACCTCTCCTACCGCCTCAATTGTCCTTCCCACAAATCTGACTTCTTCTCCTACTCTTTCTCCGTTCATGCCGTCAGACTGTGGAACGCTCTTCCAACCGATATAAGGAAGCAGAACTGTGTCTGGCTTCAAGAAGAGAGTCAAGGAACACTATCTCGCTTCCTTACCTTAATTATTGTACGTCTATGTATGTTTATATATCTTTTTATGTATGTATTTGTGTATTTATGTAGTTATAGTTTATGTAAGTTTATTAACCTGCACACACATCAGCACCTGTTTGCATCACGATCTCCTCTCTTAGGCCCACTGGAAGAGATCTCTTTAGAGATAAGTGGCGCCATTGTATACATGTTTAGTTTGTATCCATTTACTGTTTTATTTACTGTGTGTACAAAAATAAATAAATAAATAAATAAAACTTTTGCAACTCCATTATCAGGAAAACTGGAGCAGGCAGTCCGGTATCATGGGCCTCGCGGAAGCAGCAAACCGTAATCCTATCCTCAGCGGATGCAGAGTATATGGCAATAACAGAAGCTACGAAAGAAGCGAGTTATTTAAGGAGGTTTATCACTGAATTAATTTCAGATCCTATGGTAAAGAATAAGTTATTACCTAATACTGTAACTATTTGTACCGATAGCCAGAGTGCACAGAGTTTGGCGTTGAATCCGGTACACCACCATAGGACGAAACATATAGACACCAGATATCACTTTATTAGAGAAAAAAATAGTGATAATTCGGTTAACTTAAAATATACCAAATCAAGTGATATGCCCGCTGATATCTTAACAAAACCATTGCAGCGTGTGGCACATGTGGTAGGTAGATGTGTACCAGGCTTAGGTTTAGTGTAAATATTTTATTATTTTACGTTTACTTTAGAACTTAGTATACATTCTCCTATTTTTATTTTTTTTATTATTGGTATATTTTGAGTAAATTTTTCATGTCTAATTTATATGTGAGAATTTTGATTAAGGGGGTGTGTTATAATAATACTGACTTTGTAGTGTTCTTATGTATTCAAAATTCTTTCAATCATTGTATGTAACTAGGTTACTAATTTTACTTCTAATATAAACAAACAAGTACGAACACGTCTTTTTATTTAATAAACATAAAATTACAACAGAAAAAGAAGAAAGAGGAGCAACAAGAGAAAAAAAGAAAATAAATGTGGTGGGAAAACCAATTTGAGACTGAAAACAGCTAAGAAAAGACCAGCTAAAGCTTCTGTCAAAAAGATGAAAAAGCGAGTTCTACAAGAAAAAAATAGTGGCAGTTCATCTGACTCCGAAATTGAAATGACAGACATACGCGATGACGACGACACAGACATCGAAGAACTTGATAATAATAAATGTGTGCTGTGTAATGATTATGGCCAGAACAATGAGCTTTGGTACAGGTGCATTCAGTGTGGGCGTTGGGCTCATGCAGAATGCTCAGGCTGTGAGTCCCCCGATGGCTACATATGCGATTTGTGTCGCTAAAATCGTGACCGGTATTGCCATCCGACTGACCGGATTTACACGCTATGTCAGACAACACCGGTCAAAGCCATATTTTTTTTAAAAACATTGCATTCCAATATTTGTTTATATTGATCTCTTTGATTGTGATTATCATGAGGTATTTCATATTTCATATTTTTATTTAATCTTAGAACACAGGTACATAATATATTATCTCCAAGATGGCACAGGACATACAAGCTCGAACCATGTTCTACCTATACAGGCATGCAGATTACAATTACCCAGATACATACAAAGAATTACCTAGACACTAAATTATCGTACTTACTAACACTATCCAATTCAAATTATAATACCTTACCACATAAATATTTTAATGCCAGTTATTTAACCAAAATTGCATAATATGTAATAATATTCATTAAAATTGTATCAAGAAAATATTTAACACACTAAACAATGTCGCGTAATCAATGTATTAAAAGTAACTACAAAAATAGAATGTCAAAAATTTTATGTCCAAAGAATTACTAAATGTCAAAAAAATTACCTAACTAAATGTCAAAAAATCAGAGATGTCAAAAAGATTTTACCTACTTAAATGTCAAAAATATTAATGTCATAAAGCTATACAATGCAAAATCCTAAGTTATACAATGTCAATGCAGCAATTATCATTCAGGTACTCCTCGACTGAGTAATAAGTCTTGTTGAGCAGGTATGCCAAGAGTTGTTGTTTGAATATATTAATATTCTCTACATTTCTTAGGTCTCTTGGTAATTTATTATAAACTTTTGGCGCCATTGCAAATACGCTTTTATGAAAGAGCGCTGTTTTACATTTTCTTACATGTAGTTTATCTTTTCGACGCTGACTGCTGATTTGCTCAAATTTTGACATGTCTTCACGAAGACAGATATTTCGTAAATATATAAACATGGCATGGTAAGAATCCTCAACTCTTTGAAATGCGGTTTGCAGCTATCGATGGGTTGCAAATTACAGATAGCCCTAATACATCGCTTTTAGCACCTGAAAACTAGCTCTCTACCCGTTCCATATCCCCAAAATATCATAGATTTTGTCGACTTAGAGACTTAGAGTCGACTTAGTTCCGTCGCTACGACTAAAAATGGGGAACAGTCGACACAGTAACATTTGGTTTTTAAGTTACGTTGCAGTGTGGTAACATTATTCTTAGTCTACAACCACTTCTCAGAAACCATTCGTTCGTTCATTCGTTTTCGTTCTCTTTTTGTTCTGCGACTGGCGTGAAGTTAAAAAATAATAAGAAGAAAACCAACCCATCGACACTGCCTACAAAGATGAATTTAGGAACGTACTTTGTACCAACATTGTAATAAAAATAATCCTACAAAATTAAAACGAGTACCGATTCCTTTGGGTAGCAGGTGTCTTATAGTATATTTGATTTAGACGCATTATACCTTTTTTCAGTATTGGTAGACTTGTCGAGTTATTTACTTATTATAATCTATGGTTTACATTTTAGTTTGGATTAACGTTTTGTGTTTTTTGTTGTTGCGGAATTATTGTATTTTACAGTGTTTTAGCTCCTTTTCGAGTGTATTACGCATTATGGGGGGTAAATCCCTAAGAAAATGTGAAGTTTGTGGCATTAGGCGTGTTAGAAGAAGATATTCTGGCATATTTTTAGCCCGTTTTCCACTTGACCCAGCCAGGTCAAACTTAATGTATTTCAATACCAATTTACTTTATAGCTTGTATTTGTTCGTTGTGTTTACTCATATTTGTAGCAAATATCATGTAAATACCAACTATATAAGTAAACTGAACTATTTTTACAAAAATCATACTTTGCGCAAAAGCAAATAGTGATGTGATCAATTTATCGATAAACTTTTTTGTTTTAATAAAGGTGCCGTTTATGGGTGAAGTTGACAGGAAACGAGGACTTGGCATACTTACCCATTCAAAGACTTAACGAAAATAAATTTATATGTGGCAATCATTTTACAAAAATTGCTTTTAATAAAAAGAGAAATAGATTGAAAAGGAATGCCATACCATCTTTAAATCTTAATACCCCACTGGCTGATGAAATCCTTTTATCATTTCCTATTTCTGTTCCAACCCATGAAAAATCGCCAAAAGGTATTAAATATACAATACAATACTCGATCATTGTTCGACGATCGAATTGATACTATGTTTTAAGCCACTGATTGACTTTATTACAGATCTGCTGAAGTTCAGGAAGAACGTACTGGAAGAAAACGAAAACAAGGAGGTAAATCTTTTTATTACTTTTATTTCCTACTAGCTTTTGCCCGCGGCTCCGCCCGCGTAGATGTCAGTTATCGCGACCAAACATAGCCTATGTCCTTTCTCAAGGTCTAATCTATACCTATACCAAATTTCATCAAAATCTGTTCAGTGGTTTAAACGTGAAAGCGCAACATACAGACAGACAGACAGAGTTACTTTTGCATTTATAATATTAAGTATGGATTCTACTTTTGTTCGTTATTAATCTTGTAAAATTTGTTTTAGACGAAAATTATTCCCAGTGTTCAAAACGACTGCGTTACGCTGAACCTAAGACACAGGAGTTGTGTACCGTGAGAAACGTAGAACAAAAAATAAATAATGCTCCAGATTGTGCACCATCAACATCAAAAGAGTCAATCTGTGAGATATCAAACAAAACAGGTTGGTTTATTTCTTTTTTTTAATTAAGACATTGGTCGAAATGATTTTATTGTTGACTGATTATTTTTGTTTGTTACAGCAGATACCCAGCTAAAATATGGCTACAGCAGTGTTGAAATGACTCCACGCAAAAAAAAGCTCATTAAAAAGTTGCAGACGACACAGTGTTTATTAAAATCACTTTCAAAAACATCTGTTAATTTAGAAAAAATCGATTCCGATTTTCAAAAAATCAAGCTCGGAAACCTACTGGAAAGCGATGGGATCTTAAGAATAAAATTTCTGCGTTGCAAATTTTTAAAAGGTCACCTAAGACGTATCGTTTTCTTCAGCACACAATGCCTTTGCCAAGTGTTCGGACAATTCAACGCTTATTGAAAGCTGTTGATATAAATCCTGGTCTTAGTGCATCAACATTGAAACAATTGAAAACAGAAAGCTTCGGAAATGTTACCAGCCAATAAAATTTGCGCATTGGTCTTTGACGAAATTTCACTAAAAAACGGCTTATTTACAACGAATATTCGGATAAGGTTGGGTTATGTTGACTTAAGTTCTAGAGAGAACCGTGGAAGGAAAAGCAAAATCGCGAATAAAGCGCTAGTTTTTATGATTCAAGGAATTCGAAAGAAATACAAACAACCATTGGCATTTTATTTTGTACAAGACACTATTTCTTCACAAAATTTGGCTAGTATTATCAAGGAAATTATCACTGCTGTTGAAGAAATAGGTTTTACTGTCCTCACTACAGTATGTGATCAAGGACCCACTAATTGTGGAGGGTTAACTCAACTGAAAAAGTTTTCTTACTTACCTCCAGATGCTAATCACTTTATAGTAAATGAGAGAAAAGTTTTTACACTTTTCGACGTCCCACATCTATTCAAATCCATCCGAAACAATTTTTATGAAGCAGGGACCATGAAATTTGACGGCAAAATTGCTAAATGGCAACACTTACGTGATGCAGAAGCCATTAATACTGGAATGTTATATTTCCACAATATTTCTTCCACATTATTAGACCCTAAACAAAAACTTAAAATTACCGTGAAGTATGCCGCTCAAACCTTAAGTAATATATTCGCAGCTATCTTAAAAATGATTGCTGAAAAACATCAAGGTACAGAGTATGGTACAGAAGTGGCAGAGACATCCGAGATAGTACGAGATTTAAATACTTTGTTTGACGCGACGAATGGCCCAGCAAATCCAAAAGATGTAATCAAAGGTCGAAGAGAAAATGTATCTAAGAAAACTTGTCACATAGGTGTATGGAATATTTTTTTGAAAAAACTAAACTCTATAGAGTTCGTTAAATCAGATAGCAGAATAAAATTGAAAAATGTCAGATGTATTAAAGGTTATATTATGACCATCAATGCGCTTAAAGACATTTGGAGTTATTGCCAAGGCCAAGGATTTAAATATTTGAATTTGCGGTCGATTAATCAAGATGCACTTGAAAACCTGTTCGGCCTAATACGACAGAGTAGCCCTAGAAATCGAAACCCAACTTGCACGCATTTTATTAGTGCACTAAAATCTATCCATATTTCTGGAATTAATGCACCACATAGCCGAGGGGCTAATAGCGAAAATGACATGAATAAGTTATTATTTGTTAGTTCTATACAAGATCCAGTTTCATGCGATGACAACTTAACATCAGACATTGTAGAACACACTGATCAAGATGAGGAATATCCTTTGCTGACGATACCTGAAAATGATTTTGAAGAGAAACTCGAAACAGATTTATCAAACATAGAAAACCAACCTATAGTATATCTGAGTGGCTATATCGCTTACAGACTGTTGAAGAACAAAAACTGTCAAATGTGTTCAGATTTGCTTAAAGTAAAGGATTATACAGATCATCCAATTTATAAATATATTAGCCTACGGAAATGGTGGCATGAAAAAAAATCTTTGACGTACCCGTCGATACAACTGTGTCGCACCATTGAGGAAGTAGTAAACTGTTTCGATAAAAATAAAGAAATATTATATGAAAATAATGTGGGGCTAATGATTTGTACACTTTTTATGGGAAATATTAATACAAACTGGTGGACATGCAAAGATCATCAGGATGTAATGATAAAACAATTATATTGTATAATTGCAAAAAAATTAATCAGGAGGCAGTGCCAAATCCTAAATGAAGATACAATAAAATTAGAAGAACAGTCTGCTAATGCTTTGAAAATTGCTCAATTGCGAAGTGCTGCTAAGTAATGTACGTGTTCTTAACCTTGATAATATTTGTGCTATATACATATAGCTTGAAAAAAACCAGTAGGTTTTTCGTCGTTTCAAATTCAAATGTAATGTGTAATGTTTCAAATGTAAAACTTGACTAGAATGGTACAGTCAGCATCAGTAGTATGATAGTGGCTAGGATGATCAAATAAATATAGCAACTGTTAAATTTAAATTTTTCGTCAATTAACATACTTCTGATGTTGACTGCAACTACAGGTTAAATTATGTTCAATAAATAAACGATTATTAATGGCGTATATTTATTTTCGTACGACCAGCACACAGTGAAAAGTAGGTAGGTATGCAACTACGAAAATCGAATATTTATCGATATCGATAGAAAAGCATGATTCATATTTGTCAAGCCCTAATAGCGCATTGGCTTTCACAGTGTTGGTATTACTTTTATGTTGCCAAGTTGGTACAAAGTACGTTCATAATTCCGTTAGTGGCTTGTAAGAAAGTGCCGACTCTTAAAACGTAGGGTTTTTATCCTCTTTGAAGAAAACATCAGCCATCACTGTATAGTAAGGAAAATTTTTATTCATATTTTAATTCGTTTTTATTGTTCAAATCTATGTGGGAAATGAATTTCATTGTGTAATTTGTTCTATTAGAGAGAATGTAATTTGTTCAATGAGAGAAATTAACTCACTTGAGATTTGCCGACGACCTAATTATATTCGCATCAACAAAAGAAGAACTCCAACAAATGCTTAACCAGCTGGACTACGAAAGCCGAAAAGCAGGACTTACCATGAACACCGAGAAAACCAAAATGATGACAAACGACACACAAGTACCAATAAACATAAACAACAATAATATCGAATACGTAAATGAGTACACTTATCTAGGTCAAATAATATCGCCAACAGACTTAATGTCAAAAGAACTAGAAGTAAGGACAGCTAATGCGTGGAAAAGATATTGGTCGTTTAGGGAGATTATGAAAAACAAAGAAATGAACATGTACTTTAAGAGAAAACTGTACAATACTAGTATTCTCCCAGTTCTAACATACGGGTGCCAGGCCTGGGCCCTAACTAAAGCTCATGCCAAAAAGTTAGAAGTCTGTCAATCTGCCATGGAAAGAAGTATGCTCGGCAAAAGGAAATTAGACAAAATTAGAAACGAAACACTAAGAAGACGAACAAAAATAGAAAATGTTACACTCAAAGTAAATACACTAAAATGGATATGGACAGGACATACAATAAGAGGAAAAGAGAAGTGGAGCAAAATTTTGATGAATTGGTTCCCGAAATACAACAAAAGAAAGAGGGGTAGACAGTTTAAAAGATGGGAGGATGAGATAAAGTATACTGCAGGGAAAACATGGACGAGGACAGCGAGAGATAGGGAAGATTGGAAGACGTTGGAGGAGGCCTTTGCCAAAAAAGGGCAAACAGATAGTGTCGATGTCGTAGTGTGAAATATAAAAATTCTTAAAAATTTATCTGTAATAAAAGGCTTAAAATAAAAATAAAATAAAATAAAAAAGGCCAGGGAGAAAATCTGGAGATCCAACAGTGACTGACATCAGTGTGTCCTTATTTACAAACCCGACGGAACTATTTGGTACAAGTTGAATTACGAAGAAGGTCCAAAGATATTACCACAGCGTTCGAAAGTACCAAGAAACACCATCAATAGCTTGCCGAAATTGTATGATGGGCGTATACCGATCTCAGAACGAAAGTGGCAGCATCTACAAGAGCTTAAAAATTATTTTTATGACTCTTTACCTCACTAGCTTTCTTACGTAATTATATTTTTCGTTTGGGGTAATATCGACCTTATTTTCTTTGATTGTTTTTTATGCGTAAAGTATTATTTTCTGTTTGTGAAGATATTTTTTGATTTATAATTTTAGATTCACTTTGTTACAAAGTTCGTTCTTAATACTATAGTTTCATGAATGTTCCTATTAATTCCTATACATATAATAGGAACCTAAGCCTAATTAACACCGCCTATGTGCTAGAAAATGCCTTATTTAAGAAGGCAACAGCGCCAAAGTGCAATATTTATTTAATTTATAAGAATATAACTATTTTGTGCATTTAATTATTTGTAGAATATCTAATAAATGATCCTTGAGAATGAATCTGCTTTTTATTTATTGTCAATTATTAATAATAAGTTTTTTGCTTCTCCTGTAAAGTTAAGAAAATGCATATTCGCGCTGTTGTAATATAAGCGACGTTATGCCTTAATGACTGATAAAAAAGAAGAATCTTACTTTATATTATTATCCATGATAAAATCACGATTGAATAATTGGTCACCAAAAATTTATTACGTGGACTTTGAAACTGCTGCAAGCAATGCACAACTACAAATTTTTACTGAAGTCCAAATTGTACACTGTTATTATCATTTCTCAAACAGCCAATGGCGAAGAGAAAAGAAATTAAAATTAAAAAGTAAAGATGAAAAGAGTGTTGGCTTATGTGCTGCACTAGCCTTGCTATCTGAAGACAAAATAGAGGAAGGATGGGAGTATATTAAATCTGATAAGTAGTCCTAACACTGCAAAAACTGAAAAATATTTAAAATATTTCGAGACTACATGGATGAAGAATAAAACATTTAAAAAACAATGGTCCGTATATGGTCAGCGACATCGCACAAACAATATAGTTGAATCATGGAATGGACAACTGAACAAATCGATGAAACGATATCATCCAATCACGGTTGCTCGTTTACTGGCAACTTTATTGAAAAAAGAAAATACTGATCCAAAACCATCTCCTCGACGCCAAGAACAAATATTCCCAAATGGAATTAATTTTTTTTTATTTATTTATTTAAACTTTTATTTCAGGCAACTTAGACTAATTACAGATCTTATAAACTAATCTACGGCCCATAGATATATACCTTAAAACTAAGAATACATAATAATATAAATATTGATTAGGCATCAAGGCCCATAATAATAAATACCTAAACCTAAAATACATATCTATACATAAAACTTAAATCTATGTCAACACATTCCTTTGTGCCCTTTGTTCGGCGTTGTCTCTCGGCCTGCCCCGGAACCGCCGGAACACCACACCCCTCGGCCACAAGTCTTCTTTGGTGAAGGTTTCCAGAGCCATCGACGGCACACGCACCACGAACGACTTGAAGTTCACGTTGTGACGCGACTCCAAAGGCTCCACCCTCACGACGTACTTGGTCTTGGCTGTGATGTACTCCACGATGTCCTTGGTCTTTGTGGAGTGATGCAGGCGCGAGACAAACAGCAGCGTGGTGGGTACAGCAGGTCTCAACAGGAAGTTGGGCCCTGTGGGTGCAGTACCACACTTGTTTCGGCAGGGTTGAGTCCTGCGTTTCTTCTGGACTCTAAGAAATCCATCAGCATCCGGATCCAGATGTTTAGCGGCGGGCAAACTCGCGGCAGCCGCATAGCTAACTCGTGGAGGTGACGTCAACGTGACACATGCCTGCGCAGCGGGGATCGTGGCGGGGCGCGCGGGGACAATGGGGTCACTGCGCGACGATGCAACTGCCAGCGACGAAGTTTCAGATTTCGCTGAATCAGTCGTAGCCGGTGAACGTACTAATGCTTCATGTTTGTTGATATTGTTTGAAGCCTCGCTTGACCTCGATACCGATGTGGCATCCCGTAACTCTCTTACCTCGTTACGTAGGTCGGTGATGGTGGATTGTGAGGCTTCAAACTTGAGCATCACATCGGCCAGACTTACCTTAAGAGACAAATGTCTTTTAGGAGTCTGGTGACGTCGACGTGGTCAAACGTGACCGGGGGTAGTCGCCCCAACCTTTTAGCCACGAAAGTGGGCACGTCATCGGGGTCGGTCACCTTCAGCACGCTGATGATGTCCTGAAGGCTTCGGGCTTCTTTTTCATCTCTCCGGCGAGACGGCATTCGGTCACTTATGTTCGGTGACGCGTACAGCAGCTCCTTGGCACTGCGAATCTCCTCTTCCATGAAGTTTGAAGTACAGATCTGCATGACGCTGACTTCATCCATCACACAGCTGGTACTGCATAGTGAATATAGGGCGGTGTAGCGAGCGCCACACAATACGTAAACAATAACTTGTGCCGTAGCCTTAACACGTCCGCACTGTAACGCGCATGATGCGAGACTGCAATACATGGCGATATAGGTATAGGTTACTTTTTAAATAAATTGCGTTAAACAAAACTTTTGGATATAATTGTACAATTCAATTTCGAGACTATTACACAAGGTGTTCGTTTTTAATCAATTAGATAGTTTGACCACGAAGAATGCTAAAATTCCTCGTGGTAGGGAAGTAAGGAAGGCAATTTTTACAGAAAAAGAATTATATCTTCAACTGTATTTCATATTACTATTTGAATTTAGGTTTAGGATATGTTTAAAACCAATGTCTAATTTTCCTCACCTCATCTTTTTTTTTATTTCCCAAAACCTTGTGAAATTCACATATATGGAATTTGTCAGGTGCAACGACGACATATTTTTTTATTTTGCCAAATTCTAGTTTGTAAGTTGATTCATACGTGCCTTATATTAATGTGAAGTCTGATTTATGATCTTAATTAAAAAAGTTTAATTGGACCGATTTTAGCAAAAATGATCCAACCCACAACCTTGACAATTTCGAGATTTTTTGACGTAAGGTCTCCAAATAAGGTATATTTTAACATATCAAAGATTCGTAACTCTATCTTAATAATTGACGAAAGTCCATATGATCCAACCCACAGCTGTCATTTCGAAGTTCAATTTTTAAAATGCATAAGTGTTTCAATCTATTTGAATCAGTTTTGCATTTTCTTGGGCTGCCCTGTCATGTATTAATTATATTTGCTATAATGATTCATGCTACTTGGAACAATTATGCTTTTTATACAACATAAAAGAATATTACACAAAATATTCTGCTTAAATGTTTCAAAAGTCAAGACTCATTTTAACTCTTTTTTCAAATAACATTCGATTACATAACTATATTGATTCAGACCACATAAAATATAGAAATATGTCATATTTAATTTTTAAACAACGATTCACGGCTTAATAAATATAAAATTATCATTAATATTCTATCTTGGCGTTAAAATGTTTGACAAAATATTATTTTTATCTCGAAAACTTTAGTTAAATAGGTAAGTATTTATTTATTTAAATCATATATTTTTTTATTGCAATTATTGTAATTACAATAATTTTTTTTTTTTTAAGAAAATTTATTCTATTTTTTAGGATAATGTGATTAAGTAGACAAACTCATCGAAGATCATTTATGCATATTTCTAATTCAACCAATTTGACCCCGCTAAAGTTTTGCTAAACAATTCAAGTGACGTGGATTGTTTTTGAAAAATTTTAAACGGAGTGAAAAACTACTATACAGTTTTACAAAAACGATCCAACAAAATCCATGAATCTTTTTTGCAATATTGTTTTGCACATAGTTTCTTCATTTAAAGTTTAACGTCAATGAACCTGAGAGCTTGAATCGTTTATGCAGTTTTGAACAAAAATCGTACTAAACTTTAAGTTATATAAAAAAGGATCCAACTTCCCGAGATTTTTACATTTTGATGCAAATGTACCTACATAATTTGGAATTACCTACTTAACTAATAACTGTCGAACTGTCGATCGTGGTCGACCGATTATTACCAATTGCATTAAAAAATTCTACTACATGAAACTACACTACTGAAAAAGAAAATGCCCAAAGACAACAAGAAGAACACCAAAAAATATGGGAAAATTTAAGGAAGAAGCTGAAGGATGATTTTGTGGAGACAATTGATCTTGTGGTGTGACTGCTGTGGAGGTCAAAACAGAAATATTAAACTTGTTTTAATTTTGAAGACTATTTTAAAAAAAAAACACTCTTTTCTTTTTTTTTTAATTACACTGCCTAAGGCCGCGACCGCTCTAACGTCCGTTGCCGGGCGTGTCTGGTTACAAGCAGAACGTATTTCCAGTGGCGCCCGGCGGACTCTGACCACCGCGGGGGTTCGGTCGGGATGAGAATCCCGCGTCAGTGAGTGAATCTGGTTGCGTGCTATGTGGCAAAGGCCCCGCAGCACGCAACCCTTCTAGCCTGCTTCTGTAAGAACGACGAGTGGCGATCCCGCCGTCCTCAGGCCCCGATCATGGAGGTCGATGGTCTTGGGCGTAGATGAGTCTGCGGCGCCCTCGCCGCTGACTACGGAACTCGGCGGGGAGGGTACGCTCCCTCTCCCTCTCGGCCGCCTCCTTCGCGAGCATGACTTGCTCGCAGGACACGGTCGCGTTCCACCCACTCCTGCTGGAGACCATGGCTTGAAGCATGGTCTGGAGCGAGAGGGCATCCACGCCCAGACCTACTACGAGGTCCCGGCGCTGACTCGCCCACGCAGAGCACTCCACCAACGTGTGGAGTGCGGTGTCGTCGTCGGAAACCTCGCAGTGTTGACACCGGGGTGTGACCTCACTAATAATAAGAGTAAAGTAAACTGGCTCAAAACAAAAGAAGTATTAATAAAAAAACATTCTTTGTTTATGAGATCTACCTTCAATGAAGACTACAAAGAACTGAATGTAAGAAAGAAATTTAAATGTGATGAGTTAATAATGAGTAAATAATGTAGTTATATGAGGGATGACACACTGAACAAACGCGGGCCCGCTTTGTTCAGTGTGTCATCCCTCATATAACTACATTATTTACTAACGTAGACGCACTGCTACCGCACTGCTACTGCGCTGCAACTGCTTTTGGTTTGCCCAAGCCTTTAAGGTACCAAATGACTGCATCGATTACTATAAAAACCTGAAGGGACACAATGAAGTAATAGACGATATAGATGGTTATGAGATCAACCAGACTTTGATTTAGATGAAGAGTAGGGTAATTTCTGTATTTTTTAATAAAACACTAAAAAAAATGTTTTAATTCCTATTTTTGTCTCACTTTGAAACATTTTTGCATTTTTCTTTCTGCAGCCTGCACAGGTAATACCATACAAAATTTATTTTGTAAAAATGATCCGGGTGCATATTTTATTTAATATCTACCAAACTATTACAATATATTCAATAAATACATGCATGTTAAATAGTTGAGTTCATATAGGATTACATAAAATTTTAAAAAACAAAATTTATCATTACAAAGCCAGAGAAACACTGCAATGACTTTTAAAGTCAAATATCTCAAAATGAGGTTTGTGTTGATGGATCATTTATGCTAAAATCGGTCCAATTAATGTTGATTTAAACATAAGACCGACTACCTCGGTGGCACAATGGTACTATGTACGGACTGCCACACTCGAGGTGTCGGGTTCGATTCCCGGGTCTGGTGGATAATGTATAATTCTCTTTAGAATTTTACTCCGATAATTATCCCAGTCTGGAACTTGTGCCCGGTAAATGGCAATAGGCTCGCCCCCTATTACATGGGACCTAACATAGCTGGCGAGATGTGGGTGTTTGCACACCTCTGCCTACCCCTTCGGGGAAAAAGGCGTGATGCTATGTTATGTTATGTTAAACATAAGTATTGATTTTTGTTACGTAAATTTAGAGGTTTGTCATTTCTTTAATAAATAAATATGAATTACTTATGTTTTATTTTTTTCCTATTTAATCCCTTAATATATATAATAATTATAAAGCTTATATAAAAACATATTATTTGATATTTAGACGCAAGCGATAACAGGAAACAGACCAATGTTTCCAGGCCCTACAAACCCACCAGGCACCCTGTGCAATTTTTACCTACCAGGCACCCCAAGGGTTAATAATGTTGCATTTATTTGAGAAAGAATATGGATTAGTTTGTTTTTATAATACTTCTATTTTTGTTACAAGAAGTTTTTATAGTTATTCTGTTATGTAAGTTTTATATTATATTATTAATATTTGATGAAAGTTCCTATTGTGTCCCTAAAACACTGATTATGTAAGTTTTATACTTAATTAATGTAAGGTTTTGAGAAGTTTGATTCTGAGTTAATTTTTTATTTTGTATGTTTATGATATAAAAGACTGATTTGAAATACAATTGAGTGTCTGTGTTAAATACATATCACAAAATGGTACACTAATAAGGAGCCAATGTGATCACCCGAGAACAAAATAATACCCATGTATTATTTAAGATTGTTAATGCCATCGGGGGCATCAGGTGTACTTCTACACCCCTGCAGTTTTATGCTCCTATTGCCAAATCCGGGATATAAACGATGTATATCCCGGAGAAAGCGTCGAAACCTGGCCGCCTCCGAGGGGAGCATGCGCAAGAAATTCTGGCGGTACATATACCTACTTCCCCATATACCATTTTATTTTCGTGTTACTCCGACAAGTCCTGCAGTGTCTTTTTAATTCCAGCCACTGCCGCACTATGCTGTTGGTGTGCACCTTTACATCAACATCATTTGTGTTGGGCACAGGTTCCCCAAAAGCGGCAATGGCTGAAATTCACACTCTTCCGTTAACAAATTGATGCCTGTGGTTAACGGAAGAGTGCCCCCTCATATGAGTTGCAAATGGACACCTACATATGACTGGTGCATGTCGGTCATTATGTAGGTGTCAGGCCCTGGACTTGTCAGGTATTAATTCTACATGTACTTTATGTGTGAGGCAGCTAATAAATCCAAAGACCCACGTATGATTCCGGAGGAGATGACCACGGTGGTATTTCCTCGTGTAGAGGTGCGTTTCGTCCGCTTCAACCACATCGTCAGAACCACCGATCATGATTCGGTCGTGGGCCTCGGCTACCTCACACACCTCTCTTAGATAATGGTATACTTGGATGGCGGCCTTCTTGGTGACCCCCACGTCCAGTGCCGCCTGCGTCACCCTGTCGCGCCTTAAAAAGTGGACGATAAGCCTTAAGGTGGCCAAAATTGGCAGTTTAACCTTTTTGAAGAACGTATTCTTTAATGGGGACGCAGTCGCCCGGCACTGACGCACCCCACACCTCCAACTAAACCCAAAGTTGAAAATCATTGCTATTCACCCAGTTTTAGGTACCTAACGAAATCACGTTAAGAAAAAAACCACCATCGAAGAAATTAAACACTGAATTACAAGCTACAAACAACGCGCAAATAAAATCGTGACTGACAGCAGAAGGCAGAAATTAATCCAATACACAAACAAACTAAAAAGTCTTAAAAGCAAAACCAAAAAACAAAAAATTAAAAACTTCGCAGGAATAGGATATTCACGGTTCCGAAATGCAGTTACGCTGTGTATGTACAGTGCAACAGTACATACAACATACAACTGACCAAAGAGAATACAATACTACGTAAGAAAAGACGGGACTCCCATAGTGCAAAATAATCTTACAAAATGTCAAATCAGGGATAACGTTATGTAGCCAACCTAACAAATGTTACATATACAGAGTCGCCAAGGGAAAAATAGAGATGTGCCACTTAATATTATTTTATTACGATGTGGTCCGTACATTTTTTAAATAATTTTATATTTTCGCAAACGCTATGCACCATTTTTCAACTAAAGTACTGCGTCATACAAGTTACATGTTAAAAATGAATAAGCGTTCAATTTCCCGGAGGCAGTACATTTAATTAAAAAACGGAGTATAGGCTCAGTTTGGGTTTTAAAATGATAAGTTCATGAAATTAAATATTTATTTAAAAACATTACATGTATGTAAATGTAATGTGCAATATTAAAAATATTTGTAATTTCTTCTTCAATCAATATTCTGCAGCTCGTAGTATTGGTGACTGTGTAACATTATAACCCTTTTTATTTAAAACTCACTTTAGTAGGCTAGAAGGTTTTATATAATCTACAATCTGCTTCGCTTCTATTGTGTTATGATGATCCGGTTATCTGAGCCTCCAATACAACCTTAGTCCATGGCACCCAACAGTCCCTCTTGTTCTCCTTTCTGTAAGTATAAATTAGAGCTCAAGCAACCATTGTCACTTATCTAAGTATCCTACATTCTAAACTATGGTAAACCTGGTTTCATCTTTTCGGTAAAAGGAAGGGTTAGGCTTTTCTCTTTAGCATACAATTAAATGAACCAGGGAATGATTTATCTAAGGGCAAGTTAGTTACTATACTCACTTTATACTATACACAATGGTCAGACGGTCCTGGTGGATCATCGGAGGCCTTCTACACTTTACTGTACAACTCTTTCACTCTACTCAATGGTCGGACGGCCCTGCTGTGGACAATGTGAGGACGTCTCCTCACTCTGATCTGGCGGTCCTGATTGGGGTCACATACACCCCGTCACAGGAAGCCGCTCACTTTACTTTAGGGACGTCCCCAACACTCTTTAAGGACGTCCCTCATCTCTTTACTTGGCGCCTAGATGAACATAGGACGTTTCAATCCATCCCCAATTAAGTAAGTTACATGAAACCAATACAAAGGATATCAACGTCCCGGCATCTGTCTGGTGTGTCACTCACACTCTCTTTCTTTAGTCTCTTTACAATTCTATTAGTCTCAACAGGTTACTCAATTCAATATCACTTTAACGGGTCAAACTTACTTTCACGGTTGGATGGAGGTTACTTTCCATCCATCCGTACAATATCATGAGAATGAGCTAGAAAGGTTATTGCAATGTGCTGAAAAGTAAATTATCAGAGCAATAGCTTTGAATTACAAGTCAACCTACCCCGCAACTTTATCATCAAGCTTCTACCAACTATAACATGCAGCTAAGACACTAAACAGAACTCATTTGATATACTTAGCTTATAGGCCAACAGGAATCAGGTCACCTTTGCATCTTTATAATTACTCTTGAACAATTCGCGGCTTCGTTGGCTCGCGTCATTGTTGAAAATTGAATTATATTTTTTAGAGGTTAGGTAGGGTTCTCCGTCTTAATTATTTGGATGTAACCGCCCGCATTCCAGCGATTACCTAGTTATGAAGATAAGGTTTTACATCACGTTCGAACACAAAAACACATTTATCAAATGTTTTGAGCGATAATTTGTCTTTACATCATTCTTTCATGCTATGTAGTTATATATTTTATTATCTTCCCATGAAAATCCGTTTTGTGCCGTCCTTTCTTCCAGATTTTAAACTACATATTTCACACTTTCTATACCTACATACTTCATATTCGATTTTAATAAACAATGTATAAAACAGTCTTTTCTAGAGAACGGTCTTACAAAATTTTAATAAAATTCAGCTATTCTCCCAATTATTTCACTAATAACATTCAAAGAAAAACATTATTATTGAAATTGAAAACGACAGACAGTGACACATGACATTTCATCAAGGAACGAGCGTGACAGATTGAGAAATTGAGTGAGACAAATATTGAGCCATTAAAATTTATCCCCGTTTCATAATAGTTTTTTTTTGTATGTAGTTGCGACAGACTGCAACTGACAACATAGTATCATCATGGATATATCGTGCGCTACATATGTCAAAGATTGTCAGTCTTGTTGACTGTTGTGTTGTCTGTCATTGTCAATTTCATGTTGTTGTTAAATGTGTCCATAGGGACAGGCTAAGGTTAGTTCAAACATACTGCCAATTCTTCAGTGTATCTGAGTATCTGGGAGCCCGATTTTTGCGGAGCGCCAGAGGCACCAGCCCACGCGCTCAGCAAAAATCGAACTCTGTCATTTTCATTTCGGTTGGAGGACCGATTTTACGGCTCATATCTACCGATATTTGTGAATTATCCCATATAATACGATTTTAATTATTTGTACAGATTTGAGAGAGACACACACACGCTGTTTTAACAAAAAACTGTGATTTTTTTAATTTGAACTCTTATTTTCAGGCAACTCTAGTTACAGATCTTACAAACTAATCCACCCATAGATATTACTCAGGCATCAAGGCCCATAGGTACTTAATAACTAGGTATGCAATGCATGCTGCTAATTGCAAATGTTGAGCGGAGCAAAGGTTTTTATTACATATCAGAATCAGAATCGAACACTTAAATTAATAATTCGAATGAAAAAACGATTTACACTTGTCGCCTAAGATTGAGGTCCGCTTCGCTCCGCTCAATAAATACCTAAACATAACATTTATATATATATTTTTGTATTTCAAAGCATTGAATTTGCTTAAGCTAGTCTTAAAATATTATGAGATAGAAATTATAAACAGATTACAAAAACTGATGTCATTGGCAGGACTCGAACCCACGGCCTTTCCCTTACACGGGAACCGGGGAATGCTCTGACAACTGGCATCGTAGCTCAGTCGCATTCCCCGGCATTGTCTCAAAGCCTGCATCGGAACCGTCGGAAAACACACCCTTCGGCCAAAAGGCTTCTTTGGTGAAGGTCTCCAGCGCCGTCGATGGCACACGCGCCACGAACGACTTGAAGTTCACGTTGTGTAGCGATTCCAAGGGCTCCACCTTCACAACCTACTTGGTCGTGGTTGTGATGTACTCCACGATGTCCTTGGTCTATGTGGAGTGATGCAGACGCGAGACATACAACAGCGTGGTGGGTACTGCAGGTTTCAACATGAAGTTGGGCCCTGTGAGTACAGTACCATACATGTTTTGGTTGGGTTGATTTCTGCGTTTCTTCTGGACTCTGATAAAACCATAATCTGGATCCTGATGTTTAGCGGTGGGCAAACTTGCGGCAGCCGCATAGCTACCTCGAGGAGGTGATGTCAAAGCGGCACGTGCCTGCGAAGTGTGGATGGCAGCAGTCACTGCGCGGCGTTGCATGCGAATGTCGCCAGTTGAATAGCTCGCAGAATGATTCTTAATGATTAAATCTCTCAATGTTTTAAAAAAACTTATTGAGCTAAAGCGAGCCGTAGGAGAGCGAAGATCCTAATTACTCCACTCGAGGGTTTTAACTTCACGGAATACTCCTCCTGAATGGCTGAACCGATCTTCCTCAAACTTTGCATGGTGGCAGTTATCATGCTCGTGAGTGCTTATATCTGAAATCAGAAACATCGAAGTAACCACGGAGGAATAATCACCGAAAAACCTGTTCCATTCCAGGAGGACTTAAACAGTTATACCGAGAGAATTATACATAATGCGCGCGCCATACCTATGACCTTAAAAGAGGTCAAATAGACCATCAGTTCAAAAAAAAAGAAATCAGAAATAAAAAAAAAATTAAAAAAATAAATACTAGTAAAAAGAAAATTCAGAAATCGACTGCTATAGAAAGTCTCGCTTCAGCTCAATTTTGCACCGTGACTCGCCGTGCACACTGGTGCACACCTAGTCTAATGATCAATTGAGTCAAATGACACATTGAGTACGGATGTCAAAAAAATAAATCTTCCCCACATTGTCATTAAGCGCTGTACACATCGTTCGGATGTCCGCGCATAGACAAGAAAACTCTGTCCGACTGATGTGAACGGGCTACGAGTGGGGCAGCTGAAGAGACGCGCGCTATTTTGTACGAACAAAAGTCTGCCACTTTCAGCGGGGGACGGGGGACGCACACTAATTTAATTGTTAACTAGGTACTAATGCATTTTTGAATCACGTCGCTATGCACTATTACAACAAAAATGTTGAACACTAATTTAAACTATACGCACACACTCACATTCACACACAGGGACCTCTATCAGTGACATCTCATTAATGTAAACAAGCTATAGCTTGACTATGTCGATATTATGTATCGATGTTTTGGTGTTTCAAATGCGTGAAGATAATTATCAATTATCATATTATTATGTTATGACTTTGTTTACGTATTATAACGTTCATTATATTTATCAAATAGAACATGCATTCTTTAATGAGGCGTATTGGGGTTTTGCTAATAATTTGTAAGTCTTTGTAAATTGAGCACTTTAAAAGGACCAAAAGTTGTCCAAAATAAATTCTATTAGAGTTATTTTAATCAGTTGTTGGACCCGACTCGTATCAAATACGGGTATCAAACTAACAATAAATAGGTTACTTATTTATATTCATTTTAAATAAGCGATAAATAAAAGGTTTTTTATTTTATTTAATACTTTTATTGTAAATTGTCAATATTTACCTACAAATGGTTTTTGTGTGAAAGAGTAACAAAAATCCATACAGACTTTCGCCTTTATAATATTAGGTCTTTAGATATGAAATTGGCGTTTTAAAGAACTGGCCAGTTTGATCTCTAAAAACCAGCATAGCTAGCCGTTAATCAGCAGAGATTGGTAAACTGCTCTAGCCCACTGCTGCTTCAGGACAACGCTAGACCACACCAGACCAACAGATGGTCGCGAAATTAGAGGAGGAATGTTGAAATAATGACCCCATCACCTACCATACTCCCCGGACCTTGCTCCAACTGATTACCACTTTTTTTCGGAATTTGGATGATTTCTTAATTGGAAAAAAAATCTATTCAGATGAGGCAGTCCAAAACAAAACGACTTCAAAGATTTGTTGATTCTCGCTCCTGCAACTTTTTCAGCAAAGGAATCAATGAACTGCCTATAAAATAGCAAAAGTGTATAGTTAACAATGGTAAAAACTTTACATTATGAAATGACTCACTTGTACAGATATTCCACATTTATTTTTTTTTTAATTGTGGAATATCTGTACAAGTGAGTCATTTCATTATGTATTACTATATGCACCAAGTGCCGACAATCGAAAGCATAAATTATAGGTAAAAACTTTGTTTGATTAAATAAAAAAACTGAAAAAAAATTGTTTTTCTTTCTCCATATAAAACGCCAATTTCATATGTATACCTAATATTAGTAGGGTTAACTACTAAGCTGAAAATCAGGAACTAGTAAAATAATATCAACGTTGGTACAGCGCCCTGAATCAATTTTCTCTTATTGTTTGATTATATTATAAAACAGGAACTTTTAAAATGCTGTGAGCAAATTGTACTCGTCCGTTTAGGAACCCACGAAACATGGTTCCCACAAAATTGAACCCAAGTGGTACGAAGTACTAGTTCTTTTTGCCATTTTAAAAATAATGGCTAAAAATTAACATTTATAAAACTGTTAATATGGTACTGAAATATTAATATCGATATTGGTGATTATGCTGTCCCAGCTCTAATTCTATCAAAATGTGGTAACTTCCAACAAAATAAATCGCTTATTTTTTCGAAATATTTTATTATCGAATGTAAGATAATACACCTTTTTTGAATTATGTCTGTGTGCATTGCTACTATCGGTTGAAAGGCTGCTTCTTCTTCTTTCTTTAAAAACGTGGCTCCATCGATATTGATCGATGATTCGCCAATGTCAAGGTAATGCTTGATTAGTTGATAGTCCCGCACTGAAGAACTAGTTATTCCTAACTAGCTCCAGGTGCAGGACGAGAAACGTTGTTCGGTATGTGAGTATCTGGGGACCCGATTTTTGCGGAGTGCCAGAGGTAGGTAACCTAAAAAGCTACCAGCCATGCGCTCAGCAAAAATCGAACTCCGGTTGAAAGGCTATGTTAGTGCTCCAACATAACGTCTTATATTACATAATTATTTCAGCAAACAGAGCAGCCAATAAACTGAATGTTAGTAATATTTACAGGGTTTTGAAAAAGTAGATTATGTTGCAGTAATTAAAAATAAATATTTCTTTATATTAATTGAAGATATGACTTAGGTATTGTTTTAAACAACAATCACTTCGTTTTTATTCGATATCGTAAAAATACCTTTCAACACGTAACTAAAAATATACTGTATAAAATCTTATTAAGCTTAGTACAAAATTAATTAAATTGATAAGAAAACTTAGCTTAAAAACTACCCCAGATTAGATTGTAAATCATAAAATGGTAATACTGTCGATTGGCATTATTTTTTGGATTGGCACAAAGGCATTTGAAGCCATGCCAAAAATTCTCAAAAAAAAAAATTTTTGGATTTTTGGTATTTTAATGAATTAATTGATAATGTTCGAACGAAATAATACTTACAGGTGAAAGGTAATGTTATCCTTTTGTATATTTGATGTCGCTGATAGCTTTTTACATCAAAATACACAGCAACTCGGCATTTTAATAGGAGGAGTGAACTCAGTGAGCCGTGCGACGGGAATGGCGCGGAAAGCGCAGCAACTAGTTTTATATAACGGGCATGACCCGCGGTCTTATACCTTTGGCAGCAGGGTATGCGTGTTAGTGGCGTCTCCGGTTGGTTTAACGCTCTAAGGGCAGCTACACTGTAAAGAAATATTTTTCATGATTTTAATATAATATATGTTAGCACTTTGTCGGCGTGATAACCGATTTTTAACAGACAACATTACCGATTTTACTACATCACTTTTGTTTGCAACAGTCTGTCGCAACTATATACAACAAAAAAACTATTATGAAACGGGGATAAATTTTAATGGCTCAATATTTGTCTCACTCAATTTCTCAATCTGTCCCGCTCGTTCCTTGATGAAGTGTCATGTGTCACTGTCTGTCGCTGTGGATGTCTATCTAATCGTTATTTTCAATTTCAATAATAATGTTTTTCTTTGAATGTTATTAGTGAAATAATTGGGAGAATAGCTGAATTTTATTAAAAATTTTGTAAGACCGTTCTCTAGAAAAAACTGTTTTATACGTTGTTTATTAAAATCGAATATGAAGTATGTATAGAAAGTGTGAAATATGTAGTTTAAAATCTGGAAGAAAGGACGGCACAAAACGGATTTTCATGGCCAGATTTCCTATGGATGAGAACAATAACACCGGAAGATAACAAAATATAAAACTACATAGCATGAAAGAATGATGGAAAGACAAATTATCGCTCAAAACATTTGATAAATGTGTTTTTGTGTTCGAACGTGATGTAAAACCTTATCTTCATAACTAGGTAATCGCTGGAATGCGGGCGGTTACATCCAAATAATTAAGACGGAGAACCCTACCTAACCTCTAAAAAATATAATTCAATTTTCAACAATGACGCGAGACAACGAAGCCGTGAATTGTTCAAGTGTAATTATAAAGATGCAAAGGTGACCTGATTCCTGTCGATCTATAAGCTAAGTATATCAAATGAGTTCTGTTTAGTGTCTTAGCTGCATGTTATAGTTGGTAGAAGCTTGATGATAAAGTTGCGGGGTAGGTTGACTTGTAATTTAAAGCTATTGCTCTGATAATTTACTTTTCAGCACATTGCAATAACCTTTCTAGCTCATTCTCATGATATTGTACGGATGGATGGAAAGTAACCTCCAGCCAACCGTGAAAGTAAGTTTGACCCGTTAAAGTGATACTGAATTGAGTAACCTGTTGAGACTAATAGAATTGTAAAGAGACTAAAGAAAGAGAGTGTGAGTGACACACCAGACAGATATCCGAGGACGTTGATATCCTTTGTATTGGTTTCATGTAACTTACTTAATTGGGGATGGATTGAAACGTCCTATGTTCATCTAGGCGCCAAGTAAAGAGATGAGGGACGTCCTTAAAGAGTGTTGGGGACGTCCCTAAAGTAAAGTGAGCGGCTTCCTGTGACGGGGTGTATGTGACCCCCATCAGGACCGCCAGATCAGAGTGAGGAGACGTCCTCAAAGTAGAGTACGGACGGCTTCCTCTGATGTGATGTATTGAATCCACAACAGGGCCGTCCGACCATTGAGTAGAGTGAAAGAGTTGTACAGTAAAGTGTAGACGGCCTCCGATGATCCACCAGGACCGTCTGACCATTGTGTATAGTATAAAGTGAGTATAGTGGAGGCGAACGTACAACCGATCCCCAAGAAAGGGGATCGATCCGATCCAGGCAACTATCGACCCATAGCTGTCACCTCAGTCATTTGCAAGGTGCTCGAGCTTCTTATTAATAAGCAGCTCATGCGATACCTGGAGGATCACTCGCTAATCAATGATCCGGCAATATGGCTTCAGGCCAAAACGATCAACGGGTGACCTCCTGGCATTCGTCACGCATGTATGGGGTGAGGCTATGGAAAAGTTCGGCGAGTCCTTGGCTATTAGCCTGGACATCGCCAAAGCTTTCGATAGGGTCTGGCATGCTTCGCTCCTTTCCAAGCTCAACTGTGCAGCTGGAATGCCAGTTTTTTAAACGAGCGCCGAGTGCGATGCCTCTGCGATGGCCAGGCTTCTCGCTTCTTGCAAGTGAATGCCAGGGTACCGCAGGGGTCCGTACTGTCACCAACTCTCTTTCTTCTGCATATCAATGATATGCTTTCCCTCGGGAACATTCATTGTATTGCAGATTACAGTACATTGCACGGGAGTTACTCGGTTCGTCCGACGGCGGGGCGATCTGTGATAGAGGAGGAGAGACGACATCTCGTGGGTGATCTCGACCGAAACCTCGACAGTATCTCCCAATGGGGTGCCGAGAACTTGGTCGAGTTCAATGCCCACAAAACACAGGCGTGTGCATTTACAGCGAAAATTTAATATATATTTAATTTTTAAAAATTATTACCAATGAAGGACAATCTAGACATCCTTGGCATAGACGTTCGTCGAGAGCTCAATAACACAAAATACATTGAGAGATGTATTGGGCTAACTTCGCGGAAACTAGGAATACTGAACAAGGTAAAGCGATTCTTTACACCGCACCAGAGGTGTCTGCTGTACAAAACGCAGATTAGACCCTGCGTTGAATACTGCTCTCACCTCTGGGACGGCTCCGCGAAGTATTTGCTGGACGCACTCGACGCTATGCAGCGACGCGCTGTTCGCATTATAGACTGTCCGGAGGTAACGGGAAGCCTTGAGCCGCTAGCCCAGCGCCGAACAATTGCTTCCTTGGCCGCGTTCTACCGTATTTACCACGGTGAGTGTTCTGAAGAGCTCTTCAACCTGATCCCACCCTCCCCCTTCCGATCCCGAACAACGCGTGCCGGCCAGAGATGTCACTTTCATACCGTGGAAACCGTCTTCGCGAGAACCGAGCGTTTTAAACGATCGTTTCTCTGCCGAACGATGGTGGCTTGGAACGCCCTGCCTGCGCACGTGTTTCCTCCAACATATAACCCTGGGCTCTTTAAGCGAAGCGTGAAGAGGCACATTACTGGGTCGTCAAGTTGAGGGCCACTCTCTATAGTATTCCTGTGTACTGTGAGAGTCGCCCTCAATTGCCAGACGTCGCCTCAGCTTACCATCAGGCGGGTGGCGTCAATTTGTCGACCTAAATATAAAAAAAAAAAATAATAATAATAAAAAATAGTAACTTACTTGCCCTTAGATAAATCATTCCCTGGTTCATTCAATTGTATGCTAAAGAGAAAAGCCGAACCCTTCCTTTTACCTAAAGAAAAGATGAAACCAGGTTTACCATAGTTTAGAATGTAGGATACTTAGACAAGTGACAATGGTTGCTTGAGCTCTAATTTATACTTACAGAAAGGCGAACAAGAGGGACTGTTGGGTGCCATGGACTAAGGATGTATTGGAGGCTCAGATAACCGGATCATCATAACACAATAGAAGCGAAGCAGATTGTAGATTATATAAAACCTTCTAGCCTACTAAAGTGAGTTTTAAATAAAAAGGGTTATAATGTTACACAGTCACCAATACTACGAGCTGCAGAATATTGATTGAAGAAGAAATTACAAATATTTTTAATATTGCACATTACATTTACATACATGTAATGTTTTTAAATAAATATTTAATTTCATGAACTTATCATTTTAAAACCCAAACTGAGCCTATACTCCGTTTTTTAAATAAATGTACTGCCTCCGGGAAATTGAACTCTTATTCATTTTTAACATGTAACTTGTATGACGCAGTACTTTAGTTGAAAAATGGAGTATAGCGTAAAATTATTTAAAAAAAAGTACGGACCAGTGGCACATCTCTATTTTTCCCTTATGTTGGCGACTCTGTATGTGTAACATTTGTTAGGTTGGCTACATAACGTTATCCCTGATTTGACATTTTGTAAGATTATTTTGTACTATGGGAGTCCCGTCTCTTCTTACGTACCTAGTATTGTCGTATTGTATTCTCTTTGGTTTGCAATTGCAACACTGTGTTTTAAACGACTTGTAGTAGGAAGGAATAGGAACTAGGAACATGTATCGGTCGCGTTCAACTTCAACTTCAGAGTATTGAGTATTGTACTTTTTTTTTTTATGGCATGCTATGCTATGCTAGTCGTCGTTTCAGATTCTTTAAGTTATTTATTATTTAGTCCTAATACTCCTACTCATATCTTAGTTTAGGATTGTGTCTAGTAGTGTGTGGTTTCTTCTTGTGAATTCTTTAACGTGGTCCTAGCCGAGGATCACAAAATAAACTGGGCTTTATTGCAGAATTTTTAGTTAAAATGAGTCAAATCTTCCCATCTGTTGTTAAATTATTGGGTGGTAGCTATAATGTCAAGGTAAATGCAGAAGATTCGTTACTATTTAATTGATTTTATTACAGTTCTTGATTATACATTAATTCTGCACTTCTGTTTAGACGCTCGCTTACCCGGTGGCAACTGTCTCAAGAGCCAAGTACAGTACGAAAAATGAAGCTACTTTTGAAATTAAGGTACCTATTTGATTTTATCTTGAAAATAATTTAATGGTTGTCCCTATAGGACTTAGCATTGGTGTGTAATGAACACCACGGTTTATATAAAATGGTTTTACCATTACTTTAGTTGTGTTATGTAATCTAACCTTCAAAGACATGTTTACTATCGGTTACTGTCTTTATTTTGAGATATGCCACAAAAGACTGTTTTTGCAACAGAGTTTAAAAATTTGAGATGAAAAAACAATAAAAATTGTGTACTTAATTTGTTAAATCCTGATGATGTCTAATGATCAATGCTTAAGATCCAAGTAGTTCACTATTATTAAAAAAAAATCAATTGGGCCCATCACATTTATCCATACTAATATTATAAATGGTTCGGACAGCAGAGATTCAATTTAGTGGTATGTAATATTGGTCCTGGCTGATAGTATTTTAGTTTGTATTACCTTAGTGGTTATACGGATAGTCTGAGACGCCCAGGGTTGCCCCCTATTACGTGGGACTAAAAATACTGGCAAATTGTGGGTGTGTAATGCACCTCTGCCTACCTTTTCGGGGATATAGGCGTGATATGCGTGTGTGTAGTGGTTATGGATGTTTTATAGCGCCCGGTAACGACAATAGGATAGATTACGTGGAACCAACATAATTACTGGCAAAGTGTGGATATGTAATTCACCCCTGCCTACTCCTTCGGGGATATAGGCGTCATGTATGCATTATTGTTCTATAGGAAAAAATTTAATGATTGTGTTTGAATTGAACAGACTCTGTAACACAATGGAGAATATGATGTTTAATTTATATATAATTGCAATAATTTCGCTTAATAGAAGACATTACAACGTCGACATATTATGTTTCACCTACTCACGAGGCATTATCAAGACTGTCTCAAAGAGAACAGCCATTCTCCATTGTTTTATCATGGACTTCCGCCAGGTAACACCTGACTCCATTCAGTAGACTCTGTAACTACTAAACCGATTTTGACTATATTTTTAGCTATGTTATCCCTGAGTTGCCTGGCTTATTTATCCCAGTAATGGTAGGGTACGGTAATTGAGGACGAGAAAACTATATCACACGGAGTAGAGCCGCTGTAATCAGCTAGTTCTTCATTAAAAACTTGATAACCTCAACTGTGTTACTAATGTTTAAAAATTACTTTATTTAAGTACTTGAAAGTTTTTAGCGTCTCGTTTAGTTTTAAGAAGTATAAGCTATATTTATCCTCACAAGATTTGCTAGCCAACCATAACTCCACCATCCTATCCCTTCTCCCTATACCTTTTCTTCTACAGGCTCCGAAACCGTTACTAAAGAGTGAAGTTGTAAAACCATCATCTCAGAAAGATGACAAATTACTAAAGAGTAAAGTCATTAAACCATCATCTCTTAAAGATGACAAGCGTAAATACTGGAATGAAAAACTCTTACAGGTTATTTAATTTTGCTCACTTTTTAGAATTTGTAGTATTCCATTATTGTAATAAAAAGCACGCCATCAAGTCTTTAGTATTTACATAATTATTACTAGTGGACAAAGCTGGGCATAAACGCCTCCCGATTTCGACTTCGTTAACATAGCGTTACATTTCCCGACGTCCATTAATCGTTAATCCAGCTCCCGTGGTCGCGTTGTGTCCAGTCACACTGCGACCAAACGTCGCGATATTCGCGTGTCCCGAAGATTACGAAACTAGTAGGTATGAGTACAAACCGCAAAAGCCTAAAAATAACAATTATCATTACGTATTAACGGATTAAAGATTAACGTTAACTTGCGTTAAAATTTCTAAGAAGTAACGCATTAACTTTTAACGTAGTTAACTTTTTCAGTAACGGATTAGCGATTAACGAAGTTACGAAGAAATTAACTATTTAATTGACGGTGCCCAGCTATGCTAGAGGACACCCGCGGCAACGATCGCTTAATAAATTATAAAGCAGTTTTTCTTGAGAACCACTTTATCCATTGGTGAAAATGGCATCAAAATCCATTGCATAGTTTTAAATATCTAAGTATACATAGGTAGGACAGACAGTGGCAGTGACTTTGTTTTATACTATGTTATGATGCTCTCGATTCACCAATAAGGCTGTAAGTCCTAAGTAATATAAGACAAGCCTGCCATTCTAGGCACTTTGTGTCTCTTTGGCATTGCCCTCTCTGTCAGTCAACAGGTGCACAGCACAGGTAACAATGACTAGGGGCCCTGGGGATACAATTATGGGTTCCTTAGCCGTAAAGTCTTCCGATGGCACTAGTATCTACAGTTCTGTAAAATTAACCTTTTTCATTTCTTATCACAGGACGTTGAGATGTCACAACCAGTTTACTAATAATCTACTTTATGTACTAGACATGGTATTTTGTTATGTATTCTATAAATAATCTGTCTTTTCTTTTCCATTTCGCTGGGAACATCATCATAGCCCGTGAGTATCAGTTTCAAGAGTTCCCGCTCCTGCTTGCAAAGAGTGCTTACTATGCATGCTACATCTGATTTATGCTTACGCAGACTATATAGCATGAAGTAGTCAAATCCTGGTGATTGTAATGAATTTTACTTACTATTTAGACTTTCTCTTTTATTAATTGAATTTTTCCCAGCAACAGTACAAACTGCACAGGCTCGAGAGCGGACCTAAAACTACATCTGTTCTGACAGCTGGAGAAGCTCTCAAGTTATATGAACAGATGACTATACTGAGGCGACTGGAGACCGCTGCGTCTAATATGTATAAAGAGAAGATTATTCGTGGCTTTTGTCATTTGTATTCAGGTAAGTTACCTATGGCCTTAATTTAGATTCAAACTTATTGTTTAATTTGAAATTTCAACTAATGGTTATTATACAGAATTACAGAATTATACATTTTACAACAGGAATATTTGTGTTAATCAAATACTTCTTAGATAAATAATATTTGACACTTTGAACTTTAAATTGTCAGGTCAAGAAGCGGTGGCAGTAGGTATGCACGCGGCTATGCGCAACATGGACAGTTTAATTACCGCTTACCGCTGTCACGGATGGACATACTTGATGGGTGGAACAGTTCTCAACGTCCTGGCAGAGCTGGCTGGTCGCAAATCTGGTAGCTCCCGAGGCAAGGGAGGCTCTATGCATTTGTATGCAACCAACTTCTACGGAGGCAATGGCATTGTCGGTGCTCAAGTAAGTACTATATTAACTACTAATAGTATCCCAGGCTTTTTGGCTTTCAGGCCTATCTCTGTGACGACGGTCACAGAGATAGGCCAGGAGAAGGGCGTCCTATGGTACTTCCAGCCAGTTCTTGCAAGAATATACAATATAGAGAAATGGCAATCAGTTGCTTGCTTGTGTAAACTTGTTTATTTTATTTACAGTTATATAACAGTACTGTAATTTGTTACCTAATGTAATGTAACTTCAGACTATTAGAAAAGAGTGACCGTGAATTTTATTGCCAGGTTCTTTCTCACATGTTAACAAAAAACACTTGTACACCGTTTCACTTTTATTTAATATGCAGGATTTGACCTGACCGGTTTCGCTTTATAGCATTATCAAAGGTTGTTGTTCACTTTACATATTTATTAAACAGATATTTTACTACACTGAGTGTAGTATTACTATAAGTTTCACCAAGTGCCGACAATCGAAACCATCAACTATATTCTTTCTCACAGGTTCTACCTTTTGCCAAGCAATAATCTTGATTCATAACTTCATTTGACCTCCATGAATTAAGATATTTTCATTTCATTTCCAATTCTTTTGGTTTAGGTTAAATATTCTTAGGTTTAAATATTTAAAAAAATTCCTTTTTTATTAAATTTACTCAGCTATTTGGACTTAACCCATTATAAATGTGCCAGGTGACGGCAATAAGCTAGCCCCCCGTTTCGTGTGATTTAAAATTACTGGCAATTTGTGGGTGTGTAATGCACCTCTGCCTTCTCCTTCGGGGATATAGGCGTGATATCTGTGTGTGTGAACCTAAATTCTGACAGCCAACAAAACCTATCTAGGGGATTATTTTAACAATCAGTTTTTATTTTTAGGTGCCATTAGGTGCTGGTGTAGCTCTCAAACATAAGTACTCGGGCGACGGTGGAGTTAACTTCGCTCTGTATGGTGACGGTGCTGCCAATCAAGGTCAGATCTTCGAAGCCATGAACATGGCGAAATTGTTGGACTTGCCTTGTGTGTTCGTCTGTGAGAATAACGGATATGGTAAGTGTCACATCTATACTAATATTATAAAACTGAAGAGTTTGTTTGATTTAATGCTCGAATCTCAGAAATTTTGTGTCAGGAAGGCTGATTACTAGAAGCGGAACAGCAATAAAAAACGGGAACTCGAATTATTTTGTGTCAAAACAGTAAGCTTCGTAGAAAGTATGAAATATTAAACTATGACGTCACTAGTTTGTCAAATCGGTAGTTCTATCACGAATCAAATGTTCGACTAAAAAGCGACTCAGGAGTTCGGTTTTTGCTGAGCGCGTGGCAGGTGGCTTTTTAGGTTACCTCGGCGCTCCGCAAAAATCGGATTCCTAGACACTCTGATACCGAACAACGTTTGTTGTCCTGCACCTGGAGCTAGTTAGAAATAACTAGTTCTTCTGTACGCGACTATCTCCTAATCAAGCATTACCTTGACATTGGCGAAATCATCGATGAACATCGATGGAGAAGAATAAGCGACTAATACCTAGGTATGTAGTACTTACCTAAGGTGATATGATTTTAAAATCTAAAATATCTAGGTAAGCTTAGTCACAAGGACAAAGTTAAAAATAATGATTCTACATTCACTTTTGAAAATCATCTATTCTATTAGAATCAAAAACATAATACCTGTACGCCTATAATATGCTCTGTATGATGTAGGTTAGTATGTATGAACTATGTTGATAAGAAACAAACTTGATTGAATGATGTCTTTCAAATGACCTATACAGCTATACAATACGCATTCTGATCAAACGTTATGACCATACAAGACAATAGAAATTTACGAAACGCTTGATTTCAAATCACAAATGTGTTGAAGATAATTAGGTCAGCATTCAATACTTGACTTAATAATCACGTCTCTATATTCGTTCATCATCATTAACGCCTACCGCACGTACGCCACAACATTCGGTCCCGCGCTTTCCGCATCCAATGGCTTTCTGCGACCTTTACGAAGTCGTCTGTCCACCTTGTAGTGTGTGGCGCCTACCCACGCTGCGTCTCCCAGTACGCGGTCGCCACTCGAGGACTCGCAGGCCCCATTGGCCATCGGTCCTACGAGCGATGTTTCCTGCCCAATGCTACTTGAGTTTGGCGACTCTTTGGGCTATGTCGGTGACTCTGGTATTCCTTCAGATCTCATCGTTACTAATTCGGTCACGAAGTGACACTTCAAGCATAGCCCTTTCCATTATTTGGGCGACATAACCCTTTCCATTCTTTGGGCGACATAACCCGTTCTGCAAAATGCGTCAATGGCCATGTCTCAGTTCCGTAGGTCATCGCTGGCATATTGGACGAAAAGGTGTTACGTAGCTTCCCGAACGCTGCCCAGCCGAGTTGGATCCGACGACTGACCTCTTTCTCGAAGTTGGACTTACCTAATTAGATAGTTTGTCCTAGGTACACGTAGTCAACTTCGTGCGTAGACTGTCCGTTCGCAATTGGAGTAGGCACAACATGGACGTCTGACATGATTTCCGTCTTGTCCATGTTCAGTTAAGCCCTAGGTACTCGTTCGGACGCCTTACTGGCCATCACCTCTGTAATATCTTCGGCAAATCGAAGGTGGGCGATATACTCGTCGTTTACGTTGATGCTGAGTCCTTCCCAGTCTGGTGGTGTGTACCTGAGATTAGTGCGTACAACTGATACAACCAAACAAATTCTTCAGTTTTCTAATACCTAGGGTAAGCATTGATTAGGATCTCTTTCTCTATTGAATCATGGGACAATCGCGATAACATAAACATTTATTTTAACTATCTTTATTGTATTTGTATAGATATAGAGTAAACAGTAATGTAATACATAATATTGAACTTAAACTTCTTTACACACGCTTGCCTTGAGTTAGTGAAGTTTTGTATACCTATTACTTTAGGGGCAAGAGGGAGAAGTGTGTGTACACATTTACTTTTTCTAAAGAAGTCTTACTTCAGAAATATGGTGTAAAGCACACTCTTTGTTTATTTGTTACATGTCTAGACATATTTAGCGCCACAATATTAGGTATTTTGAGTTTGCAATTTGATTATTTAGGTCTAACTGCTATTGGTAGTGTTCATGTCTCATTTGAATCATCGTAGCAGCGAAACAGAAGGCACGATCCACGTTAGATAGTGAGTCGTTAGGCCCTACCACGAAGTTCGAGGTCCAAGTCGACCTCACTTCACCTGCTGAAAAATAAATTTGTTCTGTCCAGTATCCAGTCCAAATATTCAGATATCACTCATATTAATTTAAGTTGCTTTAAGTCCTATGACATGACAATGTGTCTTCATAACATGACATTACTGCTATGTGACATAAGTCACATGTGAATGAGAGTTATGTAACAGCAGCCAAAGAAGTGACAACTGTTTCTCAGTGCATCAATATCTAACACGTTAAAGACACAGTTTCCCAAATTTCGTGCCGATCCCATGTACTGTATAAGAACAATAGATTAATATAAACAATAATCCTTGATATATATATTAGGTAACTACCTGTGTTCAAAGATTAAATAAATATGAATATGAATAAAATAGTGTTGCCTGTATAAAGAGACTAACAAAAACAGTTTTTTTTTCATTATTTTAATTAACATGTTCCTGGACAGTGCAAGAAATTTTCTTTATTGAGTATTTACAGTGATTTTCTTCATACATTTTTATGCTACGGCTATAGCAGTACTGCCATATCAAAACTGTAAAAATCTGTGAAGTGTGTCAGTACGGTTGTAGCCGTATTACGGTTATAACCGTACAGCTATATAAATATGTCATTATGTGACAGTACAGCTATAGCCGTTTCTAAATAAAACACATTATTCAGAAAAAAATATTGTTTATTTACGTGAAACAATAAAGAATTATCAAAAAAAAAAATGTGACGTAGAGTGACAGTACAAGGTTAAAAATTTGTTATAATACGACAGTGTAAATATATTCCATCGCCATTCTGTTTGTATTTAACTGCCATGACCGTAAAGCAAATAATTTTTTTTTCAATTGTACGGCTATGGCCATATCACAAACTATTTTTTTTACTGCCATGACCGTACTGTCCAGGAACGTGTTAATAAAATAAATAAATGTGCTGTTTATATGTGATACCAACATTTAAAATAAAGAAAATACTTGTATAAAAGTCTTAAGGTTGATCACACTTATCGGTGAAGCCTCAGTTCCGACACAGTACTTGCCAGCACAGTTCAGTATCAGTGCAAAATATTCCTTTATACATATTCTATGAAAATGTCACTGACACTGACATTTGGGGACGCGTTCATAGAAAATTAATGAAAGAATATTAAACACTGATAATGAACTTCACTGATATGTGTGAATCGACCTTTATGATCGTACATTTTTGTTGAAGCAAGTTTTGTTCACCAGGTATGGGCACATCAACGGAGCGCTCGTCGGCGTCCGACACATACTACACGCGAGGCGACTACGTGCCCGGCATCTGGGTGGACGGTATGGACGTAGTGGCTACTAGGGAGGCCACACGATTCGCGATTGACTATTGTACTAGTGGGAAAGGTACGTTTAGAATCACACACACACAAAATCACGTATTTATCCCTGAAAAGGTGGACGGGAGTATTGATCACTTCCACATTTCGTTTAGTCACTTTGATCCTACGTAATAGGGTACGAGTCCGGTGCCGCGACCAAATTGGATTCGTTTCACATACATTTTCACCACGACCTAGACGGTCGAGGGGCTTGTGGTCTAGTGGTAACCGACAATGTTAACACATTGCAAAGGTTAAGCAACATCTAGTCAGGTCGGTCTTAGGATGGGTGACCATTTCTTAACCATTTCGGTAAATTGAAGTCGGTTTTTGTGTCAAGTTTTGACGTTATTTATCTACTGTCAGGTCCTCTGGTAATGGAAATGGAAACCTACCGGTACAGTGGCCACTCGATGTCAGACCCCGGCACCTCGTACCGCACCCGCGAGGAGATCCAGGAGGTGAGGCAGACCAGGGACCCCATCACCTCCTTCAAGGACAAGGTGCTGGGCGCTGAACTGGTCACTCCTGAACAACTTAAGGTATAGTATAGACTCTACGACATACACTCCTCATCTCTTTTAGAGTTTTCGAAACGAAAATTTCTTATACAACAGTAATGTCCGTCCGTCTGTACGTTCGTGAACAACTTTCAACTCGAGAACGGTAAGAGCTAGAGACTCCGTGTAAACGCCAATGTCCGTCCGTCCGTCCGTCCGTCCGTCCGTATTGGAACAACTTTCAACTCGAGAACGCTAAAAGCTATTGACTCAGTGTAAACGCCAATCGACTCAGCATGATCAAAGACCTCTAAAATGAACTTGACCTTTGACCTCTGATCTGAAGGTCAAGGTCAAAACGAGGTCAAACCGAGAACGGTAATATTTACAGACTCAAGACCAGTGCAATCAACTCAGCATGGTCAAAGACCTCTAAAATGAGGTTGAACTTTATGTCATGTGACATTTTTTAGATTTTATGAAAAAACTTTCGAAAACTCTAAAATATATGGCAAATTTTTTTTAACCGACTTTGTTCTCAATTCAACTTTTTTTTGTTACCTTAATATCTTTCGACTGGGTGAATCGTTTCTGAATTTTTTTTAATGCTACTGCTTCACATTTATGCCCATTTCTATTTGGTCCTATGCCGACAATTACTTGGTCTCATTTCGGTTATGGTTTTTTTTATTAAGTGTACCCTCCATTGCCGGGCGTCATAAGGATTAACCCGGGGTGCTGGCACGACATACCCAGAATTTGTTTTGCTACATTTTTATTGAAGACTATATTATTGTCTACCCAATTCCCATGGGAACAGATTCCCTTGACAAAATCTAACCTAAGATATTCCTTATAACATCAGCTATCGGCCAGTGATAGTTCCATTACAGACGGTCCAGCGTTACAAAAATAATTTATTTGGATAGATGTATAGATATGGAAAATTACAGGAAATCGACACTCGAGTACGCAAGGAAGTGGACACAGCAAATTCCCAAGCTAGGAGCGACGGTGAGATCGGTCTCGAGGAGCTCTCCGCTGATATATACAAAGATTGTCTCGAACCGAACAACCAACTCCGCGGTATCACTCCCGATACCCCATTACAACATATCACACTTCATTAATGGGTCACCGGCCTTCATGAATGGGTTTCGACTGGAGTGTAAAAAAAAACGACTCGTAAGCGTAAATCTTTTACTAAATGGTATAGAAATTAATTTATTCAAATATATTTGGTGCTTTCCCGTTCGCTCCATTAGTTTCTCCCAATTGGGGCGAGCGGGAAATGCCTTAAATTATTTATTTTTGGTCCCATTGTTTAAGTTGTGTTTACATTTTGTTAAGTGATAAGTGAAGATTTTACTAATCACTTTACAGTTGTAAAGTAGAAAATGTATGAACTTGTACTTAGCACTTATCAAAGTGTAAACGGCGTGTTAGTTAGATCAGTGGGACGAATGGCAATAAATTTTAAATATTGTATTGACTTCCCAAATGTCTCACCAATGGGATGTCGAGTGGTGGAATCAACGGGAATTCCCCACATATTGATGACGGCTTATGCCGAATAGTTTTGAATTCATCATGGGGTTGGAAGTATGCCGTCCTGGTTTCTGGTGGTTAAATATACGTGACTATAACAGTCCTGATGCCAATAAATCCTTTTCTGTTGGAACTAATAGCCCGAGCGTAGTTATTTAATAATTTTGTGGATTGTTCGATACAAGTAATTTAACAAAAAATAAAAATGTCTCTGCATCCTACAGACCGCCTCTAAATGGCTCCAAACTATTCGGTACGCTAAACCAAATGAGTTGTCCGACCTTATAAGCCGCGCAAGATGACAATGGGATTGGCGGCCATGTTGGTGACGTCATAGTGACGTAGAATAACCTACAATATTGTTTTGTTATTCGTACGTTTCAGGGCTTGATGACGTCACGGAACGGTTATTGTAACAAGGTTCTATCCCACTCACATCGTGCGCGGCTTATATAACAAATTGTAAACCCTATCATTTGGTATAACATTTGCAAACTGATTTGAAGAAGGAAGTTTTAGACATAACTAGAATACATTGACAGATTTCGATTATAGGTACTTCAATATGCACAGCCAGCATCGACATATAACTATCTCTATCACTACATATTATTATAAAACAAAGTCGCCAGTTCCGTATGTTAACGTTCGTTTCTCTGCCGAACTATCGTGGCCTGGAACGCCCTGCCTGCGCACGTGTTTCCTCCCACATATAACCCTGGGTTCTTTAAGCCAAGCTTGAAGAGGCACATGGGCCACTCTATAGTATTGTGTACTGTGACAGTCACCCACAATCGCTAGACGTCGTCACGACTTACCACCAGGCGGGCACAGTTAATTTGGCGGACCCAATATTAAAAAAAATGTAAGCTTAGATCTTTAAAACTACGCAACGGATATTGATGCGGTTTTCACCAACGGATAGAGTTGTTCTTGAGGAAGATAACTGTACTAGTTCAACTATAAAATTTTCTATAGTAAAATTGGGTATGGACTGAAATTTTCTGCGATATAATTGTTTCACAATTCGACGCTGGCTGTGTGAATCTTAATGAAATCCCCGGGGTACACGAAAAAAAGTAAGTAATCATTAATCTATTGACTATTAGATGTAGATAGAGTAATAGATAATAATATATAGAGTAATAGATAATAATATATAGAGTAATAGATAATAAGTTATACGTTTTGTATAATTATTCTTTTACTTTGAACACTTTTATGTCTATTGGTTAATATAACCACTACTTTTTTTTTAAAGATTTTACTCAATGTGAGTAAGTGATTTGTGAAATATATATTATCTGAATCTTATAGCGAATTAATATAATCAAGAGGTGCTCAATATATTATGTGCTTACAGATTTATAACGAAACATGTCATAAAATATTATTTATCTACTGTCATGTCGAAAAATTCGAATTATGATTAAAAAAGTTGACATATGATTATGACAGGTACTATAAAAAAAATAAAAAGTTGTTTTATGATACAGATTTTGTATGAGATTTTCTGCAAATCTGTATTGTAAAGTAACTTTTTAAACACAGTGGATAGAATCCTAGTACATTATGAAAAACTTACAATAAAAGGCTAAGGTCTGTTGACCATACCACCTAGTCAGGTTTGTGTTTGTCAAATTGCCTATGAATATATGAGATTAGATAGGATAGGACCCTCGTAGGAATAAAGAAACTCACCCAAACTTTTTTTTTTATTTAAAACCCTACTCGTGGTCTAATATGCAACAGTGTCAAACTACTATTTTATAACATGTTTAGTAACATAATCTTAATGCACCATTAGCAATAAAGTTACAGCAATACTTTTGCTGGTCATATTTTTAATCTGTGCGCAATCAAAAATTATATTTAGTGACTGCTATTATTTAAGTAGGATATTTAATATATTTATAAATACATAACGGTATCATGTACGAGCTAGCTATAAATATCGAAAAGTTCAATCAATACTGTTTAAGCATTTGATAGTGACAGCAGTGGAGGTACGAACCAAACAGATAGAGCACTTTGTATTATTTTTAAATCTCATTATGTTTGTTTTTTGAAATTATAGTGAATTATTGTTAATTGAAGGCTGTTTCATTTCAGTATGACTTATCTGTGAATAATAAAATGGCTGATTGTTTTTTAAATATTACTCTTCTTCTTAGGGGCACAGCTCCATCATTCATCGATAATTTTGCCAATGTCAAGGTAAAGCTTGATACTGCCCGGCACGGAAGAACTAGTTACTCCGAATTAGTTCCCGGTGTGGGACAAGGAAACGTTCGGTATTGCAAATGAGTATATGAACCTGGATTTTCGCCACCGCCAAAGTTTTTTTTAAATTTGTGCGGCCTGAAGCCGCTGCCACATCTACATTCATTTCCGGGCGTCTCTGGTCCAGTGTCGCCCGGCGGAGTTTGGCCACATGTGTGGACTCCGTCTGAGGTTGGGTCGGGTTTTGTCCCGCGTCGGTGAGTGAATCTGGTTGCGTGCATCAACACTTCTAGCCTCGACCGCCAGAGGTGACCTAAAAGCTACCAACCATGCGCTCACCAAAAAACCCAAGTACTTTATTGTTGGTTGGTGTTATTGTTGTTGTTAGTGTTGATGTTGTTGTTTGTTGTTCTTTTTTAGATTAGAGTGAATATTTAAAAATGTCTACAATTGATTATTTTACTATCTTTTTACGGAAATTAACACGAATAGCCGTAGATTTGTGTAACTACCTTCATTCCTTTTGTTGTTGCCTGACGTTTCGACGAGGTTACATCGGTCATAGTCACAGGCTGATTGATTCAGCGACGGCCGCCGTTTGCCTTAGAATCCGTGATGAAGGGTTTTTTCTTTTACCTTCAAGTTCACGCTGCGTTTTTCGCCATTTAGCGTCACACCACACTCACGGTGTCTAATAATATTTATAGTAGTAGCTCATGTGGTTAGAGCCACGTGAATAAATATTATTATTTTAAATTTAATTTAAAAAAAAAGTTTATTTGAAAGTACGTTCAAAAACTGTTCGCACGTCTGCTCAGCGACAACAACTTGGCAACAACAACAGGTGGCAAAATCTATGTGAGCAATTTTTCAGTACTTACTACTCTTTGTGACTAGGTTATACGTGTCTATGTCGAGGTATGATGAATTTCCAGACCAGTCTAAAACCTTTTTTCCAAATTATATATAGTTTTTCGCCTTATGTCAGGGTCCATAGTCGTGAACAACGACAAAATCATAGTTCGGAAACCATTCCTGATCCTAAGGCAGCATCCGTGTTTCATGTACTTTGAAAAGTATATTGGTCCTGCCGCATGGTCCTCTGTACAAACGCCATGCGCCTGGGATGCTCAGGGGAGCTTAACACGCTGTAGTAAAAGTCTTGGTGTTTGTACCATTGACTCGTGTGAAAAGAAAACCTTGTATGTTGTACTCACTTGTTGCTGTGCTGTAGGGTCCTTACCCTATCGAACACTAATGACAAATTCATTAATTTATAATTATGGGAGCCCCCTTAAATATAATATTTTTTAGCATTTATTGTCATAGAGGTATCAGAACAAAGTCAGGCTTGATATCCTCAGAATAAAATTTACAAAACTTTCTACATTCTTTCTTTATGTCTGTCCCTCCCTCTGTCCTCGGCTTTCCTTCTAAACGGTGAGAGCTAGAAACGTGAAACTTAGCAGGAAGTGCTAAAACAAAATTATGAAATAAAAAATAGGGTACCTGCCGTTCACGTAAGCAGAATTTGTTTTTTTCTTGCGTCTACCCCGAAATGTCTACCCGAAATCCACACTACCCCAGTAGTGTGGATAGATAGGTCTTTTGAAAATATTGAGAGGTTGTTAAAACGTTTTTTTGGTTTAAGAATTTGTTTGTGAAATTCAACTTTATAGCTCAATTTTTGGTAAAACACAGCGTCCCCGAACTTCAAAAGCGTTGTATCTGTGATCCGATTGAGTAATGACGTCTGGTTGTAGGTACCCTCCATCTAGTTAGGCGGTCCAGCAGGCTGTTGGTACCTCCAGACCTTTGGACTTACTTCGAGTAAAATGTTGTTCCTAGCATCGTTCCTACCCTTCATGCGTCTCAGCGCTCTGACTGAGTTGTCTGCTGTTGGTACACCCTGAAGGAGCTTTGTGTTTTGTTTGACAGCAGCTTCCTCGACCCTAGAGTTAGTGAGGTCGTGGGCTACTCCCACCAGTCTTAAGAGCGGCTTCCTCGTTGTAGGCTATGTGACCGTGAGTTCCTGGCTTGGGATTTTAATCGCCTCTGTGAGACGGGAGCGGTCATCTCGTAATCGCGGTTGACAATGACCCGTTCTTTCCTAACGGTTCTCATACTGTCAACTGCAATTCCCAGTCCGGCCACGTCCACCCCAGATTTCAGGCTTCCTGCTACGTCTAGACTAGAATAGAGAGGGTTGGTTGGCTCGACGAGGACCGAAAACCCCGGCCTTAGAAGAGCGTCCCTGTAAGAGGGTTTGTTGAGGGAGTCAGTCTGGGTGTGCTTTAAAAGAAGCCGTAGTTTTTGCTGTTTGCTGCTTGTTGGATCGCGTTTTCTAGGGAAGCTATCTTGTTCCCATATTGGCCTTTTCGGATGCGACGTTGACCACTGGTTGTTTGTGGATGGGACCGCGGGTAGCTTGGCATTCTGGTTCTCACGAATATCCTTTAGGGAGCCTCCTACCTACTTCATATGTTGTTTTAAAGCTTGGAGCTCTGCTTTTATGGCGGAGGTGAGCTCAGTGACGAGGTTGTTATTATGAAATGAAATGATTTATTTATTTGTATAGGTCACTAAATGGCTCTTACAAACGTCAGTAAGGACTTAAAATAAAAAATACCATTGCTTCTATATTTACATGTACTGCCAAATTCGCAAAGCAATAAGTAGAACCGAGAGAAAGAACCTGGCAATAAAACTCTCGGTCACTCTTTTTCAATAATTGACCCATTTACACATTTTCTTAAGACTGAATGTGGACGAATGTACAATGGTCTCGTGTCAAAATCAATAAGAGTGTATAATGCAACAAAAAAAAATTGTAGTCCCCTAAGTATATACAAAATATGCTACAATTACGGCATTTTAGGAGGCGCCTGCACCATGCTCAAGCCAGACATTTTTACCGTTAAGGTAATCAACTGTCTTATAATATGCTTTTTGACATAAAGTGGTCTTTATAAAGGTTTTAAATTTATTATCGGGCATACAAAGGACCGATTCAGGCAATTTATTATAAAAGCGTATACCTTCCCCCTTGAAAGAATGACTAACTTTGCTAAGCCGATAACACGGAGGGAGTAGTTTATTTTTATTTCTGTCTGTAACGTCACTTACTTTAGTATAGCTAGATATATTTTTCCTGACATACAGTATGTTATCCAATATGTATTGAGAAGCTACAGTTAAAACATTAATATCTTTAAATCGCTCCCTAAGAGAATCTCTCTTACCTAAACAATAAATGGCACGGACTGCCCTCTTTTGTAATATAAAATTGTTTCTATATCTGCTGCATTTCCCCAAAGTAGTATTCCATAGGACATCAAGCTATGGAAGCAGTAGCTACATCTGTCAACTGCCGTCTCACAGCATATGCAGTAGAGTTAAGCTTATTAGCTAAAATGGTGATATGGTCACCCCATTGTAATTTAGAATCTATTGTTATTCCTAAAAAGGTAGTGTTATTTACAAATTCTAACCTTTGGCTACCCAGCACGGCATGGACGTTTGCTTGTCTGACATTGGGCATTGTAAATTTAACGCATTTGGTATTTTCTGCATTCAACAATAGGTTATTTGTAGAAAACCAATTTGAAATATCATTTAAAATATTATTAACATTATTCGCATCTGTACTATGCCGATTTACTTTGAATATAAGTGATGTATCATCCGCGAACATTACTATGCCAGCTTGTGCCTCGATCATGCAAGGCAAGTCATTAACATAAACCAAGAAGAGAAAAGGCCCTAGAATTGATCCCTGAGGTACGCCTATTTTGACGCTAGTTCCGTTTGACTTAACGTTGTTCACATGAACAGTCTGCAGCCTATCTGTCAGGTAAGATCCTAATAGTTCTAAGGACTTTTTGTCAAAACCATACCGACGTAACTTTAGCAAAAATGTCTGATGGTCAACACAATCAAATGCTTAAGACAGATCACAGAATACCCCAATGGCATCCTGCGATCCCTCCCATGCGGTGTCCCTTCGTCCAGCATACTCACCATGAATGCCAAAAAATAGTGCTGAAATAGTGCTAATTAGTGCCCAAAGGAAAAAAATAGTGCTCTTATACTTAACAAATTACAGCCATAGTTCGATGAGTATGCTGGACGAAATTTTCGCCCAGCATACTCATCTCCGTTTGTGGAATCTGTGTACGCTTCAACCATAATTCATACTTTAAAAAATTGTGCCCAAATAGTGCCAAATGGTGCCCAAAAAGAAAAAACAGTGCTCGAATAACTCCAGAGTTAGAGGCTTCGTTCAGTGAGTATGCTGGGTGTAGGTTTTACGCCCAGCATACTCACTTCACTACGCGAATACCGAACGAGCTATAGTTAAAATTTACGGCTTAAAAAATTGTGCTTGAGATAGTGCCCAATATCAATCCAATTTTCGCTTGACTTTTGACCTAGAACACCATTAAATTTAATTGTAACCTTTTATATAACATTAGATTTAGTACAGTCGAATTCAAAACTTTCTAATAACTTACATTTTGTATAACAATTTTTTAACCCCCGACGCAAAAACGACGGAAATTTGATGTGTCTGTGTTTATGTGTGTGTGTGTGTCTGTGGCATCGTAGCTCCCGAAAGGATGATCCGATTTGTATTTTTTTTTTTTTGTAAGGTGAATTAGTCGGGAGTCCTCTTAGCTATGTGTGATGAAAATTGGTTCAGTCGTTTTAAAGATACGGGGAGATGAGATGGAAATAAAACCACAATTTGCCGATAAATGCATGAAACGCACAAACCGTTATTTTGTTCTAGAGCGGCATGCAGCAATTTGTATTTTATAAAGCGGAGCTTAATCTTAGGCGACTATTGAAAGTTCGGAAACTTTGTTGTCGTTGGATCCCTCATGAACTGACAGCGGAGCGGATATGCCGAACCAATCCAGTCTTCCCAATGTCAGCATCACTCGAAGAGAAAATATCGGCGTACTTGAGTAACATCTTCTTAGCCTTGTCCATTTCGTTCTTCGTTAAGATGTTACGGCTGTCTTCTAAAAGTGTCAACACGTTGTTTCTAGCATCCTTGTTGACGATGTTCTCAGTACTCAACTCTTGGCATTGGCGCATCCAATCTACTTCTTCGCAAGTGCCAATCAATGTGCTCTTTTCTATCACGTGTTCCTTATCACTAAGGTTCAGCACACGTACCACTGAGGCTTCATTGGCTCGTACCAGAGTTCGGGCCATTTTCCATGGAAGTTCATTGTGTATCCCTTCTATGAGTACACATCGATGTGTTCGCCCAGAATTCTGAGGGAGACTAACTGGTACAGTCGTTTCTGATCTGGCAGGAAGCACGACCTTCTTCAAGACCTTCTTACTTTTCCTAATAACGCTCCTTCCATGAAAAGTTCCTCTTGACCACATTTCATCGCTCCTTGCTTGACGTCGATCTCACAAGAGTTCTTCCTCATAAAGTCTAAGCCCAGTATGCAGTCGTCCATTATGTCAGCCACGATGACATTTTGCAGGTAAATTCCATTGCCCAACTTTAACTGCATATCTTTCTCTCCTTGGACGGGTATGCGCTGACCGGTGGCTGTTACCAAGTTGATGAGGTCACAGTTTGCAGAGTTCCCAAGGAACCGATTTGCAAGTCGGGAACTGACAACCGTGCGAGATGCTCCAGTATCTATTGTCAGCTTGCATGGTGTTCCATTTACCTCGCCCTTGATGATCAGGCTGTTCCCATCCTGGGTTTGTGAGATCGAAACCCTTGGGGCTCTTCTAACATCAGCCAGCACCCGCCCCGCAGTCCTGGCATTTATTCGTTTCCCTGCTGTTGCTGGCCGGTGACGTTAGCCACCCTATCCTCTTGGGACCGACTTTCTTCTCTTTCAGCAGTTCGCTTTGGGCAACTGGATCGAAGGTGGCCCCTCTCACCATATGTGTAGCACCTAGGGCTATACCTCGTGAAACGGTCGCGAGCCGGTGATGCTACAACTTCCCTGACTCGGTGAGATCGATGATCCTTCCGTACGGCTTCGACCTCCAAAGCATGAGCCAAGGCGTCTTTGAGAGTATCATGGTGCCCGAGCCTCACTGCAGCCCTGACTTCCAGGTCGTGGATGCCGTCGATGAATGCTTGCACCAGATTCCCATTGATGAGCGCAGGTACCGACTGGTATGCTTTCCGTACCAGCTTCTCAACTTCCAGGGCCCACTGTTGCAAGTTTTCGCCAGTGTGCTGGACACGATCCTTAAGCTGCGCACGATACACGTGTTCCAGGTGAGCGTCACCGTATCTGGCTTCCAAGGCTTCTAGTAGCTGCTCGTAGGATACATCGTCTCCGAGAGCTTCCAGGATAGTTAACGCCTTGTCTCGCAGACCCAATGTAAGCGCAGTCATGGCCTGGGCTCCACTCCAGCCGTTTGCCTTCTTAATGGCCTCAAACTGCTTCTTATAGGCCTAGATACTTTAAATCCACGTGCTGAAGGCACAGCAGGTAAGGAAGTCGCAATCCCATCTCCAGCTTTCAGATTTCCCAGCTCTTTCCTCACATCTGTAATCTGGTTTTTTACATCTTCTATCCGAGTTTCGGCTTCCGTGATTCGGTTCTCAACATGATGAACTTGATCCTTCATTACAGTCATCTCCTTGCCAAAAGTCGCTCGAAGGTCTTTCATGAGGAGCGTCTGTTCCTCCTGGCGGCGTGCCTGCTCCTCCTGGCGGCGTGCCTGCTCCTCCTGGCGGCGTGCCTGCTCCTCCTAGTCACGCAGCAGCTGTTCTTGCAACCGGCTGGCCTGCTCCTCCTGGCGGCGTGCCTGCTCCTCCTTGTAACGCAGCAGCTGTTCTTCCAACCGACGGGCCTGCTCCTCCTGGCGGCGTGCCTGCTCCTCCTTGTGACGCAGCAGCTGTTCTTCCAACCGACGGGCCTGCTCCTCCTGGTGGCGGGCCAGCTCCTCCTGGCGGTGGGCTTGCTCCTGTAGCATCGCCATCAGCGCAGCAAAGTCAGGAGGTGCTGGCGCTGGAGATACCGTAGGCGGGCCAGCTTCCACCGTTGACTGCTGCTGACCACCCAACCTCTCCGGCGTATTACCTCCGAAGCGCCTGCTGTCCAACTCCTGCTGGCGCTGACCCCTGGTACGGACGCCCTCTGTGTCTTCTTTTGGTAACACCGGCATTATTCAAATCCCCAATTCTGACACCAATTGTTACGAGCCGGGGTTCTACGGAATTAAAAATGCCGATCAAACTACCACAAAACACTTTATTTACTACACCACAAATTTACACTTCAGTATAAGCTTCACTGAACACTTTTATTCGCTCCTGAACTCGCAGGTATAACTCGTATTATCGCTCTGGAAATACTGTTCTTGTCCCGCCCAAGCGCTCGGCATATATAGGGCGTTCATTGGTCTAGAAGTTTCAGCCGAGAATCATCGCGAACACTCTGTCACTCTCCCGAACCTTCTAGATGTGTCGAGAAACGCGTTACGTAGAAGTTACCTTGAGAGAATATTCCAGAAAGACTTTACGTAGTAGTACTGCGATTTGCTACTAGATGGCGCTGAATTTGGTAGTCTTATTACTCGCTACGAGATGGCGTTACAATATTATTGGATGGAATCAGGCGTTACCTGGCAAAAGTCCATGGCAAAGCAATGGTAAATATGATGTTAAAACTTTTAAATTCATAGCATTATTTCGCTAAAATAGAAGACATTACAACGTCGATATATGTTTCACCTCTACACGAGGCATTCTCAAGACTGTATCAGAGAGAACAGCGATATGATGTTAAAACTTTTAAATTCATAGCATTATTTCGCTAAAATAGAAGACATTACAACGTCGGCATATGTTTCACCTCTACACGAGGCATTCTCAAGACTGTCTCAGAGAGAACAGCCAGCAGAGTGTTCTCTCTAAGACTCGACTAGATCAACTTTGTTGGTTCAGGAGTTATAGGCTAATAACATGACTACGGAACCCTATTCTTTGCGTGACCCACGCACTTGGTCGGTTTTTTTTAACTAATGCCAGTGCGACTTAAGTGAAAAGTATAACGGATTAGTGAGATTCTATTGTATTACTTAGAAATAACACTCAATTTTTATCGATATTTTACGTATTCCATGGTGTACACAACACTATTACACCCACACATATGCATTTTGTTTTTGGGATCGCCTCTGAAATGACTTTGTGTATCTTTCTACATACTATATCTATGGCTAGAACAAGTCACATCATTTTAAATATAATTTTTTTTTTGTGAACTTTTAGAAAAGGATCATATCATACACATGTGTATGTGGCGAGACGGCATCGTGTGGGACTCCCGGCCCTAGGATGAAAATGGGCCGGACTACCGGATATTTAGAAACTGCTAGTAGTATAGGTTCGCTGCTGGTAAACCGGCAGCGAACCTATACTACCGATGACGCCCGTGAGGGCCAACCTCTGCGTGTCCCAGGCGGCGCACACGACGAGCGTATGCTCCGCCGTATCTACGGCACCGCCTGCGCAATAATGACAATCGGGCTCCGACAGGGTCCCCACCACTTCCCACAGGAATTTGGCAAAACAGCCATGATCCGTGAGAAGTTGGGTAAGGAAGTAGGTCGGAGCCCCTTGCGCAAGCTCCACCCACTGGCGGAGCACGAGACCGATGGCCCCCACGAGCACCCGGCTCGCGGTGGGAGTCGCACATCTCAAGGCCCATTGCCGGAACAGATCGTCGCGAGCCTCCTGTCTCCAGCGATCGACCTGCTCCGGCAACGGGTGACCTCCTAGTTGTCGCACCAGGGCGCCCTCCTCGTAGACCCTCTTGAGGACCCCTGCTTCGAGATCCCACGGGGGACTTCGTGTCCTTTGTTATCACCTCTAAGTTTTTTGTATGTGACAAATGCCCATCTAAGATGAGAAGAACAGGATCTTTTTGTGATGGTTTTGCATTTTGCAGGAAGTGATAGAATCATTCTGTGAATACCTCTTTCCTCATCCAGCCCGACGGATTGCACGCGTATACGGAACCCGGAGGAGCACCATCCATAAGAGCTAAATTCATGCGGACCCTTTTAAATATCAGCATCGGGGGCACGAAGTTCAAGTTTCACATGCAAATTACTGCAGTTGTTGTTTCACCCCTTTCCGCTGACGTCACCCTTGCCACCTGTTTTCGTCCAGTTTTGGCAAAAGATTTTGTATTTCTTGTTGGGACCGTAGTCATCATTCTAGTCTCCATCTCATGCAAATGTTCCACCAACTCCCTTTCCTGATCTTGAGTAAATACAGGCCGTCGACTACCTAAGACTTTCGGATCCAGTAGCCTTTTTATTAGAACCTTTTGCTGTTCTTTTTAAAGTCATGACGGGGACTACAATATTTCTAGCTGCAGTTTTATATGGTGTACCTTCTTCGACATCCTTCCCGCCGCTTTCATTACTTCAACAGCCCAATTCTGTCGATTAGTCTTAAGCAAGTATTTCCTTGGCATCTAAAACAAACGAATGTTCGATTGGGTAAAATTATCCCGGGATCGTTTTAGACACCCTTCACGGAATCATTTTACCCCAAACGGTATTTTTTTCTTTCGGACTAAAGTATAACCTCAAACTAAATGGTGCAGACGAACAGAATATCATATTTCAATACTCAAATGGTAATTCAGTAATAACATCAAAGCCAAAGACAAAGAAAAGCATCTGAACTTATATTTCGGATTTCAAAAATGACCTTACCTTAAAAAAAAACAGCAAAATCAATTTTTTCTTCAATAACTCCAAGGTGACACACGCTAGCGATCCGCTACAGATATTCTATTTCCCGAAGTCCGTTTAACTTTCGTTGTGTGTGTAATGTGTACCGATAAGCGTGTTTGTGTGCGTGAACGTGAGGAGCGTCAGCACAGAAGATTGACCAATAAATATATTTTTCAATTAACTTGCTCATAAAATGGCCCTAATCTCACCGCAATTAGGCACATAATGATACCTATAATCAAACTGTGTTTTTTTCATTGTTATTATATCACGAGTGGGATAATAGATTATTGTTTTAATTTTATTGATTGAGTTGCATTATTTTCAAGAAAAAATAGATACAAAAAAGATCGTGTTCAATAGAACAAATAAATTAATATACCTATTGCTTGTTCATTTCATGCAACTTCGTATTTAAATAGAAAATTTCATCTTGTACGTGTGTATTTTGTTATTGTTATTATTATATTGTTTGTTATTGTTGATTACCGTCTTCAGCTCTCTTTAGACACTCACCTGCCAGTTCGGGTCTCAATGGCGCCTCAGCGGTAATCACCACTTTTACACATTTGTACCATAATCTACTATTAAGATTTATTTTTAAAAGTAACATTTAGTTGAAATATTTCGAAACATTAAGTTAACATTTGGAGGTATTATTATGGGTAGTAAATAAAAGACTAAAATCTATTTAAATAAGTAAGCATTTTAATTAAGATACTAAAGAGAAAAAAAATTAATCACTATCTGATGAACATTCAAAATCCGATTCGCTAGTATCAGAATCATCTTGCAAATTAATTATGAGTTGAAAATCCAGATTAAAATATTTCAAATACTCATTTTCATATTTTTCGACATGTTCACATGTTTTTCGCCACGTTTCACTATTTATTTGGTCTAAGCTTTCATTAATCAGTCTCTCAGTACTCGCTTCTAGCCATTTCACATAATTATCATAGCTCATATTTGAATGATAGTCGCCAGCTGTTGAGTTAGCCTTATAAACCAAAGCAGCATTTTCAATAAATCCGTCCTTTGTTCCTGCATGCACTAATATGAAGCTGATCCTAATTTTTTTTAAAAATGGCGTGGTTTCTTTTTTTTTGCCCAGGTATTGTTTCGCACGTGTGTCGAAAGAACATAACTCTCGTCGGTGTAGACAATTGGTCGACCTTGAGCGCGATATTCAGAATTTTTTTTTAGATATTTATAACGCAACATTTGTATGTCATGACGCTCTGTCAAAACTTTACGGTTGTTTTCTGTTTTACGCCACTTGTAACCTAACTTTAGTAATAACTTGCGAACAGTTTCTAAACAACCTGAAAATCCAATTTTCTCATTTAATACTTTTTTAATTTTAGGCAACGTCGTAATGTCTTTATGCACGACATGGAAATTTTGTATAGTACTTCGAACAACATCGGCAGTAAAATTGTCTATTTCTATCTTATTTTCTCGCTTTCTTCTTTTTTTCATAGGAGAAGTGAATGTTGATGACGTGGATGGCAATTCCTTCTCTTCTTTTAATATTCGTTGAACAGTTTTCGTAGACACACCTGTAGCTTCCACTGTACGCCGCGTAATGTCTCGTAAATGAGACAAATCAGAGTTGGGTTCCATATATGTTTTTGTAAATTCATACTCTTCTCGCAGGAAATGGTAAACGCTAGCTATCATGCTCCGACCCTAAAACAAAACCAAATATAATTTCTCAGTGTAATGCATTGTTCACGAAATACCTAAAAATTCTCATTGATGTATCAAAACTTAACGTCAAAAATCCGTGAAACAATGTGTTCACCATGAACAAATAATCCAAAAAACAATGATAATAATAATTGCAAAAGTACCTACATGAGATGAAAATGTAATCTATTGTAAGTAAAAAAAATTAATTTTAATAATTTATCATTATCGATGATATAAATTTATTAAAATAAATCTTACCTCACTATGAACAACTTTCCGACGTTTAGTTTCCATGCTGACGCTACTCCGTGAAACAATCTGGCGCGAACCAAAAACACTAGTGACATCGACCGCGTTGCGATCGTGACTGAGCGCTGCCGCGCTTATGCACACTAAAGCATTGTATATATGCACGCCTGACAACATTCATAACCCAACGGACTTCGTGAAATAGAATATCTGTACCATAAATGTACGATACCGCGACCATAAATGTACGATCTACGTACACGTTTGTTTGGAGAATAAATTACACTGCAAGTTGTAAGGTATATTAATAGATTTATTGATAATCTAGTAAGTTATAAAATACAGTATAAAATACTGTAATGCTAGTGAGCGCACGCTATCCTTGCTCGGCGTGAACTGATTTGTAATTGTCTTATAATTAGTTATGAAACGTTTGCTGAATTGCTGACTGCACTAAATGTTCGGTCATGTGCGGTCATCAGCCCGTGAAATTATGCTAGTTCTTTAAAAAACAAACACTTTTTTGGTTTATTGCTCTCACGGATTACGGAATTACTGGGAATATCACTGGGCTGACTGTCAGCAGTGTGCGGATTGCTTGTGAAAACTACACTTTGTACTGAAGGAGGTGAACGGTTGATACTCGCGAGTGCGGCGCTTCGGCGTCTCTTCCACAGGAACAGTGCGGCAGCTACCACCCCGGCTCCCAGCAATATATACGTAATAGCGTACTGATGGATGTCATGGGTAGAGAGTTGGTCATAAGATTCGTCATTTGTCGCTGATTTAAGCTCTTCTATCTGTTTGCTCAAATCAGTCAGGGTTCTGTTGATTTGCTGATCTTGAAGTTCCTCGACGTCCACATATTGGCTCAGTGGTATGTTTACCATCTGATTGAAGTCGAAGTTGTTAGGAGCAACGACATCTGGTTTCAGGGTGATTGTGTTGGTTTGAACTTTTTGTGGAGATGGTGATAAGGTGGATTAGAAGATGAATTTGTCCTCCAGTGGATTCCAGCCGAGTCCCAATGTTTTGGTTGATTCCGGCTGTTTAAACTCAAACGTACCTTGATTGCACTGATCCTTGCATAGCCCTGCTAAAAGTTGGGGTTCGCTGGAGGTCCATTTTCTGAGATTGAATCCGCCTGTTTTTAGGAGTGACAGTAACTCATTTCGCAACTGTATAGCTCCCTCTAACGAATGTTCACCTCCACAATAATCTACATAAAAACATTGTTTTAAAGCTCTTGCTGCGTCAGGAAAGTATTCTTTTTCGTCTGCCGCGAGTTGTTTTAAACACATAATTGCTAAGACGGGTGCCGGTTTTGTACCATAACTTACCGTAGAAAGTAAGTATGACCTGATAGCCTGGCTGGGTGTTTACTGCCTTTCACGCCTGTTGGTTGTAACGCGTTCCCCCGTTTCTAGATGCCTTTAGTAGGAATGGCAAAAGGGATCATTTTAGTCTGTGGGATCATTTTATACCTTTCTCCCCTACTAGTAAAATTATTAGTGCTATAAAAAATAAAAGTGTCACTATATTAGAGCCGATATGCGAAACATCAGGTATTAAGTTGCACGGACGGGATAGAAACAATTCGGGATCTACTGTACCGATTATCTTTAAATAGTCCCATACACAAGAGCCTATTTCTATAGCTCCTCTTTTAGCATCAAACTCTGTCCAAAAGTAACAGTGGACGTTATCGTATGCACTCTTGCAAGTTTTGTTGTAGTTCTGTCAAAGTCAAATTATAACTGTTTAATTTAGATTTATAGTAGAATGCCGATGTTTCTCCTCTAGGACACGGCAAAACAGCTTCCAAGTCGTAAACTACAACTTTATTATTGACGTCTGCATTTCCCCTATCATTTAATTTTTCTGTCCTACTTAACTCTTTTTCTTTTAAATGTGTTATAAACTTAACTTCTATGAGCAATTTTTGGTTATCATCGGAATTTTGGTAACTGACACACAGGTCGCATTGATCTTTTTTTGGACAATGGAAACTTAGGTTAAATCCGCCATTGAAAATCTTGTAATAATTTATGTAATGTCCGGTCTCTTTGTTATCTTTTATCTGTATGTTTGCAAAATCTGTGTAAAGATCTTTAATTGTTTTGCTACCATCTATATATTCTTTACCAGTTTGAGACCTGGTGTAATGAGATTCCATGCGAGGTATAGAATTAATATGTTTTTTTATATCCGCCACCGATTCAGCACTTAATGTTTTATTATTGCCATGTTTTCTACGTCTTTCCTCCAACACAAACCTATTTTCATTCATATTTGACCTTATAGTAAATATAATTCTGTCAGTTATATCTAAAGTACTTTTGAAAAAAGTTTTGCAAACTCTTACCCTTTCATTATTAACAGTAAAATAAAAAGCCTTATTAGGACGGCGTGGATTTTCGGCATTCGTGTATTTGTATTTTGGTTGAATTTCCAACATACAAGAAGTAATAAACAACCTCTGCTTGTGTAAGTCACCTAATTGCCAAAAATTTATGAAAATGTCGTATCTATTCTCATCATTTATGAGTTCACTACATTTCAATTTGAGCAGGGAACTTTCAAACACCGAGCTTATATCCTCTTGTGTTTTAGACATTGATTTATATTTTTGACCTTCGTTACGCAATCTCTTAGTCCTGTTTTGTTTCTAATTTTCAGGTTTCCTTACCCTCTTTCTACCACGTTGGCTGTCATGATCAAGAGAATCACTGTCAGAACTAGATATATTCGAGTTTGACGGCAATAAATAATTGTTACGTCTGTTACCAGATACACCGTGTTGATGTTCCAATGTCGTAGGTAGGGTCAATAGCATCATCGTCTATGTCACTTTCATCTGTATATTGAGGGAAAATTATAATTTAGTTGATTCTAGCACGATATAGTAGTTCTCGCGAAGTAGATGCGTGTGCTTGAGTTTCAATTATTGATATCTAAAAATAAAAATGTTTAATTATAATTACTGTAAACTTAAGTATACAATTAGAACAATTACAATGCATTATGTATACAACATAATAACTACCTCTCTGTCATGGCGATCTATTTTCTTTGCACACTCGCGCGATCGAGATATTGGTTATTTATAGGCTGCCGGTGCCAGCTCCTGCTCTTGTTGTGCAAATGATTCTTAGGAAGTACATGGTAGAGTAGAGTCGTAAAATATTAATTACTTCTTTTAATTGTATTTTTACCACGTTCTTCTTCTAGTTTTGAAGACGTAAAACTGTCCCAGTACCTAACACAAAATGTACATATATTGTTTTTAGTGTGTACCTAGTAGACTATTAACTTTTAATTAAGCTATGTATCGCGTTACATAATCTATTATAATATTCGACGGGAATTAGTACGTATCATACCTATATATGCACAGGTAGGTAGGTACATACCTTTTGTGCCTGACGTTTCAACCAGGTAACCAAGGCCGGTAAAACCGGTAAGATTCGTGTTAATTCCCTCAGAATATAATAACATACTAGATTAATATTTTAATTTTTCAACAGACTTTTTTGGAAGTCGGTTCTTAATTCGACTGTATTACAACAATTATTTTGGCTCTCTCGTTCGTTAAAATCGGGGAATACCCGTTTTTTTTTTATAATTCCGCGGCCCAAGGCCCCAGCCGCTCTGACGTCCGTTGCCGGGCGTCGCTGGTTACACGCAGCAAGTATTTCTCCAGTGGCGCCCGGCGGACGAGGGAATACCCGTGGCTCCTCTCGGCTTGCGTCGCGTCGCACATACCGCATCGGGTTGCCTTCATAAACAAACTCACGGCGGGTGTGCCTTGATGAAATTGATCGGCGCAGTTCTTTTGATCGTAGGTAAGTTGTACCTAATCAATGTAAAATAAAGCCCAGCTGGAAACAACCATCGTGAATATTATCTTGGGAGCCTTGCAAGACATGTTGCGGTTACTTACTAATCGATAGGTACCTACTCTACTAAAAAGAATACGTCGTCCAAAATAATTTCGGTGGCGGCGCGGGCGCCCCTATCGTCTTGGCGCCTGTGTGCGCCGCACACTTCGCACACAGGGGCGGCTCGGCCCTGCTTACTTTTATCGTAAAAGTATCTAATGTTTAAAATAAGACTCTACAGGATTTTTGGATGATAACTTGCATGCTAATGATTCAAGTAATAAGTACAAAATCTGTAAAATATTTTGTCTTTATACAGGGTGGAAGATTTTAACCTTACCTAGGGTAAGTACTCTAAATACTGGAGATAGCGAATTTCACTCAAAAGGCAACATTGCTAAATTTTTGAAAAGAAACGAAACTGCATTCAAAGATTTTTGGAAATTCGCTTGCCACATCCGGTAATCAAACAGTGGGTATTAAGATCGGACTCAAACCAACTAAAACCGCACGCCGTCTCAGGGGTCAATTAACGTCTTCTGTGGTGTGGCCTACTGACCAGCGCGCAGCGGCGGTATCCACATGAAAAAAAAGTAGTCTTATTTAAATATCGAATTTTATTGTTAGTATGATATCAGATAAGCCTTTTAGTTAAAGGGCTTTATTTTGTCAAATTTAATTTATAAGTTTAGATTTCAAGGATTTCCTCCATCGATGGATGACATAAAAATACAAATCGTAATTTTTTCAGATTTTAGTTGGCTCGATTACCGGGTGTGGAAAATTTTTGAATGCAGTTTTATTTCTTTTAAAAACTCGGTATTTTTTTGTAACAACGCCGTAAGCTACTACGCTGTAAGCTTTAGTGCTGTTGTGCCGTTAAAGCAGTTAATTGCTCACATCACCAATAGATGTCAGGAAGAGTCATATTTCTTTTTATTTTTTTTTAAATAAAATGACATTTTTTTAAAATGAATCCTAGCTAGATCGATTTATCGCCCTCGAAACCCCCTGTATACTAAATTGAGTGATATTCGCTATCTCCAGTATTTAGAAAACTTCCCCTCCAGGTTAGGTTAAAATCTTCCCCCCTGTATACTATTTTGTTACTAAAAGATACCTACGACAATTTATTCAAAGAAGCAAAATATAAAAAATACGTTGCGAAGCAAAGCAAAAATCGGTAAAGCCTTATTGGCTTTACCGATTTTGATAAAATTTATATAGCACCACAAGGGGGAGAGTAATAATAATCCTATATTTTTTAATGTAATATAATCTTTAAAATTCACTAAAATTTAATTTCTTTTCATAAAATACAATTTTTCTTCGTTTCGGTTGAATATCTTCATCGTCGCTTGTTACTCCGTATTCCTGTATGGTGATCCTTGATCCTTTGTTCTTTTTGTCTTCTTCTTTATTTTTATGTCCTTCATCTTCGATATCTTTATCTTCTTCTTTGTCCATGTTTGTGTGTGTATTTTTGTCACTCGCCTTTTTTTCTCTATTTCTTTCTTTACGTCAAGTTCATCTTTCTCTTTGGCATTATTCTTTTCTAACTCTTTATCGTGTTGTCTTTTTTTATAACATTCCTTTTTATTGGCTTTTTCTTTCATAGCCTTTTCAATGTATTTAGGATTTCTTATCTTAATTTTTCTTGGATGCCTCGGATCAATCAGCTCCGGTAGTATACAATCCATATAAAATCTAGTTAGTTTATTTTCCATCACATCATTCCAAAAGCTGTCATCTTTTTCAATTATTTCTGTTTTCATTGGTGTTTTTTCGCCTAGCCACAGTCCAAATAGGCATTTTGTTTTTTTTGTAATGTGCAGCTGGCCCTGTATTTGGAAATACCAATTATGATTTCTGTTAATACTAACGCTGCCGTTTTTATATTTTTTTGTAAAATGGTATTTTTTTCTTCTCTATAGGTTCTGTAAAATTTAATTCGTAGGCTGAAGCAGGGCATTTTATTTCAACAGTCATGTCGTCACAAATTCCATCAGGAGTAGCACCCAAGTAGGGCAATTTCTCATCAACAAATAAACCGCAAGGTTGCACGTTTAGTCCAGTTTCCTTACACAACTGTTCCAATGCAACTTTTGCCATGTCATTGCCATGCTTTATTGATTTAACATGGCTTATGCTATCTTTGTACAATAAATCTTTTACAAGGTTATTGCAACTCACATCTGGGCGTCTTTTGATTACGCGGCCAAAATTTGAGGCTGTTAACATTTTCCTTCTTAATTCTAGCTATTCACCGCATGAACTTTGCAATATAGTTTCTTTTTCAATATGAATTCCCTTTCTTCTTTGCTTTTGTGCAAATTATTTACAAAAGTTGTTTTTTGTTTCTCCATCATTTCAGGAATCATGTCATCTTTTGCACAATTTTTGTCATTAAGCAAGTCTTCTCCTTTGCAAACTAATGACATGTTTCTTTTTTTAAATAATTTTCTACCTGATTTTCTTTTCAACCGCCTTTTTTGTTCCAGTGTCCTCATTTTCCCTCTAGGACTTTTGCCAGTTGCATGCTTATATGTTGAGGACAATAATGTGTGTTCGTTGTACGATATTGCTGCGCCTTTGCACCTATTTTGGTATGAGCCTCTAAGGCTATAATTTATACGTTTTCCTCCTACCAATTTAGCAATGATGCTGTTAAAGTTTTCAGATTTATTACTCTCAACATTGTGAATGAGGCTTGGTGCATGGGAGGCAACATTTGACATAATTTGGCAAATTCTACTCCACAGAGTACAATTCCTGAAGTCGTGATCGGTAGTGTTTTCATTCACACTCTTTTTCTTGTCTTCTTTCACCTTTTGGCAAAAATATGGTTTGCAACCACTATGGTCCCCAAAGGCATGTAAATGGGCTCTCATTATATCAGTATAAAGAAGTTCCACGTGTGCTCGTTTTTCGGATTCCGAATCAGATATGTGGTTTTCAATAGCCTTCTTTATTGAAGATCGTATGGTTATAATCTTTTGGTCTGTTATATTTTTTCTTGTGTCAATTTGTTGCATAAGTTACGCATGATGTGATTTTTACATTCAATCTTCTGAACTGTCGTATGTAAATAAGGTCGAGTTTCAATTATTTTGGAGTAGGTAGCGGAATCTCCATCACTAATCATCCTTCCATATATCAGCCCATGCATAGGTATTGAGCATTTAAAACCTTCGACAAGAATTGCTGATTCCATTCCAGTTGAAGGACCACTATAATTTTTGAAACATTTGTGTTCACGAGGCATCTCACTTTTATTTTCTGCTTGAGCACAAATACAACAGTATTTATTTTTTATGCCTAGGTAAAGAATTTTGCCAGTTTTTTTGCCAATAATGGCTGCTGCTCCAGATAACGCAGAATATTTTTTTTATAAGTTCGTTTACTCCAGCAGCCATCGACAATTACGTCAATAATTGGCACACCATTGTCATCAACTCGACCCTGTTTTATAGCTAATTCTCTTTCTTCTTTTGCGGTGTCATTCATTGATTTTAAAGAAATCTTCTACCACATATTGGAGATTTTGTCGTGGCATTCGTTGTAAGTTTTAGGATTTATAGTAGGCAAATTCAAAGCAGCAGATAGTTCTTGGAGCTGTGATTGATCGCAACCAATTGCCACTGTACCTAATACTGCACAATTATTTATGTCCATTTCACTACCTTCATCATTGGAAATGTAAAATTTTACATTACATAATTTGCATTGAAGCGTAAAAGTAGAATGATAGCCATTTTGTTTTTCGGATATTATTTCCACGCAGCTGAGACCACAATTGAGAGGACCATGAATCGCTACTTCTTGCAGTTTTGAGTAAAAAGTTTTTAGGTTGAGGATTCGTCGTCCTTCAAGCCGACACGCTTCGGGAGAAGGTTTTATATTTTCTATCTATAAACAAATGTGATATTATTGTATAATAAGCTAACAGTACTCGTAAATGTTTATGTTTAGTAAATTGTCGAAATAAAAACTCACAGCGCAGAGAGCAGAATGAACTTCGATTTGTTGGTTAGAATTTTCAACACGCATGGGGGTCGACATGGATAGTGAAGTTTCATTTGAGATGTTTTCACCAACTTGTACCTAAAATAAAAGCAGTCAGCTATTTAATTTGCTATTTAACCATCATTTTCGAGTATAATTGATAGACTAGAAAAATAAATATCCGCTAAATATGGTCAAATAGAATTAACACGAAGCACACAGAGCATTCTTTAGAATTTACAGCAGCTGCATTGGCTGCAGGGTATGCTCTCCCTCCGCGCCTCCGGCTTTTTATATACACTCTAGGGGTAAGGCAGACAAGACCGCGTGGGAATCGGGGTGATCTGAGTCGGTTCTGTGACCGTAATTTACCTAATCTATCTTATTCTGGGTTGGCAGATTTGGTTTTATTATATAAAATACTAAAGCTGAGCCGGGGACTTTGTAAGTATATATGTATTTTGCTAACAAGTGGAATACTCACATCTAAAGCACCTTTGTCACTCTCTACTTCGCTGTTAACATTTTGACGATTTTCCTCTACATTTAAACTATTTGAATTATTACTTGATCTGCAACAGAAAAAAGAAATATTAGCAAACATACATACATGCAAAACAAACAAACAAAACGGCCACAAAATGTTTATGTTCGGTTAATATTTTTACTTTCATACAAGATGACTACTCTGTGACAATTATCTACTGTGTCCCCGATGCGCGACAAAGTAGCGCTCTAGCAGTCGTCCGCGAGCGACTTGCTGTATTTTTGCAAAATATAAAATGTAGTAAATTAAACTTAGCACTTACTTGGTTATATTGTAGCCTCTATGTTTGAAAAGTTTTCTAAGACCACGTTTCTGTCGCCTCTGCTTATTCCCCATTTCGAGCAGCACTTTTAATCAATAATTGTCTATTTATAAGAACTATATTATCTACTAACTAAATACTACCTATATTTACATGAAATATTCACTATTATAAGAGTCACTAACTCGCACTATCACTATTATTATAAACCTACTATACAGAGCTAATAAAATTTAAATATTCGCACAGAAAAAAGTATTGAGAGGCCGAGCTCACGCAAAGTGACATACGTCCGTCCAGCAACACGACTCGCCCCGCACTGATTTTTTGGATGAACGCGGGGATGCCATTGATTTATTTTTGAATCAGATGTATTTTTAATTTATAACAAAAATAAAACAACATTTTTTAAAAAATAAACAAAATGATGTTATTGTAAATAATATTTTTAACAAGTAAATAAATATTGGTGTTATTTTTGTAAAAAATAAAGGATTAACATGGTTCTAACTTTCAAAGTTAGAGGAGTTTTGATGGTTTTTTTCACACTATCTAATATTGAGACAAAATTTAAAAAAAAATGAAATTACTCCTCACATCCCACAGATGTAGCATATTTTTTTTTAATGTTAAGTCTACAAATATCGATAAGAAGCGGTTTCAATGGCACGCGTTTTTAGAGTTTTTTTGGAATAGCAGCCTTAACACTAAACTAGTGACGTGCAAGGCGATAATGGCAGTGGCCACTACATAAGTGTAATCAACTTTTATTGCAACATGAACGTTACTAATCTAGCTACAAAGAAATTAACTCAAAACTCTTGGAAATAAACTTTATAATAAAAAAATAGAGAAAATAAAAAACATTGCCGTTCGTATTTACCCGATATCGTGTGATTGAGATCAGTCCGCGGTGGAAATACAATCAAGCGTTGCTCAGCTGGAGTTTCACGCATGAAAGTACTTGAGTCTAAAGTTTGACTGACGTTATGCTCATCTGATAGCATATTTTAAAAGCATTCTTTAAAATTGTTGGTGTCCATAGGATGGATTCCAGACAATTTAAATCCACTGACAGCTTTGCTAATGTTGGCTGTTTTATTATATGCATTGGTAAAAAGCTCTCCCACTTCGTATTGGGTGATTCGTTTGCCAGGATGCTTTGCCATGTAAAGTTCCCCCACTCTTGATTGTAGGCCATCTTCAGTGAACTAAAGAAAGTCAAGTCCAAAGGCTGCATTTTGTGAGATACGTCAGGTGGTAAGGAAAGAACGCGCAAGTTATTTTCTCGATAAAGTTTGTATGCTCCCAGGCCAATGATCTACAATAATGATAGATAATGTCGGCAGCTTACGACAGTATTAACATTCGGAGACTACTCTGGAAGGTAGCGAACCTTACCGGTGACTCCGGATTTGTCAGGTTACTTAGTGAGCTCTTGCACAATAGGACCTTTCAGGTTCAATTGCTGTCGGACAGGAGTAGGTGGCGCCGCCAGAAGAACGGACTGCCACAGGGCAGCGTTCTCGCCCCTATTCTGTTCAATATCTACACCAACGACCAACCACGATTCCTGGGCATCACACGGTTTTTGTATGCTGACGATCTGGCGCTTGCGACTCAAACAAAGACATTCGAGCAGGTAGAGTCGTATCTATCAACCGCTTTGTCTGGTTTGGCTGAGTATTATGTCGAGAATGGTCTAAGGCCAAACCCAGCTAAAACACAGTCTTGCGCATTCCATCTGCGTAATAGGTCCGCAAATCGAGCACTCAACATTACCTGGCAGGGCTCCCCATTTGCACACTGCAGTCACCCAAGATACCTGGGAGTTACTCTGGATAGGACTCTTAGTTTCAGAAAAAAACTGTGAAAATTTGAAGCGGAAGGTCTCTGCCCGAAACAATTTACTTCACCGGCTAACATCTTCAAAGTGCGGAGCTGCACGCACTATCCTGCGTACCACTGGACTAGCGCTGTGCTTTTCGGCGGGTGAGTACGCATGCCCAGTTTGGCATCGGTCAGCTCATGCGAAAAAAGTGGATACGGCGCTAAACGAGACGTGCAGGAATATCACTGACTGTCTAAAGCCGACACCAACTAGGATGTTGTACCCTTTGGCTGGTATTGCTCCCCCTGCTGTGCGTAGAGGGGTCGCCACTGCAATTGAAACATCCAGACAGGCAACAGATCCGAGACATCCACTATATGGCCAAAGCCCAGCGACCAAAAGGTTGAAAAGCCGGCGCAGCTTTCTCAACACTGCTGCTATCAATAGCACGTAACCTTCTAAGGCAAGAGTGAACCTATGGCAAGACAGTTTCTCAATACCTACGTTCATCCCGCCGGCAGAGAAACTACCCCCCGGACACAAAACCCCCTGGCCCACCTGGAAGGCTCTTAATAGAATGCGAACCCAGGTTGGCAGGTCTAAAGATAATATGGCCAAATGGGGTTACATTGACACTAAAGAGAACCAGTGTGAATGTGGCTTATCACCACAAACCATCAGCCACATGATGTCATGTCCGGGTTGCCCAGAGTCGTGCACTTTAGATGACCTGTACGAGGCGAGGCCAAATGCGCTTCGCGTCGCAGAGCACTGGGCCAAGACAATATAATCACCCTAGTGTTGCCCATCGACACGAGGAGAAGAAGAAGAAGAAGGCTAATTAATGTGACTCTCGTGATTATCAAGACTGGTTCTTCGTTAGTAGGTTTTACATAAGAAATAAAGTGCTGCAGATAATCAACAAATATGAACTCGTTTATCCAACCGGAATCAGAAACGGTAGCAATCATATCGCTATTACAGCCTTTTAGCAACAGTTCACTCAATCTTTTTCTTTTAAAGATGAACATTGGAGGTACATATATTCCATTAGCACTGACAGCACAAACAACAGTTGTGATGACACCTTGTTTTCCACTTGTCACTTTTGCTACTTGTTTTAAGCCTCTTGGAGTTAAAATTTTGGAATTCTTCTGAACAGCACTTATACCTGTTTCATCAATATTAAAGATACGATGACTAGAAAAATTGTTTTGTTTGGAGGCTTTCTAGTTGACTTCAGTGGAGTTAAAAGCTGTAATTCGGTAATTGAATTTTCGAATTGAAGCTTCTGGAGTGCGTAGACTGATGGAGGGATGTCTATATGAAAGAATAATACCAGTCTTTGCCTGCTAACTGCAAGTCTTTGTTGAAACTATGTTTCAATTTCTTAGCTTCAGCAAACGTGAAAGCAATTTTTCGTAGTGACTTTTTGTATTATGCCATAAAAAGATTCACAGCAATCGAGTATATATTTTACTAACTGTTCTTCCTGATTTTTATTAAAGACAGTGTACCGAGTTTTTTTTGGCGTGTTGTTTTTGGTACTGAATATTTGATCGTTGCTTTGCCCAAAGTAAGCTGTTTACTTCTTACATCTTGTATTGCACGGCGAAGATTTTAAATGTCGTATCTCGGTGTGGTTTTTCTTTCGTAATGTCTAGGCATCTGTTTCATATATTAGAACACTTTACATGATCAATTAACTATTGGGGGTAATTAGGAACGTTCACATTTACCCTCCTAATGCCGTTCCTAATTACCCGAACTTGGAAAGTTGAAACAAAATGACCGTTATTCGCGATATTATTGACGGTGAACTTAAAACTACTTGGAATTTATAAACAGACAAGCTGTCCCGGCGAACTTCGTACCGCATATTTTTTTCTAATGTTCCGCTAAACTTTTTTTTCTTTCATAAGAACCTTCTGATAGTAACGATCACAACAAAAAAAGAATTTGCGAAATCGGTTTAGCTGCCCTCGAGATTTGCGCTTACCAACACATTCAGCGATTCATTTTAATATTATAATAAATTATTAATTTACTTATATTTGACTTACCTTTCACAATAATGAAACAGGTATATTTACGATATAAACACGTACACGTTTTCGTTTTGATTTAAAACTATTTCCAAAGAACGTTAAATACAATATATACAGGTACGGTAATGGCCGTTGTTGGCGGGAGATCACAACACGTGTTTATTTACATCAGATCACTTAATTAACTAATAGTTAAAACTGTCTTTATCCGTTATTAATAAATTATTACACTGGAAATTAATAATAAATTTACGATGAGAGTAAAATTAACATGAGAGATGTACAGAAAAATTAAAATAATACGTATAACAGTCACTGCTACGATCGATACACAAATAAAACCAAAAGAAAATGGCCGAAAACTGTATTAGGCAAGCGGCAAACCCCCTGAAAAACTAAAATGACTGACCAATCAGTGAAAATGTGATTTCCCCAATACAAATTTGTAATCTTTGTAAACCTTGGACCAAAAGGCGTCGATTGTACTGTAACGGTTGTGCCTCGCACATCGCACAATATCACTCTGGATCTAACGAAAATTATAGTAAAAATTGGTAAACTAACAAAATAAATATAAGAAATTAAATCCCAAGCCAAACCCGCAGCATAGGCGTAGTACGATTATGTGGAGCGGTCGACATCGGAAGCGGTCGGCAAATGTCGAAGATATTCGTAATAATTAATTGTTACACCGACGGCGACGCCGCCGCGCCGCCCGGGGTGTCACAGACAGACCACCTTGTACCACCAGTCCGCGAAAACGTCTACTACTCTACTCAGTGCTAAAGTCTAACAATTACCGACACCGCGGAGTTTTAAATAATCTAGTTATATACATAACTGGGTGAGTGTTTCAATTATTTTAACCCTGTGTGCATACCTAAAATGTAATACTATGTACCTACCTGCCTGCATTATTTTTAGTGTGCATAATTGTATCAAATAAGATCTACCGACCTATCTATCTGCAAATGCTTCTACATTAAATTGAGAAAAAAATCATAATTGAAGGAAATTATTAAAAATAAAAAAAATAAAAATTGCGATGGAAAAATAAGAGTTGATCGTAGAGGGTTGAAAATTCAGGGTTGTATGTATTTTCTAATGCTGTATCATAAAAAAAATAAAAAAATTAACTAAAAATAAAAAAAATAAAATTAGGGATGTTCTACCCTTAACATTTAGGGGGATGAAAAATAGATGTTGTCCTATTCTCAGACCTACCCAAAATGCACACAAAATTTCATGAGAATCGGTCAAGCCGTTTCGGAGGAGTTTAACTACAAACACCGCGACACGAGAATTTTATATATTAGATACTAGTTAAGATGGCAACAAAATATGTTGTCATTAACCTCAAAAATAAACTTTTTACGCAGATTTTTACTTACGACAAAAATTGTAACAAAATTACGTAAAAGATTGTTTGACTCTCCGTGACGAAATGCGTGTGTTAGATTTATGGAGTATATAGCTGTCTGGGGCTATAATTATATATGTATAGAAATATATATATACTTACTTTTAGACTTATGTCCTATTAGGGGAGAACAGGGCAATGGGAGCCTACTTAGGGAAAGTTTTGATAAAAACCACGTTTGTCAATATTCTTGTTATTTTTAATTATCAACTCTTACCTTTATTATTAAAGCATACTTTAATCACAGTTATAATCAACTACAGACATGTATTAAGGTACAATCATAGTTTTACAAAAAAAGTCAGTGGCTCCTATTACCCGGCAAATGCGGCTAATGAGAGCCCATTTAACGCTCACACGGGAAATGGGAGCCATGATAATTACTCTTATACCAAAAAGTTAATAAAACGTACTTTAAATGAGATCTTAGTTATTATAATAATCAATACAATAAAAGTATTTGTAACATTAATTTAAAAATATTTTTTTCAAACAAAACGGAGAAATAAATTTGTAATTATTAATGAAAAACAAAATATCTAGACTTTAGGGATTCACACAAAATGCACAAATATAGGAATCTGGACTATCACTGCCAGAGCACTCTTTATGGGCCCAGTTTCCGCAACTTCTGCATCTGTACCACATCTCCCCACTTCTTCCAGTGTCTAAACAAATTGCACATAAATCATCCTCTTCAGAATATTCTGACTCATCATCGCAGATAGCATTTTCGTCTACTTGATCAGTAGATGAATCGTCATCATCACTTTTAAATAAATATTTTGTTGACTTTCTGATCGTTTGGTTTCTGGTTGTAGTCTTCTTACTTTTAATCTCTTTGGTTTCTTTCTTGCTATGTTTCTTCTTAATACATTCGCTTTTGGTACATTTTCCCTTCACACAATTTTCTTTATCACAGTTTCCTTTATTTTTCTTAATTATCTTTGTCTTATTCTCCTTTTCAGTTCTTTTCCTCTTCTTTTCTTCAAATACTGCTTTCATTGGAGTGCTTGTTATTATTTCAGAATGCTGTTTGTTCTTCAACGGTCTTTCTTTTTGAGAGATAAGTTGTTGGGCTGTGGGCTGAAAATGGAGACAGCATTAGCAAAGTCAATATTGGATGGAGTTGTGACAGATCTGACTGTGGGTGTGTCCAAAATAGCAGGCCGTTCTGTTATTGAATATGATGTTGATGGTTCCATTTGCTGACCACAAAAAATAGATGAACTTGTTGCATATACTAGATATGGTTGCTCACTAACAGCCTGATTTGATGTAGATGGAATAGGAGTGACATTAGTTGGCTGCTGTTGAACATCAACCACCGGCACAGCTGATCTGACTGCCTCATTAATGAAGTCATCATCACTAAAAACTCCAGGATTCATAGGGAATATTCCAGTTGCTTTAAAACTCGATACTCCTTTATCTATAGAAGCCACTCTAGTGTAGGCTTTATTAAACAGTCCAGCGATCTCGTATGGAGTAATTTTTATCAAATTCCTTGATTTTATATATAAATTGCACTCTTTGTTGTAAGCTCTTTTAAGCGGAGAATAAAATGCAACGTCCAGAGGTTGTAGACGGTGGGATGAATGTGGAGGAATGGTAAGCATTATGACATGGTTTTCTTTTGCTAATTCCCAAGTTTCTAGAGTAGCATGACTATTGTGACTATCCAAAATTAGTAATACGGGTGTTTCAGCAGTAGGTTTGGTGTGTTTAATAAAATGACGAAGTCATAAAACAAATATCTTTTCGTTAGTCCAGCCATTATGTGAACATGTGTAAACGGCTCCCAGTGGTCCATCTTTTTCCAGCTGTGGTGAGTGACGTTGCCGGGGAAATGTGAAAAGCGTAGGAATGAAAGATCCAGACGCACTCATAGCACATATTACTGTGACCGTCTTTCCTCTTTCCCATGACGTAACAGAACCGACGCGTTTTTGCCCTTTAGGAGCTATAATTTTTTCAGTCTCTTGCACGGTTGTTATACCAGTCTCGTCTACATTGTAAATCATTTGAGGCTCGAAATTATGTTGCACCATCAATTTCTCCAAGTTTTTGAAAAAAAGCGTTGTCTCAGTCTTGTTAAATCCGAGGATTCTGTTTATACTGATAGTGTATGGAAAAGCCGGTTCCCATACATTTGCCTGCAGTGACGCAGGGCTTAAGATTAAATTAATTATTAACTAGGTACTTACCAGGGTGCTTTCCGTCGTCCGTTAGTAAGGCCTCCCTGTATGTGTATATATATACCAATAAACCATACAAATTAATACTTGGTAAGTGTTCACGTACTTAGTACCGAGTGTTACCTTGCCTTTCTCGTCCCAGGTCACTTGTTGGCGGATTCCGACTCAACGCCCCGTAGACCGACCAGAAAGCACTCTCTACCGCCGAAGGTGCTTTGCAAACCGTTATAATTCCGTAATATGCTCGGTACAAATTAATTGACAATACCTTTTTGCTATAACCGATAAAAAAGTAGACCGCCCGTTCGCGCCGAGAAAGTTTCGTCTGAACTGTCAAAGTAAAAAAGTACTGCCAACCTAACAGTCAATACACTTCGTTCGGAAACCGTCTTTACTAAACATACCCCCGCTCCGGACAGAGGGATCTCTGTTCGCTAAGAAACAGGCAAACGAGAGAGAGAAGCTACCGCGCGACGCAGAATGGAATCTCCGACAGAAACCTCTGCAAACCGTGGAGTTCCGTCCGAACCCGGATAGAGCCGAAGAATGCGTGCCCGATGCCACCAAATGGCCGAGTGACCGTCACACGATCTGCCGGTAAATCACCCATCATAGGCTGCATTGTAGTCGCTTTTAACCGACTCGCGCTGTAAAATTAATATGCCGATCCGTAACCAAAAGTTGGACAAAGGCACCATCCTTAGGTAGGAGGAGTGGATGACGCGCACCGTAAGGCAGCTGAGAATTTCTGAGTCGACCGCCGACTCGAAGTAAACCTGATTGGTCGAGAAAGGGATTCAGCATTGCAATCGCTCCTTTCAAGTCGACCCGAGGATCCAACAATCCGTAATTCATCAGCGAACCGAACCGCTTGAACGCGTCGGACCCAGAACATCAGTGCGGCCCGGCGTTCGTATACCGATAGATAAGGTGAGGTGTTCCGTGCACCCACCTTCCGAGAGTTTCGAATAAACCTATGTATCCAGCCCGTGACTGCCAAAAGTTTGCCAAGGGAACCACACCTCGCTAGGAGAGGATCCTCATCTATAACCGTTGTTTGAATGCCAGGCAGGGCATTCATGGAATCCAAAACCGTGGGAGGCCAGGTGGATACTGAATCCGCCAGCCACTTTGGACCCCACAACCCCGTGATGCGACATCGGCAGGATTGAGTTCACCCGGCACGTGTCTCCAGATCAGCTTCGTTTCCGAAGTCTGGATCTGAGACACCCGATTGGCCACAAAAACTTCCAACTTGTGAGGGGAGGCCTGTAGCCATGCCAAGACGATCTGGCCTGGTCGGACGACCAGGCATAAATTTCCGAGAACTCCACCGATTTACCCAGGGATGGAGTTAATATGATTCAATAACTTAGTAAGTAAGACGGCCCCTGACAGTTCCAACTTTGGAATGGTCAATCTAGTCCGTAAGGGGGCTACCTTACTCTTAGCCATTACTAGGTGAACTGCTGTTGTACCATCCCGACTTACAGTACGCATGTACACTACCGCGGCATATCCCGATGCCGAAGCATCGCAAAACCCGTGAAGCGATGCTTTGTATGTCCCCGATGGAAGAAAATAACGAGGCAATGAGACCAATGTGATTGCCTGTAATCGATTTAAGAAGTTCATCCAGTCGGAGAGGAAATCGCCTGTGAGAGGCTCGTCCCAGGAGAGCTCAGCGACCCACATCCGCTGTAGGAAGTGGTTGGCCAAGAAGATAACCGCAGCGATCCAACCGTTCGGATCGAATATTCTGGCCACCGTAGAGAGTACAAACCGCGTAGTCCAAACCTTTGCCGTCACCTCCACGTACCGAAAAGAGAAGGTATCCTGAATCCGTTGATACTGTACTCCCAAGACCGATGTAGAGTGAGGACTATCCGGATCCTCAAAAAGAAGTGGATCTTGCCTGTGATCCTTTGGAAGGTCAGCCAGCAATCTTGGGGAGTTGGAGATCCATTTTCGCAACTCATAGCCACCCCTGGCCATAATTCCAATCAATTCATCCCGAAGTAGCAGTGCCTTACGTTCAGACGATGCCCCGGTGCATATGTCGTCAACATATACATCCGATTCCAAGATGGCTGCCGCTCGGGGAAACCCTGCTCGCTCCCGGTGAGCCAATTCGAGCAGGCCCCTAATTGCCATCCATGGACTGGGCTTAAGGCCGTATGTGTTTGTATTTAAATCGTAGACCATGAGTGGCTGCGAAGGATCCTCCCTCCAGAGGATCAATTGAAACCGCCTGTCATCCGGATGTATGACTATTTGCCGGAACATCATACGGATATCCGTCGCAAAGACCACCAAATGTCTACGGAAAGCCGTTATTATATCTGAAATCTCCTTATGTAGAGGAATAAAGAAATGTTCGACCGAAGAATAATCCGTACACGAGGGCGACATGTGACCGAGCTCCTCGTATTCGCGCATGAACTGCACGTATTTTTCACGAAATACCGAATCTCGTTTCATGCGTCGTTCCATGGACAACATGCGTTTCTCAGCCAGGCCAAACGATTGAAGTTGTGGCCGCGAGGAAAGGAATGGCAACCGTGCCATAAGCCGTCCCGACTGTAAATGTACCAAAGTCTGTCTAAAATGACTTTCACATTCCTCGTGCATTGGGTCTACCCGTGGAACCGAGGGCACCTCCTCCAGTGCCCAAAATCTCTGTACTACATCTGTCAGAGAGATACTTGTAAGCGTCGCTTCATCGGCGCTACGACTGACGGGAAATGCTGGGCCCAAGATTAGATAACCGTAAACTGAAGGTAAAGCAACCAACCCATTCCCATGTAAAGTAACTACCGAACCTGAGCACAACACCTGACCTGCGACATCCGAACCGAGTAGCAGGTCCACCGGACTGGGTATCCAAAATTCAGGATCCGCAAGTCGCAAGTCCGAAGCTGAATGATAAACAATGGGCGGAAGAGAAACTAAAGGATGCCGATAACCTCGTCCATGACCAAAGCCGTAACCAAAATACTGGGGTGAGAACCCGATACCCCAGTGACCGTAAATCTAACCTGACCGTATATTGCTGTGACCCGATCACCTCCTATGCCCCTTATGGTATTGAAGTCCCGTGACATTGTTAGGCCTAACTTCCTCACCAGACCGATAGTTATGATGCAGCCCTGCGCCCCGGTATCCAAAAAGGCCCGTGCCTTGATGGTGGCGCCATTAGTGCACTTAATCCGAAGTGACACCGTGGTAAGAAGAACCATTTTCGAAAAGGCTGCATCCGGTGAGGAGGCCGCGAGCGGGGTCAGGTCGTGCCGAACCTGAGGGGAGAGCGGGCCACTCCCAAGAGGGGAGCTGATTAGCGAACCCACGACTCATCACCGGTGCCCGATAATGTCCGTACAGAGGGGTGGGTACCTGTGACGGCCTCTGTGATATTAGCGAAGGAAGAGAAGCCTCCTGCGCAGCTGCCCGAGTAGCGTAAGTTGCAGCTGAAATGTGGGCTTCCACGTCCACATGTCGCCGATCCTGGTCTCGGCTCGCATAGTCCTGAGAAGGGGGGCCCCCGCCCCTGCGAGGATCCCGTTGGGGAGTAAGGGCGTACTCTGTGTCCCGATGACCAGAGGCATCCCTACTCCTGAGAACATCCCGATGTTCCGTTTGGGCATGCCCAAATTCCCCTTGGGCATGACCGGATACCCTTTGGGCATGACCGGATACCCCTTGTGCATGTCCGGATACCCTTTGGGCATGTCCGGATACCCTTTGGGCATGTCCGGATACTCTTTGGGCATGCCCAAATACCGTATGTGGTGGGGCGCCCCCGCCCCAGGGGGCGTCCCGGTCTGCATAGCCCCTATTCGGGGAGTGACGCTGCTCCGGGGTACGCCTACCTGTACCGCTTCCACCAAACCCACTTCCATACCTACAAAGCATGGGGTGGTGGGGGCCACCACAGCTGGAGCACGTCCTCGGTGACCCACAGTCCCTGGCCATGTGTTTTTCCATACACATCCAACAGTAACCAGATCCGTAAACAAAGCTGCGCCGACAACCGATATCGGCGTGTCTGAACTTCCCGCAGTTCAGGAGGGGGTGAGCCGGTCCATTACAAAAGTGACAGCAAGGTTCCGAATGGCCCGCTACCATAACCCTGGGTGGAGCCCGAGCTCGTACCGGTGTTTGACCCCCTCTCCCTTCTCTCTCTAATCTTCTTGTTTGCCAAACTTACCCGTAGGAGGAGTAACCGGTTCCTCCACATTGTCTAACATTCTACATTCCTCTTCCAAAAAGTGAAGGAGCTCCGTGAATAAAGGGACATCCGTAGCAGACTTCCCTCCGAATTGATGCTCAAACCTGAGCTTTAGCTCAACTTGCAGCTTGCCTAGGGTCACGTGCAATAAAATAAACGACCTTTCCTTTATAGGAAAACCGAGCTTCCCGAGAGCATTATATGCCACTGCCAATGGGTTCAGTAGCTGTGACCGAAGCTGGGTGACCCTAGTGGCAACTCTAACAACCGACTAAGGTGAGCGTCTCCTAAACGACGCATATTTTGGTATCTTTCTGCTAGGAGCATACGAGCCGTCTCGTAGCTATCGTTAGTGACATCCAGGTGAGCCACCAAATCCTGAGCCTCACCAGACAAGGCTGACCTAAGATACCCCATTTTTTGGGCAGCACTTATATCCGAACGTGCATGCACAAGACTATCGAATAAATTTATAAATCCCATCCAATGCTCATATCCACCGGAAAAGTGAGGGAGATTTAAAGATGGAAGCCGTGTCACCAATCCCGGTTGCACACATAGTCCCTCAGACTGGGATGTGCTAGGTGACAAAGTTAATTTAGAGTATGCGGCAGCAAGTATACCAGCGGCTTCCATAGCCTGATCATAATCCAGGTGATACCTTGCCAAACCTGACTTGGTCGTTTCATCCACCATGTCGACCTCCGCCTCTTGAATATTCTGGTATGCCTCATCTAAGTCCTTTAGATAAGTATCTAACTTAGTATAGCGAAATTTCAATTCTCCGACCCTATCCGGACGTCCGATCAAACTAGTGGCTGTCTGTAGCCATCGTAGGACACGGCTCACGGTTGCTTTGGCTGTAGTCAGAGCCATTTTAAATATGATGCCGATAATACCGGCGTAGAACAATAGTTTTAGAATAGTTTTAGAGAATTTAAATTCTTTTTGAATTTAAATTCAAATAGGTAATAAAAATTCTGTCCGTAGCGGAACCCCAATTTAATTATATGGAACCCTGAACCGTATCAGGAACACAAATTTTCAAACCCGTACTAATTACCTATTCCTATCCAGTATAAAAAATATACTATAACCCACAGAATAAAGCAGTAGTATTATTTCGACCGCACGAAAAAAAAAATCAACTGTATGTAGGTAGGTTGAGAACTTGAAAAAAGTTAACCCTCCGATTAATAAATGTGAATGATTTAGGTACTTAGAACAAAAACCAAACCTTACGTTCGTAAATACCTAAATCTAACCACGAAACGTAATAAAACCGCGCTCTGCTACCAAAACTTTGTATGGAAAACCCGGTTCCCATACATTTGCCTGCAGTGACGCAGGGCTCAAGATTAAATTAATTATTAACTAGGTACTTACCAGGGTGCTTTCCGTCGTCCGTTAGTAAGGCCTCCCTGTAGGGTAATGTAACGTACCTAAGGACATTTTTCAGTACTTCAACTTTAAATAAACCCATCTCGGCATAAAATTAAGATATTTATGTGGGAGTTACTTTATTTTAAAGAAAATATAATCTGTCGCTAATAGAATTTGTACGGAAACTTACATGTAGCCAGATTTTATTAAATTAAAGAATTAGTGAAAATGCTGATTTTGTTCAAAGGTACGTTACATATTTGTACCTTGGTACACCCCTATGTGTACCATGGGACAAATTAAACAAAAACATTTTCAGTTGTAATAGTTGTATAATCACCTTAAATGAACTCTACACTTGAGATCAACATTATGAATGTAAACCTTTGGTAACGACATTATATTTTGCTTAATTTAGTAATCTTAAGTAACAAAGATTAATATTTTTTTCTTGATTAATTATATTTGGCGGCCTTAACCACTTCAAATATTTCTTCTGCGGAAAAATCATCATCGCTGTCATGTAGAGCAAAGCAGTCCGAACACATAAACAGATCAGAGTCGTCTTTATCCGGAATATGCTCTAAAAATTGTTTTGGGCAACATCTTTGGTGATAATAAAATTTGCATGAACTGCACTGTAGAACCTTTTCTCTCAAATCTATTTTGCGACACAGATTGCATGTGACGTAGATCTCTTGGCTTAGTACCAAAACCTTCTTTCCAATAGAAACTTCTGCTGGAGAGGTTTTGAACTCCAATTTGGGTATATTTGTGGATTTTCCTTTTCCTTTCCCCTTGCCTTTCCCCTTGTTTTCTTTTTCTACCATTTGCCTCAACAGTTCTTCTTTCTCGGGAGTATTGGTAAAAATACGAGAGCTTCCTTTCTTTCTTCCTCTTTTATTTTCTTTTCTTATTAATTTTGGTAACGGTCGTACCATCTCTGGAGTGACGATAGCATTTTCATCTTTTAAATTTGACTGTAAATTTTGGGACGTCGACGGTTGGTTTTCAAGAAGATTCACATCTATTTGAATAGACTCAACAGCGGTACTAATAGGTTGTTTGTCTGTTTCTCCTGGGATGGGAACTGATGGCTCTGGTTGCTCAGTGACTAAGCTTTGAGCAAAGTCATCTTCTGTAAATATATTGTCATTAAATGGATAAATTCCTGTCGAGTTAAATCCGTTTATAATATTTTTTGGTACAAAAGATGTTGCATATGCCTTATTAATCAATGCAGCCGACTCATAAATTGTTATTGGAACGCCAGGATGATTAATCATGTGCAGATCAGCAGCTTTGTTGTATGCAGTTTTAAATGGGCCAAATACTGTCTTATCAAGTGGTTGTAGGCGATGAGAAGTATGTGGTGGTAACGTTAACATATAAATTCCATTGTCTTTGGCCTTTGTAATAATTTCGTATGATATATGGGTTTCGTGATTATCTAAAATAAGAATAATAGGCTGTTCAGAGGACGGCTTCACGCACTGGATAAAATTATCTAAGTATTTTCTAAAAATAGGCTCTGTTGACCATCCAGAACGATTAGCTTCAGCAATTGATCCAGGAGGGCCATTTTTCATCATATAATCTTTAAAATGGACTCTGGGGAATATAATCATCGGTGGTACTGAATTTCCTGCTGCGTTTATACAAGCAATCATAGTAACATTTTCGCCACGTTCTCCTGATGTCATTTTTACTAACAATTTCAGAGATTTTGGCGCCAAAACTTTTTCAGGTTTATGAACGGTAGAACACCCAGTTTCATCCAAATTATAAATGTTTTGTGGAGTAAAATCATGGCGTTGATAAAGATCTTTTAAATTATCATAAAACTTTTGAACATTGACTTTGTTGAAACATATTGCTCGTGCTAAGCTTGTTGCTTCCGGTTTACGCAAAGACAGCTCAGGGTATTTAGTACGATATCTGAATAACCACTAACGACCAGCCATTCCATCTCTTACCCAGGCCTCAGGAATATTAGTCAGTTTTCTTCCAACGGCGAATTGATAGGCTAAAATACAAGTTTGTTTTGCAGATAATCCATCGTTCATTTTCGCTGCTTTAACTATATATTCTAGCAAAAGCTTTTCTTCTTCCTCAGAAAAGACTTTCTTCACTGCATAATTCGGCGTGAATGATTTTAAATCTGTCACAGAATTGCTCTGATTGTTTTTCACATACCTGTGTAAAGTCGTTTTTTTCAACCCAAAGTCTTTGGCAACACTTCTTATTTTTCCTCCTTCTTTTACTTTATTTACTGCCTGTCTCAAACGTTCTGGACTGACTACATCTCTCTTTATACCCGTTTTGCTCCGTGGCACTATAAAGAACAGATAAATTCAAATTGCCTTATTAATAAACAAAGAGTAAACTTTACATCGAATTTTAAGTTTGAAGTAACCAAATTCATTATTAATAAATGTCGGGCAGCAAGGAAGTAAGCTAGTTCGATTGTTGTTTCGCAGTAAAATTTAATCCCAACCGTCCCCTTTTTTTTTTTTTTTTTTTTTTTTAGTTCCGCGACCAAGGCCGCGGCCGCTCTAACGTCCGTTGCCGGGCGTCTCTGGTTACAAGCAGAACGTATTTCCAGTGGCGCCCGGCGGACTTTGACCACCTCTGTGGTCTCTGCGGGGGTTAGGTCGGGATGAGAATCCCGCGTCGTTGGGGGTAGGGTTTTATCCCGCGTCAGTGAGTGAATCTGGTTGCGTGCTATGGGGCAAAGGCCCCGCAGCACGCAACCCTTCTAGCCTGCTTCTGTAAGGACGACAGGTGGCGATCCCGCCGTCCTCAGGCCCCGATCATGGAGGTCGATGGTCTTGGGCGTAGATGAGTCTGCGGCGGCCTCGCCGCTGACTACGGAACTCGGCGGGGAGGGCACGCTCCCTCTCCCTCTCGGCCGCCTCCTTCGCGAGCACGACTTGCTCGCAGAAGGACACGGCCGCGTTCCACCTACTCCCGCTGGAGACCATGGCTTGAAGCATGGTCTCCAGCGAGAGGGTATCCACGCCCAGACCCACTACGAGGTCCCGGCGCTGACTCGCCCACGCTGAGCACTCCACCAACGTGTGGAGTGCGGTGTCGTCGTCGGAAACCTCGCAGTGTTGACACCGGGGTGTGACCTCACGATGGATGCGAAACAGATAGCTACCGAAGCATCCATGCCCGGTAACGATCTGCGTCGCACGATACGTGAGGTCACCATGCTGCCTCTGCAGCCAATCGTCCATGATCGGTCTCACCGCCGCGATGATGGTGGCACCCCACTTGGGTTGCTCAAGTCGCACCCTCCATGACTCCATGAGATCCTGTCGGAGTTGGGACCGCCGGTCATCGATTTCTCGAGACGCAGGCCTGTGGTCCCGCTCCAGCGCCTCCTTGCGCCATTGGAACAATGACGCAAGGGCTCTCGCTTCCAGGTCCCATGGAGGGGTCCCGGCTAGGAGACATGCAGCCTCTCCGGAGATCGTGCGGTAGCCCCTTATTGTTTTGACGGCCAAGGTCCTCAACGGTCTGTTAAGGAGCGTTGAGTTGTTGGCCGTCAACCGCGCCGCCCATACGGGAGCCCCGTATAGGGCCATACTCCGCACGATCCCCAGGTACAGTCTCCTGCAGGAAGCGTTGGGTCCCTTTAGGTTGGGCATCAGTCGCGAAAGCGCGACCGATGCGTGTGTCACCTTGGGGACCAAACTTCGGAAATGTGGTCCGAAGTTCCATCGGCTATCAAGTACGATCCCTAGATACTTCATCGAGGGCTTGATGCCGATGCTAACGCCTCCCACATTTATGCTGGAACCTTCAGGTGGACCGTTCCGAGGTCTGTGAAAACACAGAACCTCGGACTTGTGCAAGGCCACCTCCAGTCCCAGCCGCCGTATCCGACCCACGACTTGAGCAACACCCGTCGTGACCTTGAGTGCTGCCTCCTGGTACGTTGCACCCCGCGCCGTGACGAGGGTATCGTCGGCGTAGCACGTTACGCCGACGCCCTCAGGCAACGCACCCCGCAGCACCCAGTCGTAGCCGATGTTCCACAGAAGCGGCCCCAGGACCGACCCCTGTGGAACACCGCACGACACATCCCGCCGAGCTGGCCCGAGCCAGCTGGGGAAAGCTATGGCCCTCTCCGAGAGATAGGCCCCGACAATACGACGGAGGTAGAGAGGCGTTTCGTGATACACGAGCGCCTCCCTAACGCAGCTCCATGGCAAGGTGTTGAACGCGTTGGCGATGTCAAGAGACACCGCCACCACCACCTTGCCCTGCGAGACTGCTTCCTCCATCAGGCTCTTGACGCGCATGATCGCGCTCACGGTGGAGCGTCCCCGACGAAAACCGTACTGGTTGTCCGCCAGGTCTGGCCCCACCGTCGAGAGATGCTCGACGAGGCGTTCCGCGATAATTCGCTCAAAGAGCTTACATACCTCGTCGAGCAACACGATCGGCCGGTATCCGGACGGTGAGTCCACCGGCCGCCCCGCCTTACGGATTAGGACCAGCTTCCCCGTCCTCCACACCTTGGGAAACTGGCCCCTTTCGAGGCATGCGCTAAAGAGCCCCATCAGTCGAGGCCCGAGTTCTTCGAGGGCCAGGACCCATGCACGGCCAGGAATGCCGTCGGGTCCGGGGGCAGTGATTTTCCGGCGTTTGAGCCGGAGTACTGCCGCCCCTAGCTCCCCCACCCTGACTTCGGGTACGTCGTCTTTGCCGGCGCTATCCGCGTCGGGCAGAGACGGAGCCATGCGCGGAGGGACGTGCTCCTCCGCGCTCGTCGGAAACAGGGAGCCCATGACCCGCTCCAGCTGCTGCGGCTGGAGACTCTGGGTCAGTGGGGGCGCCCTAGGTCGGAGTTTCTCCCTGACCTGTAGGTACGGGCGCCCCCATGGGTTCTGCTGCAGGGTCTCCAGGAGCTCCTCGCGGGCCGCCGTCTTGGCCCGCTTTATTGTCTCCTGGAGATTACCTTTAGCCTCCCTGTAAGCCTGATAAAGCTCCGCCTCTCGGGTTGCCGCGTCGTCTGGGCGGCGATGCCTCCGGCGAAACCTGGTGTACTGGCGGCGGGCGGAGATGCATGCTGCGCGCAGCTGTGCAATCTCCGGCGACCACCAGTACACCTGCTTCCTTGCCGGTCTGGGTGTAACCCTAGGCATCGCCGCATCACAGATTTGCGACATGGCTCCCCTGAACCACTCCGCCTCGGCATCCACATCGGCAGGCCGGTCCGGTGCCGGAATCCAGGCCTGCACGATGGACGCCTCCAGGAGAGCCTCCCGATCCAGATGGTGAAGTGCCCAACGCGGATCCGGGGGATTTTCTACCGGCTGTGGGAGGTCAGGTGGGGGGACGACATCGAACCGGATGTACCGATGGTCCGAGTGCGTCTCCTCACCCTCCTCCACGTGCCAGCCAGTAATACGGGCGGCGAGGGCAGAAGTCGCGAACGATACGTCCACGACCGAGCTGGTCCCTCGCCGCCAGAAGGTGGCGACATTCCCCCGGTTGAGGACCTCCAGACCACGTGTTCTGGTCCAGTCCTCAAGAAGCCTCCCCTTGTCCCTGGTTTCCCGGGAGCCCCACGCCACACTCCAGGCGTTGAAGTCTCCCAGGAGCAGGACAGGGCGAGGACGGCACGCAGCGAAGACGACGTCGAGCTCAGTGAGCCATAGCTCAAACTGAGTCTCGTCCAGTGTCGGCGAGATGTAGGTGGCCACGACTGCCAACCCATCATAGTCCGCCGCAACACACCCGCGGCCCCTTGCAATGATCGCAAGGCGCGAGCTGTCTGCGGCGGACCCCCCGAAGATAAAACAGGCCGAGCCGTCCTCGTCCACCAGGCTTCCCCGGTTGACGTAGTACGGCTCGGCGACCACGGCCAAGTTTATGGACCACTGCCGGATGCTCTGGTACAGAAGATCCTGAGCAGCGCGGCAGCGGTTCAAATTCACTTGCAGGATGCGGATATGGGCGTCAGACATTAATGGACGTCCATATCAGCATCCCGCCGAGAAACATCTGGCCGTGCAGTAGCGGCACCCCCACCGCTCTCAGCGGAAGGACGAGGCTTTGGCCTCGAGGCGGCGCAGGTTGTGCTGCCAACCCGGTGGTCCGCAGTCTTGCCCTCCGCCTCGCATCTAAAGCAGCGAGGCGGGGCGTCGCAGGCACTTGCCTTGTGACCGGGCCGGCTGCAGCGGAAGCACCGATCGCCTACGGTGACTTCCGCTGTGCACTGTACTCCAACGTGCCCCACCACCATGCACCGGAAACATCTTGTTTCCCGGGCACGAAGGAGGTGCACCTGCGCCTTTAGGAAGCCCCCTATGAGGAGGCCTCGTCCGTCCGCCACTTTTAGTGCCGCCGCGACGGGGCACTGGACGACTGTCGTGCCATGGCCAGTGAGGCTGAAGGAGATCTCTCCAGCCTTCACTTGGTCACGGGGACAGCCGCCCGCCTCCACGACGGCGGAAATCACTTCCTCCGTCGTGGCCGCGTCATCCAGACCGGAGACGCGCAATGCAGCGCATTTGGTGGGCCTGGTGACGCGGACGGCTTCTCCGTCCAGCTTGTCCCTCAGCTGAGCCGCTAGGGCATCAGCTTTGGGGCCGCTGGAGGCGCCGGAGACCTCGAGGAGGCGAGCCCCGGTGCGTGTCGTCTTGCACCGGAGACCCCCCTGGATATCGAGGGCTGAGAGGTCGACTGAGGCTTTAACTTGCCTCAGGACATCAGCGTACCCCACACCCCTCTCCACACCCTCCGTCGTCACCGTAAGGACGACGGCTGTGAAGCGAGGAGCGCGGGGCCTCTTCGGCGCCTTCGCCGCGGCGGCTTTGGCCGCTTTCTTGGCGGCCTTTGTCTTCTTCTTTGCTCCCACTACTTCCCATCCCTCCCGTCTGGAGGGATGTGAAGAAGCAGCGGGGGCAACGTTGGAGGAGGCGGGGGTGGCAGAAGTTTCACTCTTCTTACCCCGTCCCTTCCCCTTCCTCGCTTGGGCCGCGGTCTCAGCCGGCATCCGAATCGCTGGGGAAGCGGACGGGGGCGGAGCGGGGCGACGGACAGCGGGTGGCGTGCCGCTTGGACCGGGAGCGGAAGCACCGCCGACAACCGCCGCGTATGTAAACGCGGGACGCGCCAGCGGAGGGCGGTACGCCCGGTCCTCGAGAACCGCGAGGCGCCTCTCGATCGCCGTCAGGACCTGCACCATAGTCGGCACAGGCGGTGACGGCGATTCGGGCGCCGTGGTGGGCACCTTGGTGGGCGCAGTGGTAGGTGCTGTATTGGCCGCAGGCTTTTTCTTCGGCGCTGGTCCAGCCGTCGGAGGAGGCGGCATAGGAGCTGGAGCTGGAGCTGGAGGCCCTTTGAACACCCTGGTCAAGTCCGCGACCTCCCGTCGCAGGACCTCCATCTGCCTCCGCGAGGCGGCGAGCTCCACCTCCAGGCTCTCCACCTGCAGCCGGAGCCTCACTTCCTCATCAGTAACGCTCCGCGCGAGGAGCTCGTCGAGCGAAGATTGGGCATCAGCCACCAACGATGCCACAATCCTCTTCTTGCCCTGCATGCCCTTGTTACCTTTCAAGGCTGCGTTCATCAGGGCAAGAGAACTCAAGAGCTCCCGCGCGGGCGGCACGCCGATATCTCTGCGACTGGGCAGGGGTGGTACAGAAGGATGGAGCGTTGGCGGCATCTCCTTCTCCTTCGCCAGTAGAAAATCGCCACGTGTCCGTGGCGTCTTTTTCGGCCCCCCTTCCTCCGACTCACTGCTCCCGGAGCAGCTAGTGCTCCGGTCGCGCGAAGGTCCCGTCTTTATTTCTTCGTGGACCCTCTTCGTAGGAGGGCCCTTTGTGTTCACACTGCTGGGACCTGGCTTGACGTCAGACCCAGCAGCAACATTTCCTGAAGGCGTCGACGTCACGCTGCGACTGGGCAGCGCGGCGCGAGCCTCCGTTTCGCTCGGCATCGGAGTCCGTTGGGATAGCGTGAGGTCGTCTTCTTGGTCCGACTCCGCCCAGAGAAAGGCGGAGCCGAGACCGGGGTAATCGTTTTTATCGGGTTGAGCCGACATAACTATTAATATTCGCACTTTATGGCCACAAGTTCGGACTAGAACGTTCGGTCACCCAACTTGCCACTGCGTTACCGTAAGCAAGTTGGGGTCCAGGGCGGACGACGAGGACGTAGTTTCTAATCACTTGGGGCCCCGCCCCTCCCAACCGTCCCCTAGTATAACTTGTGCGTATGACTAAACTAAACATCTGATATTTTTCTCATTCATTTGTATTTTTATTTCTAGCCGATTTTATGCCTTTTTTATTTTGGTTTCGCTAAATTGACGTCGCCCGCCTGGTGGTAAGTCGTGACGACGTCTAGCGATTGTGGACCACTCTCTATAGTATTGTGCCCTCAACTTGACGACCTACTTATGTGCCTCTTCACGCTCCGCATAAAGAACCCAGGATTATATGTGGGAGGAAACACGTGCACAGGCAGGGCGTTCCAGGCCACTATCGTTCGGCAGAGACACTAACGATAAAACGTTCGGTTCTCGCGAACATGCTATCCACTGAGTGGGAGTGGCATCTCTGCCCGGCACGCGTTGTTCGGGATCGGAAGGGAGAGGGTGGGATCAGGTTGAAGAGCTCTTCAGAAAACTCGCAGTGGTAAATACGGTAGAATGCTGCCAAGAAAGCGATTGTTCGGCGCTGGACTAGCAGCTCAAGGCTTCCTATTACCTCCGCACAATCTATAATACGGATGTCGTGATTACTTGTTCATTGACCGTAGAAAATGTAAATAATTTATTTAGTTGATCATTTGAGGGTAACGGATGAGTTAGAAGACTATTTTATTATCAGGATCAAGAAATGAAAAATTACTAATTCATTCCGTACGAGCAGCTTTTATTAATGAAAATTTTGTAATAATTAGGTAAGACTAAAAACAAATGTGCCTAGGAGAGCACGTTGTCGCGTCGGTCCCCGTTGTCATACGAACATCTATGGCATTCGTTACGGGTATTGGAGCCCTAAATCGAAATCCAACCAGTCTAACTGCAGAACTTCGATATAGCCCGTAGGTTGTTGAGGTGAGATGGCAGTCGCTCCACGTAAAATATCGAAGTTCAGCCGCACCGCAGTTAGACTGGACAGCAACTGAGTTGGGAAAAGGCTCGGTTGATGATGAAGACATACTTACAAATAAATAAAATATCAAGCTTTACAACAAGGTTTTATTTTATAATTTAACATAATTCTTAAGGATTTTTATAAAATGTCTGAGCTTCATTCCAGTTGTGCACATCTGAGTTCTTCTCTTTAAATTTCTATTTCTTTATCCAATCTTTTAATTTCTATTTCGATGGCATGGTTTTCTTCAGCTATCTCCATGCGTCTCTTGTGTTCCAATTCTTTTAATTGTTTTGACTGGGCCAAGTATTTTGAAAATCTACATCCTAGAAAAACAATGTACAATATTATTACCTACATATTTCCCATATTACACATATTTACTAAATAAATATGTATATTATTATCTATAATGTCACCATGAGCTAAGGTACAGGGCTTATTATGGTTTTTTGTAATGGGGTTTATTCCATCCTTGCCTGAATTTGTCTTACACAGACAAATCTGGCTTACGACTTAAACAAAACTGTTTTCTCTACAATGAGCCAAACACAGTGGTCAAGTCACCATGTGCATAATAGACAGGTTTGTTGCAATGCGCATTTCCAATATACCTAATATATTTTAATGAACCGATAGTATGAGGGGCTCCTGGTCTAGTGGTAACCGACAATGTTAACACATTGCAAAGGTTAAGCAACATCGAGTCAGGCTGGTCTTAGGATGGGTGACCATTTCTTAGACACTGACCATTCAGCCGAATCGCAGTTAGACTGGAAAGTCGACTCCAACTGAGTTGGGAAAAGGCTCGGTGAATGATGATGATGAATGAACCGATAGTATGTCTTTAGACTGTCGTATCATTTGTATGCGCTCACTAAATGTAGATAGATGACGTTTAAAACTCACCAGGCAAGGTCCATCGGAATCATATTTATTCTCATCACTAATTAACTCTGCTGGATTTCATAAGTTGGCTACCTCAACATCGGCTTGACTGGGACTTGAACATTAGATCCACCGCCAGTTTTAATAGTTTCCCTTTTGTAGCCACCAGATGCTTTCTTGCATTCATTATCATTCCCTTCCATTATATCTGCAGCTGACTCAAGTCTGGGGTTCTCAAGTTCAGTTCTTTGAATCTGAAACAAAGTAGCATTATCATCAATACTTTAATTTATGATAATTTCTATCACAATAACGGTCATAAAATACATAATAATACTCTGTGACAAAAAATATTAAAAATCCTTTATGTATATCCCACAATCCAGTTATTTTTTATCTCATGAAGTGCAATGTTGTAATGTTGTAATGAAGTAATCAGTAAAGTAAACTGACAAACTACACGCAACTACTATAATTGTGAGGAACTTTCTTTTATGTACTTCAAACCATGCGTTGCCCTTCGCCTTATTGTGGTTCGCTTTTAAAGACTTATACGTATTTTGAGAATAATAATTTACGTTTGTGAGCCATCTTGTAAAATAAGATATTAACAATATCCCACGATTCATGGACAATGAAACAATAACAAAATAACAAAAATAAAAAGACAAGTACGAAACTACGAAACGATGACAGTTGAGTGACGTTTCATTTGACAGCTCCCGACTGATTACTTGTTATTTTAGCATACATTGCGTTTTTTTTCGACAATGTTGCCACAAGGAACGCGTAATCCGAGCTGTAAATAATGTATAGGTTCTTCAACGTTGCTTCGAGTTTATTAATAAGGTTGTTACGTCACACTTAAACACAATTACATTTAGAACCAACTATTTCGGTGTAAACATAAGAGTATCCATTGATTAGGTCTTTTTTATTAATAAGACTGAAAGGGTTTTAAGTACTGTTCATAGATAAAATACATTGTACCTTGGGACGCGTCCCCAGGTACAAACAAAATCGTGTACCAAGGTACAAATATTGCAATATTGAAGCAAAATAAAAATAACTAAAAACAGACAGGTGATATCAATTAGTCAATTATGTGCATGCGTAATATAAGTAAAACAAGTCAAAAAACTACAAAAAACTTACTTTTGTCTCCAAAAAACTTCAAGTTGTCATCACAGTTCACTCGACGCCGGTATGATCACGTAACTTACTAGTGTTGTCGGGTGAGTAAAATACTACGCATATGGAAGGGCTTTATGGTTTTAGTGTTACCAGTTTTTGAAATAAAAACAATGTCCCAAGGTACAAGCGTCCCATAGTACGTTACATTACCCTATGTGTAATGTGTCCTAGCTAAATGAATTGTAATATACCAATAAACCATACAAATTAATACTTGGTGAGTGTTCCCGTACTCCTGCCTTGCCTTTCTCATCCCAGGTGACTTGTTGGCGGATTCCAACTCAACGCCCCGTAGACCGACCAGAAAGCACTCTCTACCGCCGAAGGTGCTTTGCAAACCGTTATAATTCCGTAATATGCCCGGTACAAATTAATTGACAATACCTTTTTGCTATAACCGATAAAAAAGTAGACCGCCCGAATGCGCCGAGAAAGTTTCGTCTGAACTGTCAAAGTGAAAGAAGTACTGCCAACCTAACAGTCAATACACTTCGTTCGGAAACCGTCTTTACTAAACAGATAGCTTCAGGCTTTCTAATACTCAAATCTGGATGACGCTGCAAAAATCCAGCCAAGGGAATCTAGGGATATAATAAGCATAAATACAATAAAATAAGAATATAAATTCATGCTTACCTTGATCCTGGCAATTATCAATTTTTTGTAAGCGTGGAGCAAAAAACACACAATCGTCCCTCGTGACCAAACGAATGACACTAACGGTCCGAGCGCGTCAGGCGTACTTTGTCGATAGTTGACGGAAGCAGCCGAGTGCTTACGATCGTGCGAATGTGCATGGGTTCAGTTCAATGACCATAGCTACCATTGCCCGACCGCTCTCATTACCCCGCGTTCCCCTACGTGGTATTTACGGTAACATAAAATCTAACAGTATTTTTGAATGTAGGTAGTTTACTAATTAAATGTGGGTAGATTATTAAAACTAAAAACAATTACAATTACTTATATGTGTGATGACTATTCATCCCACCTAGCAAGTATCTCCACTACTGTGCCCAGTACCATACCTAGTACTAAGTATCGTACCTAGTATTAAACTAATTGTAGCATACTACAATTAGTATTTTTTAGTAGTTACTAGTTGAACCAGCGAACTTTATGTCACCTCATAAATAAAGTATTATTTATGATTATTATCAACATGTAAACCTTCCTAAAACTACCACAACTCTCGAGCTTCAGCGAGACACTGAATCTCGATTCATTGGTATACGTAGGTCACACTATAAGTTTTGCACACTATGACTTAAAACATCAACATGTTAAAACCAAAATATTATGTTGCTTTGTGTGTTGCTTTTCAAAATACTCTCTTTTACATTTTAAACATTTTTTCATGCGATCGAACCATTTTTTAAAACAGGAGGACCACAGATCTGAAGGTGTTAGATTTATGGGGTAAAGCAGAGCTAGCTGGAACTATGAGCTATGAATAATATATGTATAAGCAAATATATATATACCGTTAGACTTATGTACTATTACGTGGTATTTGCGGTAACATAAATCAAACAGTATTTTTTTTAATGTGGGTAGTTTAATAAAACTAAAGACAACTACAATTACTTAAATGTATTCATCCCACCTAGTAAGTATCTCCACTGCTGTGCCTAGTACCATACCTAGTACTAATCATCGTACCTAGTACTAAACTAATTGTAGCCAATTAGTTCTATTTACATGTTGAACCTTCCTTAAACTACCACAACAATTCAAGGTCAAGATCAGCCAAATTGGTCCAGCCACTCTCGAGATTCAGCGAGACACTGAATCCCGATTCATTGGTATAGGTCATACTATGTTATTATATAGATGTCAGGTACCTAAGTAGAAGCCTAGCCTAGGCTGTTCTCTCTGAGACAGTCTTGATAATGCCTCGTTTAGAGGCGCAACAATTGTGGACGTTTTATTGTCTTTTAACTCTGCGAAAAAATAATGCTATTATATTTTGAAAGGTTTTAACATCTTACTTACCATTGCTTAGCCTGGATTCCTTGGTATAGATATCATACTATGTTATGATATAGATGTCAAGTACCTAAGTAGGATATTAAATTAAATAGGTAGCCTGGTTATAAAATAATGTTTATTGAGCGAAGCGAGCCGAAGGCGAGCGGAGCTCTCAACGGGTGACTCAAATTATTTTTCAAACGATTTATGTTAAATTGTTTCTCGGCGAATACTAGGCCGATTTCGGATTTTCTTGCACTCATCAATAGCGCACAGAATTACCCAGGTTATTACGATGCCAGAATTTTGAATTTAAACTCGCTTCGCTCAAATATATGCTGCAGCGTAACGGTACGTTTCGCGACTGCGGCGACCTAGTTTATAACCTTAACTACTACATGTACTGTCAGATTCGCGAAGCAACAGTAGGACCTGAGAAACAATTGGGCTTCTCAAAGCACGTTTTCGTTGTTTACTTGTCCACAGAGTGTTGCATTGCTCCCCAGAACTAGCGGCGTCTATTGTAAATGCTTGTGTAATCTTACACAACATTTGCAATAAGGCTAATTTACCTGTGCAACAATTAAATAATGAAGATATGGTTCGAGAAGTCCAATTACAGCCCCGAGAGAACTTAAGTGAACATTCGCATACTACCAACACCACACTGCAGCATGGCATACATGGCATACAAGCATACAAGGAACTCTCTTGCGCAGCGGCTCTGGGAAAGGCGACATTTAACCTCCTGAAAAAATAGTTTTAGAACTATAAATAATGCTGGTATTAAAGCCCTGTCAATAAAGTTCTTTTTAATTTTATTTAAGTAATATTTTCATTTTAAGACCTACACTTACACTAACAACTTTGTACAGCATGTTAACTAGTCTGAACTCTCTGGCGCAGCAGTTGTGGAATAGCCGACATTTAACCTCCTGGAACAAATTTTAGAAATACAAATGTTGCTGGTATTAGTCTTAAAATTAAAATTCTTTGTAATGTTTGTTATGTAGGTAATAGTTTCATTTAAGGCAATCTAACACTACTAACATTGTAAACTGTTCTATTTTAAATGTATGTAATATGCTCCTCAGTCCTCAGGTTGGATGTCCAAGACAGACTGACAGACATATCACGCCTATAGGAGTAGGCAGAGATGCATTAAACATCCACACTTTGCCAGTTATTTTGTCGGTCCCACGTTATAGGGGGCAAACCTAAGTACTTACATTTCGATCCTTGATGCAATATGGTTTAATGCAGTTGACTGCTCGACTGCCTGCCCCACAGCCATTCTCATACAAGCCTCGGCTTGCCTTTCAGAGGCCTCGGCATGTCTCACAGATGCCTCGGCCTGCATCTGTGAGTATTGCATTAAGGCACGACTGGCAGCCTCCTGGGAAATCGGCTGGGAATCGGCTCGCGCCTCCGACGTCTTCGTCGCGGCGTTATGTGTGCAGGTGCAGCATGTGGAGTAGGAGGTGGAGGCGCAGGATGTGGAGTAGGATGGGGAGGATTTGGGGGGTGTTAGCTTGTTGGTCTTGATAAAGGTCAGGTGGCTCAAGGAAGGGGATTTCTGAATGGTCGTAATCAGGAATGGATGAGTCGTTTTCTAAAACGGACGCTGTATCCTGCACATCTACACCTAGAGTCATTATTTCTGGAGGTTAGAAAGATAAAACATGAGTTATTTTTGTGGGATGCTCGATACAACAAATAACAATGTGCTGCATTTATTATTTACTTACCAATTCCACCCGAACACCTGGCATGCCTTGACCAAAATCTTCCCCCAGTATACGAATGAATTTATTTTCGATATCCGTCAGTGGCCTTTCTGTGGACGGTTCTCCACCAGTCCGGGCATGAGAAGATCGCATCATGGCCATTCTCTTCTTTAGCTTGCCCTTAAAATCGACCCAGTACTAAAATTAAAGGGGCTCATAAATTGTTCGAAATGAAAATAAAATCTAATGTAGGTAGACGTAAACAATTTTTTAACAAAGTGATGAAAAGGATTCCTTAAATATCAGCTATTAGTATATGTATAAATATTTATTAGCATTTAAGTATTTTGACTAGTAGTATATAAATATGTAGATGGTTACCTTAGGGCGCCAACGCACTAGCGACCAGGCCAGTGCGTATGCAGCCGCGACATGTCGAGCGCTCAATACTTTCAGTCGACGGGCGCTTTCACACTACCACGATATCGTGACTAAACCAGGAGTCACGTGATTTCACCGTGATTATCACAGCATAATGAGCATATGATTCGTCACTGTTCGCATCTGTTATCTCGCTCAATTTAGTCTAACTAATATTTTACATATTTAAACTGCAACAAAAATGTTGTATTACCAGGATATAGCCCCCAGACCTACTCATAGAACCTAGATATGTAGGGGAATATAGAAACACGTGCAACTGTCACCGGTAATATCATAGTTTTTGGGAAGTGGGATAGGAATTGGGATTTTTTTTATAGGTAGAGATGGAGTTTTGTTACTTGTAGGGTGTTCAAGGGGGGTCCGAAAAAGAAGTCAAAATTGACCTGAGATGCTTACTTTCCGAGATATCAGGTACTTTGGGTATTTTTGTGGGATGGGAATTCCCGGGATTTTTTTTTGCGAGCTAATAGAATAAGTCTCGGTCGAGGTGCGGGGGAGCATTTCTCTACCCAATTCTCATCACACTTTCCACAAAACTTGAAGCCCCTATATCCCGGTAACGGAGCTTCCCAGCTCAATTCTGAGCAAATTTTTGTTCCCCTACACCTCTGCCGACACGTATTCTATTCTCCTGCAAAAAAATCCCGGGAATTCCCATCCCAAAAAAATACCCAAGATTCCCAGTACCCGATATCTCGGAAACTAAGCATCCCAGGTCAATTATGACTTCATTTTTTTTGACCCCTTAAACCCTCGCAAGTAATAAAACTCCATCTCTTCCCATAAAAAAATTCTCAATTCCCACCCCACTTCCCAAAAACTTTAATATTACCGGTGACAGTTGGATGTTTTTCTATAAGTAGGTCTGGGGGATATATCCTAGTAATGCAACATAAATCACACCCCCCCCCCCCACACATTTAAAAAAAATTCTACCTCGGTATTGATATGTTTCTACCTACATTAAAAAAAAATACTACCTCGGTGTTGCCGTACCAAATAAATTCCGGAATATGTAAACCTTATCTGTGATTATACCTGTTAAAGGAAACATAATGTTGATATTTTAATATAACTTTTTGACATTTTTATTTACTTACTTAATAGTTAATATATTTTTCTAATGTTGTAAGCATTTTGACATTCTGTTGATTCTATGTAACATAAGAAATAAAAAAGCTGAAATCTATGGATTGTTTTTAATTGCAATTCCCCCCCCCCCCCCCCCCCGTGACAACTGAGAAACAAACTTCTCATTTGTCCCCTCTAGTCAACTTTCAAAGGGAACAGTTGGCACAAATTGTCACCCCGATGACAACTGGGAAGAAAATTCCTAGCTGTCACCCCAGAGGACAGAGCTAGAGGGGACTACTGGGAATAATTGCATTTTTTTAATCCGCGAATAGTGAAAACGCCAATGAAGGAAGCGCGAATAAAGAGCTTTTACTGTATAGTTAAATTTAATAAAAAACGCCTACCAAGTTCTGCCTTTTCCTTATTTTCTAATGTGTCATTACCTAATATATTGGTCAGTTCAAGTCATAACTGCCGTTTAACGTCTTTATTAGAATAATCATTACATGATATATCCCATAAACCTCTTCTGCTTTCGACTTCGACTATGAACCTTTCCGTGTCGAAATGATCGGACATTGTAAAATAATACCACTCTGTAGCGATACACGTCTGGTCGCCGGGGCCGATGCGGTAGCACTGAATGAATTTCAAAAAAAAGTGATGATCTCGACGACCACGTGTGGTCGCTGGTCGCGGGGCATGCTATTGCACGCCACGGCCAATGGTGGCCGCTGGTCGCCGGCCGCTAAGTGCGTAGGATTTTAATAAGCGATTGCTTATTAAAATCAGAACTCACTAGCCGCCGCGACCTTAGCCTTCTAAACCTAACCTATCAGAGTCGGGGTACTCTGGAGTCGGGGTGTTAACCATAATGATTTTCCAAGGTCACCCTCAACGACCCCCGCACCTCCCCCAATAGGTCGACAAAAATCGTGAAAATTTTACAAGTCCCTGCCCTATACAAAAATCAGTCGGAAATTCGGCTATGTCCGGGACCCTCTTTGCGACACTAGGTGAAGTCGTGAAAATTTTACAAGTCCCTGCTTCATACAAAAATCATTCGAAATTTTTTAAGTCCCGAACCCTTCTTCCGACATTAGGTGAAATCGTGAAAATTTTAAAAGTCCCCGCTCCATACAAAAATCGGTCGAAATTTTTCTAAGTCCCGGACCCTCTTTGCGACACCCTAACCAACGTGGCTCCATCGATAATGATCGATGATTCGCCAATGTTAAGGTAATGCTTGATTAGTTGATAGTCCCGCACAGAAGAACTAGTTATTCCTAACTAGCTCCAGGTGCAGGACAAGAAACGTTGTTCGGTATGTGAGTATCTGGGAGCTCGATTTTTGCGGAGCGCCAGAGGTAACCTAAAAAGCCACCAGCCATGCGCTCAGCAAAAATCGAACTCCCGTAATGTACTCTGTGTGTGGCACTGACTTTATTATCCATCAACATGACATGACAGCTAAGAAAACGTTCCGAATCACATCATGGGTGTCCATTATCAGCAGTCGTAACGTTTTATCATTCATCATTAGTTTTGGATTTTCTCATATATTCAGGTAACGTTTTTAAATGTTTATATGTATTGTTAATGTTGGTAGTTTTTTTTTGGTAAATATATATAACAAGTTATTACAAAAACGATTTTGCTTGAAGACTTTCCATAAAATAGGGTTTCCGACCAAACGTTTGAAAAGGACATCGCTATGTTACTACATAGCTCTGTCTCACATTCTATTATTGCAAAAGAATAGACAAAATTACAAATCATTCGTTCTTTTCTAGCCTCTAGCAGGAATAAATTCGTTTTGTTTATAAAAGGTCATGGTACGAATTACGAGTATTCTTATTATAGGTTTATATAAAACTGCTTGGAAGTAAGATTGTTTTGTAAAAGGTTGTGGTATGCCCCCTGTGGCCAGAAGATTCGCGGTAACTGCAGGCACGGGCAGCGAAGTGGGGCGCAGGGTTCGAGTAACAAGTTCTTTACGCAAATTCACAACGATATCCTCGGTTTTAGCCAACTTTGTCCGGACGTCCACCAACCTCGCCTTTAAGGACACTATCCTTTAAAAGGCAGGTAACGTCGACGTGATCGAATGTGACCGGAGCAAGCTTCGATAAAAGTCCTGGGCGTGAGACGTTGTCGGGATCGGTTGCCTTAAGCAGCGTGGTGATATCCTGTATGCTTTTCGTTGTCCCGTCACGCCGGCGGGAGACCATCTGGTCGCTCTTATTGAGCACGCTGTACAGTATCCGCTTGGAGGCAGCTATCGCTGAAACTTGACGATCAGATCTGGACAGCCGACAGCTCGTCCATCACATCCAGCTTCTGTTGCAACGCCAGTAATTCGTTTGCGACAAGGTGCGAACTCATCGCGATACATGCAACGGCTGACGCCGCACTACACTATACGAGTAGAAGTCAGCAAACATGTCCGAATCAAAACGCGGCCTAGACAAGACTTAATCACTCTTTCCACTCCGACCAACTAATTGGATCAACTAGTTGATCCGTTTGATACTCTCCGAGACTCTCCGATGTTCTTCATAAACGGGGACTTTATTAGCTTTTTTTATGCTGGATATTTGTTCATTTTAGCAATTGGTAATAAATTACTAATCTTAGACTACATGGATAAAGAAAGTCGCTTTTTCCGTCTGTCTGTTCTAATGTATTGTTTGTTGGTTTTTGGAATAAAAGACAGGAGCTCGTAATAATACGTGTCGTGTATTTCAGTCGGCCATGTTACAAAGTGAAGGGAGAAGGAAGTGAACACAGACAAGACAATATTGATATAATCTAAGCATAGACTAAACTAGGCCATGGCTTACAAGCTAATATAATATTATGACATCTTCCCTTTAACTTTATTATAACTTATATTTTAGATTCTTATATAAAAATAACAAAACGCATTTTAGTGTTTTGACACGAGACAATTTGACGTTTTAAAAGATTCTGACAGTTGACATAATTTGACGTTGTCAATTCGACGATTGTTTCTAAATGTAAACAAACAATGGTTTACAACATTTTAGTTTACTAATTAATTACTTATAACTAAGTACATGACAATGAATACAAAATAATGTTTATAAGACTGTGTCTATAAGACGTTGTGGTTGCCTTATCTCTCTTCCTGAACTAGAATATTTCTTAATTGGTTGACTGCTAGTACGTTGAGGAGATTGACTATGAGAAATTTTAGAGTAATCATTTGTATAACAAGGAGTATAACTGATATAAGTTTGATTGGAACTGACTGGTTGAGTGTGAAAATTATTAGTCTGTGTGTTATGTGAATGAAAAGAATATTGAGACTTTGGTCTAAGTGTTATGTATTGTCTATTGCGACGATATGTACCAAATTTACTTTTTATGATATACGACCTAGGTTCAGGACCAACTTGTTGTATAATACCTGGAAACCAAGACGATTGTGGATGTTTTTGAAACATAACATGACTATTTACCTCCAAGGGTTTAAGATCTTTGGATTTTTTGTTGTAATACTCTTTCATCTTATGTCCTACTGTCCGTTCTACCATACCATTTGAACGGCTGTGATAGGGACTGGAAGTGACATGGTGAATATTCCAATCTTGTGTGAAATCATGAAAAGATTTGGAATTCATCGGTGGACCATTATCTGACATTAATGTATAGGGAATACCATGACGAGCAAATATTGATTTTAACTTGATTATGACTTGGTCTGCACTGTAACCATTACTTAAAATTGCTATCTCAACATATTTTGAGAAATAATCGACTACAATTAAGTATGTATGCTTGTTGAACTCAAAGAAATCTATACCAACCTTATGCCAAGGAATGTATTTGTAATCATGTGGTAATAAACTTTCTTTAGTGTTACTCTTTCTTAAAGTGAGACAAATTTCACAATTACTGATGTAATTATCTATATCTTGACTAATATTAGGCCAGTAAATTGTATGTCTTGCCAAATTTCTACAACTATTCAAGCCTTGATGACCTTCATGTAATAGTTTTAAGAAATCTTTTCTTAAAGAAATAGGTATAATAACTCTATCTGACAAAAATAAAAGGTTATTAGCATAATGAATATCATCTTTAACAGGAAAGAAAGGTTTAATACAATCTTCTACTTTATGCTTTGAATTTGGAAATCCATTTTTACAGTAATTAATAAGAGTTTGAAGAGTTTGGTCAGACCTGGTAGCTTGTTCAATTTGTTGTAATTTGAAAGGACTAAGTGACAAATTAGCAGTGAGTAAATTAACATGAAGTTTAATATCTTCATCCAATTCTACTAATGCATTTTCTGGTAATGCAGCACGGGACAATGTGTCTGCGACATATGAAGAACTAATTAGAGACTTTAATTTATTGAATTCTTTCTCATGACTGTCATTCCATGACCATATTGTGTTTTTATTAAGTAACTGTCTTATGTTTGATGTTTCTTTTGATAATTTTTTTATGAATGAGCCAAGAAAATTAATCATGCCCAGGAATCTCTGGACATCTGTGACATTCTTAGGCTGTGGCGTGTTGCAAATTGAATTTACTTTAGATGGATCTACAGACACTCCATTTCTATTGAATATAAAACCTAAATACTTGACTTCACTTTGACAAATGTTACATTTATTACTATTAAATGTTAGACCTATATCTTTTGCACGACAAAGAACTTTTTCTAGGATTTGATCATGTTCTTGAATGGTTTTAGCATGTATAAGAAAGTCGTCCATCATTATTTTAATGCCTTGTATGTCACCAAACCGGGAAATCATTTCTTTATGAAAGATTTCTGGAGTTGCATTGACACCAAACGGTAGCCTTAAAAAACGAAATCTGCCATAGGGGCTTATAAAAGTACATAGTTTGGATGATTCTTCATCTAAGACAAGATTCCAAAAGCCTGACTTAGCGTCTAAATTTGAAAAATAACATGAACCATTTAGTTCTGCTTTAATTTCATCAATATGTGGAAATGGGTAATGTGAACGTTTAATAGCTTTATTTAACTTACGTGGATCTAAACATAATCTAATGCTTCCATCCTTTTTAGAGACAATTACCATAGAGTTGACCCAATCAGTTGGTTCATCAACTCGAGCAATAATACCAGTGACTTCTAACTTATTAAGTTCTGCCTTGACTTTATCCTGTAATTTAAAAGGAATTTTTCTACTTGCGTCTACCGACGGCTTGACATTTTCGTTGAGAGTTAAATGACATTCATAGTTTTTAAGAGCTCCTATTCCATTAAAAACCTTACTATATTTCTTTAGTATTGACAGACTGTTTGACTCTGTAGGGACTTTGTGACACATTGACTGTGATATGACTTGACTTTGACTGTTAGACTGACTTGACATTGACTGTAAATTGTTGTTCTGGCTATGCTGACTAAGTGTGTAGTTTGGACTGTGTTTAGATATGTTTTCATCAAAGGTTACTGAATGTATTCTTTTTATGACTTTTAACTGTTGACATGACTGTCTACCCAGAATATTTTTGCAATCTAACTGTGTAATATGGAAACACAAGTTGTATGATTTGTCATTATACTTACATGGTAATGTACAATAACCGATTGTAGCTATACTTTGACCTGTAAATGTTGTCAAGTTAAATGGTGTTTGTATAAGATTTATCTCTTGCAACGCTAGTTTTTCAAATGCTTTCTTAGACATCAAATTCACATCTGCACCTGAATCAATAAGTAAGCAAACAGATTGACTACAGATACTTAGGGTTATTGACCATTGGTTACTATCTTTTACAGAATTACATTGATAAACAGCACCTAGAAAAGCTTGATCATCATTAGAAAAATCTTCTTGCACATAATTAACATATTTTTGCTTGGACTTACACATCTTTGAATAATGATTAAGTTTTTGACAGAAATTACATTTTGCACCAAGAGCAGGACATTTAAAACGATGTGTTTGACCACACTTTGGACACATTGAGTTATTCATAGACTGATTGTTACCTTTATAACCATTGGGACTGCTATAACTCGATGAATGGGATGTATTGTATGACTGGTTAGGATTGTACCTTGACTGTTGACTGTGACTCTGACTTCTTGATTGACGATCCTGTGACTGCGGATTGTACCTTGATTGTTGACTGTGACTCTGATTTCTTGATTGACGGTCCTGTGACTGCGGATTATACCTTGATTGTTGACTACGACTATGATTTCTTGACTGATTTCTTGACTGACGATGTTGTGAATGACTTCTACTGGACTGTTGACTACTTCTGTTATGTATACTATCTATACTAGCTACAGATGAATTGGGATTTGTGCCTGATAATATTTGAACTTCTTTCCGGGACGATTCTAGTGACTTAGCAATATTTATAGTGGCATCTAAAGTGGTAGGTAATTCTTGCAAAATTTTCTCTTTAATGTATTGATTCTGATCATTTAGATTCCAACTAAATATATCTTTTAGTAAATCGTCTTGCAATTCACCAAATTTACACTGATGGGCTATATTTTTGAGATCTGTTATATAACTGTCCAGCTGTTCATTTTGTAGTTGCTTTCTGTTAAAAAGTTTATGCCTTATCATGGTTATATTGACTTTTGGGCTGAAATAACCTGCAAATCTGTCGATCAACACTTGTAGCTTGACTGTTTCGACATCTAGGTTGAAAGAATAAAATATGTGAAGGCAATCTGGTCCTATATAATGTAATAAAAGTGCAACTTGCCTATCTTCGCTTTCTTGATCATATTTAAATGCTTTGAGATATATTTTGAATTTGGTGATCCAATTTTTCCACGTGAGCGGCATGTTGGATGCATGAACGTCCATGTGCTTGAGGCGACCCGACGACGTTGAAGATTCGTCCATTTTTTTCTTTTGGTTGATCCAGTTCTTCCTAAGACACGCCAGTTAACACCACACCTGATGTTTGTTGGTTTTTGGAATAAAAGACAGGAGCTCGTAATAATACGTGTCGTGTATTTCAGTCGGCCATGTTACAAAGTGAAGGAAGAAGGAAGTGAACACAGACAAGACAATATTGATATAATCTAAGCATAGACTAAACTAGGCCATGGCTTACAAGCTAATATAATATTATGACATGTATGTTTAGTTCTTGAAAACTACGCAACGGATCTTGAAGCGGGTTTTTTTTAAATGGGTTTAAGTAGGTTTCGAAATGTATTTACATGCATACTATCATGCGAGCGACGCCGCGCTGGCATTCAACAATTTTATTTTATTTCATAGGTCTTAGGGAAATATCCTGTGTTTATGGTAAATAATAATTATGTTATTATTTATCTCTTAAATTATTTTATACTAGGTACCTACTAGCTTTTTTCATAAATAAGACTAAGTACCTACTTGGTACTTTTATTAGATTTTTACCAAAATTACGACGTAATTCAAGGAAATAAGACATTGGACTTGGGCAACACTTACAACTATCTAATTTCTTTTCAGTTGCAAGTAAACTTTGATATTAGGCGTACGTAGTAATCTGTGTTAATCGATCATGGCGTATTTAAGTAATAGTGAATGTTATGAAATGATACTTTGCGTCGGGGCAGCCGATGGCAGTCTGCGTGAAGCTCGTCGCCTTTATCGAGAAAGATTTGTGGACAATAGACTCGAAGGTGAACGGCGGCGGTTACCATCTGTGGAGTGCTTCCGAAAAATGGTGAACCGTTTACATGACACTGGTTCTTTCCGTGGTTCCCGCTCAGAAGGCAGACCATCTGTTTTACCTCCAGAGCAAGAAGAAAGTATTCTCGAGCATTTTCAATCCAATCCCAGAACAAGTACTCGCCGCGCAGGAATTGTTCTGGGAATGAATCATTTGAGAGTACGGCGCGTGCTAAAAGCAGATGGTCAATATCCGTACCACTTCAGGCACACCCAAGAACTGACACCGGCTGATTTCGTACCACGTCTCAACTTTTGCCAGTGGTACCGAGAGGAAGCACAACGATCCCCTAGTTTCGCGAACCGTATTTTATGGACCGATGAAGCCTCTTTTACTCGTGCTGGTATCAGTAACCAGCATAACAAACATGTATGGACTCATCAGAACCCACACGCATCTGCAGAAAACAACTTTCAGCATCAGTTGCGTGTTAACATTTGGGCGGGAATAATCGGAGATATTTTAATTGGTCCTTTCGTGCTACCGAGTTCGCTAAACGGTGAAAATTACCTCGCGTTCCTTAGAAACGTCTTAGAACCCGAACTTGAAAACTTGCCTGTAACATTGTACACAAATATGATGTACCAGCAAGACGGGGCGCCAGCACATTATGCGAGAGATGTACGGGCGTATTTAGATGAGCGGTTTAACCAGTGGATCGGACGTGGTGGTCCCATACCTTGGCCTCCGAGGTCACCGGATCTCACACCACTTGACTTTTTTTTGTGGGGCTATGTCAAAAACAAAGTGTACAGTGCGGTATGTCTCACGCGTGAAGATATGGAGTCTAAAATATTTGATGCATTTAGCAGTGTAACTCCAGACATGCTGTGTAATGTAACTGCCAGCATGATGCGACGGACCCAACTGTGCATTGCTCAAGGCGGCGAACATTTCGAGCCGTTACTTTAGTACCTACTTTTTAGTTTTGTGTTTATTAGTATTTTAGGTAGGAAGTGTATTTTTTATTATATTCAAAATTTATCTAAGTATCGTGATATTAGTGAGTTAGTTATGTTTATTGTGGAACACAGTACCTACCTATCTACCAGGATGACATGCACAATGAAATCGGTAAGTTTTTGTTGTTTAAAGTCCACAACCTATCATTACTACAAAATAGTATTCTGTACCAGGAGCATATGAAATAAGAGTGGTTTACGATTCATCGAAGGGGACTGAACCTTACGAATAAATTTGACCCTAGGTAGTGTTGGGTTTATAAAATATCGATTAAATGAACAAATCAATTAAATTTACATGACACCTTAAAAGTTTTAACTAAACTTGTATCTGCAATTTTGTCCGTGCGTATAGTTAACGTTAACGTTAAATATGACCACACTAATATGAAACACGTTGTATAATACTAGGGTAAACGACCCAATAATCGAACCCGTCTGAAATTTGGATACAAACAACATTATTAGGTCTTACATGATAAACCCAATAATGTTGCCAAAATACAAAAAAAATTGTGAAATTAGGTATTACTAGTCAGCTACAATAAAATAAGTATTTTCAAATCATTTTACTTTAATTATAATGGTACAGAAGCAATTGCATACAATATAAAACCTCCTCTATCGATTTCAATAATTTAAATGGGACCACCTGTGAACTCTTGAAAAGTGAATCTTTTGAAATGAAGAAATAAATTTTCTAAAAAAACTTTTGAAATGAAGAAGAAAGAATATACATAAAAAACGCAAAATGAAAATACGAACGAATTGAGAACCTCCTCCTTTTATGAAGGTAGGTCGCTACAGTTAGCAGTTAGCAGTAACACACAGGCGTACAAACAAATTTGTATGCCTGTGTGTGTGTGTGTAGGTGTGTAAGTGTGTGTGTGTTTGAATATGTGTTTCTCCGTGTGGGTGTGTGTTTGAATGCTGATTACATACATACATACATATTGTCACGCCTCTTTCCAATGGGGGTAGGCAGAAACTATGGAATTCCACTTGCTATGATCTTGGCATACTTCTTTCGCTTCTTCCACTTTCATAACTATCTTCATGCACACTCTCCGGTTATGGGTACTCTTGACCTGACCTTTGGTCGAAACATCTTCAATTTGGTCGAAGTACGTTCGCCTAGGTCGACCCTTACCTGCCTGTCCATTCACGATCGCTTTATGTATCTATTTCGTTAATCTTCTTTCCTCCATTCTTTCTACGTGCCCCAACCCTCTAAGCGTCCCTTTTTCTATCTTACTTACATCTTCTGACACATCACAACGTTCTCGTATCACGCTGTTCCTTACTTTATCAACCAATGTCACCCCAGTCATACTTCTCAAACTTCTCATTTCCACTGCATTTATTTCACTTTCATGCTTCTATTGCCAAACCCAACATTCACTGCCATACATAAGTTTAGGGACCAGCCCTCCGAGAAATCTTCTGACTGTTCATAAAGTTATGCAGACCCCCATTCAATTGATTTCCTGCCATAACCCTTCTTTCAATGTCATCGTCACATCTTCCTTTGTAAACTTGAACCATACACAAACTTTTACACTTGGTCCACTCTTTCTCCTTCAATAACAATCGCAGTTCGACATATTTTCGTCTCGTTCAAATACCATTACTTTTGTCTTATTTACGTTCACTTTCGTTTCCTTCCTTTTCAAAGAGTCATTCATAATATCAACTATCACAGACCTGCAACTCCTCCGCCGACGACGCAAGTATTACCTGGTCATCAGCATATAAGAGGCAGTTGATGGTCAATTCATCCATTCTTAAACCACACACACTCGTTTTCAGATCTTTCAGACAGATATTCATGTATAGATAAAACAGCATTGGTGACGCTACACAGCCCTGCCTGACACCTCGTTCGATACCAAACCAGTCCGTGTAAGTCCCGTTTATGCGGACACAAGCACTGGAACCCTCATAAAATGATTGCACTGCTCGTTTCAGATTGCTGCTTACTCCATATATGGACAGCGCTGACTACAATTCACTCCTTACCTTTCCATCATAGGCCTTCTCTAAGTCTACAAAAGCATAGTAGACCTTTTGACACCTAGCTTGACAATATATTTATATTATACCTTGGTATCAGAACTGCTAACTGTAGCAGTCCCACTAATACATGTTTTCAGTTTGGTTTGACTATACAATCTGACGGTGACATATAGATACGCATGAATATATGTGCGGAATACATTTCGCAGTCGTTGGTAGAGCCCCGTATAGGCAAGTTTCTTTTTTTGTAATGGCCGTGGCTGCTCCCACGTTCATTGCCGAGCGCCTCCGGTAGTACATGGAGAATATCCAGTGGCGCCCGGCGGACTTTGGCCACCTGTGTCGGGTTTTATGCTGCGTCGTTGGGCTTGAGTTGAGAATCTGGTTGCGTGCTGTGGGACGTTTTAGCCTGCTTCTGTAAGAATGGCGGGTGACTATCTCACCGTCCTCAGACCCCGATCATGGAGGTCGAGGGCTAATCGTCCGAGCCAAGATTGATCCTCGGACGAGTTGCCTCATTCGTAAAACGTATGAGGCAACCTAACCTAACCTAACCAGAATTCAGACGTGGTGAGTGGCACCTCCATCACTGTCGGGAGGACGTTGAAATACCTGGGTCTCCTACTCGACAGTCGGTGGGGGTTTGTCGAGCATTTCCGGCGGTTGTCACCAAAACTGGTGGCGTCCGCCAACGCCCAATGGCTGCAGAGGCGGCATGGTGACCTCACGTATCGTGCGACGCATATACTAACATGCCATATACGTAGGTCACACTATAAGTTTTGCGTAACTTAAAAAAACAACATGTTAAAACCAAAATATTATGTTTATTGCTTTTCAAAATACTCTCCTTTACATTTTAAACATTTTTTCATGCGATCGAACCATTTTCTAAAACTGGAGGACCACAGATCTGAAGGCATGTTTTCTAAGTGCTGATTGAACGCTATCACTGCCTCTTCGGAGTTGGTAACAGTGAAACCTCTCATCAAATCTTTGATTTTGGGGAAAATACAGAAATCACAGGCTGCTAGGTCGGGGCTATGCGCAGGATGGGTGACGAATTGCCCTTTTTCGGAAGCTAAAAATGACTTTGTTTTGTTGGCCGTGTGTGAAGAAGCGTTGTCATGATGTAGGAGAACTCGGTTTTGGGTCGTCTTTCGCGAACTTTTTTTAGCACCCTAAGTAAACAAATGGTAGAACACCACTCGGCATTAACACTCTTTTGATCTTCAAGTGGAATTGTACAGATGGGACCCGTAGCTGAGAAAAAAAACGCGATCATTTTTTTACCAAGTTTCTCGCCTGCCTCACTTTTGTTGATTTGTTCTCATTTTCAAACACCCATTCACAAGATTGCTGTTTTTTTCGGGTTCAAAACAATAAATCCACGTTTCGTCTCCTGTGACAATGTCATAAACAGCATTAGAATGTCCGTGGTCGTACTTCAGTAGCATCCATGAGCACCATTCCACGCGAGCCCGATTCTGCTCCGCTGTCAGTTCATGAGGGATCCAACAAAGTTTCCGAACTTTCAATTCTTTGTGTAAAATTTTCTGGATTTGACTCATACCAATCCCCAATAGTCCTCGAATTGTCTCATAGGTAATCCGCGGGTTTTCTTCAATTAACCGCTTAACAGTAGCCACATTATTTTCGTTGACGGCAGTTGAAGGCCGCTCTTCACGAAATTCGTCATGTAAAGAAACTCGACCTCTCTCAAATGCAGCAAACCATCGCCTCACGGTGCTCAAACAAGGTGTTTCTCTCCCAAAAGCATTTTGAAGACGAGCGGCACAGACTTGCGGAGAGAGAGAACTTTTACAATCATAAAAAATCATCGTTTTAAAATCTTTTCGACTTAATTCCATTTTCGTTGCATTCGTAGAACTTTGATGTGTGATAAAAAACAATTGACAAATGATTTCCAGTCGATTGCTTTTTGTATTACTAAGAAGGTTGCAACGTTTAAAAAAATATAAGATTCGAAATTCAAATAGTTCCGATTAGCTAGAAGTGCAAAACTTTTAGTGTGCCCCATGTATATGCCATACATCGCCCGGGCCCGACGGTGCAGCTGCTGAACCCCTAACGCAACCCAGCCTGGGCTGGGTTACTTGGGGGGGCTTTAGCACAACTGCACGGTGGTACCCCCCGGACCAACACTGTTGTACCACCTGGTACCCACGTAGGGGCCGAAGCCACTCCATAGGTACCGTAAATTAACGAGCCTCGTCCGTTGATTAACAGGTGCGCCACTAACAGGTGAGGTCGCTGGGGCCCTACAGATGTTGGTAGAGCCCCTATGCACCCCTTCCTTCCCTTACCCACTCTTCAGAATGCAATATTACCGATGAAGGACAATCTAGAAATTCTCGACATAAACGTTCGTCGAGAGCTCAATAATACAAACTATATAGAGTGATGTATTTGCTAGCTTTGCGGAAACTAGGAATACTGAATAAGGTATAACGATTCCTCACACCGCACCAGAGGTGTCTGCTGTACAAGACGCGCCCCTGTGTCGAGTAGGTTTTGCTCTCACCTTTCGGACGGTTCCGCGAAGTACTTGCTAGACGCACTCGACGCATTGCAGGGACGGGTTATTCAGATTATAGATTGTCAACAGGAAGCCTTCAACCGCTTGTGCAGCTCCGAACATCCATGGCCACATTCTATCGCATTTACCACGGCTAGTGTTCTGAAGAGCTCTTAAACCTAATCCTACCCTCTCCTTTTTGACCCCGTACACTACTTGCTGGGCAGAGATGCCACCCGTATACAGTAGATAGAATCTTCGCCAGAACTGAGCGTTTCAAGAGATCGTTCCTCTGTAGAACGATCGAGGCCTGGAACGCCCTGATTGCGCACGTATTCCTTCTAATAACAACCCAGAGTTATTCAAACGGAGCGAGAAGAGGCACATCACTAGGACGCCAAGTTGAGGGCGACTCTTCATACAATTGCCAGACGTCGCAACGGCTTTCCACTAGGCGGATGGCGTGGCTCGTAAGCACGTTATATAAAAAAAGACCCAATACAGAACAATTTACCCTAATTTTAAACCAATATAAAAGTACCTTCGTACTTATCTATTTAAGGTTCCTATAATTTGCAGACACTTACGTAGTGTGATCGATTTGCATAGATCCCCTTGTATGTCCAGTGTTGGTGCATTTACCCTGTTGTAATAAAACAAAAAAAGATGAAGAATAAGTAAATAACTACTCATCCACCTATATTTCAAAGATACTAGACCCACCATTGGGCATTTTACCCTATTTTTAAACAAGCATAAACTAGTGGTTCTGTGAACCGTAGACTTCGGGAGCGGCTTTGTTTATTCTTAAATAAATACAATTTAAGAATTAATTTGCATGACTTTTGATTTTATTTATATTGGGTTACTATGGTTACGGATTGCATTCTTGACAGACCGTAGACTTTTTTTTTTTTTTTTTTTTTTTTTTTTTTAGTTCCGCGACCAAGGCCGCGGCCGCTCCAACGTCCGTTGCCGGGCGTCTCTGGTTACAGGCAGAACGTATTTCCAAGACCGTAGACTTCGGGAGCTTTGTTTAGAAAATTTATTTTTCAATTTTCTTTATTACTCTTTCATTTTTCCAATCCAAAAAATATCATTCATATGTTATTCATTGTAAGCAAGGAGTGTGTGTGTAAAGTTTCATGAAAATCGGTTGATAAATACGGCCACAAACATGATCTGACGGAACCCGTAGATGTAGAGATGTGTACAGACGAAAGAAATTCCCCAGTCTGCAAGTTGAAACGGAGACTTCGGTCGCTTTGCTCCCTTAGTCAACAATAGAAGTTTACCGAAGTATAGAAATATAGTAAACTAACTGATCGCCGCAGCTCCACCCGCGTGATTTAGTTTACTCGTTCCCGGTTCCCGTGGGAACACATTACCGGGATAAAAAGTAGCCTGTTACTCAGGGTGAAGGTAGCTTTCCAATGGTGAATGAATTTTTGAAATCGGCACAGTAGTTTTTGAGTTTATTCACTACAAACATACAAAAATACAAATCTTTCCACTTTATAATAGTAGTATAGATAAATAATAAATAAATAAATATGTTAGGACAAATCACACAACGTCATCTGTAGTCTCAAACTAAGCAGAGCTTGTGATATGAGTATTAGAGAAACTGATATAAATACTAATTTTTTTTTTGTAAATACATACATATTATACATAGGAAACACCCAGACTTCGGTACAAACGAATCTGTCTTCACACCAAGTTTGTCCCGACCGGGAATCGAACCCGAGACTCCGGCGTCGAAAGCAGAAGTACTACCGACCACGCCACCGAAGCAGTCAAACAAACGAAATAGTCAACAAATACTTATGTAGTTTACTCGTAAAACTATTTATAGTACCTACCCCTACCAACCATGAAGTCCATGTTTCAAGCCATGGTCTCTAGCGGTAATAGGTGGAACGTGGCTGTGTTCTTCTGCGAGACCTGCTCGCAGAAGAACACAGCCACGTTCCACATGCTCGCGAAGAAGGCGGCCGAGTAAATGAGGGAACGTACGCTTACCGCTGAGTTCCACAGTCAGCGGCCAGGGTGCCACAGACTCATCTACGCCCAAGACCATCGACCTCCATGATCGGGACCTGAGGACGGCGGGCTAGCCTCCCGCCGTCCTTACACAAGCAGGCTAGAAGGATTGCTCACCTACGCGGGATATAACCCGACTTCAACGACTATAAACGGTATAAAGCCGACCTAAACCCAGAGAGAGGACTTTTTGTGTCCGCGGCAGCTCTCACGTACGTTGCTGGGCGTCTCTGGCTCGCACGCAGAAGGTATTTCCAGTGGCGCCCGGCATTGAGAGAGGACTAACAAAATACGGGCAAAGTGCGAGTCGATTAAATTATCTGTTTTTTAGCATTTGTTGTAATACAGACCAAAGAAATACATCATCTGTAAAAAACTCAAATTTCTAACTATCACGGTTCATGAGATACAGCCCAAGACAGACGGACGGAAGGACGGACAGCGAAGTCTCAGTAATAGAGATCCGGTTTTACCCTTTGTGTACGAAACCCTAACAAAGCACTTCATTCCGACGACCATTTCCTCAATATTGCAATCACTGAATTTCGAGTGTTTTTTTTTATTTCCCATTATATTATGACAACAACGTTTATTTATAATAACACATTTCATGAATATTATACAAGGAACAGGAAAATTAAATCTAATAAATAAAAAATTATTATATTAAATTAATTATTTATTAGATTTTATAATTATACTTTGGACTCGTAATTTTTACGCGTTCAGCGTAGAAAGCGACACAACTCATACGTTCGAAAGCCGAAGCGGTACTGTCGCCGCAGTATTGAAAGCGAGTTTTCTATACAATTAACGAGCTTGAAACTAAACATCGTAAGCGCCATTCACATTTTTATCTTTTATCAAAAAGTTAATAAAAATATTTAGTTTTTTGGAAATCTAAAACAGCCTTAAAAACTTAAAGGTAAATACCTATCTGATTGTGATTTTACAGGAATTTTTATTGTAAAACACGGTCGTAATGAGCATTTACATAAAATTTTAGAGGTAACTTCTGGATATTTTTCTATCGAGCAAATTTTTTAAAATCGTGTTTTGGAAACACTCATTTCCTCATACATACGCTCGGTAATACATGTTTAAAATTTCAAGGCGAAATATTATAAAGTTTTTATGTAAAAGATATATGAAAACAGCGAATTCACTTACTAAGGGGCCTTAAGTAGGTATGATAAAAATAACATTTTTATTTGTGATAAACTTAAATGAACAAATTTTCCTTAAACACAAAAACTTAATGAGTATTTTTTCTTATTTTATGTTTATCTTATTATTCTTATACTATATTTTATGTTACATTTTTTCTAATGTTTATTTTAATTTCTCCATTGCATGCCCAAAAGTATTATTTAAAAACTGCAAAAAACTGAAATGTTACGTTTGCTTAATTTCGTATCAAGAAATGAAAAGTTTAATAAATTACAAACACTCAGAAAAAGGAACAGATAATATGCGAACAAAGATGGAATTATTCGACATAATATGACTTTTCATTTCTTGATACGAAATTAAGCAAACGTAACAAAGTCACGTTATTGTTGAAAACTTTATTTAATTTCGAATGAAATGATTCTAAAACATTATTTGTTCGGTGCCGCCATACGCTGACCAAACACACTTATTATTTTGAGGTTTTAGTTTACATGTCATAAAACGTGACATTTTCAGACCACTTTCTTTGTACTCCGTTTTAATGTACTCCCAACCGTCCAATATCGAATTTTCCGGTAACCATTGAAAGAGTGAAACCTTTAATTGGGACATATGGATATACTGTAGCTATAGCGTTACATAAAGCGACTTCAAAGTCGCGATGTAATATGCTAATTTTTAAATCAGGTAATTTTGTTTTTAAAAGTTCGAAGAGTACGGTTTAATTATGTTATTTGCTTTTTGTCAGGCATTAAGGCCTAAATTAAAGGTTTCGTATGAACTGTGTCTTCTGACCTGCTGAAGTCCCCGTGGATAAAAAGGTTTGGGGCAACTTTGAAATGTAGCATCTATAATTTTTTTTTTGTTTTAGCTAGTTGTGATAGTGACTCCTTTGAACAAAATACAAGCATTCTATTATTTTCTTCCTCATATTCACATAGAAGAAAATCACTATGTTTTTTTGTGACTACCTCGGTGGCACAATGGTACTATGTACGGACTGCCACACTCGAGGTCTCGGGTTCGATTCCCGGGTCTGGTGGATAATGTATAATTCTCTTTAGAATTTTATCCAGATAATTATCCCAGAGTCTGGACCTTGTGCCCAGTAAATGGCAATAGGCTCGCCCCCTATTACATGGGACCTAACATAGCTGGCGAGATGTGGGTGTGTTTGCACACCTCTGCCTACCCCTTCGAGGAAAAAGGCGTGATGTTATGTTATGTTATGTTTTTTGTCACTTCAACCTCTCTGTAACATCTAAATACAGTTTTTGTAGCACCAATAGCTTTATTTCTAGTGTCATAAAGTCCGCTTTTTACGTTAGAGAGTTTAGGCATTTCGGCAACAAAGTTTAGTCCCTTGTCTAGCATTTCACAAAGATAATTGAGCTGAGTTTACGAAGCTCTTTCTTAGGCGACTCGTGTATTTCGTTCGTGATCGAACTCCTCCTAAACGACTGGACCGATCTTTTTGAAAATTGGCACGGTTATAGTGACCATCACCGTGAGTGCATATATCTGAATTCATAAAGATCGGTTCAGTCGTTTAGGAGCTCGACCCGGATCGACAAACTCAGCTCAATTATTGCAACAGCAGAATGAATTGCATACCTAGTCTTTATAAAGGCGAGTTATCGGTAAATCACTTTCAGCTGCTTTAATCTTTAATTGAGCTGAGTTTACGAACTGGACCAATCTTTTTGAAATTTGGCACGGTCATAGTGACCATCACCGTGAGTGCATATATCTGAATTCATAAAGATCGGTGCAGTCGTTTAGGAGTTCCACCCGGATCGACAAACTCAGCTCAATTATTGCAACAGCAGAATGTATTGCATACCTAGTTTATTCATTTCCATTAAAATCAGATTTTTTGAGCCATCCATTATACTCGTACAAGTATGGGGTTTTTTCTTTAGAATGTTGGTATCCTGAAATCAAACCAATAAATAAATTAATATGGAAAAATAATAGGTCCCACCATGAGATTACGAAACGGTGAAGAGGATCAGGTCCACAGAAAAGCAAGTGATAATCACAAATTCTGTAAGTACGTAAATACGAAAGTAACGTTGTACGGTGTGTACACTTGACAGATGTTAAGTTATAGGTGTTGGAGTGCAAAAGTAAAGTCTATAGATGTATGGTCACTGAACAAGTTTATTAACGTAGTAGTTGATTACAGTAATACAGTTGATTTTTCTTTCCTGGTTGTAGTGACCGGACTACGGGTCGGTTCGCACTAGTCTCAAATTGAGTATTATGACCGATGCATCTTCAAGGAGCATCGCAGTGTCAGCAAATATATAAAACTATGTACCTACACTCTACAGTGCAAGACCGTACAAACGTACTAAGCCCTATAAGGGTGATGGAACCAATCATGTACACTTTAAGGGAGTTCATTTGGTTTAATCTCTTTAACCGGTATGTTTTTTGACTTATATTAACAATGAATTTTTTTTCCGACAGTGAAAAATATAGGCAACATTTAGATATGGCTAAAACATCCAAATATACTATGTACTTTGTAAAAACATATATATATCCAGACTAGCAACTTCACCAGTCATGGACATTACCCAATTATGGACACCTTATGGACATGTTACAGGGCAGTTAGAAAGTGTAATTTGACGCATGCTCTTGAAATGAAATTACGTAGGTCACACTATAAGTTTTGCGTAACTTAAAAAAACAACATGTTAAAACCAAAATATTATGTTTATTGCTTTTCAAAATACTCTGCTTTATATTTTAAACATTTTTTCATGCGATCGAACCATTTTTTAAAACAGGAGATCTGAAGGCATGTTTTCTACGTGCTGATTGAACGCTACTGGTATCACTGCCTCTTCGGAGTTGGTAAAAGTGAAACCTCTCATCAAATCTTTGATTTTGGGGAAAATACAGAAATCACAGGGTGCTAGGTCGGGGCTATGCGCAGGGTGGGTGACGAGTTGTACTTTTTCGGAAGTTAAAAATGACTTTGTTTTGTTGGCCGTGTGTGAAGAAGCGTTGTCATGATGTAGGAGAACGCGGCTTTTGGGTCGTCTTTCGCGAACTTTTTCTAACACCCTGGGTAAACAAATGGTAGAATACCACTCGGCATTAACACTCTTTTGATCTTCAAGTGGAATTATACAGATGGGACCCGTAGCTAAGAAAAAAAACGCGATCATTTTTTTACCGACGTTTCTCGCCTGACTCAGTTTTGTTGGCTTGTTCTCATTTTCAAACACCCATTGTAATGTTTTTAATTTTGGAAGTTAGGATGTCAATGATAGAAATAAAATATTCATTTGAGCCACTGTATTATTTATTACAAAAGCCCTTAATACAATATAGGGGAACGGAAAGTCCCCTCTTAGCAAGGTATTAAATTAATCTACTTTTAACCTAGAATACAATTAAAGTCTATCCTAGATACTATATTATCTTTTAATACAGGGTAATAGGTTGGTGTGCTTGATCAGTAACGATAGATTTTATGTTTAGAAAGATACTGTGGTAATTAAGTGTAATAGATTAATTGATTTCATAGGATACTTTCCCGGTGAAATACGCCACTCCTGCAAGCCGGCAGACACCGTCTCTGTTCCGGTCTCTGCCCACTCCAGGCAGAAGGAAATTGGATCTCCACCCAGGTAGTATGGTAGTACCGTAAGAAACAGGAGTTAAAGACTTATTCCATGCATTATGGCCACTGTTATTATCTAAGCGCCTACCACGCCGTACATATTATATGTACATACCTTTCGGAGGCGAATATCCAAGCTTCAGCCGATTAAATCCGGCTAACACATGCACAGCATGCATGCGTATCGTGCAAGTCGGTCCCTAGCCAATCCTGGCCAGATCAGGCAAAGATTCCTGTTTAAATTTAGTAAGACAACTCCAGACGCAACACGTGTGCATCCCTAACTCAAACCAAACGTCGAAATAAATTACAATTACTTAAACTGTAATATAATAAATGCAGACATTTGTAGTCTGCTTGTAAAAAAAGATCGTAGTCTCCAAGTCCAATGGCCGACGCGCCCTCCGGCGTCCAATCACCGCTCACCTCAAGAGATTTAATGTTGTCAATATATTATCCTAATTTCAACTGGAATTTAAACAGTTGAAATGGAATATCGACAACACAAGTTACTGGCCTATTTATTATTATTAGACGGGAAACGAAATGTCCTTAAAAATAAAACTATTCCAAACGGGTTCCACACGAATTTATACTATTTATAGATAAAACCTATAAACAGTTGAGTAGCAGAACTGGTGAAAAAGTCGCCAAACTCTATCCAATGCGGCTCCATCAGGCAACACTGTCCGAACCTCCGAGTTGCGACCCGTTTCACGCAGTGAACGGCAGAAATAGTATATGACTATATGAACAAAAAAATACAACATTACACCATTCACAAGATTGCTGGTTTTTTTCGGGTTCAAAACAATAAATCCACGTTTCGTCTCCTGTGACAATGTCATAAACAGCATTAGAATGTCCGTGGTCGTACTTCAGTAGCATCTGTGAGCACCATTCCACGCGAGCCCGCTTCTGCTCCGCTGTCAGTTCATGAGGGATACAACGACAACAAAGTTTCCGAACTTTCAATTCTTCGTGTAAAATTTTCTGGAGTTGACTCATACCAATCCCCAATAGTCCTCGAATTGTCTCATAGGTAATCCGCGGGTTGTCTTCAATTAAACGCTTAACAGTAGCCACATTATTTTCGTTGACGGCAGTTGAAGGCCGCCCTTCACGAAATTCGTCATGTAAAGAAACTCGACCTCTCTCAAATTCAGCAAACCATCGCCTCACGGTGCTCAAACAAGGTGCTTCTCTTCCAAAAGCATTTTGAAGACGAGCGGCACAGTCTTACGGAGAGAGAGAACATATAAAATCATATAAAAACAATGCTCTAAAATCTTTTCGACTTAATTCCATTTTCGTTGCATATGTAGAACTTTGATGTGTGATAAAAAACAATTAACAAATTATTTCCTGCCAATTGTTTTTTTTATTACTGAGAAGGTTGCAACGTTTAAAAAAATATAACATTCGAAATTCAAATAGTTCCGATTAGCTAGAAGTGCAAAACTTTTAGTGTGCCCCATGTATAAACAAATAATATCTAGCTTTTATTTGTATTAGTTACCTATACTAATTTTTAATTTCCAACATTGTTCTTATAGTCTAAGATCCCGCTACAGAATAGTGCACTCATCGAGTGTTTGCTACAAACCAAATTTTTACTCATATTTATTGTACGCGAAACTCCCTTTACGCACCTCGTCGGTCGCTCCGCGTACCTTTTTGGGGTGGGTGTTGATGTGTCTGATGGTTCTGAAATGTAGGTAGTGGCACGCCGACTCCTCAAAGCCGGTGTGCTGATTTGAGCCTCACTTGACTCCGTCGCGGGTTCTATATCTGATAATACTGAGTAATAATACCGGGGAATTGTTTCTTGTATTGTTTATTTGACTTTGTGCATAAATTCTACTGACAATAATTTCCATTGCCAATTACACGTCTGATCATGAAGCCATTTCCAAGCCAAGAGACTGAGAAGACTGAGAGAGTGAGAATGAAAGAGAAGACTGAAGTAACAATTTTCATACATTCAACGTTCGTTCTGACGCAGTAAGTTGGCCATGACGTATTGACTTTTACAAAATAGTACACAATAATAGATGATAGATGGTGCTAGGCGTTTTCAAAACGAGCATCTGACTTATAAAATAATATACATAGAAACTGAGATGATTATGTTATTTGCATTAACGTCTATGATTAGGAGAATATATACCTACCAGGTTGACTATAAAAATGTGGCCGCTAGTTTTTTTAAATTAAATTATTGTTAATTGATTTTTCGGAAAAAAATTCATTCACTTGTTTTTTAAATAAAATATCGTCCACTTCAAGGCAATATATATATATAGACTCTGAAAAATCACGGTTGCCGTTGCGCACTTGACCGCACCTCTTCGCAGCCAGGTGTAAGTAGGTATGATTTTGATGCATTTATACGTTCATAACGTACATTTATTATTTATATACCAAATTAAAGCTAATTTTTTTCTGTTTATTATGATATACGGTTGCTTAATTAAATACAAAAAAAATACAAAGGACCGATTCAGGCAATTTATTCCCCCTTGAAAGAATGAGTAACCTTGCTAACCCGATAACACGGAGGAAGTATTATTTTTATTGGCCGAAAAGATTTTGACAAAATTTCATTACCCAAACAAATTTTAGCAACCTTTTTTATACCATTGCAATATTTCGAATGATTTTAATACGCATATTTTTATTTGGTAAAATTTTTACTTGGCAAAATATTACCAAGTATAATGTCATTATGGCATTTGGTCTTTAATCAAATGATTTATTACAGCAAACAATCTTCAGACAATAAACGTTTGGTGAAATGTTTTTTAAGACAAAAAATATTAATTGTAATTTGTTTTTAGTAGGTTACCTGGAACTCAACTATTTAGGGAGTAACCCTTGTTAGCTTGATTAACGACGCATGGGAGGGATCGCAGGATGCCATTGGGGTATTCTGCGATCTGTCTAAAGCATTTGATTGTGTTGACCATCAAACACTTTTGCTAAAGTTACGTCGGTATGGTTTTGACAAAAAATCCTTAGAACTATTAGGATCTTACCTGACAGATAGGCTGCAGACTGTTCATGTGAACAACGTTAAGTCAAACGGAACTAACGTCAAAATAGGCGTACCTCAGGGATCAATTCTAGGGCCTTTTCTCTTCTTGGTTTATGTTAATGACTTGCCTTGCATGATCGAGGCACAAGCTGGCATAGTAATGTTCGCGGATGATACATCACTTATATTCAAAGTAAATCGGCATAGTACAGATGCGAATAATGTTAATAATATTTTAAATGATATTTCAAATTGGTTTTCTACAAACAACCTATTGTTGAATGCAGAAAAGACTAAATGCGTTAAATTTACAATGCCCGATGTCAGACAAGCAAACGTCCATGTCGTGCTGGGTAGCCAAAGGTTCGAATTTGTAAATAACACTACCTTTTTAGGAATAACAATAGATTCCAAATTACAATGGGGTGACCATATCACCATTTTAGCTAATAAGCTTAGCTCTGTGCATATGCTGTGAGACGGATTAGGCAGTTGACAGATGTAGCTACTGCTAGGCTAGTTTACTTTGGTTACTTCCATAGCTTGATGTCCTATGGAATACTACTTTGGGGAAATGCAGCAGATATAGAAACAATTTTTATATTACAAAAGAGGGCAGTCCGTGCCATTTATTGTTTAGGTAAAAGAGATTCTCTTAGGGAGCGATTTAAAGATATTAATATTTTAACTGTAGCTTCCCAATATATATTTGATAACATACTGTATGTCAGGAAAAATATATCTAGCTATACTAAAGTAAGTGACGTTACAGACAGAAATCTACGTAATAAAAATAAACTACTCCCTCCGTGTTATCGGCTTAGCAAGGTTAGTCATTCTTTCAAGGGGGTATAAAAGCGTATACCTTATACGCTTTTATAATAAATTGCCTGAATCGGTCCTTTGTATGCCCGACAATAAATTTAAAAACTTTATAAAGACCACTTTATGTCAAAAAGCATATTATAAGACAGTTGATTACCTTAATGATAAAAGTGTCTGGCTTGAGCATGGTGTAGGCGCCTCCTAAAATGCCGCAATTGTAGCATATTTTGTACTTAGGCGACTATAATAATTTTTTTGTTGTATTATACACTCTTTTTGATTTTGACACGAGACCAATGTACCACATTTAGTCTTAAGAAAATGTGTAAATGAGTCAATTATTTGAAAAGAGTGACCGAGAGTTTTATTGCCAGGTTCTTTCTCTCGGTTCTACTTATTGCTTTGCGAATCTGGCAGTACATGTAAATATAGAAGCAATGACATTTTTTATTTAAGTACTTACTGACGTTTTAAGAGCCATTTAGTGACCTATACAAATAAATAAATCATTTCATTTCATTAGATTAGGTTAATTTCTTCTTTAAATAAAATAGGTAGGTTAGGTTAGGTTAAAACTATGACCTCATACGCACGAGCCGAGCGAGCGAAGTGAGCGGTGCCGCGGCAGCGGCCGGCGAGTGCCAGAAACGACTTGCATTAATAGAAAAAAGAGATTGTTTTTAGTAGGTTACCCGGAACTGAACTATTAAGATTAGCAATGGTAAGTAAAATATTTAAAAAAAAATGTTTTAAACTTTTTAAATTTGTAATAGCATTGTTTTCCGCAGAATCAAAAAAGACAACAAAACGTTCTATGACGTTTGTTATATATATATATACACTGTATATGACGTTTTGTTGTCTTTTTGATTCTGCGGAAAACAATGCTATTACAAATTTAAAAAGTATAAAACATTTTTTTTAAATATTTTACTTACCATTGCTTTGTCATGGATTTTCGCCAAGTAACGCCTGATTCCATCCAATATTTATTAAGATTAGGTTAATTTCTTCTTTAAAAAAAATGGGTAGGTTAGGTTAGGTTAAAACTGTGACCTCCTACGGACGAGCCGAGCGAGCGAAGCGGGCGGTGCCGCAGCAGCGGCCGGCGAGTGCCAGAAACGATGATTTTGCGTAAAAACTGTTATTCCAACTGAAATATATGACTAAATAAAAAATGTTAAAAGTACTAGTTGGTAAACAAGTTATAGTTTAAACGTTCATTTCCCAAACATTAGGTTTGCGTTACAATTTTTTGTGAATAGATTTTTTGCTAAGTAATAATCTGGCAAATGAAATTATGCGAAACATTTTTTGGGAAGTGTACATTTGTCAAATTCCTTTCGGTCAATCAAGGGAGACCCGTAGAAATAGTAGTTAAATTATTATCTTTTTGCACATTACTGTCTGACTGATTTGGAGGAATAGTGTGTTCCTCTAATTGAAAACCAACGTTTTCATTTAAATTGATGATAATTTTGTGTATCGGATAGAATCCCTGAAGTTGAGGGTTGAGGCTCAGTGGGTTCTATTTGTCGAATAATAGATGTTTCAGGCCTTATCAATAATTGTTGTTTGTTTTTTGCCCAGATAACAAATAACCATTCATCTTCACTAGGTATACTCTGTTCGACGGTGTTCCTATCTTTAAGATATAATGTGTTGAACATTTCTAGCTTTTGTCTAGAATAAACTTTAACTATCTCGTCTTCTAAGTATTTAACAAATTACATTTGCTTTGGGTCAACTTGTTCAACAACTTAGTGTTGTTTTAACTTTGTCATGTCAATGTAGTCTGGCCCAAAAGGGTGCAGACCTCCTGCTCTGAACCCATTGCAAACGCACTCTTCATATATTGAGCAAATGGCATTTTTAAGCACTGGAGCAAAATGTTCTTTGTTCAAAACTTGACCAAGATGGTCCAGTTGCCATTTAGAAACTTCTTTTTCCATGCCACTTTCACAGGTCGAAACACTGCTAAATCCATAGGCTGCAGGATATGAGTTGCGTTACGGTACAAAGCAATTACCTCTATTCCGTTGGCGGAGCAAAATTCTAAAAGGTGCATGGTTAGGTGTGACTAGACGCCATCCAAAAAAAAACGTTTTTAAATGTCCTGTTTCTCTAGCCAGGGATGAAATATATTTGTGATAAACTCATAAAATGTACTTCCGCACATCCACCCTGATTCGGACTTCCCTATACCCCAATGATCCGGGACCGGTTCACCCTTGTTTATTGGTATGACAACGTTTGGTCGAAAATCACTTCGACTAATTTTAGTAAATAAACTTTATTGTAATTTTCTTTATTACAATAAAGTATTTCACATAATTATTCATTTGACCGAATATTTAATTGGTAGAATTTTATTTAGCATAATTATTTATTTGGAATAATGTCATTTCACCGAATTTTCATTTCCACTAATTTTATTTAAACTAATGTTCATTAGAATATTGGATGGAACCAGGCGTTACTCGGCGAAAATCCATGACAAAGCAATGGTAAGTAAAATATTAAAAAAAAAACACTTTAAACTTATTTTAAATTTCTTAATAGCACTATTTTTCGCAGGATTAAAAAGACAACAAAACGTCGACAATTGTTTCGCCTCTAAACGAAGCATTATCAAGACTGTCTCAGAGAGAACAGCAAAATTTGTGGTTAGAACATATTTGCTTATAAGTGAACGTGTGCAAATTTCATTATCGCGATGTAGGATTTTTTCACAATAACTAACGTGGGTAGAAACCTCAGATCTTGCTAACTAAGTACCCAAAAATAGGTATTCATCAATACAAGACTTCATCTTATTAATTTTCAACAAATTGTGTAGAAATGCCAAATGACACATACAAACCAACAACCAACTAATGTGTCTGTCTGTTTACAACCAGATTAAGTAAGGGAGACGTGTGAAAATCCATTTGTTCATTGAGTAAGGTGTCCGCATCTCTTCTCACTATTTCTAGCCTTTCCCAAACACTCAGCTTGAACCCTTTCTCACATAAACGTAAAACTTGAAAGGTGTTACTATTGTTCAAGTAACACCTTTAATATGTTCTAACCACAAATTTTGCTGTTCTCTCTGAGATAGTCTTGATAATGCTTCGTTTAGAGGCGAAACAATTGTCGACGTTTTGTTGTCTTTTTAATCCTGCGAAAAATAGTGCTATTAAGAAATTTTAAATAAGTTTAAAGTGTTTTTTTTTAATATTTTACTTACCATTGCTTAATGTTCATTAGACTAATGATTTAGTTGAGAGATCATATCGAAAATTCGGTTCAATAGTAATAATTAGTTTCCTTTCATTGTCAATAAACTGACGGTGGTTTCATTGTTTTTTTCATATTTTGTTTTTTGTCTTGTTGTGGTCACAGTTCTAATCTAACCTAACCCTGCCGATTGCGTGCAAGCTCTTCGAGCGGGTGCTCGCTGCACGTCTCGTCGGGAATCTGGAGGGGGCGGGGCCGAATTTGAGTAGTTGCCAGTACGACTTTCGTCGCGGGAGGTCCACCCTGGACGCAGTGCCGGATTAAGCCAGCGCGGGGCCTGTAGCAAATTCTGTCAAGAGGCCCTTCGTTTGCTATAGTTTCTCAAGTTAAAGGGTATTAAATAAAACAAAACTATTACAAATAAACTTTTCTGCATTTAATATGGGCAAATTTAGAGATAACACTTTCACTATCGACTTCTTTAAGCAAATTATACTCTATATTCATCAAAGTAAGGTGATTAAGACGTTCTTGGCCCATCGTGTTTCTTAACTCGTTTTTAATACGTTTTAACGTTGAAAAAGAACGTTCGCCACTGCAGTTAGTGATCATGAGAGACAAGTAAATGCGCAAGGCAATTTCTACGTTTGGGAAACACGATTCTAAGGAATTATTTAATAAAAGTTTATAAAATTGCAGTTCCAGAGACTCTTGTTTCTTGCTATCAATAACAGTAGCCACATCTGTTTTCAGCAGTTCAGCGAACTGCACTAATTCGTCGCCTAGGCTACTTTCCAAATCATCTTCGTAAGCACTGACCATACGTGAGGCGTTTTCCAAAATCTCTTCTGTTGTAAGGAATTTTAGCTGTCGAAATATTCCAAAAACACCAGTAATTTCATTATATGCTTCCATACGTTTAGTTAAAGCAGACAGTACGTTATCAATAATGACAATAAACACCTGAATTTCAAAACGTTGTCCAGGTGTTTGATTTTCAACAAAGTTGTCGAGTGTAGTAGAGCCGGTGAAATGGTCGTACTTTGTATTCCGCTTGCTTCGTCTTGAAGTCTGTTGCTGATACTCTTCACAGTCGGTCAGATCTTTGGCTTTTGCCTCAACATCTGAAAATGTAGATCGCATTGCTTGTACGTAGGCATATACTGTTTCATAAAGGGCGTATCCTGTGTTAAGGTCTTGATCAGACGACTGCAGCGAAGCACTAGTCGCTTGCAAGCGTTCTAGGATTCGGTTCCACATAATTGTCATTATTCCCGTTTCTAACTTATTCATCGTTGAAACTAGTCCGTAAGCTTTATTACGGCACTCTGCTTTTTGATCTACATTATTGAAAATGTCTTCCAAAACTTGCTTAATAGTGATAAAACCACATAAAAGCGCCTTCGTAGCATCAGCTCTGGCTGACCACCTAGTGTCCGATAACCTTTTCAAAATCGGAATTTTTGAAGTAGAATCTTTAAATGCGTTCGTGAGACGACTCCATCGGTAGGTAGAAGCAGAAAAAAACGTGTAGAGGTTTTCAACGAAATCGAAGAAAAGTAATGCTTCTGTACAGCAGTCTGCAGCGCACTTAGCAACCAAATTTAAGGAATGTGCAAGACAGGGAATATATTCTGCGTATTTATTTATTTCCTTAATTCGTGCTTGTAAGCCGCAGTATTTCCCACTCATGTTGCTGGCATTATCGTAGCTTTGCCCACGACAATCTTTGATATCAATGTCACTCTCACTTAAGAAATCTAATAAACTTTGAGCGAGTTGTTCAGCAGTATGACCTTCCATGTCTAAGAACTTAACGAATCTTTCCACTGGTCCAGATGGTAGAACATAGCGCACTATCAGAGTCAGTTGGTCTACATGCGATATATCTGGAGTAGAATCCAATGAAACTGAGTAGTATTTGCATCTCTTAATTTCGTAAATTATTTGATCCAGTATGCTTGATGCAATTAGATGAATAAATTCCTCACAAGTTGTTTTTGATAAATATGACGTATGTCCTTTTCCTTTATTAGCATAACTTTGAATATGTTGAGCCATAAAAGCGTCAAATTGGGCTATTAATTCTAATAAGCCTAAATAATTGCCATTGTGGGGGGAACCAACAATTTCCGAAACGCAAGACCTCGTTCTGCTAAAAACTTTATTACTGCAATGATTCGTTTTAAGAGTAGCCTCCAATAATTTTGCTCAGTCTCAATTTGGCTCACAAGTTGAGAATCAACACGCGTATTCTTGTTTTTGAGATTTACCAGCGAAATTATGGTTTGTCTATGTGGAGTGCTTTCTTCATGTCTTGTCAACAAATTGTGCGCATTCTTCCAGTCATCTAATCCATCTTTCGTAAACCGTGGTGACGAAGTATCTGAATTCGTAACTTTGCAAACAAAACAGAAAAGTCGTCCTTTGGTTTCCGAATAACACAACCAGTCTCTGACATGAGTTTTATTCGTTAGTTTATGTTTATAGCTGAAAAAGGACTTTTGGCAGAATCGTGGATTATTTTCTTTTTCGTAAATTTTCTTTGAAGACAAAAAATCGCTATCCATATGTTGCAGTTCGCTGCTTCCTTTTGCAATCCAATAATCTCTATCGAAGTTGCTCGGCCATTCACCAATATCGTTGGAGTATATTTTACTTTCGTTTTGTTTTAGACTTGAAACTGTAGTGAAATCATGCAATAATATACCATCGACTGCTTTTTGGCTTGAACATGACGGCTCTGGATCAAGAGTACTGGCTGTGCTTTTAACTTCTCTTTGGCTAGAGCATGATATAACTAAATTAGAAGGAATTGCTGTCTCTTCAGCTACAGCATCACTTGTAGAAAATGTAGTTTCATTAGAAACAGTAGTAGTACCACTATTATATGTACAATGAGATGCAACTTCTGTTAGTTTTGCTTTATTTTCAGTAGATTCAGCAACATCACTCTGAACATTAAAAAAGTCGAACAGCTTACGTGTTTTTTATAAAACAGCTTCGTTCTTTTTTTCCTTTTCGTCTTTTGCTTTACGCTTAGCACTTCCAGAAGCATAGTGTCGACCGGTATCTCTAGATCTGCTGCTCATGTTACCTATGGTTAGACAAATATTTTTTTAATTAATTGTTTATCTCACCGATATTCGGACCGGGGCCTCAGACGCCGCAGGCAGGCTCACTACCAACCATGCCATTCGTTTTATGTGAAGCAAATGGAGTCTATGTGAAAGGCTCGACTGTACATTTATTTATCCAACGTTATAAATAAAAAATAATAACTTGACAAATGCTATTTATATGTATTAAATAACTTACAAAAGTTTTATAAAAGGAATCAAATTTAATACGACATTAAAATAATCAAAAATGTTGCATAGAATAATAATTTTTTTTAAAGGACATGAAATGTAACTTTCTTTATACAACTTAAATGAACGAAAATTAATGAGATTGAGGTATTTGTTTTTATTTATATGCGTTTATAAAGTTTGACTCCGCAAATGTTAAGAGTTACTAAAAATAATTTGAAGTGAATATGCAAAACATAACTAGTAAAATATCTTACCTTAAGTGAAATTATTCTCGTTTATGCTTTACTTCATTTACTACGTACAAAAACAAAAACTCTTCTACTGTGTTTTAAAATAGATAATCGTATGAGTTGCTTTTGCTTACAGCGCAAAGTCAGGTTAGAAAACTAAAAACAGTACTCGAAGCAATGTCAAAACAACTTTTCTCAAGAATGGCTCACATCTAAAGTCCTTTTAAAAGTTTTTTTATGTTGTGCCAAACATAAATGTACAGCATTTTCTTATTGTTTGATAGTCGATAGAATCCTATTTTATTTGATCGGGTTGTTACGACTAGCTCGTTCGATGACAATATCAGGGGATTCCCCTGTTAGTTTTGCCGTGCTACCAACTTGCGTGTAGCGCAGTGCAAGCAGTACAACACAACTTTTGGTGTAGCCAGCGCTCAATTGTAGAAACGTGGTAAAATTTTAAATTATTGTTGTAGATTTTGATACCAACGTTTCTCGTGGTAGGTACGTGTATTTTTTTTACGGTACGTGTATTATAAATTGATATTTTTTTACGGTCAGACAGGTATTAGACCGCGGGGCCCCCCGAGTCGCGGGGCCCGTAGCATTTGCTACTCTTGCTACGTGGCTAATCCGGCACTGCCTGGACGCCGTGTCCCGACTCAGTAGTCGAGTCAATGAAGCCGTAAAACAGGCAATCTTCGAAAGTCCTCAGAAACAGGGGGCCTACCACCACCTTTTACAAAACAATCTTACTTCCAAGCAATTTTATATAAACCTATAATAACAATACTCGTAACTCGTACCATGACCTTATATAAACAAAACGGATTTATTCCTGCTAGAGGCTAGAAAAGAACGAATGATTTGTAATTTTGTCTATTCTTTTGCAATAATAGAATGTGAACAGAGCTATGTGGTTAACATAGCGATGTCCTTTTCAAACGTTTGGTCGGAAACCCTATTTTATGGAAAGTCTTCAAGCAAAATCGTTTTTGTAATAAATTGTTATATGTATTTACCTAAAAAAAAACTACCAACATTAACAATACAATAACAAATAACAATACAATAATAAACATTTAAAAATGTTACCTGAAAATATGAGAAAATCCAAAACTAATACGTTACGACTGCTGATAATGGACACCCATGATGTGATTCGGAACGTTTTCTTAGCTGTCATATCATGTTGATGGATAATAAAGTCAGTGCCACGGAGAAAAAACAAGCTAACATGGCCCTAAATAATATCAAAGCCCATAAAGAAATGAATGTAAAGGCAACAATACCAGCAACCTTAACAGAACTCACAGGGGTCATTCGCGGTGTCCCCACTTATATGTCCAATTACACAATTTATTCTGCTATTTCCAGTTCAAAGGACGTTGTATCCGTGCGTCGATTGATGCGTCGCGGAGTTGACGAAGAATTGAAACCAACACTACTGCCCACCCAAACGGTAGCTATTACCTTTTCCTGCCCTTCTCTACCTGACAGCGTGGACATAAACAGCTGGTTTTTTGAGGTAAGCGCTTATATACCACCAGTAAGCCAATGTCTACGATGCCTACGCTATGGACACATAGGCAAGTATTGCAAGAACGCTCAAAGATGCTCAATTTGCGGTGAAAATCACCATTTCAAACAATGTACTAAAATGAAAAGGAATCTGTGTGTATACACTGTAACGGTAACGATATTGCAATATCCTCAATATGCCCTAAAAAAAGGAAGAGATCCAAAAAAATAATGATAAGTACAAGAAAAAGACAACATATGCTGATATTTTTAATAAAAAACAATTCCCCGAATTATAAAAAAATACAAACGATTTTAACTTAAAGAAAATACTACAATCAGACCATATTCTCAACTTACTAATTGCTACTTTAGTAAAATTAAACTGTCACAAAGCTACTGATGATAACCCTGTCACCTCTCAAGTTGTTAAATCCATTCTTATAGATACACTTAATTCCAGCAATAAACCATCAACCACAACCCAAAATGGATAGAGTCAACATAGTCCAATGGAACTCCCAAAGTCTGCTATGTCACAGACATGTTTTTGCTCAATATCTGTATGCGAAGGATGTACATATAGCTCTTATTTCTGAAACCTGGTTAAAAAGTACAAAAACAATCAGAATTAAAGGATATAAAATTGAAAGATTACATATAGGCTCAAAACATAACGGTGTAGCCATATTAATTAGAAATTACATAAGCTATACCAAATTACACACTTATTATGACAGTTCATTACTAAACCATTGCAATTAGAATCCATATCAATAATGAATCCTTATCAATTGTAAGTTTCTATAGTCCAACATCTGCTAACCCTTGTAACTTTGATTATATACACCTAGATCAATTGATCAAGTCTATACCAGGGCCTATATTACTTGCTGGAGACTTTAATGCTCATCATACTATGTGGGGTTGTCACTCCACTAACTCCCGTGGTACAACATTATTAGATGTAATAAATGGCAATAATTTGTGCTTATTAAATGATGGTTCAGTTACAACCGTTGGTTCTCATACATGGCGAGCTAACGCCTTGGATCTAACTATTGTATCACCCTCCATAGCTTTAAGGTGCAACTGGAAAATTCATGATGACCCATTATCAAGTTATCATCTGCCTGTCAACACAACTCTCATGTGCAATCCTGTAAACATAAATCATATAAACATCAGTAATAATTATTGTAGACCTAATTATAATGGAGTTGACTGGGAAAAGTTTGAAACAGTGGTAAGTTTTAAAATGCATAACACCAGTTTTGATAAATCCAATCCAGTAGCTTGTTAATAATAATATTAATAAGTTATTCCTTATTTCTCACCTGATGTATATGGATGACCTCAAACTGTTCACACTGAAGCACCAAGATTTAGTGACATTATTAAAAACTACGGAAGTTTTTAGTAATGCCATTAAGATGGAGTTCGGTGTTGATAAGTGTGCGGTTATGCATGTACAGCGGGGGAAGGTTGTAAATTCACCGAATCTACAACTTTCTGAGATAATAACCCTCAGATCTCTCTCCGAGACCGAAACATACAAATACCTAGGTATGTCAGAGTCATTGGGTATAGCGGTAAAGGATATTAAGAAATCGGTGAAAGAATGTTTTTTTGGCCGCCTGACAAAAGTTCTTAACAGTTCTTTGTCCGGTGGTAACAAAATGCGGGCTTTCAACGGTAGGGTGATACCTTTATTGTTATACTCCTTTGGCATACTTAGGTGGACTCAAACGGAACTAGACGCCCTGGATAGGCGAGTCCGTCAACAACTGACATTGCATCGAATGTTACACCCACGATCTTCTGTCATGAGACTGTACATTCCGCGGAAGTGGGGGGGTCGAGGCTTTTTGAATGCCAAGAACCTCCACAACCGTGAAGTGTGCAGTCTGAGAGATTACTTTCTACAGAACGGGTGTGACATTCATTGCGATGTCGTGATGGTTGACAAGGGCCTGACACCTCTTTCCTTGGCTAACGAGAACTGGCGTAAACCAAAGGTGCTAGGTACTGAAGACCGTAGGGACGTATGGAAGAGTAAGGAGCTACACGGGCGGTTCTACCGGGTCTTAACAGGACCCGACGTAGACCTGCTCGTTTCGGTGAACTGGCTGCGTTTTGGGGACCTCTTTGGGGAAACTGAAGGTTTTGCCTGTGCAATTGCAGATGAGGTTATCAAGACGAACAACTATCGGAAATACATCATGAAGGACGGTACGGTCGACATTTGTCGAGCATGCCACCGTCCTGGTGAATCACTTCGCCATATTATTTCCGGTTGTTCGTATCTTGCTAACACCGAGTACTTGCATAGGCACAATCAAGTAGCCAGGATCATCCACCAGCAACTTGCTCTTCAATATGGCCTTATTGAGTTTGAAGTACCGTACTATAAGTACACACCAGTGCCAGTTCTTGAGAATGGTCGTGCATTGCTCTACTGGGACCGATCAATCATCACGGACAGGACTATTGTTGCAAATAGGCCCGATATCGTGTTGGTTGATCGGACCCAGGATCGGGCAGTGCTCGTCGATATCGCCGTCCCGCATGACGAAAATCTCGTGAAGGCAGAGAAGGACAAACTTAGTAAATACCTTGATCTGTCCTTGGAGATAACCGCCATGTGGGACGTAGACTCGACGATCATTGTCCCGGTGGTCGTTTCGGCAAACGGATTAATAGCGAAGAGTCTCGATCAATATCTCAAGAGACTCTCGTTAGATTGTTGGATCAAGAGTCAGATTCAGAAGGCTGTTATCCTCGACACGTGCCGTATTGTTACGAGGTTTCTTAGTCTATAGCCTCCACCGCCGGTAGTTTGGGTCCTACTCCGCTACTGGTGGGTCACTATTTTTTATATTTTTAAATGTATTTGTTTTTTTTTTTATAAATGTATTTAAAAATGTATAAAATAAGAATGTAAAGGAATGAACGAAATAATAATAACAAATACTCTTTATTGCACACAAAAAGAGACAGATATGTTACACATGCCTTAATAATAATGTACAATAGGCTGCCTTATTGCTAAAGAGCAATCTCTTCCAGGCAACCTTAGGATGGAAAGAAATGGAGAGAGATGATAGGGGTTGTGTACAATGTATTAATAATATAATAAATTGATAAAATATACGAAGAGAATAGATCGTGAAAGAGTTCAGTGAGTAATAAAATAAATAAATACTAATAATAATAAATACCCATAATATATATTACTAAAGGAATGTTTCTATAACACGATCATACCTCATTCCCATCACTACCGCAGCTGTCAAGAACGTCACTATACAGTAAATAAATACACACCAAAAAGTTGTTCTTGTCGCGCCATCTTTGTGAAACATATTATTGTTAATATCCTATTAATAAGTGATTAAAACAAGTAAAGTAAAATATATTACGTTTATTTTCAATGCCTTTTTACCAAATAACAACAGGTTATGGCCCAGATATCGCAAATAATTAATAAAAATGGCATCAAAATACGGCGTCCATATTGAGCCCCTACTGAAATCAAACTACGATACGTGGAAAGTGCAAGCCGAAGCTGTGCTTGTACGTGCTGGTCTGCAAGGATGTTTAAAAGGCGACGACAAAGAAAAGGACCTATTGGCCAAAGCCGAACTTCTCCTGATCATATCGCCATCCGAACTGCGACTTGTCAAATCTTGCAAAACTGCGAAAGAAGTATGGGATACTCTACAAAACGCTTATGAAAGCAAAGGACCCGCCAGGAAGGCAACACTACTTAAAAAATTATTACACAAGAAGATGCGTCAAGGGGAAAATACCCGAGACCACATAAATGAATTTGTGGATCTTGTTGACAAATTAAAAGATATGGATATAATCATTAATGAGGACCTTCTGAGCATTATGTTGCTTTATAGCTTACCCGAAGCTTATGAAAACTTTCGTGTGGCTATCGAATCAAGGGATAGGCTGCCATCGCTGGATGATTTAAAGATAAAAATCATTGAAGAGAGTGAGGCCCGCAAAAATAAGAGGTTAGAGTCTCAAGATGAAGAATCATTCTATAGTGGTAAACAAACAAAGAGATTTAATCCTAAATTTAAAAACAAAAATTTCAAAAATAATATACGGTGTGATAATTGTAAAAAACTCGGCCACAAAACTACTGACTGTTGGGGTAAGACTACATTATATTGTAAAGAAAAATTGTGCATGTCTGCTGAAGTAGAAGCCCAGAATAAATGGTGCCTTGACAGTGGCTGCACATCACACATGTGCAATGATAAAAAGTTATTTAAATCTATGGAACCAACAAATGAAGTACTGAAATTAGCATCAAATAAAACCGAGAAAATACTTGGTAAAGGACTTGTACAGATAAAAGTTAAAGGTGAGATTGTGGATTTACCAGACACTCTTTTCATACCAGAACTGTCCGTGAACTTGATATCTGTAGCTCAGGCAACTGACAAAGGTCATAGTGCAATGTTTAGAAAGAATACTGCAACAATTAGAAATATTCAAGGAAGAAACTTGGTAATAGCCAACAAAAGTGATGGGTTGTACTATATAAAAGTAGACACGAATCATAAAGAGCAAACACAAAATGCTATACCTATTGATTGTAATATTGACACCTGGCATAAGAAAATGGGTCATTTAAATGAGAAAGATTTAAAACAAGCTCTTCAATATGATACTGTCAGAGGAATGTCTTTTAGACAAGAAGAAAAACTATCTGAATGTGAAACTTGTTTAAAAGGAAAAATGACAAAATTACCATTTCCTAAAGAAAGACCAGAAGAATCAAAAGCTCGGGAGAAACTTCACACTGTACACACAGATGTATGTGGTCCCATGCCTGAAGAAAGCAATGGTGGCTACAGATATTTTGTAACATTCATTGATGAGTACAGCCGTTATGGCAGAGTTTATTTTATGAAAAATAAAAGCGAGGTATTAGAAAAATTTATAGAATATAAAAGGGAAGCTGAAAAATTCACAAACCTTAATATAAAAATACTACAATCAGATAATGGGACAGAATATTGTAACAAAGAATTTGATAAATTCTTAAAACAACAAGGCATAGCAAGACGCTTATCTGCCCCTTATACTGCACCGCACAATGGTTTAGCAGAAAGAAAAAATAGGACATTATTAGAAAAAGCCCGTTGTATGATATTAGAATCAAAACTACCAGAGAGTTTTTGGGCAGAAGCAATTCATACTGCAAATTATATAACCAATCGAGTACCATCAAAAGCAACTAATGGCAAAACACCATTTGAAGTATGGGTTGAGTATAAACCCTCAGTTAGACATTTTCAATGTTTTGGTACAAAAACATTTGCATTAAATAAAACCAACAAAAGAAAATTTGAACCTAGAGCTCAAGCAGGAATATTTGTTGGATATTCTGAAAATACAAAAGGCTTTAGAATTTGGATTGAAAGCCTGAAAAGAGTAATCATCACTAGAGATGTAAATTTTTTGAAAACAATGTATTTTGATCAAAACGAAAAGGAAAGTAATGATAATATTCGCTCATTCACCCCACTTGATCTTGAACCTCTTCATGTACCAAATTCTGATGACAGTGAGGAATCTTCAGAACAAGAAGAATCATCCGTTGAAGAACATGAAGAAAGAGAAAGTGATCATTATCAAGTAAGTAACCTACCTAATGATGATGTGGACACATCCACACAACCTGACATAGAAAATGACTGTCCGTTAATACCTGAAAGAAAAAGTAGACCTGAAAGGGAAAAAGTCAAACCAGTATGGACAAAGGATTATTATTTAGGAGACTTGGAAGCATGTTATCTAAGCAAATATATAGCTCTGACTGTGCTTGATTGTAATCTAAAATGACATTTGAATTAGTATGTTTGAATGGGATAATGGGCTGAGGCCGCCTATCCGCTTGAGTTGCAAAACTGTTGGCACATGAAGCCAAGGACCTGAAGGGCCCCATTGCGATTTGTGGTAATTCAAAATCATCATCATCGGTGTATGAATTACAGAAAGAATGTGAAAGCTGTTCAAGACCAGGGTCCCTGGAGCCTTCTGGTTGAGACAGCTTAAGGAAACTTTGAGCAGTTGCAATACATGTTTGTAATTTATCTTCTATCAAAGACCGTTCCTCTAGTTCTGTATCTAGGTTATCCCCACTCAATACCTCTATCCGAGTCTGCAGCTCATCAAATATAGATAACAATTCCAAGAACCTGCTCAGCTTTATGTTCAACTTATTTACTTCGATTGCGTTCAATGGCATTTGGTTGGATACCAATGTTAAATAAGTATGAAAGGCAGTTGCTTGTCCCTTGATCGAACTGCGTTTGACTCGAGCAGCAGTTAGACCACTGGGAAGTGTGTCAGAAACAACTGGCTTGGGGTCAGTCATGTTAAGATGCAAAGAAAAAATTCTACCTCCGCAAGTAAAAATAAAGTAATAATTTAAGTAGTACCTACGTGAAAAATAATAATAATAATAACCTGGCAACCCTTAATATCATCGAACGTCATTTTTCATCTTAAAATTATTTTAATATTTTTATTTAATTTTACAGTCTAAATTTATACTATAATTATATATTGCATAGCAAGATTTGCAATAAATTTATAAATTACATAAACAACCTATATTTTATCAAGATCAAGAAAAATTACCAAATTGCAGATGTTTGACATATGTCAAAGAAAATATTAATTAAATACAAACAATATCAAGAAATGGATGGATGATGATAAAGGATAAATATGCTCACAAGAGCTAGAGCCAGAGAGAGACAAACTGCACAATTACCAACCCCGGACTCGTCGCATAGCTCCGCCTCCCATTTGCCGGAAACTTTGGCTACTGGTGAGGCGTCGAGCTCTAGCAGCGACGAGTATTTCTCTCCACCGACGTCGCCTCCACCTGTACGTCGGCAGGGGAGAGGCCGGCCACCGACCTGCTTGGGACCCCGACGCCCTCCGGCTTCGATTAGGGACCCCGCTGCCGGTGGTAATGTGCACCGCATGCGATGGACTTCTTCCATGAACGAGAACGTCAAGCGGGCATATTATGCGGCTACAGAGGGAGGAATTAATCTCACTGTGTATCGTGTACGAATGCTGTCTCTGTTTCAGGAGCTCGAACCAACTGTTAACGTATCAACGCAACGTCTGTCGGATCAAGTGCGGGTTATACAACGTGGTCATATGTTGGATGATGCCGTGCTTGAGAGGCTTCGCTCAGATTTACAGGGTAATCCTGGTATCACAATACCTACATCACCAGGTACACATGTTCCTACTATTTCCCCACAACGTCCCACTGATGATGACTTATTGGATACCGGGGTTACAGATGTAAGTACTCATTGCAATGTACAATTAGGGAGCGCTTTGGAATGTGCACTGAGGGAATATCGAAACGTAACACCTACCAAAAGACCTCGTCTACCGCGTTTGCCTACGCATAAGAAAAATATAGCCCTAATGTGTGCTCTGGATTCACTACTGTCAGACTATTTTAACAGTAGTGAAAATCTCGGTGACACACATTCGATTCTGTACTGTGGGGCTGTTGCGGCATGTCGAGTAGCAAATATTAAGCTTTTATCAAATGATAAAGCTACTCGACCGAAATTTGTTACACCAGCCTGGCAGTATAGGATTGAACGTCGTATTGCCGAGACCAGGGCACTCATTGGGAAACTTATTTGCTTCAGGTCGGGCAATACTCGCCCTAGAGTGATGCGCTTTGTGAACCGGGCATTCTTGGGGACTAATATTAGATCCCAAGAATTTGCTTTACGGGTCACAGAGCGCATTGACTACCTGAAGCAAAAAGTCTATGCGTGGGCAAATCGTATAAAAAGATATAAAAAAAGAGTGGACCGGTATTCCCAAAACTGCATGTTCCAAAAAGATGAGAGATGGGTCTACAGAGATTGGGAGCGATCTGATTCAAGTGTGATTGACGAGCGCCGGCCAGATGATGATGCCACCATTGCATTCTGGAGTGGCATCTGGTCGGCTCCTGTCAGCCACACAGAGGATGGTTGGATGCGGGATGTTAATCGTCTGTGTGAACCGATACAAACTATAGAACCATTAAAATTCATAGATAGTGATGTCACCAACGCAGTCCGTCTGTTACCGAACTGGAAATCAGCAGGACCAGACGGACTGCACAATTTTTGGATAAAATGGTTCCGTAGTTCACACGGACGGTTGGCAGCTCAATTCCAATCATGTTTGGAATCAGGATCGCTTCCCGATTTTCTAACTACTGGTATGACCCATCTCTTATACAAATCTGGTAGTGCCATAGAGCCTAAAAATTATAGACCAATTACATGCCTACCAACGGTCTATAAGCTTCTCACATCTATTTTGAGACAAAAAATAACGCGCCACATAACTGACAACAACATCATGTCAATCTCTCAAAATGGATGTAGAAGTGGGGCTCGTGGCACTAAAGAGCTCCTAATTATGGATATGGTTATTAGCCAACAGGTACGCCGTAATCGCAAGGATCTGGCGACATGCTGGATAGATTACAAGAAGGCCTATGACTCTGTGCCTCATTCATGGCTTAGGAGGGTGCTGGAGTTGTATAAGATTGATGCAACTCTATGTACCTTCTTAGGGACATGCATGGGGCAATGGAAGACCGTCTTGTGCTATTCAGGATGCCGACAGACTTGTGGTAATGATGGACCGATAAAGATCGAGCGTGGTATATTTCAGGGCGATAGTCTGAGTCCTTTATGGTTTTGTCTGGCCCTGAATCCTCTCAGCGCTTTGCTGGAGAATTCAGGTCTAGGGTACCGGTTGCGGAAAGATGGCCAGGTTTTGTCTCACCTTCTTTACATGGATGATTTAAAATTACTTGCCCCAAACAGTCACCAACTGATGGAATTACTAAAGGTAACGGAAACCTTTAGTAATTCTATCAGAATTGAATTTGGCGTAGACAAATGTGCAAGCATGCATGTGAAGAAGGGTGGGATAGTGGATTCCGAAAGAATACAACTTTCGGATTCCACTCAACTTCGGTCCCTTTCGGCAACCGATACTTATAAATATCTGGGTATGTCACAAGCGTTAGGCATATCAGAGACTGACATGAAACAATTATTGAGGGAACGCTTCTTTGGCCGCCTGAAAAAAGTTCTTAAGAGTCTTTTATCGGGCGGTAACAAGGTGCGAGCCTACAATAGTTGGGTCATGCCAGTTTTAGTGTACTCGTTTGGCATACTCAGATGGACTCAGACAGAACTTGACGCCTTGGATAGAAAAGTCCGTACGCTACTCACTACATACCGAATGCATCATCCGCGTTCATCTGTAATGAGATTGTACATACCACGGAAGTGTGGGGGCCGAGGCTTTCTTAATGCTAAGACCCTTCACAACCGTGAGGTGTGCAATCTTAGGGAATACTTCCTGCGGGTGGACGAGGATTTGCATCGTGATGTTGCTGCAGTAGACAACGGATTTACCCCGCTCGGTTTGGCTAAAGAGAACTGGCGCAATCCTATAATACTAAGTACCAATGACCGCATGGATGTATGGAAGGGTAAAGAGTTACATGGACGTTTCTATCAGGCCCTACATGTCCTCCGTCCTGGAGAGTCCCTTAGGCATATTATCTCTGGTTGTTCTAGTTTGGCTAACGGCGAGTATTTGCATAGGCATAACCAAGTAGCTAGGATTGTCCATCAACAACTTGCTCTGAAATACAAACTCGTGGATTCAGAAGTACCGTATTACAAGTATGTGCCCGACCCAGTTCTCGAAAATGATCATATCACATTGTACTGGGACCGATCTATTATCACTGACAGGACTATTGTTGCAAATAGGCCTGACATAGTGATTGTAGATCGGTTAGAGCGCCGTGCAATAATAGTTGATATTACTATTCCGGCAATCTCGTGAAAGCCGAAAAAGACAAACAAGTAAAGTACTTGGATTTGGCCCACGAGATTGTCAACATGTGGCCTGTAAGCTCAGCTGTTATTGTACCGATAGTCGTTTCCGTGCATGGACTGATCGCCAAGAGCCTCGACCAACACCTACAGAGGCTCTCGTTAGACGGTTGGATTAAGGGCCTGATGCAGAAGGCAGTGTTGCTCGATACGGCACGCATTGTGAGGAAATTCCTCTCTCTGGAGCCCTAACCACCGGTAGCTTGGTCCTTGTACCCGATGCCGGTGGGTCACTATTTTTTATATTTTTAAATATATTTGTATTTTTTATAGATTTATTTAAAAATGTATTAAATATGTAATTAAGTTAAATAAAGGAAATAAATAATAAAAATAAAAATTGTTTATTATCAAGCTACAGGGGCTCATAGTGTGTTAGTACAATTGCTTAAAAAACTATGTTAGTAACAACAGGATTAAAATTAACATATATTTTATAGAAAGTACCTACCACAGGCAGATTCATCAAGATGCCGATAAAACGTGCAGCTTGATGAACCTACCAATGATAGGACCATCCAACCTCTCAGTATACACCTTCAGGGTGCTGTTAGTGCTTCCCCTCACTCTGCGCAATATTGATGTCACATTCTTACGCATAATTGCGTAGTAGTCATGCGTATGCGCCTCAGCAAACATACCGGATGCACTACAATAACGTGGAAGCCTTAACAGCGCCCTGAAAGCATTATTATACTGGATACGTAGGGTGTTGTCTGATTAGCCCAGAGTCCGCTGGTGTAAAATGTTTGGCAGTACGCCTTGTATAGTGTAATTTTAACAGGAACTGAACAACCAGCAAACCTACGAGCCACCATATTACCCCTCAAAGCCAAAGCCCTACGCTCCCTTTCCATGTCCAAATCATCTTGTAAATCTTCTGTAACAATGTGAACCAGGTATTTAACTTGTTTCACATGCTCCAGACATGACCCATTCAATAGTACTGGAGGGACATGTATTGGACATTTATTTTTCCCTCTAAACACTAACAGCTCACTTTTCTTAGGATTATACCTCAGACGTGTTGCTCAGCATACAATTCACACATTGACAGCAACTTTCTAATGCCGCATATTGATGGACTCAGCAGCACCATGTCATCTTCATAACTCAAGTTGTTGGTACATACCCCATCCACATGGCATCCAACATGTGTGCTGCTGAGTTCAACAAGTAGTTTATTGACATACATATTAAAAAGTCTAGGTGAGGTCAAACCCCCCTGCCTAACACCACATTCAAGGGTATATGGGTCAGACAATGCATTCGACCACCTAACAAAGTTTCTTTGACTGTCATACCAGATAGACAATATGGTTATCAGTGATGTAGGTACCCCCTCCCCCCGTAACTTTTCCCACAAGAGGTCATAGGAAACCAAGTCGAAAGCTTTTAAAAGGTCCAGGAAACAAGCATACACAGGTGTTTTCCTATCAGTATAATACTTGACAGTGTGCTTGAGAGCAAAAATGGCACTCTCAGTAGATAGCCCAGCACGAAAACCAAACTGGGAATCATGTAAGTTTATGTATCCACTGAGGTGATCATCAAGCACACTGTCAAATACTTTAGCTATCACAGTTGCAAGAGAAATAGGTCGGTAGTTACCTTTATCTGCTGTGTCTCCTGTCCTGTTTTTCACAATAGGTACAACTATTGTATCCAGCACCGTGTTAACCGTGGCAAGTAGGCATGTCCTATACATAGATTAAAGAACAATGTCAGCACCCTCGGCAGATGTACACCAGCATTTTGAAGGTGCTCAATGCTGAGTCCGTCATGACCAGCGGATTTACCTCTCTTCATGTTCTGAATTGCATTTTTTATTTCTTTACATTTAAATTGTACCTGAGATTCTGATAGACTAGACTCAACATCAATCACCGTCCGCTGATCCACATGAGACGAGGCCACCTTAAAATGTTCCCTAAAAATATTTGCTATGTCTACACAATTAGTCTTACCTTCCACACTAATTGGAAGGCTACTGTTACTTTTATTTAGTTTCCTGGTCTCTTTCCAAAATGATGCAAATTTTTTACTAGAATGCAGTGAGGCTAACCTATCCATTTCCATCTTCTCCTGATTCTTAAGACACCATTTTAATTTTGACTTAAATAACCTACGACTTGATCTCATTTCCTCAAATATGGGCCCACTGCTGGGTTGCCTATACCAATTCCATACATTATACTTGTGTCGAGCCTGCAAGTGCGCTTCTCTGACATACCTATTCCACCCCTTGATACCCTTTTTCTTTACAATGCCCCTTCGGGTTCTACTGTTACAAGCGGCCTCGCTCAATATACACATTATATTTTTGTAGAAATTATCTAGTAAAATCCTATGGTGCAAGCTGCTACAAGGTTTGTCTGCACAATGTACAAATTCTTTAGGAAAATCTACATATTTCAGCCTATCATTACATATTTCCGAGTACCTTTAAATGTCCTCCGCACCTCTGAAACCCCAGAGAACATCATTACAAAGACTCTCGGTGATACAGGTTTGAGATCTAATTATATTCAAATCACACACCATTCTCACAGGAAAGTGGTCTGAGCAAAATGGCCGAAGTACAACCTCAATTTTTAAAACAGTCTTTAGAGCTGACTGTGTCACAACACAATGGTCTAGCCAACGTTTACATCCAATGACATACCTCTTTGACTTGTCTCATGGCTGCTTTCATCCACCCGGATATTGCAGTTGCTGGTTATAACACGTTTCCATTATGTCGATTATTTTTATAGTTGGACGAATGTCGATGTACATCACTAATGTATGTAAATGTTTGTGATAACATACCCAGATGACTGATGTCGGCACACACCAAATCCTGCTCACTACAGAAGTTTAGAAGTTCATTAAAAAATAGTACACCTGGGTGTGCATTGAAATCTCCCAACACATACACTGATTGAACATTATTGTTTTCAATAGGCTTGTGTCCCAAATTTCAAAAATTGATTAAATCTGTAGTTTTGAATCTTATATAGATTCACACACACATTCATATTTTTATATAGAGTCACAAAAATGTATTATTTTGATTTAAAACAATCATTTACATAGTTTGTTTTGCAATCTAAAAAATGTATTTAAATTGGTAACGAAAACGCTCCAATCTGTCATGGCGCCTTGGGCGATGTCACACGTTGCGAAACAAATCAAAATGTGTTTGACTAAGCTATCCTGACCAAAAAACGAACGAAGTTCGCTGCAGCGATGAAGCCATAAATTAGTCGTCTAATCGTAATATAAATATTCAAGCGCAAGATCGCTTATTAGTTATAGTTTTTTCACGACCAAAAGGTCAAAAGCGCCGTGAGTAACATGGCCCTTACGCGTTTCCTTTAACGTATTCCAAGAACATGTCACTTGTAAGGATTATACACTATAGACTGCACACGCATAGATTTTTACCTACGACGGAACGGTATATGGGTTTGGGGTGAGAGGATGTTTGTGCAAATACATGTTGGCATTTTTCTCCAAAACTACTGGTCGGATTTTCATGCAGTTTTTAGTTATGGGTTCAGGTTTGATTGATGCATGTTCTTAGATAAATGTTACGATGACAACTCACCAGGGGGCGCTGCAGCGAACATTATTTGTGAAAAGCAATGTTGCCGATTTTGATGCAGTTTTCAGTTATGGGTTTGAGTTAGATTGGTACAGGTTTCTAGATAGATGTTACGGTGACATCAGGGGGCGCTACAGCTAACTATTATATTATTTGTGATGAAAATCAATTTATATGCGACTTTTTTTTAAGAATGGAATTGTAGTTGATTAGTGAGGGTTCTTAAATAGGTGTAACGACAGCAACTTACTAGAAGGCGCTACATATTTATGCTCTTTAAGAATTTTAAAATCAAAATTAAAAATTTTGAAAAAACCCACGACGATTAAAAAGCAATTGAAAAAAGGATAAAATAATTATAAACCTCCAGAAAGTTAAAAATAAATTGTGTTGGTTAGCCCTTTAACTTTGATATGTGCCTAGCAATATTTTGATTCAAGGGTTGTCTCGAAATGCACATCGAAATAATACGCCAAAACTGCGTTTTGTCCAATCTACTTTTGTTAGATTTAAAACAATTTTAACTTTAAAATTAACAAAAAATCGTAAATTAATAAAAACGTACGAACAATAATAAAATTACACAAAATCACAGACACAACTTGAACAAGAAGTCAGCTCTTCATACATACTTACTCTATGGTGTGAGAGCGCAACCTGTGACGTCATATTTTCTGATTGGTGTTTGATGTCACCTGACTGAATGCCTAATTTTTCCAAACTTATTTTCTAAAAATAATAGTAATCTTTATTCTGTCTACTAATTTATATTACTTTTTGTTGTATATTCATTGGAAATAGTCATAAGAAAGATACACCAATCCGATTTATTCTTAGTGGACACAAGCCTATTATACAACATAAGACATTCTGTAAAACATGGCAGATTATCATTACAATTCACAGGCATATATGTATTTATAACCATAAAACATCTGTCTTCTAATACAACTTTTATTGCACAATCCCTATCATTATCACTATGTACTACAGTCACCCACTTAAATGCACTTTTGCGCCACAGTATTGCTAAGCCCCCATGTGGTCTACCTTGCAAGATACCAGCTGATGTGTCCATGGAAGACTTTGCAGTATAACTGAATTCACAATCTAAAGTTGCAAGGTAACCTAAGTCATGTGGATATAACCATGTTTCCTGCAACAAAACAATGTCAGCTGTTCTGCACAGTGATTGTATATCCTTCACTGATGTTTTCACATTGTGACAATTGAATGTTATTATATTCATTTTTTCAGAGTTATCCATTATTTGTGTTCAATAGGTATATCACTTGAAGAAAGGACTTTACCTTCCTGTTTTCTGAACTTGAAGTGAATAAAACGCCGAAACGTGATACCATCCGGCCAGATCTGGTCATCTAAGTACATTGCTAGTTTATTTTGATTTACAAGTACTTTATAAGCATTATACGGCCTTTCCTTTTTCATTTTGATTTTCTCAAGTGAAACACTTTCTGATGTTTTATGTTGAATGTATTGAGAAATGTCTTCTTCTGCGGTCTCTTTACTTACATTTGAGATAAACAAAGGTATTTTAGTTTCAGCTGCTTTAAACTTCTCCGACATGTCTGTAGCCGCTTTCCCAGTTCTCCCAGCAAAACGATTTCTATGTTTTCTTTTTTGTACTGTTATCCATTCATCACTATTAGTATTCTTGGTTTTCCATTCGCCTTGTTTCACAATATCTGCAGCTGAGCGCTTTATTTTCACATTATTATTTACTGGATGACAATTTACAGTATCTGTCAAATCAGTGCACATTTCTCTCTCTAGAAGCGTTGAATTAATCAATGTATCACACTCATTCGCCTTCGCCACAGATAAATCGCTACTGGAGCGAGCGAGAGAGCTATACTTAGGCGACTCGTTACATTCCGTCTTAGATCGTTGCGTTCCGACTCCGCTCGCAGCCGGAGAAAATCCTACAGGCCCACTATCAAGCAGATACCCTCCTCTTTTTTTCATATTTATATTGTTAATGAGAAACGAAGATTGTGGTCGAATACTTTCCAAATCTTTTTTAAATTCATCGAATTGATTCATTCCAACATAGTTGCCTTTTATTTCATCTAGCTCAGTTCGCATAATCAACAGGTCTTTTAATAATTTTGTAACGTCTACATGATCAAATGTTACAGGCGGTAGTTTGTGCAAGTCACGAGCCACAAAGATTGGTATTAAATCCGGTTCTGTAACTTTAAAAACACATATTATATCTTCCAAATCTCTTTGTGTTTTATCTTCTTTACGCCTGGATATGTTCCGCATGTTTGTTTTAACAGAGTTAAAGAGTAAATCCTTTGCACATACTACCTCCTCTTCAGAAAAGAATAAAACTTTAAAAAGTTTACGCCCCTCGTATCAGCCAGATGCCCCGAGGCCGCAACGCAGGCGCCGAACCGCTGTCACTGGGTGTCGACACACGAAGACTTGGGGGATTCTCACTGAAAATGTTTAAAGGGGGGTGCATAAGCGACTGTGCGTGCAAAAATACAAAAAGAAAATTAAGTTTGGATTGTAAGCTTGGTGCTCAGGCAAGGTGTGAACCGTACTGCATTAACCGAGTAGGTACCGAAACAGTGTGATTGATGTAAGGTTGATGCTAGGCTGGTGCTAGGCTTGGTGTGGACCGTACTGCATTAGTGAGCAGGTACCAACACCGTGTGATTGATGTAAGGTTGATGCTAGGCTGGTGCTAGGCTTGGTGTGGACCGTACTGCATTAGTGAGCAGGTACCGACACCGTGAGGTTACTGCGCAGGGGCAGTAGTGACAGCAAAGATGCTGTGCTAGTGATTATGCATTAAAGCAGTAAAGTGACTGCGTTATTTGTTTAAAATATGTAATTAGGTAGGTTGTTAGGCGGCGATGGCATGCATGCCGCCATGGTGTAGTAGGTAGGCGAGTTTGCGCTACATAGAAAAAAGGTTACCCTCTGTATAAAAAAATAAAAAAGAAAGAAAGAAAATCGGCGTCTAGCGACGCGGCTAAGAATGTAGGGTGGATTAATTAAAGATAATGTGGGCTCACGACACTCCCCTCGTTTGGTCCGATGCTAGGGCGCAGGCTGTCACCAACCCCGGCGCGCCGGACTTGCCGCGTCGAAGCGCGGCACCTCGTGTTCGTGTTGTACTGCGGCGATACCCACGAACAGCGGGGCGAGCGTTGAGCGCACGTCAGCGGGAAGCCTCCCGCGACGCTGATGATCCCACCAAGTTGCGCGGGCGTGGCACGTGTCGGTTGACACGGCGGCTTCTTCGGCCGGCGACGGCGGCGCGTCTGCCCTCCCAGGGGGCGCCAATTTATTTCGGCGAGGACATAAAATAATGGAAACACTGCTGGCGAGAGAAATAATCTTATATTAGAATAAGTTACAAAGTTAATGACGGCGTCCTTTACGGAATGTACGAGCGCGCGGCACAACCTTGATTCATGATGATTTTGAGTGTTCTGAAGTTCGACTGAAGGTTGCATCAGTTTATATGTGACGGATGGCGGTGGTGGCAACTGACGTGTGATCCGAATCACGCGCCACGGTGAATCGCTCGTATATCTTAGTCGATGTATCGTACGGTTCCATTCGTAGTTAGTAGTGGGCCGCAGGGTGTAGCGTCATTTAAAACGCGTTCCTTGTGTGCGCGTTAACAATATTTTATAATAAAAATAAACTCCCAGTTGATGATAATGTAAAGTTTTTGGGTGTTATATTCACAAAAAACTTATCATGGTAGAAACATGTTGATGGCATAGCAGACAAAGCTTCAAGAGCTACAAACATTCTACGGTCACTATCAGGAACATCTTGGGGAGCTGACCTTAAAACACTATTAATGCTATACAAATCTATAGTCCGATCACATTTTGAATATAGCTTCTATAATTATGCTGCCAACACTCCATTGCTCAACAAACTTGAAAAAAATCAGAACAAGAACCTTCGTTTAATCACCGGTGCCATGAAAACCACTCCCATCATTTCAATGCAAGTAGAGTGTAATATTTCTTCTTTATCAATCAGGTTTACATGTCTTAAACAGAAACTTATCTTAAAGTTTCATTCCATATCTGAACATCCTCTCTTGAATAAGATAATCAATTTTCCACACATTATATCATCTTTATCTTCTAAAAACCCATTTATATTAAATAACTTTCATGAAATATCAGTATATATCTTCAGAACAAAATATATACTCCAGTGTAAATTTAGCATGTTACAGTGGCATATATGAAAGTAAATATCCGCCAATGAATATTATAATAGACTCTGATCTAAAAACAAAACAAGATGTTGATATGAAACTATCATGCTGGACTGAACATCAATTTATTTATACTGATGGTTCTAAGACAGATAACAGTGTATCTGCAGCGTTTTATCACGAAAACATCAAGTATGGCAAAGGATACCGCTTACCAAACAGTATGAGCATATTCTCAGCTGAAGCTACAGCAATATTGTAGGCTTTAAAATTTATTCAGGGTGATATTATGTGTTCCACTAAATTTAAATTTGTAATTGTGTCCAATAGTAAATTAGTATTAGAAGCTTTAATGAATTGTAGCGGCAAAAACACACATTATTTACTGTATGAAATTAAAGAAATGCTCATTAAAATAATAAACACAAGAGAAATCATATTCGTTTGGACACCAGCACACGTGGGTGTGGCAGGTAATGAAAATGCAGATTATCTTGCCAGATTAACAAATACTGTATGTGATAATGACAATATTATTGACATAAAAGTTCCATGGCAAGATTTGATTCCTGAACTTCGAAGTCAAAGCGTATACGTTTGGGCAGAACAACGAAACTTAGCTGTACAGACAAAAGGAACATGGTATGCTGGTATTAATAAGCAAGTGGGCGCTAAACCCTGGTTTAATAAAGGCAAAATCTACATAGAACGAGAGTTCTACACGCAAATTAACCGTCTGAGATTTGGCCATTGTAGATTTAAGGCTCATTTACATCGCATGAATATAATCTCTTCCCCCAAATGTGAAAATTGTACCCTGCAGTTGGATGAAACACTAGAACATATTTTTTATTCTTGCCCGAAATTCAATATTCAACGTTTACTACTTATAAACCAGTTACTAGAAAAACATCATAATTTCCCGCCGACACTTCAGGACATTTTGACTTGCCCTGAGAATTTCATCCCAATTTATAATTTCATAAAATCTACAATTGGAAATATCTAAAACTCGGACTTGAAATAAAACAAAATGGAGAAAACACTTTATATAGGTATTCAAAGAACGACAAGAAGAAGAGAAGACTTAAATATCCCAGACTTGACGATGACAGACAGATGAAGAAGAGAGAAAATCAAAACCCGGAATATAAAAATGAAGACTTGGTATCGCATTGCCTTAAATGTGTATAAATAGACATTAAAAAACAAAATACCGAAGAGTTGGCAGGATGGTCAAATGACCATCGCCTGTCCCTATGGACAAATTTTAAAACAACAACAACAATCAAAATACCGAAGAGTTGGCAATATGGTCAAATGACCTTCGCCTGTCCCTATGGACAAATTTTAAAACAACAACAATCAGTGCCACGGAATTTGAATATTCGTTTTTGTGTGAAAAATCTTTTGTAGTTTTATTACACTAATACACTTTGATATTCAAATATACTTAATAGAAAATATACATAGTACAATATAGAAATATACTGTTTCTATGTTCCCCTACATATCTAGGTTCTATGAGTAGGTCTGGGGGCTATATCCTGGTAATACAACATTTTTGTTGCAGTTTAAATATGTAAAATATTAGTAGACTAAATTGAGCGAGATAACAGATGCGAACAGTGACGAATCATATGCTCATTATGCTGTGATAATCACGGTGAAATCACGTGACTCCTGGTTTAGTCACGATATCGTGGTAGTGTGAAAGCGCCCGTCGACTGAAAGTATTGAGCGCTCGACATGTCGCGGCTGCATACGCACTGGCCTGGTCGCTAGTGCGTTGGCCCCCTAAGGTAACCATCTACATATTTATATACTACTAGTCAAAATACTTAAATACTAATAAATATTTATATATATTAGTATGTATAAATATTTATTAGTATTTGCTGCAGCTGCAGCATTTGCTGCAGCTGACTGTCTTCTGCATGCGATGGAATTATACCTTTCACCATTTTTAACTGTAAATAACTTTAAATTACATCAATAAAATGTTAAATAAATGATTAGTCTAATCGCTGTTTGTAATTTTGTTGCACTCCGCATTTTTTTCGAAAACTGTACATAGACGTAGATCGCAGAACTTACATTCATCATTTTAGTCTCATGTTTTGAAGCGATGGTCTTGTTGTTTATTTTTACATCAGAGAGTACTTTTTTTGTGTCTGGCGTATCATCTGTTAAAACACAATGTTAAAATACAATGACTTTAGAGTTAATTTGTTTTCATTAAAGATAATTATATGAAATGAATGGCGTTATTCTTTAAGTAACATACCGATTTTATTTTCCTTGTCATCTATCCCATCCTGCAATCCTTCATTTATCTCTTCATTTAGAATTTCTTTATCTGAAGTATGTATTATTATAGTTTCTAAGTTGTTTGAAGAAGGATCCTCATTGTCAGTAGCCTAGTAGTCTTCTTTTCAGTTTCAATTTTCTTTTTTTTAGGTTGATTATTTTCACTTCAGGGTTAAAACCAAAACAGGACGTTTTAAAACATTATTTTATGCCGCGCACTGTAGTTAAAGGCAGATAATTTATAAAGATATCAATATACAGTGTGTACGTAACGTAAAACAGAACTTAAATTTAGCATAAATAGCCGCAGTTGGAGTAACTTAGTGCAGATGTAAATAAATCCGCCGGGCGCCACTGGAAATACGTTCTGCTTGTAACCAGAGACGCCCGGCAACGGACGTTAGAGCGGCCGCGGCCTCGGTCGCGGAACTAAAAAAAAAAAAAAAAAAGATGTAAATAAATCGAAAATAAGTTATTGTTCGCACTTACGAATTTCGTTTCATGCGCTGGCCACTATGTTTTATCGCACTGTTCTGCAAAAATGCGTCAGAATCCTTTGCAGAGCAACAGTTGTCAGCCAAATGTATAATTCAAAAAAACATATTTCTTTTATCATTCATTCTCTTTCTTTTTTTCGTTTTGATGTAGTTCATAAAGGGTACTTTAGTACAGCCTTTAATGCCTTTCCAGGTTAACTGGTTAAGGAGTTCGTCCGTGAATAAGCATCTCGTTAACTGTAATCCAATCTCTGATATTTTTAACATTCCACTCGTACCGCATTTTATAGAAAATTTTTTGACCTGAAATATTAATAAAAATAAATATTATACTATATAGACCAACCAACCATGATAAATATTTCATAGTATAAAATAACAATATCCATACCAAAACGTTTTCGAAATCCGTGTCAATGAGTTGATCTTCTAGTAATTCTAAGTTTTTTATAGAATTAATTGGAAATTCAATATTCCTCTGAGCTAGTTCCTCATCAAACTTTGTTGATATGGAAGTACCAGCAGCACTAACAGTCTCATTATTAGATTGTTTATGTTTCAGAATATCATATAATTTGTCCAGCTGTACTTGTATTGCTTTAAAGCCTCTCTCAGTTTCTTCTTTAACTAGAAAAATATTAATATTTATTATTTGCAAAACGCACCTACAAGCAAAAAAAAACGGCGAAGTAGGTACGTCGAATGGAATCACTTACGATTTTGGAACTTTAGATTAGATTCTTTGAGAATACTGTTCTCGGCTTTTAACCCACTGTTCTCTGTTATGATTTGATTGAATTCAATCACGCTCAAACTGATTCAAGTTTCACCACTTTGACTCTCTGTTTCGGGAATTGTTGTTAAATTTTCATTCGTTACTATTATTTTTGAAGCATCAGTTTCAATCGCTTCGGTATCATCAATATTGGTACTGGCGTGATTAAAATATATATTTGAGTCGTATTCATTCATTGTTGTTTTGATCGTAACATTATCGTTATCTTTTCTAATTTATTTGTCTTCCATCATTTCAAAATCAGTATTCAAATTTGGTAAATCTTCCACAATTGACTTTTCAGCTGGATGTTTTCTATTGTTTTCACGAGTTTTGTAGTATCTGTAAAAATAATAATTATTTATAAGGTTATATTTCAAGAGATGGCCAAACGAAAAAAAACAGATATGGATGTTTAAGGTGGCCGAGCGTTTGGCGGAAAAATTACTGGCAATACCTAACTCTACGTACGCAGTAATATTATTATTTATCACATTACTAGTCTTAAGTAATTTTTAGTTTTCTTTACTAAGAAAAAATAATGGGCCCTAAGTTTTCGTTGTAATAAATGAATTCAATTGAATATATACATAGCGTATGTATATTCTGGTCATGTGTGACTGAGTCGTAAGTAAAGACGTAGTGAAGGTACCGGATTGATTCACTACGTCTGGTTAACCGTGTAATTCGGTTGAGCATCCTTATTTCTTGTAGTTTGGCCATCAGTCGACGACTGCCGTCGACAGAATTAAGAAGTTATTTTTATAAAGTTAAACCGTGTAATTCGGTGCATCCTTATTCCTTGTAAAGTGTGTCCACCTGTCGGCGGGTGCCGCTGACAAGCGTCGGCTGCAGTCGTCGACTGATGGCGATGGCTGCAGTTGTATCTGCAGTTGGCAACAAGCCGCTCGTCTGAAAGAACTCTAAAGGCAAAGACGCGCCGCGCGGCACTCCTTCCTACCTACCTGATATCAAACATAATGTCCTAAACATCTCTATACAAAATTTAAATTTAACAACTTTTAAAATGAGAAGACTGATTCTAATGCAATCTTTTAATAATCAAGACATAAATAATAGTACAGTTTGAAAAAAAAGCGCAAGTATTTTAAATTATTATAGAAAACTCGAAAATCAAAAAAATCAAAATATCTTTATTCATGTAGGTCACAAAGTAACACTTATGAACGTCAAAAAAAGAAAATGCTTCTACATTTACATTTACCGCCAGATTCGCAAGGCAATAGATAGAGCCTGTGAGGAAAGAACCTGACAAGAAAAACTCACGGCCACTCTTTTTGTTCGCCAGTAAATACAATGATTCTGTTACAACAATAAAAAGAGGGCAAGGGCAGTACGTGACCATGTGTGGACCAAGTGAACTCAAAAATTATGAATCTCTGTTATTCACAAAAAAGTCAAATACTAGTTAAAGGTGCCACATAATCTCAAAGTACCCATACCTTACAATATCATAATAATAATAATTTAACAATAATAAGTGAGTTTGTCTATGTAGCTCGAGTGATGAGCAAGCAACTCATTGCCATTTCTCTGTATCGTTTAGATAATCTTTAATAGTATAATATGCCTTTTTTAGGAGGTGTGTCTTAACAGCCACTTTGAATTTATTCAAAGGAAGGTTCATAATGTTTAGAGGAATTTTGTTATAAAAACGCACACCAAATCCTGCAAAGGAGTCATGAACCTTCTGTAAACGATAATACATCCCAACCAATTTATGCTTATTTCTAGTATTTATTGCATGTATGTCACTGTTCATACTGTATAAATGTATATTCTGTTTAACGAACATAATATTCGCATATATTGTGATGCAACTGTTAAAATGCCTATTTCTTTAAATCTTTCTCTAAGAGAAACACGTGCATTCAGTTTATAAATTGCACGTATAGCTCGCTTTTGGAGTATAAAAATGATCTCTATATCAGCTGCCTTGCCCCACAGTAAAATTCCATACGACATGACACTGTGAAAATAGCTAAAATAAACCAGCCTGGCAGTTTCTACATCCGTGAGCTGTCTGACTTTACTAATAGCAAAAGCCGCAGAGCTAAGTTTCCCTGCAAGACCCGATATTTGGGCGTTCCACTGTAATTTACTGTCTAGAGTAATACCCAAAAATACGGTTGATTCTACAAGATTAAGGGTATCACCGTTCAAAATAATATTAGTACCGTAGTTCTGAACATTAGGCATACTAAATCTAACACATTTCTCTTTTTTGCGTTCAGAAGTAAATTGTCGGTTGTAAACCAATCCAGAACTAGTGCAAGTGAACTATTTACTTCGTCAAAATTCCTCGAAATCACAAAGTTCATAAACACACCGTTAAAAATACCATTTTATATCAAACATGTGGTATTTTACATGTTCTTTGTAACGTGTAAAAGTACTTACGGTTTATTAACCTGAAATTAATAGAATCCAATAGTTAAGCACTGATCTACACTCAGCCTAGTAAACGTAATAAATTTCACCGCTTCATCGGTACCACATTCTTATGACGTGCGTGCGTTCCTTCGAAAGCGCGCAGCTCAACTGACCTTAGACGGACTCGACCGACCGACTCGTGGTCGTACCTCTCTTTCTCACTCTTCGCGCACTCAGTCGTATTCCGCATTGCCCATGAGCTCTTCCAGTCTGAACTTCTGAAGTGACGCGCCCCACTACTGCATTTTACGTACAAGGGGCCGCGGATAGTAAAATGCGGTAGTAGGTCGCGTCACTTCGTCGAATAAACCACGTCATAAAACTTACCTCTCCTCATCTTCAGTATCCTCAAAATTGGAATACAGTTCTTCTAATCTAATTCCTTCAGCAAAAGTAGCCTTTTACTTTCACGACACATTTTTTATTTTCTCCAGTTCTCCGAGGGCACACTTTTTTCATTTCTCCTTAATAGTTCAAGGTCGCCGTTTTTTCTCGTCTTTGGCCAAAACAGGACAGAGTCTTTGTTGTTGACCCATGTACTAGGCACAACCGATATAATGTGGGACGAGCCCTCTTTAGTTAGTACTATAGAAAACATTTTGATAACAGGCCTGTCCGAACGTTTGAGAATCACTGGAAGCAATAAACGATTTTGTGAATTCGGTAACTTTGTAACTACTTCTGATTCCACGTCGACATATGTCGACACAATCTAGTAACTTCCTGACCAGTTGTGACTAGAATATTTTCTCTAAATAAAAATACGTTTACCTTGAAACCTTAGTGAAACATTAATGAAAGTTGAAGAAGCGAAAGAAGTATGCCAGGATCGTAGCAAGTGGAAATCCGTGGTCTCTGCCTACCCCACTGGGAAAGAGGCGTGATTTTATGTATGTATGTCGTATTCTAGGAAATGTACACTCGGAATAGAAATTTTTGTGAAAATAAATCATTTCAAAAGTTTCGTCATGGGGGAAAGAGTCCTTAAATAGTTACCTATTACAGTGTTGTTGTTACAGTGCAACATCAATAATAACAATGTTTTTTATTTCAATAATGAAAAAAATAAAGAAGACTGTGATCATTCATTTTTATGGAAATACTTTTGCGTATTGGAGAATACTGTTAATTTCGGAGCGCTGTAAAACCCTTATAAATAAATAAATATCGAAATGTTAATATTGGAAATTATTCCTCGAAAACTCATCTACAAATATGCTCTGAAGAAATTTACTGTAAAATGATCAGGAAAAAAATATAACCCCTTAAAGGAAATTCGTTCTCAAATTTTTATCTGTTTTTGTTAATAACTTTGTAATGTTTAATTCTACGACAAAAAGTTGTAGGACAAAGTTGTAGAAAAGTTAATTTGCGACAAAAATGTGGTCGCAATTTTTTTGTGCGATGAATAGTTTGCCCGATAGAGCGCGATAACTATTTGCACCCCCTTTTTCAAGATGGTGGAAAACCCATAAGGGTTGGGACCCCACAAACTTGAATTTAGCTTCACACTACACCCCCTTGCTATCTAAAACATAAAATAGCGTCCTCTGACTTTTGCACACTTAGCCCCAAAAAAATTTACATTTCAATGGACTAATATTGTTTAAACAATACAAATAATTATTTCCCTCCTCTGCAATATTTCTGGTTTTAAATAATATAAAAAAAAAATCCAAATCGGAGCTATTTCTGAGGACTTTCGACGAAAAAGCTTCATTGACGCGACTACAGCGACGGCGTCGAGGATGTCGTTGGCCGGGGGGAGGTGGTGTTGGCTGCAGTGTAGTAATAAGTATAATGTGCATGTATGTGTTAAAATAAACTATAATGTGCATGTATGTGTTAATAATAAACCGAACCTGAATCTATTCAGATGCCTTTTATTTACTCCGACATTTGCTTGGACCCATAAGATCTTTAAGATGTTGTGGTGTCAAAACGTCAAGACCGCCAGCAGATCCACTCTTGAAAGAGCCAACAGCTGCACGCACATCCTTAGTAGTTACATTAAGACACTCCATGTCAGTATTGGGTGTCTCAGGAAAAGCGAGATCATCTAAAGATGGTGGATGCTTACTCTGCAGACTCGCGAGCGTATCTGGAGAGTAAGGAGCCACCACATCACTACTAAAAAGTAACCTGGACGCCCCTCTTATAAAGTAACGGAAGGTGATAACCTTCCCTTACTTTATTTTCTATGAATTTGTAGCTATTACTTAATTTAAAATTTTGTATATATTGTAAAGGATTGTAAATGGAAGAATTATTTAAACAGTTGTCTTTAATCTGAACCGTCAAAGATTTTTTGTTAGCATAATTTTTCTGTATATGTAGGACTCTGAAAGGGAAGGTGAGTAGTTGTTCCCAGGCCGTTGTGGAGTTCTCCCGCACGACAAGACCTATACAGCTAGTTAGATTTTGAGCCACCGATAGTCTCGCGCCGCGGGGAATCCTTTTTAGGACCGGAATGGAATTTTTCATTTCACTTAACTTTTGCCAAAAGGGAATTTCAGATACGTTATTAATTCTGCCAAAATGTATCTTCAAGCCACGCTCGCCTTTGAAATAACGAGCCTGAGGACAAATGGGACAGCGTACTAAGTTACTTAATAATTAGTTAGACTGACAGAAAGCACTTCCGCATTACCACTGCTGTCTTGTTGCATAATTTTATTTAAAAAAAACTGAACAGGTAACTAAATACACATCATCATTCACCGAGCCTTTTCCCAACTCAGTTCGGCTTTCCAGTCTAACTGCGATTCGGCTGAACTTCGATATTTTCAGTGAAGCGACTGCCATCTGACCTCCACCATCCATGGGCGATATCGAAGTTCTGTAGTTAGACCGGTCGGATTTTTGATTTAGGGCTCCAACTACCCCTAACGACTGCCATAGATGTTTGTATGACAACCGGGACCGATGGCTTAACGTGCTCTCCGAGGCACGGATAACTAAATACACATATTGTACACAAAAACCTATAAAAATACCTAAAAATACAAATACAAAATATGTAAATTATTTACATCACAAAATATCGTTTAAAGGGTCCTCCGTGTCGTTGCCGACTGGGAAGGATGAAATAAAAAAAATTAAGGGGTTTCAACCAAGCGAAGGGTGGCTTATATTATTTAATTATAATTGAATTGAATTGAATAAACTTTAATGTACACCAATTAAAAAATCATTGGATACAAAAGATACAAGATGTACAAAGGGCGGCCTTATCGCTAAAAGCGATATCTTACAGTAAAATATCGTAACGAACTTTACATTTAACTTTTTATTTATATTTAGTGATGTCCATTGAATGATACGTACAGCCATAACCGATCGTCAGATAATATGTATGGGAAGTCTTTTGCCTGTGTCTGTATCCAACATTAAATAGATTTAATGATGCCACAACTAGTGGAACTTCTCTGATTATAGCAAAGCTTTCGATCGTATAGAACACCAGACTCTGCTAGTCAAGCTTTCCAATATGGGTGTTCATGGCAAGTTACTTAATCGGTTTTCTTCATATCTTTCTGATAGGTCCCAGTCAGTTGTGTTGAACGGGTATTCCTCATCATGGCATAGTATTATGTCCGGTGTTCCTCAAGGATCCCTATTGGGGCCCCTCCTGTTTCTAATATTTATTAATGATATTGGTTCCTGTTTCAAGCACTCTAAATTTCTACTTTTTGCGGACGATATGAAGGTTATCGCGAGGGTCAATAATGAGAGTGATGCTAACCTATTGCAGGATGATCAAAGGCGTCTTGACACCTACTGTCGTGCAAACTACCTTGACCTCAATGTCTCTAAATGCTTTTCCATGAGCTTTAGGGCGCGTTCCCACTATGTCGTGACGACAGATAGTCGTGTAGTTTTAAGTGTCGTGACGACAAAGTTATATGTTAAAAATGGAGGTGTTCACATATAGAACGACACGACTTACTGTAGTCTACGACATGTTTTGCAGTGACAATTTGACATGACAGTAAGTACGGCTAGCACAACAGTCGTAAAACGATAAATTAATCGTTACGACTAAATAGTGACCGCAAATCTATCGTAGCCACGATAAAAAGATCGTCGTGTCGTTTACACGTGTTTTCCCTTCCCCCTCGCACCCGCGCGCCCCTCGCGCCTGTACTCGCTTGCATAGAGCAAGCGTGTCAGAACTATTCAGACTCTTGCGCATGTTGAATGTGTACCTATCCATGATGGCGAATAATATAACTCCGGACGTTTTAATTCCACTTGTGAAACAAAGAGCTGTCCTTTGGGACAAAACTTTAGAAATCTATAAAGATAAAGGTTTAAAATTAGCTGCGTGGAGAGAAATTTGTTGTATTTTAATCCCAATTTTGACAAGTTAGAGGAAAAAAAATAAAAGATTTTGGTAAGTTTCTGAAACTTTTTATTTATTATGATACGTGTGCTGTTATGTTTTGCCAATGTACGGAGCCAATTTCTGATACAAAATAGTCGGAAAATTGTGAGCGCTTCCGTCGCCTGCGTTTCCGTCGCCTTCGTTTGAACGCAGCTGTGTTGCAGGCATGTTTATCGAGGGCATAACGGTTGGGGTATTCTCTAAGTATATAGCATCTTTCTGTATTACAAAATTATGTAATACCGTACAAGCCTTTACAACTTCAATAGCTGTTTCTTCCTGTACATCCATTGGTCTATGCAAGATCCTCCATTTATTGGATAAGATCCCAAAAGCGCACTCAACATATCTTCTCGCGCGGCTTAGACGGTAATTATATATCTTTTTCTCATTGTTTAAATGAGTACCGCCATAAGGTCGTAATAAATTTTGTGACAATGTAAAGGCTTCATCTCCAACAAATACGAATGGTACTTCTTCTTGCATAGTTTCGTGCAATGGCGTGGGTATTGGTATATTTAAACTACCATCATTTAGTCTCTTCCAAAAATTGGATTGTTTTAAGATAGATGAATCACACCCTTTTCCGTAAGAACCAATACTAACGTAAATGAAACGGTATTCTGTATCAACTATTGCAAATAAAATAAAAGAAAAAAAATCTTTATAGTTAAAAAACATAGAACCACTATTTCTCGGTTTTACAATCCTTATGTGCTTGCCGTCCAGCGCACCGAGGCAATGCGGAAAATTCGCTTTCGTATTAAAAGCTTTAGCGATCGCTTTCCATTCTTCTTCGGTATTAGGCAACTTCAAATATTCTGTACTTAATACGCTCCAAATAACAGAACACGTTTCTTTGATTATTTTGCTGATGGTTGATATTCCCACTCTAAAATTATAATGCAGTTCTTTAAACGAACACCCCGACGCCAAATATCTGTAAATAAATACAACAGTTATTATTAATTAGCAAGATTAAAATTAAGGTTACTAAAGCAAATTATTGAATTAATATTATTAATACTTTTTTATATTTTTATCTGTCTGTTTGTTCCGGCTAATTTCTAAAACGGCTGGACCAATTTTGACAGGACTTTCACTGGCAGATAGCTGATGTAATATGAAGTAACTTAGGCTACATTTATTTAAGATTATTTTTCCAAAACTACTTCACTAAGTTAGTGTACATATCTAATAATTTAACTTAAAGTTTATTTTACTTTTACAGCTATACAGATATCTACCAAGTGGACACACATTCGAGATGCATTTATGAGATCCCTAAAAAACGAAAAAGAAAAAAAGCGATCTGGTGCAGGCGCAAAAACAGCAAGACCGTATGTTTATAAAAATCAGCTGTCTTTTTTATTGAAGGTTACTGAGCCCCGTATGACCTTTGATTCATCTGATGAGCCTAATAATTCTACCTCTGATACATTTGATGCAGCACCTTCTACTCAAAATAAAATTAAGACACATTATATGATAAAATGTCACAATTTCTAGAGTATAAATTAAATAATCAAGAAAACCCACATATATCCTTTATTAAAGGTATTTTACCATCGTTGTGTAATCTCTACTCACACGAGTAGATCCGTATGATAAATTTATGTCTGCAACGCTCATTCTTCTTGAAGAAGGCCTTCAAATTGGAAACACAAAATAAAGAATAATAAGATTCGATTGTTTTAATTCCCCTTTAAAAATATCATTCTTAATTGAATAAATCTCATTTTGATATGATAAAAATTATTTATAACTGTTATCTGCTGGCAATTAACAATTACATTTAAAAAATCAATGTCGTATACACTATATTCTCTAAGCAAATAGTACTTAGTTCATCCTAAGTAGGGTATAATTGGGGATTCTGGAATCATTTTGTGAATGATTGATGAAGACATGATTCCAGAATCCCCAATTATTTTTATCGATCGATGTTCTCGCTTCGCTCGAACATGATTCCAGAATCCCCAATTATTTTTATCGATCGATGTTCTCGCTTCGCTCGAACATGATTCCAGAATCCCCAATTATTTTTATCGATCGATGTTCTCGCTTCGCTCGAACATGATTCCAGAATCCCCAATTATTTTTATCGATCGATGTTCTCGCATCGAGCGAACATGATTCCAGACTCCCCAATTGTTTTCATCGAGCGATGTTCTCACATCGTTCGAACATGATTCCAGAATCCCCAATTATTTTTATCGATCGATGTTCTCGCATCGTGCGAACATGATTCCAGAATCCCCAATTATTTTTATCGATGACAGCTTCTGCAGCAGCGATCCAATTATATCCCACTGACATGGACTGGCAACACTAGACCAAGATCCAGAAACTCTTAATTTACATTATCATTCAGTACCTACATTACATTGAAGTATTAACTGCGTGGAATATAATCATCAGCAGTTATAGCCTTTTCTCATAATAAAGACTTGAACAGATAGATCTCATAATATCTATTACAACTAATTTTATAAATAATGGGAAGAAGAATATAAATTAGTAAAATGAAAAAGAAATGTTATTTATTTATATAAAAAGTTTATTATCAGTGCACCAGTTTTTTAGACACAAAACATTTTTCATAGCACAAATTGAGTTATGATAAATACAACTATACAAATGTTCAGAATATTTATATCGATCATACAGGCTTAACAAACTAGGACAACCTTTATCTTCTAAATTAATTACATTATTACTATCTAAAATACATTTTAACCATGACACTTTTTCTAGACCTTTAGTATAAATACACTTATCTTTTATAACATCTAAAATTAAATTCTGATAATTTGAATACGGTATAAGTCCTTCATTCCAGTATATCTTTCTATTACGCTCAATCCATGAAACTTCCCGTCTTTCTCTTTTTGTCAAATCGTAAAATGGAAATGGTGGCATAATTAAAAACACTTGCAATTTATTACTACACAATATAGCAATTTCTTTTGGTACAAATTCATTGGTTTCCGTTTTAAATCCTTGGATATCTATGATGGCAGTCATGATAACCTGCGCACTATGTTGCTCAGAGGTTTATATTCCACTAGTCGATCGTTTATAATCAAACAATATGCAGCAGTGTTATCTCGTATTGGTTTTGAACATTCAATTTCTAATCGAACATCTACTGGACCTGTTTTTAAACTATCGTTTTGTCTAGAACAATCTAAGATGAACAGAGGAGCCTTCTCTTTAAAGTCCTTTAGATTAAGCAAGGGTTCTGCCGGACAGTTGTAATACGACTGGCGAAATTTCGCATACATTTCGTTTAATATACTGTATTTGTCCTCAGAAAATTTTAAATTTAAAGGTTCATATGGATAATATTGTGAATTTAAAAATAGGGTCACGTTTGTTAATTCACAATGATCGAATACTGAACTATCTTTCAGTTTATTATTTTTTCTATTAGTTTGCAAACAGAAAATTACATATCTAGGTTTTTCCAATTGTGAAGCAGTTTTAATCGACCATGAATGCTTTGTGGTTTTAGGTAGTAAAGGGTACTCATATAAATCCCAATTTCTAAATGCCATTTGAATAGGTTTATCTTTTTCTAAATTTTTTAATAGCGTCAGTCGTTCACGATCTGAGACTTTTATGTGCGGAACCCTCCATTGTATTCTTTCTATCTCTATTTCAAAATGTGAAATATCGTCAGGAAGGATAACACTGTTTAAGTTAGAGTTACTTCTATTCAATATAAGTTCATGTTTACAATTCATTATAATTTTTTTGTAATCCTCCGCAAAGCCTAATATCTTATTTAATGGTATTACAGCACTGAAATGTTTCACATCTGTAAATCCAATCAAGTTCCAGCCCCAAAGGGCTGCCATTTTATTTTCCGCTTCATTTAACGAAACGTATGACTTTATTGTTGAAGTTATTCCCGAATTTTTTATACGATCTATTTCAATACCATTTATTTCGTACCTGATGTCTTGAAACAAAAACAAAACAGGGTTATTAGTAAACGTAACATCTTTCTCAATCGGTTTCCCATCTTTACCGAACAACTTAGCTTGACCTTCGATGTAAATTGAACTGGCTGATGGTAACACGTATATGTCTTGCTGGTGGATGAGAATTCGGATTTCATCATTTTCTCTAAAGCAGTTACTGTAGGGATTGTATGAATGGACTTCGTAACTTTCGATCGAAGTATCGAACCGCGGTAAATCATTTATCTGTAGTATATTCATACTTTAAAACCTAGGGCTTTAAGAAAATCTAAATTAGATTTAGTCAACTTCTTTACGTTTTTCTTGCGTCTATGTACCTTAGCGGTTGTAGAAGAAATAAGGCGTTTCATTTTGACCGGAGGGTTTATATTGTGTAATATCATTTTGATTTCCTAATATGTAGACGTAGTTGAATATGTTCTATAAAATCAATGCTGTATCCAAACTGATCAACCACCTTAATAGATATAGATGAAATTATATTTTTGTTCACTGGAAAGTAAATAACGCTTGGAGGCGTTTCTATGTACTGACGGTCTATAACAGTATTAGTTACAAATTCATGAATGATATGGGTTGGTAATCCGTTAGTATAGGAACCGTATATTAAATCACACTCAATTTTTATTACAAGTGGAGTATTGCTATTATTAAAATACTTATTAGGTATTGAATTCAATGTTGAAAAATATAGTAAACCGCATTCATATTTTCCAGATAAACTCAGTGGTGGTTGAAAGTACGATTCTAATTCTGATTTATTGCCAGAGATAGTTACTGTAATAGACATAATTGCATACTGAACAGTTTTGGAAAATTCTATTTATTTTATTCCATAACTATGCCAAAATTTGCTTAAAAACCTTAAACAAAGATGTCCACAATTGAAAGGATGATCACGTTGTATATTTTCATAATTATAGTGGATTTTAGATCCTAAATATTTTATAAATTCCTTGGGGGGCTTAAGATTTCCGTAACTATCAAAATATTCAATATAATCATTGTATTTTGCATAGGCTACCCAATGAGAGCCAGGATTTTTAGAACTATCTAAATTAATAATTCCACATTCTTTTTTAAATGAGGATTTAGGGAGCTCGTCTCTCATAAATACACCTCTAAAATAAGGAATATCGTTTCCATATTTCAAAATGTCAAGATTAGTTAAGGCACGTTTGGGTAGCCGATATTTTAGTTTTTTTCTTTTGATACAAAAATTCCAAGTCCATTTTTATGCGGTTTAAGGTGCAGACCTTTTCCGATGCAAAGAGCCTCCATTTTTTCGTTGTGTCTCTTCGATTCATCATACAGTTTTTTTGCCATTTTGAATTCATTTATAGTTTTAGCAATACCAGCTGCACCACCTGCTAAAGCTCCTGCTGCAGATAATCCCGCAAAAATTGGAATCAAAGGTAATACTCCGCCAGTTTTTGGTATAGGAATAACACGAGGAATTTTAATGGATGAATTGTCGGCTAGTTCTCTAGCAGCAGCCATTGCAAATTCAATTGCTGCTTTCTTGCATTTTGGTTTTAATTTTTTAATACGATTTTTTGTTGTTATAATTACATTTTTTAATTTCTTTTTAAGCCCTTTTCCAGACGAAATTTTTTTCAAAGGTTTTTGGCTACGAGTTTTTAGACCATAACCCGTTTTGATTTTTGCTAACATAGCATTGCTTACTACATGTGCTGCAAATTTTTCTCCTGTACTCGAATCAGGAGCAACTGCTCGTTTTTTCGCCATTTTGAATAAAATTAAATCTGCCCTGTGCCGATCCTTTAAGTCTGATGACTTGTGATATGCAATATCGTGTTCTTTACAATATTCGTCTAATTTATTTACACCTTTATCTCCACATTCAAGTCGCTTAATTAATTTTGTACCAGGTCCACAATAATTGTATCCTGGTAAATGTAATTCAAATGGTAAATGATTTATTAACCAATTGAGGAGACTACTCTCTCCAATACACATTGTAAGACTGACTATTCAAAAATTAAATAGGAAATAAATAGGTAATCTTGGGAAAAAAACAATAAGTTTGACATATCAATTAAATTTACTAATTTCATATAATAATTTCATAAAACATTCGACTTATCGATCCAACTATTTTCAGCAGAAGACAAACCCAGCCATTTTACAAAAACCATATTACCTTTCTTTTTAAGAACTTTTTCAACTAAATATATATCAGGATGTCTCGTTTGTTGAAGTTCTTGGGCATAAAATGCTCCTAAAATAGGCTGACCTCTGATCGTATCTTCAATTAAGAAAGTAAAAGGAGTTGTATTTTGTATTTCTCGAATTTTAAATATTTCCGTTGACCAATTGGGAGTATATCCTTTTTCAAATGTCCCCTTGTACTTACTGATACGAACATAATCTCCCACTTTAAACTTGTTTTTGCTTTTGCTTTGCATACTAACTGTTTTTACAACATTTTCATATCTCTTTAATACGCGTTTTTTATTTACATTATTTACATTTGCAGGGATTTCATCAATTGTTCGATGATGGGTGTGATTGTATTTATAAAGAACATTTTTGAGAGTGTTATCCACCCAATTATAGTTTCCTTTTAAACTAAATTCTTTGTACAATTTTGATTTCAATGTTCTGATAAGTCTCTCTACTATTGAAGCTTTTTTCGTTGAGAAAGTTGAATAATGATTAATATTATAAAATTTCATAAGATTTTGAAACTTAACGTTATAAAATTCTGTCCCATTATCAGTTTGCAGATTTTTAGGCACACGATTATCCAATAAAATCTTAAAAGTGTTACATACAACTTCTTTGTTCTTACTTTTCAAAGGAAAGGCCCAAGCATATTTTGAAAATGTGTCAATAACGACAAGAATAAATCTAAAATTTTTATTTTCTGTAGAAATTGCTTGCATGTCAATTAGGTCTGCTTGCCATAGATCATCTATATCTTTCATAATAACAGTTCTTCGCAAAAAGTTCACTCTTGCATTTTTATGAATTTCGTTTACCACATCTGCTTTACTCATAATTAACAATTCTCCTATCTCTTTTTTATTGTAATTTGTACTTTTCTAGCCAATATTTATTGAAACCATGCATTATCATAATGAGTGATTCAGTATTAATGAAACAAAAACTGTTTTTTTAAATATTTATTCCTTTATTATGTTAGCTTCTTTTAATTCTTCAATTATTGATAAAATTTCATTATCATGATTTGTGTTTCCAGCATCTCTTGAAGCTACTAATAATTTTAATCTCTCGATTAATTCATTGGGATCATCCCAATATACCAAATCAGTGCTGGTTTTATATTTTTTAAGCTTTGGTAAGCTACCTCCAAGTTTCAAATGTTTTGTCTCTGAGGAAGTCTCAGAAAATAATGGTTTGATTATTTGACGATATTTCATTCCTTTATGGTGATAAAGGAATGAAATATCTTATTTGACCCATGGGATTAAAATCTCTTTTATGAGCGTTAGTATAATGTAACATATCTTTATAGACAAGTTTATCTCTGCTTGTTATTAGCTATAAATCTGGTTTCTTTCGAAGTAAAAGTTCTTTTAGCCCGGGAGTAAAATCATAAGTTTTGTCCCCAATTTAACCAAACATATACTATCGTTATCTAAACTATCAATTTTAGAAAATGAAACAATCGTATTGCCCAACATTAAAGATTTGTTTTTGGTTCTTAATCCAAAAGGTACATTAACGCCATCGTAAATACCATAGATGTCTTCACTTTCTAATGAAATTTCTGAATAATTTTTTTCCGCATTTTCAGGAGTGCTTACAGAATTTAATTCAGCATCATGAAAATCATCACATATAGTAGTGCTTGAGCTGCAAGAGCTTGCACTATTTTCATCTGACTCAATTGTAGTACATTTTCTACATGTTTAATGTTTCCTAGAAATCTGTCAGAATTTACAAATGTTTTGAGGGGCTTCGTAACAGGTTTGAAAATTTTATCAAGTGATAAGTTAACTTCATGTTCCTGATTTTTCATTTTTTTCAATTTGCTTTTTATGGAGTCGACAGATTTCATTAATTCTATTTTAATATTTTGCTCCATGTTGTTTTTTAACACCGTATTTGACCGAGAAATCCGTTACAATGATTTTTTTTACATGTGACATGAATTTATAACTTTATTCAAACTGAAAAAAAATATCTAATTTTTTTCTGTATCTTCCATTGTCCAGCGGTGAATCTTTATTAATGCTAATAAAATTATGTGACTCACTCCAAACGCTATTACAAATATTTTTAAATTGGTGCCACAACATATCTGAACTAACGTGTTCTTCGTAAATGTGTTTTAGGTTCACATCATCTTGTTTAAATAATATAAGAAAATTTGCATTATCACGTAATAATTGTTTTGGAATTTTTGAATAGGTTTGAGATAAATAAAAGCAATCAATTTGCTTATGCCTGCCCATAGAAAAATAATTACGAATGTTTATTTGATTTTCGCAAGCAACGTCATCAAAAATGAATACAGAATTGGTTAAAGCTTCATTTGGGGATATTACATCTTCATCATTGTGGAATTCATTAAACTTTATTTGAGGCACTCTCCGTATGACTTCTCGTAAAAAACTATATTTTGGCTGAAAACTGGTTTTTGAGTACAGGTAAAGATTTTGAAATTTGAGCCCATTTTCATGTAAAAGTAAATTGATCATGACGTTTGTTTTGCCACAATTTGATGGACCACATATTATACAACGAATTGTATTAGGTAATAAAACACTATGTTTGATCTGGTGGATAGAATTATCAATATTTAAATTGCTAATGTTTAGTGATGTGGGTTGCTTGACCAATTTCATGATTAAAATTGTATATTACCATGTTTCAGAGATATGAGTTGTTTGGTCAAATTCATGTTGTTATTTACTTAAACAGATGAGTTACTTATATTTTTATATGCATTTAAGTATCCCTCCAATTACACTGTCACAAATTTGCTTCATCAGATCAATGTTAGAATCAGTTGACTACCTATATATCATCTAAAGTAATTCATTTCGGTACAAAAATACTCGCTATTATCAGCATAAACATGTTTCTACATGTTTTAATTTGTACCACCAAATTAGTATTTGCATTGTTGAAGCATCAAATTTGGTAAGTGAAACCTGATAAATATAATAACAACTGTCTCTGTATATCGATCACTTTTCGTCTGTTACTTTTATAAGCACGACCTGTATAGTTGCATTGAAATCTAATAATATTTTAAGGTAAGTAATTTACATTGTTTTATTGCATTCTAATAAAATCTTAAACAAATATATTATTTGGTGTTTATTCATTTTTTCTTTTTTTTCAGAATAATGTCGTTCTCTCCATCTTACAGTCCTGTGGTATGTACATTTTCTAATTTATTTTTTAATGTGTCTTATTTCTGTATAGATTGATAGATCTAATTATAATATTTATTATAATATGCAAAATAATTATATATTATTTTGCAGGAACCTTCTTGTCAAGACTATGCCCATGCAAATCCATTTCTATTTGCCCAAGATAATGAAACATATTATGCTGAAATAGCTGAACAATCACGACGGGAGTATTTGGAGAAAAAAAATGAAGAAGAAAATTTAATGAAATCAGATGAACCTAAAAAAAAGAAATCTATTCTCAAGAAAGTTACTAAAAGACCTCTAAGACAATCTTCATCATATGTTATTCGGAAGGAGACAAAAGAACCTCGCAAGCTTATTAAAATACATATTTATGATCTTAATAAAACTGATATAAACAATATTTGTGAATGTGGCGATAGTGACAGTGCTGACATAAGCATCCAATATTTTGTTAAAGATGACTATGATAATATATTGGATGAAACTGAACAAGTTATAGGTAAAATAGTGAAAAAGATTGGTAATGAACAGTGATAACTTGTAATAAGAAAAATGTAAAAAAATATATACTCTTATAATGTATGTGTTAATTTGTAAATAAAAATAATAATATAATAGCCCCTAACTTTTCAGTGTTATTCAGTAATGTTTATTGTTGCAATAGTTTATTATAAAAATTAAAAATAAATTAAAATAGTGAAAAAGATTGGTAATGAACAGTGATAACTTGTAGATATAATAAGAAAAAATGTAAAATATTATATACTCTTATAATGTATGTATTAATTTGTAAATAAATATAATAATATTATAGCCCCTAACTTTATTAAGTATTTCAGTGTTATTCAGTAATGTTTATTGTAGCAATAGTTTATTATAAAAATTAAAAATAAATTATTTTAATAATACATATACTTGTTTCATTATTCAGCTAGGTTGAGTTAAATCTATTATAACAAATAAAACAAATTAGTGGAATAAAATATATTTATTTTCATTTAAATAAGACAAAAGTATAATATCTTAATTTTTAATACAAAAATAATAATAACTAAAACAATAATTTTATAACAAAAATAATAATTAAATTTTCCTGTCAAAGAAAATTGTAATAAATTCTTGCTTCAGATTAGAATATCGAACTATAATGACCCCATGGTAAAGTAGAAGCATTTTTTTTTTTAATTTGACGTTTGTCGTCATTTCCATCAAGTACCACTTTATTGATTCTTTGCGTGTACAGTTTATGATTTTTAGACCTTATAACAAACATAGGGTATCTAAAATTAGTATTACAATTTAATGCACTTTTATATTTGTTTAAGGTTAATTTTTTTGTAACAGATTTTTTTACACCTTTAGCCTTCATAACAATATCACTCAGCGTATTAATACGGTACAACTTAGCTCTTAAACCAATAAACTCTGATATGACATCTCCGCCCATTTCATCCTTAAAGAAACCAGGTATCTGTTTATTGCAATGTGGTATCCCATAAATATTATTAATCTTAAAATTACTTGTATCAAAGTATTGAATATTATTTTTCATGTCTTCATAGAAATCTTTGGTACGTATTAAATATAAGAGACTATCGGTATCAGTATAACATAGTTGAATGTTCTTTTGGAATATACTTTTCATTATAGAATAATGAAAATTATATAGGTGACTCTTTGCTAATTCCAATATCGCAAAACCCATATATATTGGTCGATCTAAAATTACTTTCGCCGGTTGTAATTGAATAGCAACAAGATTTTCAGAGATTATAGCAAGGTTTTTGAAATTAGGAGCCCCTATATATTTTTCAGCACCATTAACTTTGTTAGTTTTATTGAAGTCATCTTTCCATACATTAACTAACTTAACATCAACTTGTTTTCTTTTATTTTCAATGGTTTTCCCAAATATGGAATTATTTTGCTTTTTAAAAAAATCTTTTTCAAAATCCGAAGTAGCTTTCTGTCTGAGTAAAGTATTTAAAGATATATATGGTTCTAAAATCTTTTTTTGCGTAAACGACAATATTCTATGAATTTTTAACACTATAATACCGTTTTTTATGCACTCTTGCAAATGGATATAATGTATAACATATTTATATTTATCATAAAGATTAGCTATTAATTTACTAGTTTTACTCGAGCATGTTATAGGAGGAACAATTTTTTCTGGTGCAAATGGTAAATCAGAATGTTCGTTGTGTATTGCAGAAGGATAATGAATATCTACTTCAAGTATATAACCTTCATCACTGTCAGATGAAACAGAGTTAATATTGAATTTTATAATTTCACTATCCGTGAAAAATCTAAAGTTGCCGACCGGTAATCTTTGCATCATGGCATAACCATATAAATTAACGCAATCTAAGTAAGCTAAAAAAGTACTAGGTTCTTGTTCATTGTAATTTGGCAGGTATTTGTTATTAGCTTTTGCTGCATGGCTTCATGAATTTGAATATTTTCAATAAATTGGCTTTTACTTTTATCTGAGTATTCACGTAATAGGCTTTCAAAATCTCCGTAAATGACAATCGGAACTCTTTGAGTTTTTTGATAATTAGAAAATCTAAGTTTACTATTTTCTTCAGGCAGAACGGTTTGCAATCTACCACAATTATGATTATCTAGTTTTTCTGGCGTTTTAAAATATAAAAAACATTCTTGACATAGATGAATCTTAGTCTTATGTTTTGTGAGTTGACTGCGCACAATTTTTTCAATATTTTTGATTAAGCAGAAATGATTTTTACCATCCTTACTAATAAATAATAAGTTTACATGATTTAACTTTCGCAGTTTAGTTTTGTATAATGGTCCAGTTAGAGTATTGTTTGTTTCCAAACCATAAATATTTACACTGATATTAAAATTATGTTTTTCAAACCATTTTATGTCTTCAAATGTTAGAGGAAAAGACATTCCGTTAGTATTTAATATCTTAGAATAATGTGGATAAGATGAAACTCTATTAGGATTATTTTTAGCTGGGTACATATGAGCAATGATACACCAAAGAAAGCAATGATTGTCCATATTTTGAATATTAAGACATGCCTTTATTTTATTAATCCTTGATGGTAAAGCAATGTAACTTCCTGCTCTCAAAGGATTATATTTTGCAATATTCATTTCCAAATGACTTATTTTCTCTATAGTCCAACCAGATTCTGACAATTCAAACTCTAAGCATTTACATATTAATCGTTCTAAGCAATCTTGATACAAAGTTGTGATATCTGTGCTCTGATTCACTATGCAATATTTAGTATTAAAAGACTTCAGAGATACTTCTCCATTTTTAGGAAGTACATTAAGCACAAAAAGTTCAAAGTTTATCTTTAGTGATTTATGTTTTTGTAATAATGGTTGTAATAAATTAAAAACGGTATTAAATACATTAGATAAGAATAATTCAGGTGTTATTATTTCAGTTGTTTGCGGATTTATTTTGTAGCTAGCTATTCTATCTTTGAAAGCACTGGCTATCAGCTGCACATTATCGAATTCAGTACGAAGTAAACAATTTGTTTTATGTTTGTTACTTTTCTTATGTGATGAATATTTCGACTTGGAGACATATAACTGACAATCATGACAGAATTTCATTTTTTATTAAGATAGATAGTAGAGCAAGATACCAATACTTGACTATTACGATAATTACAATATTACCGATTCAAAATGCTCTAGAATTTTATTTTTAAATTATATTATGAAATACAAGTTATCTGCATAGAGTAGAGTTTCAAATCAAAACTTTTACAGGAAAATATTCGAAATTTTAAATTTTAAATTTACGAATATCGGAGTTTCAGTGTCTAAATTAGCAATATTGGAATATCGGATTTTGTTAATATTTTATTTAGACCTTTAAGAAAGGAAAACAGCGTAGATGTAAATTATTGCAATTAATATTCCTAGATATCTGGTTTTTAGTGTTTCTGAATTCTGAGCAATATTGAAATATTAGTTTGAGAAATTTTATAAATCTTTCTGTATTCGATAAATTCAATATTCTAGATATTTGGTTTTCAGAGTTTCTGGTTTCTGAGCAATATTGAAATATCAGAGTTTGAGAAATTTTATAAATCTGTCTGTATTCGATAAATTCAATATTCTAGATATTTGGTTTTCAAAGTTTCTGGTTTCTGAGCAATATTGAAATATCAGAGTTTGAGAAATTTTATAAATCTTTCTGTATTCGATAAATTCAATATTCTAGATATTTGGTTTTCAGAGTTTCTGGTTTCTGAGCAATATTTAAATATCAGAGTTTGAGAAATTTTATAAATCTTTCTGTATTCGATAAATTCAATATTCTAGATATTTGGTTTTCAGAGTTTCTGGTTTCTGAGCAATATTGAAATATCAGAGTTTGAGAAATTTTATAAATCTTTCTGTATTCGATAAATTCAATATTCTAGATATTTGGTTTTCAGAGTTTCTGGTTTCTGAGCAATGTTGAAATATCAGAGTTTGAGAAATTTTATAAATTTTTCTGTATTCGATAAATTCAATATTCTAGATATTTGGTTTTCAGAGTTTCTGGTTTCTGAGCAATATTGAAATATCAGAGTTTGAGAAATTTTATAAATCTTTCTGTATTCGATAAATTCAATATTCTAGATATTTGGTTTTCAGAGTTTCTGGTTTCTGAGCAATATTGAAATATCAGAGTTTGAGAAATTTTATAAATCTTTCTGTATTCGATAAATTCAATAATCTAGATATTTGGTTTTCAGAGTTTCTGGTTTCTGAGCAATATTGAAATATCAGAGTTTGAGAAATTTTATAAATCTTTCTGTATTCGATAAATTCAATATTCTAGATATTTGGTTTTCAGAGTTTCTGGTTTCTGAGCAATATTGAAATATCAGAGTTTGAGAAATTTTATAAATCTTTCTGTATTCGATAAATTCAATATTCTAGATATTTGGTTTTCAGAGTTTCTGAATTCTGAGCAATATTGAAATATCAGTTTGAAAAATTTTTGATTTAGAGCTGCAAGGAAATGGTACATATATTTTAATATCATACAGTTAAAAAGTTAATACTCAATTCAAATCTGAAACATACGTAGTGCTACCTACAAACACGAGTAAAATAAAAATAATCAGTTATTAGAAAACATATGGGTAAACAAATATTAAATCATATTAATAAAATAAAAATAGTTATTACAGTTTAAAAAACATTTGAAGGATATAATATAGGTTTTATATTTACATACTCTTGCTTAGCAGCGCTAACTAAGCCAGTAAGAGCTTTCCATACTGGACCGCGGTCATCATGTGAAGAGCGAAGTGTGAAACGCGCTCGCTTCCAACGGTTAGCGCCAAGTGCCTCTGCTTCCTGGCTGTTGTAGACCCGCAGCTCTATATAAAACTGACCACTTCGCGTCGGATCACGCTGCAGGGTGTACCCGGAACCCACTCGTCGTGCCAGATAACTTCTTAGAGCAGTAGCTCTAACAGGCTCTGCTCCATCGTCCTGAAAAATGATAAGAACATTATCAATTTAACGAATTTTTATGTAACATTAAATCATTTTTTTAAAGTAAAAGTTGTCGTTTATGTACTAGACTCATTTTATAAATTTACAGTATTTTTACTGATTCTAAAGAGAAATACTTATATTTACGCATTTAAGTTTACCTATATATACAATTTAGTGGATACTTCATGTTCGAGTAAGATATTTAATTTAAACATATTTTATCATCATGATAGAAACAGACTCTTTTAATATTAGGTAAAAATACTAAGCGATTGTGGCGCTGTAAAAAGTATTAGATGATTATGCTTTACCTCAGAATCTGAAAATAATGAGCGGTGTTTTCGAGCAGTTGCTGATTCGGTTTCGGAGTCATCAGATAAATCACATCGAGGCGTGGCTTTCTTAGTCTGTTTAGGTTTGCTGCTGCTGCTGCTGAATTTCCTTTTCTTTGATTTTTTTCCCTTTTCACCACTAGTGCTTGCTTGCAAAGTGATCTCCGGGTCAGAGTCAAAAGGATTTCGAGATGACCTAAATATGTAATTATGATTGATTAGAATATAGCTTACAAAAATCAGTTTATAAACACCAATTCCACATGCATACGTGAATACGTTCAGATATAGAACAAACACATGTGGTAATACAAATATTTGTCCCGCGCGGGAATCGAACCCGCAGCGCTCAGTACAGCAAGCCAATCGCTTAGCCACTGTGCCAGAGCTGTTGAAATATATGTGGATGAGAAGAGGATAAAGGGAAATGCGTAGAATCTGTCTATTTTAAAACTGAAAGAAATGCGGTGTACTTTTAGATATATTTTTAAATAAGCTATAGCTATGTCTTCTCAATATTATAAAAAACAAAACAAATATTGTTCAACCTAGGCAAGTCCGGAGCGAGGTCGCTAGTCGTTGTATAAAATCCTACTAATATTATAAACGCGAAAGTTTGTGAGTATGTATGGATGTTTGTTACTCTTTCACGTAAAAACTACTGAATGGATTTTAATGAAACTTTACAATAATATAGCTTATACATCAGAATAACACATAGGCTACAATTTATAAAGATATTGTGTGAATTACTTTATATACGTATTTATATTACTTAAATCCAAATTACCACGCGGACGAAGTTGCGGGCGACCACTAGTAAAATATATATTTATTATTGTATTTGCAAATAATTTACCTGCTTTAAAGTATTATAATTTTTTTATATATGAGAATTCGGTATATTAAAAACTAACTAAAAAATAAAACATAATAATTAAATACATACATACTTACTGCCGTCGATCTTGTCACTCAACACAAAAATAATCACGTTAGACTCACTAAATGCATGCACTTACCACAAATTTCTGATAGCAAACTCTTGAGTGATCGCTTTTTATAATGCATTAATTAAGGTAGCGATTACATTCAATATTGCAAACGCTAGATGTGAATACGGCTTCAATCATATATTGATATTTCAATCCTATGTACTAGTCCAATACAGTCGATAATTAATTAATCATGTATGCTCACTATGTCCACAGTCTTTGATTCCCTATTTTGGTAGTGGCGTCGAGATGACGAGGATACTTGAGACGAAATTCTAAAAAGGAAATCGTATGTACTTTACTATTTTAATGCTAATGTATAAGAGTGTCACATCTAAATAGTTATTACATTTTCTCAAAACAAAAACCAATATAATTTGAACTTTATATCTGGATCGCGGATTTTAACAAAAAACTAGTTTTTGTTACTTCTTATTGTTAAAAATTATGCTCTACAACTAAGGTTATTCTTGTATCGTGCGGATCCAATTTACAGGCCATACATTTCACGCAAACACTAAACCCAGACAAGAAATAAATCTTTATGAAACACATAAAGATATGTTCTGAACGGGAATCGAACCCACGATCCTTGACGCCCCGCTAGCCAATTCCTTAACCATTGAGCTGTCTAACCTTAACTCCAAATATTAGTTTAGAGTCTGTGGATGTGTAGGTATTGTATGTTAGTAAGTTCAGGCAAGTTGATATATTTTAGTATTTAGAATTTCGCTCGCCCCTATTACATGGGACCTAACATAGCTGGCGAGATGTGGGTGTGTTTGCACACCTCTGCCTACCCCTTCGGGAAAAAGGCGTGATGCTATGTTTTATGTTAGAATTTCGTTTGTGATTGCAAATAAATATGTTCCATTTCGAGTTGTAATATTTTGTGTTACCTATGTATATGAATATACATTTTGTAGATATTACTTATGTATTTATTACCTATGTATTTGAATATGAATATACATAGGTAACAAAAATACTTATAACGTTTAGATTGCTATCATGGCTGCCACTGGCACTATTTTTTTAACGTATTTTTATGTTAACTGGTACGTAGATAAAATATCAATTGGTTAAGTCAGTCACACAAAAACACCTGAATTGAGACTTAAAATTAACATGCAAATGTATCTGGATTAACTCAGCATACTGTTAAGATTGTCTCCTCACACTTTCGGAAGTGACTGTTCAACATTATCTAAACTGCATAATATCATTTTTAGTTTGCAACTGCATAGAAACAGACATTTTATAAACTGATAGCACAATTGAGTTAGCTGATATAGTTGTTTATAATATTTATGTGACTATGTTCGATATGAGGTCGGTGCTGAATGAAATACAATCTGTTACAAATCATATACCTCGAAGTCTCATTAGTCATCGCTCGGTAAAAACAATTGGGGATCCTGGAATCATGTTCGAACGATGTGAGAACATCGCTCGATGAAAACAATTGGGGAGTCTGGAATCATGTTCGCTCGATGCGAGAACATCGATCGATAAAAATAATTGGGGATTCTGGAATCATGTTCGAGCGAAGCGAGAACAAAATGATTCCAGAATCCCCAATTATACCCTACTATCCTATTATCACTAGATGGCGCTAATTATAAATTTTAAATGAATCAATTTATTAAATTTTAATAATTTACTTATTTTCAGCACGTCTAGTTATTAAACGTAAGTATAAGTAAGACACAGTACCTTAGGGGTGATTAGTTCATTAGTTGTCACTTTACAGCCAATGTAGAAGTAGAATTCATAAATCTGGAAATGCATATATTAGTTTAGGAAAGAAATTAAGGTTTATGTTGGATTTCAAATTATTGATAGATTGGCAATAATTGATGTTAGAATATTGATTGTGCCAGTACCTACAACTACTATTCAAAATATAACATTAAAATTCCAATTAATAATAAAGTTATGGTCAAAAATATGAAAGTATTGAATAGAAAATACAGTCAATTTAGTCAAACTTAGACCCTTAACTTACTTAACTTAACTTAGGTATAATTTTGAATACAAGTTATGATTGATGTATGTATCTATTAAATAAGTAAATACATACTATGTATTATGTAAATTCAATTAGAATACCAAGTACAAACTAAGTTATGTAGTAGAAACGACTGTAGTGGTTAATCCCCCAAAATTAATTTTCTCTAATATTTTAATTTCCATTCCTTTTTTTCCCCATTTTATCTTTATACTATGCGGAAATTTTCCCATAACATTTTGGCCCCATGGTCATAAATTCTTTGTCGATTTTCACACCGAACGATATTTTAACCAGTCCAATATATTGCCAGTCTCTCGTTAAATAGGACCTTATCTACTGAAGGTTTTTCTTCTGAATACCGATTGTCCAATGGTAGCGAAACCTCTTTAGATTACAATTTCAATGAATACTGAAGAGGTACTATTGCTTTTCAATGACTGTGACAGTAACAAACAATATACTATCAACTAGGAGCTTGTCACCGAGGAAATATCCGTGTAGTCGTATGAAAAATTTACTTTAACGAAATTTTAAAGCTAAAATGATGGAACCCAGTGAAGAATCTCCAGGTTGTTCCTCAGGTTCGTGTAAGTTCAATTTCATTAAAAGTACTCACGGAGGCCGGGTTTTGATACGAGCCGGATACAGACATCTTTTGAAAAGAGTTAACAAAAAAGGTACTTCTGTATGGGAATGTCACTTAAAACAAAACTGCAAGGGGTTTGTTGTATTGGACATTGAAGAAAGAAATATTATAAGAGATGCAAACCATAGTTGTGTGCCGGATTTCGAAGGGATTGACATCGAGAAGAAAATGATCGATTTAAAAGGAAAGGTTCAAAAAGATTATAGACCTATTCCTATGCTCTATAAAGAGCAAATGAGATCATTTATGACCGAGGAGTACGCAGATAAATTGCAGCCCTTCCATTGTGTTAAAAGTTCACTATATGATGCACGCCGGTCATCGGCTAAAACATCGTCTTTCCAAACTTGTGCCGAAGTGACATTACCTGAAAACTTATCGGTCAATTTTCTGTGCACTCAGGACGATGACATATTAATTTTTGTTACTAACGAATGTAAGCAGTGGATTGCAGCCATAAAGACTTTTTTTGCTGATGGAACCTTTAAAGTGGTACCCTCTCCGTTCAAACAATTATACACGGTGCATGGTGATATAGGCTCAGATGATGATCGCACTAGAGTTATCCCGTGTATTTATGCGTTACTACCAAATAAGCAACAACAAACGTACGAACGGTTGTTTAATTGTATCAAACAAAACATTCCTAACTTTCAACCAGTACTTATGAAAATAGATTTTGAAACCGCAGCAATGAATGCATTGAAAACTGTATACCCCACGGTAACGGTTAGCGGATGTTACTTTCACTATGCACAGGCTCTCTACAAAAGAGCAAATGAACTTGAAATTACTACGACTCGGGATGGGTTTAGACATGTCGCAAAATGTGTAGCGTTAGCACACCTGCCACCATTACAAATCCACGAGGGATGGCTCATTGTAAAGGCAGCGGCACCTGAAGGTGAAAACATAGAAGCGTTTAATATCTATATGTCAAAGCAGTGGATTAGATTTGAGATGGTACACATAATGTCGTGTTATGGGCACCGCCACCGCACGAACAACGTAGTGGAAAGCTGGCATAAATCTATTAACAAAAGAGTTAACAAAAATATAAACATCCTTTTTTTTATCTCACAGCTAAAGGAAGAAGCCTTAGCAAACAACTTTAATCATTTATGTATTGGATTGCGACCAGATATTTGCCGCAAAAGAAACAACAAATATACCGCAATGGATAGTAAAATACAACAGATCGTTAATAATTATTTACAAGAAATCAACACACTGGAAAAATGTATCTACCTACTATCTGTTCTGAAATATAATTAAAAAACAAACATTTCCTGAATAAACAACATGTTACGATTACTTATTGTAAGTGGAAATAAATCTTTGGAAGTTATTTTTAAGTTACTTTATATGCACGGCAGAGAAAAATGTTTAAATACATATAGGGAATAATAAATATCCTTTCTTTATTACAATGTTTTTTTTTTAACTAAGAACCAATGACGAGAAAAGTCACTGGCAATATAATGGACTGGTTAAAATATCGTTCGGTGTGAAAATCGACTAAGAATTTATGACCATGGGGCCAAAATGTTATGGGAAAATTTCCGCATAGTGTAAAGATAAAATGGGGAAAAAAAGGAATGGAAATTAAAATATTAGAGAAAATGAATTTTGGGGGATTAACCACTACAGTCGTAGAAACATTGAATCCCAAACATTCAAAATTCAGGATAAGTAAGCTATAAAAATATCTTAAATTTTCACATTTAACCAAAAGAATATGCTAAAAATGAGATAAATTTTACTCCTATAAGTTCATGAGGTATCACTGTTAGTTATAAACATGAGTTTGCTTATGAATTGAGAAATTCACATTATACTAAAAAAATATTGGTCCAGTAACTTAGTGAAAATTCAATCTGTTAAAACTATGCTAATGTCTGTAATTATTATGAAGTACTAACATATCTGAGGAATGTAGACTACATATAAACTAGAATATAGCAGGGAAGTAGGAAATATTATGAGTTTAGTGGTAGAAAATAAAGATTAATTTACCAAAATTTTAACAATTCATTACAATTGTTTCTTCAAATTTGAGGTGTCCCATGATGAAGAATGACAAGTTCTTATAAGTAGAAGCTATGTAGATATCAGCATAATAGGTAGAAGCCAGATAAACATTAATTTAGATAGAAAATTTAGATTACCAAAATTAATAACTTCAATACAGATTAAAATGTTACAATATTGTATTGTTAGAATACATCATAGTGCCTTATATTCTTAGAAGTGGTTGAAATACATATCAGTTAGGTTTGTATCAAGTTATTATTGTTAGAAATAATATACATGCATGAATTAAATTTCTTGGCACTAAATTTAGATAAATAGTATATTAATTGATATAACGTTGGACTTTTCACAATTCTTTGGAGATCGTACTAGGATGTTCCAAAAACACTTATTCATAGTTATTAATATTATTAGAGAATGGTAATGAGGTATTCTAAACCACTTATTTATATTTATTAATTTTATTTGGAATTTAGGTACATTTGAATGGGTTCTGTATGTTTAGATTACATAATTAAGATTTAAAGTTGGTTGATGGTAATTGGAATTGTTGGAAGTGGGAAAGAGTGTAGATCGGTGTTGCTAGATTATAGACTGGGTTTTACGGGAAAAGAACGAATGATACGGATATGGGATGTGGTTTAGAAAAAACGTTATAAAAACGGGTGTGCGGGATTCTCGTCCTCTTTTCTTTTCGCAATTTCGTTAGTATCGGAACTCTGCTCGTCCTCTGAGTGGTCGGTATCATCTAGTACGCGTTTCGATCGTCGACATGTGAGTATCTTAGGTACCTGCACAATATACCTACCCCTACAATTATTTATTATATATATGTATTTATTTTATTATACGCCTTTGTCTAGAATCCTGGCCAGATTCTATTCAGAGGGATACACACACATTTTAGTCAAGCATTTATCGCTTCTAAGACTTCTGGGGATAGACATGAATAGATATTTTATATCTATTGCATTTGGGAAAGAGATTGAGTCTGGTCTCTTGGCGATAAGTGTACGACATTACATACTAGTCCGCGCTATGAGACTAGCACTAATTTAAGTTTGAGGACTAATTTTGAGGTCAGATCTTTTCATCTATTAAAATCTTTGTGAATTGTTTTATCCAAATACCCTCCATGTATTTACCAATATCATGAAGTTTTACCCACATATTTTTGATAATTTAGAAATTGGTCACACCGTATGGACAACGAACTGACGAATGATTTCTAGATTCTTAGCGTGTAGTCTGATAAATATGCATACAATTTATGGTAAAATTTGTCTAAGGGCTTGGAATGCGTACATGAACTTATAAAGTAAGGATAAATTCATGATTCAGTGTAATTGTCGTAAGACAAGCGTCCATTTTGTTCAGATTGAGGATGTGTAGATGCGATAAATCCAGTGTAATTTATAGACATCCAGCGTTATTTAAATGTTCTATATTGTCCTGGTAGTGCGTACAACATTCTAGGTACATTCTAGTTCAATGATTGTGACAGCAAAATCGAATCTCCAGTGTCAATTCTAATTAGGTCTGTTGGAGTGTATAGTAATGACTAAATAATCACTACTTAGCCAATTTTAACGAGATAATCTTGATGAAATCGTCTTGAACCGAAGTAGGAAGCGTGGCAGGAACTACCCGTAAATAATGGTCATATTATCATACGTACTACCTACTACACATCTACCTACCTACCTACCTTCTTTCTACCTACCTAAATAATTAATATTGTGAATTGAAAAGTTGTCCAAAATTGAACATAATTACAATACTGATTCTAATATCTTTATTGTATATTACCTACATACATATTATATTTCATACCGTTGCTTGACCACCCTGAACTAAGCAGCGAATAACCTGAGGTGTATGAACAGAGTCATAAACCATTAGGAGGATTGATCTGAATTACATATACACTTTAGTGTACCACATTTCGCCATATCATTCCTGTAATGATTGGTAATCCTCGTCCGTAGTCAGAAGCACCTAGGTGAGGTTGACACAAATTATGTTAGCATACTTGAGTGTACCTATGTTTCGCCATATCATTCCTGTAATGGTTGGTAAACTTAGTCCATTGTCCGAGCTACGCCTTGGATAGTATTAAGTAAATTAATATATATTAGTAACCTTTACTGTGTGATACCAAATTATATATTTGGTGAATCATGGTAATAGGTGAGGTAACTTGGTTCATAAGCCTGTGGGAATTCCTTCTTGAATTCATCTCGCATACCTTTATTATTGAAACCGCTAATGGAATGATAGTATCAGAATAATACTACCCCCTATGTGTTTTATTATAGGAATTTCCAATTTTGTAAGATTTTGGATAGCGGATGGTTTGAGATGGAAGCATTTTAATCTTGGGTTAAATTGTTTCCTGGTATGCTGAACAAGCTTCAGTTGATATACATGAAGATGTAGCTGTATTTGCTCATCTCAGAAATCGATTAAATCTTGGTCTACTAAGCGTTTGGCGCTTGCATATTTTCAAGGTTATAACATACCTGGGTATCCTCCAGTCTACTCGGAGCTATGTCTCATCAGAGGAGATTGGAATTTATAAGAGAAGCCTAAGTAGTTCTAACAGCCTGGTTCGTTTAGAACTTCGATATCCAAGTCAGACTAGCTTGATATTACTTGGCACAACAATGGAATATTGAGTGAACTCCTACCCAACTTACCCACTCCTTATAGTACTTATTCTGATCTATCTGTAGAGTGTAAATAACAATTACATAATACATTTCAAGAAGGCTATTCTACATAGGTGAAGGTAATTATTCAATAAATAATCTACAATAAATATGGTTGTTTTATTATACCTACTTTTCCCATTGTGGTCAAGCAAATGTATAAACTATAATCATAAAAACCCATACTTACTTATCCTTCATCCTATTAATCCTACTCGGGTTACCAGAAGCTAATTCTTAAATAATTGTATCTATCTGCTAAAATAGTTCAGAATGGATTTATGTTACATTAATGATAACTATCTTGATGTATATCTGAGTGTTTGTGGTACGGACATTCATATGATTACAACTTCAACCACTTTGCTGGCAAGGTTGCAACTTGGCTTACCGATGGTCCGGACTCTCTTGGCCTAAGGGCAAGACGAGATAGACTGTATCGTGTATTGCTGATTGTATTTCATGGGCAGCCCTTGTGAATTTGAGCACTGCTCCGGACTCACTGGATTTCCTTGACTGGACCAGAATGATGAGTTGATGTATCATTGGATCAGGGTTTCTACGGTAGATGTATCCTCGGATCTGCTACAATTCGTCATTTTATAAATCATGAGACTGTTTGTATGAACATGATCTCAGATATACCAATAAGCTTTTGAGGTTCTTGCCAAGCATAACTCCTAGCTGAACTATTATGGCTATCACTGGGTATACTTACCTATTGATAATATGTTAATATTATCAATAGGTAAGTATACCCAGTGATTTATGTTAATCAATATTGTGGATCTGGAACTCGTTCTAATTCCTATTACTTTCGTGATCAGCTGTTCAAGCTGTTTCATCACCCAAAAAAAAAAAACTTTCAAGAGAGGAAATGTTGTATGGATTGTTTCTCATTCGTCTTCCGCGTGGCTGGGGCGGAGAAGACACCTTTTCCAACCCCACATTGATACCTAATTATCTACTGTCCATTACCCCTCCTAATTTTTTTTTTTTTTTTTATTTATTTATTTATTTCAGGCAACAAATAGAAAAGTTACAGTTGGTATAAACTTATTCTACGGCCCATAGATAAATACCTTAAAACTAAGAATACATATAGATATTACAAAATGTATATTAGTAATAGAATCTTAAGACTATTGTTAGTACACACTTCACTATCGCACTTCGGTCTTTTTGCGTACCAGTGGTAGCGATCCGCGGAAGCGACGGAACACCACGCCCTGTGGCCAGAAGGTTTCCTCCATGACGAGGCTCAGTCTAGTGTTGGGCACTCGCACCACGAACGACAGGAAACACTCTCGTGAAAGTGAGTGTGCAGTTGGCCTTCTTGGGCACGTACTGTCCGATGTCATCCGCCTTAGTGGTGTAGTGTAGGCGGGAGACATACACGGGTGTACTCGGTATTGCGGCCTGCAGCGCTGGGCTGGACTGCGCTGCATCGGTGCCGCAACGGTTCACTTTGGTTCGTGATCGGCGCTTCCTTTGCACTGTCACGAAACCATCAGTAGCCACATCCGGTACCTTCTGTGGTAGTGACTTCGGTGGAGCGGTCGTTGCGCTGATGGTGACGAAACTTTGTCGTTTCATGGGGGCTGTAGGTACGGGCTAATTATCATGACCATTCGGTAAACATTTAATTATTGCAACTAGTCTGTATGTTACATCCCTAGGTTCTATAATAACCACAATAAATACACTACTACACAATAGGTACTCACTTGTTGATAAAGCTTTAATAATTTATTACAGTAATCTAGAATATTATTATCAATATTAATGTCACTTTTAGGTTATGTACACAATTGACACTAAAATACCTTTCATCTATTACTGATAGGACAATCTAAGTTACTAGAACAACTTGTCTAGGTTTAGGAAATTAATAGCACTAATTAGGTCTAACAAATAATTAGAATCACTATAAGATATTAACTTCACTTACGTAGGTTTGAAATTAGAAACACTATTTAGGTCTTACATTATAGTTCTGAGCGCATAATCACAAAAAAGAATCCGGTTTACTATGACACAACGTAGAGTCCTACCACTAATCACTAGACGATCGATCACTTTGGCCAATCTTCAGTAAAGTTTCATATTAGAAGTACATTATAGGTATTCTAAATGGAACCATTTAGTTGATATACTATCATCTTAACAGATAGAATAGTATAATGTAATTATATAATAAGAAATCTAGTAAATTATAAAATGAATTTTTAAATGAATCGATTTAGAAAAAGTTGAATCGATTAATATATTTCTAAAACGTAACTGATTACTGGCAACAATTTGGCTTCACGGAAAACGGATCATACTTTAGACAATCTTTTGATTTGATTTACTCAAAAATTACTTATTAAAATAAAGAGATTTCCATACATCAGAAATCATGGCATATTAAATATGTAAAAATGTAACATAAATATAGATAAATAGCTTTATTTGCCGGCATCGTGTCCAGACTCCGGGCACTCCGGCCCATTTTCGACACTGTCCTTTAAATTAGACCATCTTGAGGAACTCACTTATGAACAACGTTGCGTTAATTTACAGTTACTACCGCTTCACGTGAGACGTAATGTCTCTGATTTGACTTTTCTTTCGAATTTGGCCCAGGGACGGGTGGACTGCCCTGATCTTCTTAGTGACGTAAAATTAAGAGCACCAACTCGAAGGTTGCGGCATTCTCCTGTGTTCTACGTTGCACCTTTTTACACCAATTTCAGAAGAAACAGTTACTTGCCCAGAGCACTAGCAAAGTTTAACAACCTTAACGTCGACAGTCAATATGATCTCTTTTTCAATAGTATACGTTCCATACGATCAAATTTAACTATGGATTTTGTAAATACCACTGTCTTACCTTAATTCACTATTACACTCTAACAAGCAGTTGGTTCCGGTTTCGTGGTTTATTATTTGATACATTAATATTTTTTTTTACATCAAAGATTACTTTAAATGCCTATTTTTTATTAAATTTAGATAGTTGCAGGATTTAATGTTTATTGCAATATTTTGTAATTTTGAATCACAACGATGAACAATTATATATAGACGGTTGTGGCCGCAGATATCGGGATATACATCACCTTTACGTATATTATTATTTTTTCTATCTGCTTTTATTATTTTTCTTTTTTGAACGTAGGTATTTGTCTGGATGTATGTAGTTTAGAAGTTTAAATCTACTTAACACATTTGTACGTGCCTATGCTGCATCCTATTTTTATTATTAATTCAGGTACTTTTATTAAGTCCTATGTACTTGTTTGGTTCGTGATCGGCGCTTCCTTTGCACTGTCACGAAACCATCAGTAGCCACATCCGGTACCTTCTGTGGTAGTGACTTCGGTGGAGCGGTCGTTGCGCTGATGGTGACGAAACTTTGTCGTTTCATGGGGGCTGTAGGTACGGGCTAATTATCATGACCATTCGGTAAACATTTAATTATTGCAACTATTCTGTATGTTACATCCCTAGGTTCTATAATAACCACAATAAATACACTATCTTATTATAAATAAATAGGTACTCACTTGTTGATAAAGCTTTAATAATTTATTACAGTAATCTAGAGTATTATTATCAATATTAATGTCACTTTTAGGTTATGTACACAATTGACACTAAAATACCTTTCATCTATTACTGATAGGACAATCTAAGTTACTAGAACAACTTGTCTAGGTTTAGGAAATTAATAGCACTAATTAGGTCTGTACGAGCAAACCCGTACATTTGCATAGTTTTAATATAATGCTGACAGCGTGCGTTACCGCGCGCTCCTCATGTATTTAATATCATTCATTTGTAATTTATAACCAGTTGCATTAAATATTTCGGGCTTAACATCATCTATCATTTTTATGTACCCTATCCGTACATAAATTGGTCCTTCGAACCGGAAAGTTCTTTCGCGTCGTGTGTGAAAAGTTTACAGTGTAGCAGCAGCAAAATACTGTAAAATTTACAAGTGAAGTGAATTGAATAGAATCAGCAAAGACTGTATTGCCAGCAAGAGAGCAGTACAGAGCAGCAGCAGCAGCAGTCATCAGAAATCAACAAGGTTCATTCTTGGTGAGCAACAAGCTCCCGTTTGGACAATCAAGTAAGATCGTTCCTTTTACTTTTCTATTTCATTTAAATCATGTCGACTTTCGAAGAAGTTTTAGCCCAACAACAGAAGCAACTCGATGAAATAGAGATTGTCTATAGGAACTTCATGAAAGATAGATCGGATCGCAAAACGTCCGACTACTTGACCAAGAGGTTAAAAACCTTGGATGCGTATTGGCAAGAGTTTCAGTCGAATCACTTACGATTAAGTGAGGTTGAACTTGCAGAAACACACACGTATTTCACATCGAATCAATACGACCAAGTCAAGGCTCGATACGAAACTATCAAGTCTTTGATCGCCGCATATCCCCCAATTCAAGATAGACCTTCCACTCCCATTTTAAAGCCAGCTACTCTCTTAGCGATGCCAAACATGGCAGGGAAAACACCCGACCCTACTTTCAAGAGCCAGGGTGTGAACAGCAAAACGGACGAGATGAGTAGGCGACAGTTCAGTAATTTCAAGGCGTTTGAACACACAGTTTCAAATATTAACCTGGATGCTGTTACGGAAAAATGGGAGTTCGATCACCTACTGAACACAGTACGGTCCCGCTGGACAAAAATCGATTCTCATCACTGGGAATTGGACAGCGAACTGGGAGATAGGAACAAAGATTACAGTGGCATGTACCTTAAGTACGAGCAAACATACAACGATGATATCAAAGCCATCAATAAAAAGATGTGGTCGTTCTCGCATAGGGAACACTCTACGCCAAAAATAGAGATCCCTACCTTTAGCGGGAATTATCATCAGTGGACATCTTTTAAAGACCTCTTCACCGAAGCAATCGGTAACAACCCTTCACTATCCGGAGCGCAAAAAATGCAATTCCTAAAGTCGAAGGTGAAACTGGAAGCTGAACGTCTTATTCAGCATCTTCCTATCAGTTCAGACAATTACATCATTAGCTGGGATATACTGAAACACCGATACAACAATAAACGGATGATATTCACTTCCCACATCAATATTTTATTAAATTTACCCATTTCGCAACAAGCAACTATCAATCATATCAAACGAATTCACGATACCGCACGAGAAACATTGAACGCAATTCAAAATCTCGGTGTGGATGTGAAATCCTGGGACCCATTGGTTGTACATATCTTGAGTCAAAAGTTGGATTCGGATACATTCGCCGAGTACAACGCTGCAATCAAACATCCACGAGAACTTCTAGATTTGAACGAGTTTTTGGCATTTCTAGAAAGCAAGTTCACGAGCATGGAAGCTGGCAGAAGAAAGCAGGAAGGTCCCAACCAAAGGCCCCTCTCTATATCTAATAAGTCCCCAGACAAATCATACAACATTAAACAGGCTTATTCTGGTAGTAAGATTATTTCAAAATTTCCAAGTGGCAGGAAATTACACAATCCAAAACAAAATTGTCCAGTGTGCAATGACCCACATGAACTCTATTTTTGCAAACAATTCGCAGAAATGAATGCTATAAAGAAAAAGCAAATTGTTGCTAATTTAAATTATTGTAAAAACTGCTTACACGATCACAAAGGTAAAGAGTGCTTATCCAAAAGTCGATGCCGTGAATGCAATGAATTTCACAACACTTTATTGCATGAATCGCACAAACACGGCAATTCGTCGCTTGCGCAGCAACAAGACATCCGCCCTAATCGGGGCAACACACATGTGACACAGCAAAATACGGTGCAAGAAATTTTGTTGTCAACCGCCCTACTAAAAGTACAAAAGGCCGATGGTACATACCTTACGTTGCGAGCCCTCATAGATCAGGGCTCTCAAACATCGCTCATTACTGAGAACGGCGCACAGCAATTAGGGTTACAACGATACAGGTGTAATGGTGTTATTTCAGGTATAGGGCAAACAGAAAATATCTGCAAAGGTGTGATCAATCTAACCTGTGCATCCCTAACAATGCCATACAGTTTCAATGTCGATGTCTATATAATGACAAGTCTCACAAAATTTTTACCCTCTTACTCTTTTCCAAAATTACAGTGCCCCTTCCTAGAGAATATACAATTAGCCGACCCCGATTACAATATCAGTCGTCCAATAGATATTCTATTAGGTGCAGATACATATTCAAATATTCTTTTATCAGGCATGTGTAGGCTCAGCGAATCTCTCCCTATCGTACAGGAGACTCGCTTGGGCTGGATATTATGTGGGAGTTTGAAGTCCAACTTATCCTGTAACATGGTACAGGTTGACTTGGACAGTTTTCAACAATTTTGGGAATTAGAAGGTATTACAGAAGAGAAGTCTCCTTCAGAAGATCATGAACAGTGCATTCAGTTTTACAAGAAAACAACGAACCGATTGAGTGATGGCAGATATGAAGTGAGATTACCACTTATACCCCAATTCGAAGAAAAATTGGGGGACTCTAAACCTAAAGCCATAGCACAATTTCTCCAATTAGAAAGAAAGTTACATAAGAAGGAGTCAACATTGACTGCATATAAATCATTCATAAGCGAGTACCTTGACCTAGGTCACATGAAACATTCAACTGGTAATCAAACACCGGAATGTTTCCTACCGCATCACTGTGTATTGCGGGACGACAGTACTACTACGGCGCTTCGTGTTGTTTATAATGCATCAGTAAAAACAAGTACGAACTGTAGTTTAAATGATGTTATGTATACGGGGCCCAATTTACATCAAGATCTTCAGTCGTTGACAATTTGGCCAATGAAAAGTGTTATGGCTATTCGTGTGTTTCTGAATATTTTCTGCGATAATTTAGGCAAGTGTAAGATTATGAATACTTTTCCTTCCCCCCCCCCCCAGTTGGGTGAAAGTGATTCTTGCTGATTGGTGTTAGTATTAAGACACTGAAACAACACAGATGAACTTAGATTTATAATATAATATATATATATATATTTTAATACATATATATAAGTATACTCATATATATATATTTATATACATAAACATACATACATGAGTAAGTATATAAATCTTGTACTTAAATATTGACACACAACAAAATTTTTTATCATAGTTTTACAGAATTATGCTGAATAAATAGGATTATTACTGCAAAGGTCCTGAGGACGTCCGGGGAAGGGAATGTTAGAAGGGCAGAGATGTTAGTAGGCACTGGGATGTTGAGTTCTGGGAGTAGACTATAAAGATCAGGGATACATTGGTTCCTTGGACAACTAAAGAATATGTGGTCCAAACTTCCCTCATCAAGGCCACACTCGCACAGCGACGAATCCCGTACTCTAATTTTATGGAGAAATACTGGAGAGCAGCAATGGCCTAAACGGAGACGACATATGACTGATATGACCCATTTGGGTACCTTTTTAAATTTGTAGAATCAGGGTTTGGGTGTAATGCTGGGTTGTATGGCATTATAAAACTTTCCCTTTTTTTTGCTGGAATCATCCCAGTGTTCCTGCCATGAAGCCAGCAAATTTACCTGGGGAAGGTTCAGCAGGTCGTATCCCTGATGTTTGAGGTGTTTAAGGTCCGATGATGGGTGAGAAATGGCGATTTTTGCATGTGAATCTGCATATTCATTGCCACTAATACCACTATGACTTGGAATCCAGACTAAGTGAACTGTTTTGTTGTTGTTAGAGCAAGTAAGCAGCGATTTTTTTATGTCCAGGAGTATGGTGCTATGTAGCTTGCTCTTATAGGAGTTCTGTTCTAAGGCCTTAAGGCAACTGAGGGAGTCGGTGAATATTACAGCTTTATATATATTATTGTGATGTTCTATGAATGTACATGCCTCCAATATCGCGACACATTCACCTGTAAAGACTGAAGATGCCTTAGGGCAACGGTACATGAGGATAATTTTTGAGTTTTGGTAGTACACCGCGGCACCGGTATAGCTAACAGAGGATAGTTTAGAGGCATCAGTGTAAAATATATGAAAGTCATACCAGTTTTCCTCTATAAGGGCATTTAAGGCGGAGCCTGCAGCAGGCATATCCTTATATATCCCTATGTTCGTTTCTATATGGGGTTTATAGCACAAAATAGAGTAGTTGTAATTGAACATGGGGAGCCTATCAGATTTCATAATGGGACATTCAAGGTTTTGGTAGGACCTATAAGTTTTTAATATTAAGGGGAATTCTTTGTGATTCCAATAGCTTGCTGTGTCAATTGTGGAGTTTAATTCCATAATTTTTTGAAGTAGTGGGTGACTGTTATTGGAAATTAAACGAGATAAGAATCAAGATGCTAAGTACTGTCTTCTCAATTTTAAAGGCGGTTCTGCACATTCAACCTGTAAAGCGTTGATGGGTGAAGATTTCATGGCGCCGGTTATTATACGGAGGCAGTTGGACTGGATCGTGTCCAGCCTGGTCAGGGCACCTTTATTACATGGCACTAACAAAAATGAACCATAGTCCATAATGCTGCGCACTAGTGCGTTATAAACCAATTTCATGGTAAAGGGATGAGCCCCCCACCAAACACCGGCTAGGGATTTTAAAATTGGTATGTTCCTTTCACATCTTTTAACTTGGTAATTAAGATGATGGGTGCCTGATAATCTTGCGTCCAGATAGACTCCTAAGAACTTAGCCTTTGTGGCCACTGGGATGTTGAGGCCATCTATGCTTATAGATATTTGTGGGAGTCTTTTTTTGCGGGAAAATATCACAACAGAGCTTTTTGGGCCAGACAAACTTAGTCCATGGTCCAGCAACCACTTGCTTAAAGAGTTCAGAGACAGGGAGAGTGAAGCAGCTGCATCAGGAATGGATTCATTGTCTACATATAAGGCCAAATCATCGGCATATTGCAGAATGTGACAATTGTGGTTAAGGCAGGAATCAATATCTGAGGTGTAAAGATTATACAATATAGGACTTAGGACCGAGCCTTGGGGCAGGCCTCTCCACGCCCTTCTCTGTCCAAGCTCTTTTCCTTGTACTCTTAGGACCAGATTTCTACATAGTAACATTTCGCATATGCATTGGACCATCGTCCCTGGTATTCTCAGCTTTTGCAGCTTTTGCCTGAGAATGGGGAGAAGGACATTATCATAAGCGGCTGTAATGTCCAGAAATGTAGCTACAGTGGACTGGTTTTGTGCCAGGGAGAGTCTTATGTCTGTTATAAGGAGACCTACGCTGTCCATTGTACCAAGACCTTTCCTGAAACCGAATTGGGACCTGGGTAACAGATCCCTAGACTCAACCATCCACTCTAATCTGTTTTTAATTAGATGTTCGAAGATCTTAGCCAGAACCGGTGCTAGGGCTATTGGTCTGTAGCCATTTGGGTCATCCGTGTGTTTGCCCGGTTTTAGAATGGGGATGATGATCTGTATCTTCCACTGGTTAGGGATCCAGCTATTTAGGTAGCAGAAGTTGAGGATCTTTAAGAGATAGGTCTTAGCGTTAGTACCACAGTGTGAAATGAATGAGTATGGAATACCATCAATGCCGGGGACAGAGTCTTTCACATGTTCCAGCACCATGTCCAGTTCCTGAACGGTAAAAGGTGCTTCAAATGTGCTATCAGTAGGCCCTACATCCGTATTATTCTTACACTCATCTATTGTTGGTACATATGGTGGAGCGCATTTCCTGAAAAATACTTCTGCGGTCTCTTTAGTCATAATGGTAGAGCTAGTAGGGGAGCATCCAGAACTATAGCTGTTTATTTTTTTCCATACAATTGTTGATGGGGTTGAAGGAGACAGAGATGTACAAAATTTTGCCCAACCAGCACGTTTCTTTTGACGGAGTAGCCTTTTAGATTTAGCAAGGATATGTTTATATTGTATTAAGTTTTGCGTGGACATGTCTATATTGTAATTTCTCTCAGCTTCTTTCCGTTCCTTAATGGCTTTGGTGCACTCATGGTCCCACCACGGGGGTGATGGGATTTTACCTCTAGCACTGTTTTTAATTGGAAATGATGCCTCAGCACAAGTGTTAATTGCACTGACTAGGCTATCCAGACAGAGTTGCGCTTGGCAGTGATCAGTTTGGAGAGAATTTAGGGGATCAGGGTTGGGGAGAGCAGGGATGGAATCCTCCAGGAGTTGTGAGTATTGCGACCAATCTGGGTTAGATAGGTTGAAACGTAAGAAGGGAGGGGAGGTCTTTTCAAGGTATGTTCTATTAGTAATAGTGACAATAATTGGGTAGTGATCACTCCCATGCGAAAGGTCGGTGCAGTGCCAGTGAGTAGATGCGGCAATGTCCTGAGAACGGAAGGTGAGATCAACGCAGCTTTTACGCTGGCCAGGGAGTTTTCCGGGTTGAGCAACCAGTGTTCAGAATACATAAATTGAGATCATCCAATATTACTACCAGTCCATCGCCAAGAGGAGTGCAGTGATCAGAACCCCATCTGAAGTGGTGTCCATTGAAGTCCCCCATGACTAGCATAGGACCATTGATACTCTCCAGTATATTTCGCAGAGCTGGTAAAAGGTTTACATGAGGATGTGCAATATAGACAGAGACTATGGTGATACCTTCTACTTTAGCCGCTACAATAGCTATCTCTCCTGATGAAGGGGTTAGGGTGAGGGGTGACATTGGAACCCTATCATTGGTAAGGAGGGCAGAGCCTCCATACCCATCGTCTCTGTCACATCTCAAGGTGTTGTAGTGATGAAGGTGGAAATTGAGACTTGGCAGCAACCAGGTCTCAGCAATGGAACAGGCTACTGGGTGGTGTTTGTTAATGAGGTATATCAAGTCTTGCTTTTTGTGTGCTATGCTTTTAATGTTCCATTGGAGAAAGGATAGGTATGGAGCCATTGGGAAAGTTAAGAAGTTGGAGTAAAAGGTTTTGTGCAGCGTTGGGCGGTTGACTGGAAGGAATAGAATCATAGGGGGAGCTAGATTGGGTAAATAGACTGGGAGACATAGGATGGCCATGAGGAATCAGTGTAGTCAGGAATTTAATGATTAGTTCTATGACGGAACTTATGCTATCTGAAGGATGGTTTTGGTTGGCGATTGCACAGCCATTTGGCTGTGAGGGTAGGGGGGAGCGGGTAATATTCTCATGTGATATTCTATCATAAGGACGGGGGTTGGGACCATGGGACTTGGGTTTCAGGGAGATGGTTTTCCTGTACGATTGCTGTGGGGTCGATTTGGCAGCATTGGCATAGTTTCGAGAAGCTGGAGGAACGATATTACTGGCCTCTACGTAGGAGATAGATTTTTCAGCCATGGTAGTTTTAATGGCCTTCTGTCTAACATACTCTGGACAATCCTTGCTATATGCAAAATGGTTGCCCGAGCACAGCACACAAAAAGCCTCACTCGCGTCTACCGAACAACCATTACCCGGGTGCTCATGACTGCATTTTGAACATCGGGGTTTCGACCTGCAAGCAGACTCTACATGTCCAAACCTACAACACTTGCGACATTGGATTGTAGGATATACATATTGTTGTACTGGTAAGGAGTTGTAGCAACAATACACCCTTTGGGGTAAAACCTGACCGTCAAATGTAATCACGCATGTTTGGGTGGGTTTCCACTCTGTGACACCTTCCTGTGTAACCTTGCGGTTAAACCTTCTTATTTTAAGGATGCGACCACACCCATGTGGAACGGATAGATACACTTTAGCGTCTTCTTCCGTCATATCTACCGGGATACCTGTAACTACTCCCATGCGGGACACGTTGTAGGACGGGATCGTAGCAGTATAATTGCTTTGCGTAACGACGGGGTTGAGGAGGAATGCGTTAGCATCTTGGTAGGCTGTAAATTGTACAGAGACCCGGTTTCTGCCGACCCTCTTTACACCGTCTTTCGCGACATTGGAGATGCGGTTTTTGCACATAAATAGGCCGAAAGTTACTGGGTGGAGTGTGGTTCCTGTGAGTTCTAACTCTGTACGGGACACGTGGACGACAAATGGTCCTGTGTCATCAGGGGTGTATTCGTTTCGCGAAATCTGCGTTCTAATCTGCTTTAAAGGCAGATTAGGCGTATCATTAACAGTACGCTTACGGGTTGCAGAGGGCCGGGTGTCTGTAATACCGCAGGCTACATCCGCGAATTGCGTCAGAGGGTTAGTTGGAGTTGTTGGGGTTATCGCATTCAGGAAGAAAGGAGGGGTGGAAAATATAGGGGTTGTTGGGGCAGGGTTAGAGGGATCAGGAGGATCAGGTGGTTTAGCCCTATCCATGCTTATTCTGTAAAATTACAATTATGGACACTTACCTATTGCCTGTTGGTAAGGACGACACAATAATATACACAAATAAACAATAACAAGTGACAAATCACCGCAACTGTTAACAAAAAACAGATTTTTTTCCGGACACACGTGCTCACCAACCCACGACGCGATGCCAAAAAAACACGAAACATCTTCAGTTCACATCTCACTTCACTTGCCAATGTCACAAACTCGACACAAAGGGCCGCGGGTGCTTTGAATTTGACTAAACTTTATAAGAATTTTTAATTTTCAGTGTTTACACGTTCACTGTGCAGATGTGATGAAAGAAAATACCCCTTAAGTGCAAACGCAAATTTTAGGTAATATGTTGCGTTAGGTATAAAAATGATTTTATAATAGCATTACACATTTTTATTTATACCCCCTTCATATAAAAACTATACTTTTTCTATTAACCCACCCCTGTGGCATACACGTATGACGCCTTTGCAAGGCCCTGTGTTCATATTATTTATAGGTATTATCTGTAGTTTCCATAAACAAAATACTTAACAGGTAGTAAAGTTTTGATTGGCAATGTCAGTGTCAAATTATTTACCCACCGGAAAGTGACATCAAGAGGTTAGAAAAAGTTTTTTCAAAGAAATAAAACTTTTTTCGGTTTTATCATTATAATGGATCGATTCAGATCGATATCTAGACTTACGGATGAGCAGTTATGTAGAATTTTAGAAGATAGTGATGGAGAAGAGAATATCGTGGAGGCCTTGGAAGATTCTGAGTATGGTGAGTTATACGAAAATTTTGAAACGATGGAGGATATAATGGAATATGTGAACGATAATGATGCGCGATTGCCTGTTTTGTTATCTGCACCTACTTCTTCTGCCTTACAAGAATCTTACATGTACTCGCCTGCGCAAACTTTCCCGCCTTTGTTCGATAATGAGCCTGCTGTGTTGCCAATGCTTGAGAAAACTGCTTTTGACCAATCTAGGGTGCACGAAGAAGCTTCATCGCGTAGGCTAATTAATGATTCGCAGCTATTGCCTGCAGCATGGTCGTTCGAAATACGGCCGTTGCAAAAGTAAATTTTCACAGGGTATGACAACGGCAAGCAACAATTGATGGTTAGTCAAACAAAAATTTACGCCGCACAATTACAGTTTTCTTCTTCAATTAAACCCAACTCGCGCCTAAAACGTTGGAAAAATGTTACTGCAGAGGAAATGCTAAAGTTCATCGGAATTTATTTGTTTACAGGCCTTGTTGATTTTCCGACAACAGAATGTTATTGGAAGAAAGATAAACTGTACTTCCATCCACTATTTCATGAGGTGTCGATGTCTTACGACAGATTCTGCCTCATCCTAAGATGTTGGCATTTTGCAGACAACAGCGCTGATCGAACTGGAAGACTTTACAAAATACAACCCCTTATAGATAAAGTTACAGAAAAGGCGCGTAAAATATTTACTCCAGGAGAAACCGTTGCTGTCGATGAATCGATGGTCGCATTTAGAGGAAGACTGAATATCCGAACTTACAATCCTCAAAAGAGCAGCAAGTACGGCATGAAAATATATAAACTGTGTACGGATACAGGATATACTTGGAGCTACAAAGTTTATTCAGGAGAAGATAGCTCCATCGACGGTCTAGATAAACCAGGGTCGGTTGTCGTTACATTGGCGGCAGATCTCTTAAATGAGGGCAGGTTGCTGGTGACAGACAATTATTACTCCAGCGTCCCACTGGCCCGATATCTAAAATAACGCAAAACAAACTTTTGTGGAACCGTGCGTAAAAATAGACGAGATCTTCCCTTAGATGTTGTCAATGCAACACTAAAGAAGGGTGAAATAGCTGCCAAGCAAAACAGTTTCCTCACAGTATTGAAATGGAAGGATCAACGTGATGTACTGGTGATGTCAACATATCACAATCACCAAATGCAGATGTCAACTGGATTCAGGTCAATTTTGAAGCCCAGCATAGTATTAGAGTATAATCGTGGCAAAAAAGGTATTGATATAGCAGACCAGCTTGCCAGTTATAATTCACCTGCCCGTAAAACTTGTTTTTGGTATAAAAAAATTGCAGGAGATCTTATGTCGATTTGTGTGATTAATGCTATTTTGGATTTATAAAGACCTGAACTCACGTAGTAAAATGAGCGTACTAAAATGTCATGAAATAATAATGAAACGACTACTAAGTCTCCAAACTTGTGTGCCTGCTATAGATCTACCTACACCACGTTCTACTAGCCATTATCTCACCAAATTGCCGAGGCGTGATCCCAAAAAGATATTTAGAAAACGTTGTTCTGGCTGCTACAAAGTTTTGATTCAAGAAGGCCGTACACCAGTGGAAGCAGCTCGAAAAACCAAAAAAACTGACATGGAGTGTCAAAAATGCCAAAAACCTTTTTGTTTGAAATGTTTTAATACATTGCATTGATACAAATATAATAATTAATATGTAACGCCTTGTTTTATTTAGCATTCATAATCCGTATTTGTAAATGGGAAAATTCTTACTTTGGTACTGGGGTGCTGGCCACCCTATTAAAAAAGTTCATCCGGTATTCGCGTACAGTATTTTATTATTTCATTGTTCACACGTGTAAACTGATATAAGTGGCTAAACTCGTACGTGTTTGAGGTTAAGTGGCTTTAAATTGAAGAACAACCTATGCCCCATCCGTGGGTCATACACGTATGATGAACAACTCGATATGCCCCATCGGTGGGTCAGGCACAGTGAACGTGTTAAAGTTTTTAAAGTTGATAAATATAAATGGAGTAAGTACACAATGAAGTTCATGTTGTTAAAATATTAGTGGTGTAACCTAGGAGGAATATTACTCATGTTTTAACTTATTGCAGTACTTCACAAAGAGGGTCACACCCATCTCGGGAACAAATAGAAACCCTTTCTTACAAATAGAAGCTTTCTTGGAACAAAATTAAAGCGTAGCTAGAGGGTTTTCTAGGGTACTAAGTGGCCGAGATACTACACGAAAGCTGTGGTAACAAATTACTACAAAATTAAATAGCTTGGAAGGATCCGTTAAAAATTCAAAGCAATGGGCAAAGGTAAGTACCTACTTATGATAAGTACCTTATATTCACCCGCAGAGACCACAGAGGTGGTCAAAGTCCGCCGGGCGCCACTGGATATACCCTCTGCTAGTAACCAGAGACGCCGGGCAACGGACGTTAGAGCGGCCGCGGCCTTGGGCCGAGGAATTAAAAAAAAAAAAAAAAAAGTACCTTATATTATTACAGTTATGCCATTGAATTACTTATAAATATATAAGATATCCATCATAGTTTTACCCAGCTATCTACCTATTATCAATCAATGCATGTGTTTTTTTGTTATGTTATAGTATTGGGCAGATAAAAAAAGTGCCGCAAACAAAAAGGAGCACTCCGCTATAGAACCCGAAACCAAACTGGTGGTGGAGCAGGGGTCGTGGATTTGTCAGAGGTGGAGGAGCGTATTTTGGCCCTAATGGGTGGTGAAGGCTTTGCGGTTGGGGACAAACATCTCGAAATAAATCCGTTTGAAGTATGTTTATTCCTTTATAAATTCTATTTATTCTACATTAATACATATTTGCTAAACTATAACACGGGTTGTGTATTAAGGAGATGCAAGTGGACAATGGGACCAACCACTCGTTACATTGGTACTTGGGCACTTTATTACACACACACACACACACACACACACACACACACACACACACACACACACACACACACACACACACACACACACACAGTGGACAGACGCTGCGGGGAGGACTTTGTTTTATATTATAATATGTTGTGATAATATATGTATAACTTATTGTTTTAGAACAAAATAAAATAAGATATTGATGTTTTAGGAGCAATATAGTACTAGAGTAGTAGTTAATTCAATATAGTATTTAATTACTTGTAATATTAATTAGAACATGTGAAAATCAATTTAATAAAAATAAATACTCATTTCCAGGAACAACAGATACATATAGAATGTGTTGCGGGGACATCATACGCATCAACACGGCCAAGTGTTGTGTATGAAGTATGTAACCTTTATTGAGTTGTGAAGAACCTTTATTTAGTAAACTACTATGTAAACATACACTACTTTAATAATATATGTATTGCTTTTAGGTGCATCTAGTGTCCATGCCTACACCCTGTACTCCTCCTCAAGTACACATTGGGACTCCGGAGATGCCTGCCACACCTTCGGGATCGGGCAATCATCCCGAGTCCAACGTGCGACGGCGGCTGATTGTGTCTCCACCACCACAATTTCAATCTTTTGCAAGTAGGTTATCATAATTAGTTAATTAAATAAACACAACGCCAGCTAGTCTAAAAAGCAGATGCAACACCGGCTCCTCCACTGGAGCACTCTTCTATCTATATAAATAGAAATGAACCGCCGATCCTTTGTCTCTCTAGAACTCGGAAACTGCTGGACCGATTTGGCTGATTTTGGTCCTCAGGGAAGAGTGAGGAGAGAGTGGTACGAAGTTCGCCTAGACAGCTAGTCAGTCATTACATAGTAGAAAACAAAGTCGCCCGTTTTATATGTATGCTATAGATCTTTAAAACTACGCAACGGATCTTGATGCGGCTTTCATCACTGTTAAAATTATTTGTCGTAGGAACTACAAGTCGCCGTGGGAGACGAAGGAGACCGCTGTCACCACCTTCGCAGCGACAGTTTCGGCTGCATTCTTTGACGGAGCGGTTCCTGTAGATGGAAGAACAGCGCACCGAATTATTCAATTTGTTTGTCACAAATTGTTGTTGTATTGTGCGTTTTTGGACGCTACAGAAAACCCATAACCACATTGGAAATCTAACCAAAATGCCAAAAAATAAAATTAAAAACAAATCAGAATTATGGTTTTATTATTTATGTTTGTCCAAGAGTGCTTGTAGGAGTTAACTAGTTAGTTAGCTCCTTGTAATTACAAGTTTCACAAAACAATATTCCGTGCTCGCCATAATTCGTTAATTAATTCCTGTCGCTTTGATACACCTAATGCCACTTCCATTGATGTGTCTTCAACACTAGACCCTCGAGCACGTATCGCTGTGTGGAAACGAGTTTCCTCTTGGTCTCTCGTTTCCAACGTTTCAGACCCACGGTACCCCTGGCCATACCCCTGGTGGTACCGTGGGTCTTTTAAAGTTAAACGGTACCACCGACTAATAGTGATGTGATGTTAACATCTACGACTTAAAAAATACGGATTATTCCCAGTTCGTTCAGCTTCATGGAACTCATGAAGCCAGTTCCACTTGGAACTTTTGCAACCTTACAATATATGATTTTTGTCCCATTTGTTCCATGTAATTTTATACTACATACTTTTACCGCTGACATTATTTAAATAAAAATTATTTTAATTTTAAATTGTTTTATTTTTATGATCGCCTGGTACTTTTTCAGAATAATGAGTTCAAACATTCAATCGATTTTCACTGAATTTAAAAGAATTTAAAATCTTGAAGGCTCTAATGTTGTTATGTATTCCTGGTACATTTGAGGTTTGTGTCTTTTATAATGGACAATCATTTTCATCTGTACTCGGTGCACCTGTTGACACATAAACTAAACGGATCGAGATTCGAATGAGATTTCGAGTGCTTCTTTTTTTTTTTTTTTAATTCCGCGAGACCGCGGCCGCGGAGAGGATATCCACGCCCAGACCCACTACAAGGTCCCGGCGCTGACTCGCCCACGCTGAGCACTCCACCAACGTGTGGAGTGCGGTATCGTCGTCGGAAACCTCGCAGTGTTGACACCGGGGTTTGACCTCACGATGGATGCGAAACAGATAGCTACCGAAACATCCATGACTGGTAACGATCTGCGTCGCACGATACGTGAGGTCACCATGCCGCCTCTGCAGCCACTCGTCCATGATCGGTCTCACCGCCGCCATGACGGTAGTTCCCCACTTTGGTTGCTCAAGTCGCACCCTCCAAGTCTCCATGAGATCCTGGCGGAGTTGGAACCGCTGGTCCTCGATTTCTCGAGACGCAGGCCTGTGGTCCCTCTCCAGCGCCTCCTTGTGCAATTGAAACCATGACGCAAGGGCTCTCGCTTCCAGGTCCCATGGAGGGGTCCCGGCTAAGAGACATGCAGCTTCTCCGGAGATCGTGCGGTACCCCCGTATTGTTTTGACGGCCAAGGTTCGCAGTGGTCTGTTAAACAGAGTCGCGTTCACTCTGACCGCCAATCTATCCGCCCATACGGGAGCCCCGTATAAGGCCATACTCCGCACGATCCCCAGGTACAGTCTCCTGCAGGAAGCGTTGGGTCCCTTTAGGTTGGGCATGAGTCGCGAAAGCGCGACCGATGCCCCCGTCACTTTAGGGACTAAACTTCGGAAATGTGGTCCAAAGTTCCATCGGCTATCAAGTACGATCCCTAGGTACTTCATCGAGGGCTTGATGCCGATGCTAACGCCTCCTACAGTGTAACGGAGATAGGCTTATATACCTGGAGGGTTTCACTGACTGAGTTTGAATAAAAACACTTAGAACAGTTGAGATTACTCGTTACAATATTTACTGCCACGGCTTTAGAGGTCGTGGATGATCGATGATTTTAGATAATACTAGGTACTTAGTTTAGAATATAGGCTATAGGTTTCAGTGTCACGGGACGTGTGCTGAGTAAAGGAAACAGCACGTCACCTGATATGTCGTCGATCGCACAAGAGGGCGATCCACCGCGTTGCCCGCTTATATAGAATAGTTGAGTAGCTTCATCGCCCGTCCCGGTCGCACGATCGCATGACGTCACGCGCCGACGTCACAACAGTTATGCTGGAACCTTCAGGTGGACCGTTCCGAGGTCCGTGAAAACAGAGAACCTCGGACTTGTGCAGGGCCACCTCCAGTCCCAGCCGCCGTATCCGACCCACGACTTGAGCAACACCAGTCGTGACCTTGAGTGCTGCCTCCTGATGTTTCGAGAGTGCTTGTGTAGTTCTGTAGTCCTATTATTTTATTCAAGGTGCGTGTCATTTATAATAAAAGATGGCCTCACCATCATGCCCTGGCCATACTCCTGGTGGTACCGTAGGTCTTTTAAAGTTAAACGGTACCACCGAGTAAGTGACCATAGTGATGTGTTGACCTACCTATCTCTCGAATGATAAATAGGTAATTAGGTAAGTAATAGTCATATCCAGTAATATCAATGCATCTTTGCGATTAAATAGTGAAACCTTTGTTGTTTATAACCTCTTGCTTTTTCAAAGAAGGAAAAATAATAACACATCGTTTTTTCTTTCAAACGTCATCTATTTTGCAAGTACCTTGTTGTAATACTATGGAAATAGAAATAGATTACATCAAAATAAATGGTGGAACCGCCCTTCTCCGTGGTGACTACCGCTATCACAAGCATAAGACGTACACAGATGGCTTCACATTATGGAGATGTTCAACGTACAACAAAAGTAAATGTTGTGGTACTGTCACAATTTCAAAGGTAAGTAATGTTGTAATTTGTAATGTATATTTTTTGTAATGTATATCATTCTGGTTTCTGTTTACTTACATAAAATACACAGCTGACAATCTGCTATTTCATCGTAAGTTCAGTTCTCGTACCTACCTATGAACTTCTAAAATTGTTACCCTACTTGCAGAAAAATATGTGTCCGGGTGGTTAGGTCTGAATGTCAAAATGTACTGATCTACATAATCAAAAAGAACTTTACCCAAAATGACTGATTTTCTATAGGTCCTCATATTATTAATACCTTAACCTAATATTTTATTTAATATTTTAGGATTCTTTGTTTATAAAAAGCAAAGATCATAGTTGTCAATTAAAATCATCGAGTAATGAAATATTAAAAGAAAAGATAAAGCTGCGAGAAGCAGTTGTTACATCGGATAAACCCATCGAACAACTATACGACAAGAAAAAGAAGGATTTCACAAATTCTGGATTTAATTTTGTGAATGGGGAATATCCTCGCTATGAAAGCGTAAAGCACTTTCTTCAAGATGCTCGAAACAAGTCGGCACAAGTTTCCAAAACTATATTTCGGGATTTGAAAGTAATCGAGGTGCCCATTCAGTATCATAATTTTATATTAGCTGATTATTACTGTGAGGATGGCGGCAAACAAACCCGGATCATGATTTTTTGCACAAAAGAATCCCGATTACTAATTCCAAATATAAAAGAATACTTTTTTGATAGTACTTTTTACTCTTGTCCAAAACCCTTTGCACAATTATATAACATTCACGGTGAAATAGGGAGTGGTGTGGAAACAGTAAAAGTAAGACCCTTGATCTTCGCACTTATGTCGGATAGAACTGAAAAAAGTTACATAATTTTATTCAATATGATAAAATCGCAACTTCCACTATGGAATCCACGTAAAGTTCACACTGACTACGAAAAAGGTGCGATGAATGCAATTTTAAAAGTATGCCCAGATATTACATTGCGAGGGTGCTATTATCATTGGACTCGCAACATCTGGAAAAAGGGGAAGTCGACTGGATGCACAAAAAATAAACATGGGCGAAGAATTGTTGCAGTGCAACAATTCTTCGCCCATGTTTATTTAGTGCTTTGCCACTTCTTCCCGATGATGACATTCAACAGGGTATGGACTACATAAAAGCTGAAGCCGATAACATACCAGAAGCATTTATAAAATACCTTGAATCGTTTTGGTTCAAGATTCAGTCCCCAAAAATAATTAGTGTGTTTGGGGAACGCCACCGAACCACAAACATATTAGAAGCCACTCAAAAATAAACAAAATGATTAATAAAAACACGGTCACGTTGATGCGATTGCTTCAAATACTGGAGCAAGTTCACACTTTGGAGATGGTGCCAAAAAAAAGACGCAAAGATCAAATCATCAACGATGACTACATTTTGAGCGTACAGCTCCAAATTGTAAATAAAGAAATATTTTTAGGCTACGGACTAGAGAAATTGCGTTAGTTAGGTTTTTTTTCTATCTAAATAAAAAAATAAATAAAATAAAATAACGTTTATTATCTTTGAAATTTTCAGAAAATTATTTAGATTCGTCAGAAGTTGGTGTGACTCTACCGAGGGTTCCAAAATGCAACGAGACTGAGAAGAGCCCTCAAGAAACTCAGCTCGGCTTTTTTCAAAATATTTCATCTTAAATCTAATACAGAGTTATTTAGAAAGGAGCAATTCGTTACGTTGTTACAACCAGGCCGCCTTGTCATCTAAGAAATCATTAATACTATAATAAGCTTTATGGCACAATTTACTTTTTATTAGTTTTTTAAATTTATTGACAGATAAATTTGCTATTTCGGTTGGCAATGTATTGTACATTCGAATAAAGTTCCCCGCAAAAGAATTACTCACTTTATGAAGCCTAAATTTAGGAACAGCCAGTTTATCCTTATTTCTTAAGTTTAGATTATGATTATCACTATTTTTCACAAATTTACTTTTGTTCTTGTGGGTATACAATAAAATTTCATAAATATACTGTGAATACACTGTAAGGATGTTAATATGCTTAAACTTATCTCTTAATGACTCCCGAGACCCCATTCCATAGATAGTCCGGATAGCCCTCTTCTGCAACACAAAGATGCATTCAATATCGGCAGCGTTACCCCACAGTAGTATGCCATATGTCATGATACTGTGGAAGTAGCTGAAGTAGACAAGACGCGCCGTTTTAATGTCTGTAAGTTGTCGGATCTTTTTGACAGCATAGGCTGCTGAACTAAGCCTGGCCGAAATTTTCCCGATATGAGGCCCCCATTGCAATTTGGAGTCTAACGTTATGCCCAGAAAGACAGTGTCATCGACCAATTCTATTATATCATCCCTAACCTTAACACTGGTTTTAACAAGTCTTACATTAGGTAAGGTGAATCTTACACATTTAGTTTTATTTTCATTTAATAATAAATTATTAGCACAAAACCAGTGGACTATCCTAGAGAGGGCAATGTTTACATCGTCAAGTTCGCGCTGTCCACGTTTAACTTTAAATATTAAAGAAGTGTCATCAGCAAACAAAACTACCTCGTGGTCGTCTCTTATGAGGTGAGGGAGATCATTAATATATACTAGAAAAAGAAAAGGTCCCAAAATTGAACCCTGCGGTACCCCCATTGCTACAGGAGAACCAGGTGACTGTTTACCATTGATCACTACTTTCTGGACCCTATCACTTAAGTAAGAATTGACGAAATTCAAGGCCGTCCCCCGGATTCCGTAATGATCAAGTTTCTTAATTAAAGTCTGGTGCTGAACGCAATCGAAGGCCTTAGATAAGTCACAGAATACACCATAAGCATCATATGACTCATCCCAGGCCCTGTATATACACTCTAATAATTTAATACCGGCATCAGGGGTGGACCGACCACGAGTGAAACCGAATTGTTTTGTATGTAATAGTTTATTAACGTTAAAGTGATTTTGCATTTGATTAAGCATAATTTTTTCAAAAATTTTACTAAATGTAGGTAGTACAGAAATGGGACGGAAATTGGACGGATCTGAAGTACTACCCGATTTAAACAGGGGAATTAATTTACTAGATTTCATTAAATCAGGGAACACACCACTATCAACACAATTATTAAATATTATTACTAGTTCAGGAGCAACCATTTCAATAAAAGAATTTACTAAATACACAGAGATGCCCCAGAGGTCAGCTGTTTTCTTGATATTTAAAGATTTAAAAGTTTTTAAGATAGTGTTTATGTTAACTTTACTGAATTTAAATATAACGTTACAACAAGGAACGTTTGCTTTTAACAAAGATTCAGCAATGGGGGTTGAAGAGCCTAGGGTTTTTGTCAAATCTACAGGAATTCGGGAGAAAAAATTTTCAAATTCGTTAGCGACCTCGAAGTCTGATGTAGTTATTTTACCATTTATATTAAGTTTAAAATTATTATCATTTAATTTTTGTTGACCTCTTTCCGCGTTTATAATTTTCCAAGTAGATTTAACTTTGTCTGCACTATTGAGAATTTTATCACTTATATATTTTGATTTAGCTGCTAAACAATCTGCTTTAAACTCTAGACCCAATGTAAGCTTAACTAGTCTAGAATGCGGATAAACATACTTAGAACCTTTGTTTTTTTTGTAAATGCATACATATTATACATAGGAACACCCAGGCCAATGCAAATATAGATAAATATTCATGCATATGTGGCGAATACCTTATCTCTGACGTCATACGTCTAGATACTACAAGAAAGTGCGCCCAGAACTTTCGAGTACCTACCATAATATTCCACCAATAGCTAGATGCGCACACGCACTTCAACAAGTAAACAACTCGTAGGTACAACATAAGTATAGGTATTTAAACTTGTTCCTATTGTCTAAGCAACACCTACCTAAACCAGTTTTGTATCATCGGGAATATTCTAGCACTATATGTACTTGCATACATTATTATAAAAGCGAATGCATGTCAACAATAAATATTCATTCATCCACATACTGTGTTACTGTAAACGTCCCAATAGTTCCATACATGGAACAAGTGGAAATAGCTACTTGTAGCGGAAATATAATAATATACCCAGTAGTTCCATAGATACTCAAACAACAAAAGTAGTAGGAGTACAGAACTACAAAAGAGCACTCGCCAACTCTTATCTCGCTCAGTTTGGTTTATTCAAAATGTGTTCGAAGAAGTTTTGTTCAGAAACCGTTCACCTTTGATCGTGCTGAAAAATGTCATATAGATTCTTCTGTTTTATGCTTTGATGAGGTAGACAGAGCTGTTTATTGTACCCATATTTCGTTAGTCACATTGATGGTGAGGCCATATTTTATTATAAATGACAAGCACCTTGAATAAAATACTAGGACTACAGAACTACACAAGCACTATCCTATCCTATCCTGTCCTATTCTCCTAGTCACAGGTAGGTCAACACATCACTAGGGTCACTTACTTGGTGGTACCGTTTAACTTTAAAAGACTTACGGTACCACTAGGGGTATGGCCAGGGGTACCGTGGGTCTGAAACGGTTTCTAAGGTTGGGGCAGGAAGCCCAGCACGGTTGCAAATATTGTGCAGCACACATGCTATAAACGTTTTTCAACCATGTCAGGGTCGTAGTGGAGTACCCTGTGCACCAGCAATCTTCTGAATCTTGCCTTTAACCTGCATATAACGTGCATGTGGCATGTTATTTAATATAACATTCCTCTCGTGATCCTGTTTCGATATTAGGTACCGGTGTCATTAAGTATGGGCGCTGGGCATATTCACTTATAACAGTTTAAATACCTACACATTAGGGAAAAACCAAGTCTATTGGTGATTATTATATGAATCTGGAAAATCGTAAAACAGTAGATGTATCTTGCTGTAGATGATTAATCAAATCTTCAGAGAGGCGATAATTTTCCACAAAATCGTTATATTTATTAAATAAACTCACGAATATTACAAGCTTGATGTCTACTTTCATACAAATCTAATGAATGAGCTTCTTCCAATAAACCCAAAAATACAAACGAACTAGCCATCGTAGTCTAGTTCCGTAATAAAGACTATAATTAGATAATATAGGTACTAAACGGGCCTTGAGCGTGGAGACCGAATCCAGAAATTCCGTAACGAAAATAACCTAACACCCTAACACAAAAAAACACGGCTGACAGGCTGACGTCTTTCATATCGTTTTATATTGTAAGTTTTTTGGTGCAAATTTTATAATAATAATAATTAAATAATTATTATTATTTATTTTTTTTTAATTACTATTATTATTCCATTTATGCAAATTATACTCTTAACATACATTTTTTTACAATATTTATATAAAAAATTACATATAATATTAAAAAAAATCCATGTCAGACCACCGTCAGTAGCGGAGCAGGGCCCAAACTACAAGGTAGAGGTAGAGGTCACAGACTGAGAAACCTCCTAACGATGCGTGCCGTGTCGAGGCAACAACGTGGTGTATTTAACCTTCGTCGACGTGGCTCCCCAGTAGATGGTACACCAGGAGTTTACAAAGAACATGTAATTGGAAGAGTATATACGGTACACCCAAACAATTTTGAATGTTTTTATTTGCGCCTACTATTAAACACTGTACGTGGACCAGCATCATTTACCGACTTACGAAAAGTTGACGACATTTTATATTCTTCTTACCTAGCAGCTTGCCAAGCTCGGCACTTGCCCGAAAATGATCAGCATTGGGACGATGCTTTAGCAGAATCATGTGTCAGTGACAATCCACGTCGTTTGCGGAATCTATTTGTCATTTTGCTGACTTTTTGTGCTTTATCTGACGCTGCGCAGCTATGTGAAAAATATAAGGAGAAACTTTCTGAGGACTTTTACAGAAATGTCTCGCGTAACCAAGATACAGAAATAAACAACAGCTGCCAAGACTTAGCCGTAAATCAGTGTTTGATAGCTATTCAAAATGAATTAACAGCGGTAGGAGGTAAAACTCTATCTGAATATGGTTTGCCTACTACCACCTTAGCCAATGAACGTATTAATAGGGAGTACGCTGCAGAAACTAACTATAATCCTGCAGAACTATTAGAAACTTTGGAAAACGGAGTTTCAAATATAACATCCGAGTAAAAATTGTTATTTGACCGTGTCTGCCTTAGTGTTAATAATACTTTTTTTTTATATTTAGGTCGACAAATTGACGCCACCCGCCTGATGGTAAGCTGTGGCGACGTCTGGCGATTGTGGGCGACTTTCACAGTACACAGGTATACTATAGAGAGAGACCCTCAACTTGACGAGCCAGTAATGTGCGTCTTCACGCTTCGCTTAAAGAACCCAGGGTTATATGTTGGAGGAAACACGTGCGCAGGCAGGGCGTTCCAAGCCACCATTGTTCGGCAGAGAAACGAACGTTTAAAACGCTCAGTTCTCGCGAAGACGGTTTCCACGGTATGAGAGTGACATATCTGCCCGGCACGCGTTGTTCGGGATCGGAAGGGAGAGGGTGGGATCAGATTGAAGAGCTCTTCGGAACACTCACCTAAAGTAGAACGCGGCCAAGGAAGCAATTGTTCGGCGCTGGGCTAGCGGCTCAAGACTTCCCGTTACCTCCGGACAATCTATAATGCGAACAGCGCGTCGCTACATAGCGTCGAGTGCGTCCAGCAAATACTTCGCGGAGCCGTCCCAGAGGTGAGAGCAGTATTCGAAGCAGGGTCTAATCTGCGTTTTGTACAGCAGACACCGCTGGTGCGGTGTAAAGAATCGCTTTACCTTGTTCAGTATTCCTAGTTTCCGCGAAGTTAGCCCAATACATCTCTCAATGTATTTTGTGTTATTGAGCTCTCGACGTACGTCTATGCCAAGGATGTCTAGATTATCCTTCATTGGTAATGTTGCATTCTGAAGAGTGGGTAGGGGAAGGAAAGGGGATTTTTTCGCTGTAAATGCACACGCCTGTGTTTTGTGGGCATTGAACTCGACCAAGTTCTCGGCACCCCATTGGGAGATACTGTCGAGGTTACGGTCGAGATCAGCCACTAGTCGTCTTCTCTCCTCAATCTCAGATCGCCCCGCCGTCCGACGAACCGAGTAACTCCCGTGCAGTGTGCTGTCATCTGCATAGCAATGAATGTTCCCGAGGGATAGCATATCATTGATATGCAGAAGAAAGAGAGTTGGTGATAGTACGGACCCCTGCGGTACCCCATTCACTTGCAAGAAGCGAGAAGCCTGGCCATCGCAGAGGACCCGCACTCGGCGCTCGTTTATAAAGCTGGCAAGCCAGCTGCACAGTTGAGGAGGTAGACCATATGCCGGAAGCTTGGAAAGGAGCGAAGCACGCCAGAACCTATCGAAAGCTTTGGCGATGTCCAGGCTAATAGCCAAGAACTCGCCGTACTTTTCCATAGCCTCACCCCATACATGCGTGACGAATGCCAGGAGGTCACCCGTTGATCGTTTTGGCCAGAAGCCATATTGCCGATCATTGATTAGCGAGTGATCCTCCAGGTATCGTATGAGCTGCTTATTGATAAGGAGCTCGAGCACCTTGCAAATGACTGAGGTGACAGCTATGGGTCGATAGTTGCTGTCGGGAAAGAGATGGGGGGGTTTACGTACTTGATGTTTTTATAGTTCTCAGATTCCCCGGTAGTCTTATTCAAACATCTGCCATTCATCACAGATCGAGGTACACGACACGTAGATAACCGAAGACATACAGCATAAATTCACCATCTGAAATGAAAGTATCCGTTGATTCCAATTGAATGGAATCAGCTGTGTCTTCCTTGCATTTGCATGGAAATCGTATGCAGAGAAGTAATTTAGATGAGGTACATTCCGTGGCGTAGGTTGTTAATCGGTCATACACCAGCTATTCTGGTCATATGCCGGTCCTACTATACAATGTGCATCTCATTGCTTGTCGCAACCCAAGGGAATTATGCCAACATATATTCTATGGTATGCTCTGAACCATAGAACGACAGAATATACCAAGCTCTACGCCATAGGAGAGCAGTGATGCACGCTTCACACTATTAGAAGCAACCCACCGCTTTTCTGGACTATTTCACCAGCGGTCCTTGACTGGCATGGTGTTATAAATACATACTTTCACACGATCTCTGGCCACGAGAGAGGTGAAAGTCACTTACACACAAATCATAATAGGTTCAGATTTAAACTAGTATTAATACAAGTGAGACTCAGCTTTTTCTAGATCAGCCGTTAACAACGGCACGTAACAGCAGCAACTCAGGACCGTAGCCGCTCATACGGCATCAACTACTCCGTGGAATCAAGCTTCTTAACACTCGTGCAACTATTGTACTTATTAGCTTGTGCTAATACGTAGCACTAGATACGAACTTTTCGTATTAGAGAATTCCTGAATTGTAAGATATTTAGTAATATTCCCAAGCAACACTGATATTTCCCACGTGACATTAGGAAACGGGACGAGATTTGAATTTACATTAAGAATAAAGAATTTATTTGTGGTCAAAGATCTTACCAAAGAGTCTTCAACATTGAGTTTATATCTCGCGTTGGGAAAATACGCGACACTCCCGCGTCAAAGGAATTGAGCGACGTCGAGTGAAAAAATTAATTACAGCGTACAAAGTTGTGTATTTACATATATACATTTAATAGAAATGGACATAATTTATCACAGCATACAAAATAGTGTATTTACATTTATACATTTCATAGAAATGGACACACCGGCCACACAAAAATTCAAAGTAATGTCATCAGGTTTTGTGTAGCATTATCTGAAGTAATGAGATTGGGTATATTCCTAGTTGAAATCATCCGTCTTAGAGCCAGTAAACCTTCTTAAGCAAACAAATCTTCAACGACTTCCAAATGTACTGCACGAATGGTTAGCATGTGAATAGGCATATTCATCTCTTAATTGTTATTAACGAGAAAATCTTACCAACTTTCCAACTTACACGTTGTTTATCACCCTTGATTTGAACTATTTGACCGACACATGGAATTATTTTTGAAGTTATCCGTGGTTGTTTAAGTGAATGATTATATCTTTCACGTAGGTTTGGTAAATAACGATTCTGAAACATATCAATAAATTCGTCTAACATTACACGAGCTCTTCTCCAACTTATAATCAGGTTATTTTTCGTTGAAGTACCAGTTGGTGATGACAGATGATGGATAGACTCCAATTTTAAATATCTTCCTAATGTAAGAAAATCCGATGGAGTCAAAATTAGCTCCAATTCAGTATCAATATATATATCCGATGTTATTTGTCTAATGTCAGCATTCTTGTTCCGAAGTAAATGATGTTTAATTGTAGCGTTCAATAAAAACGGACTTGAGATTACTCCAAATGGAACTCGGGTAAATCTATAATGTTCAAAGTTATTGTCTTGTATTGGTTTGTTTACATCTTTTAACCATAAGAATCTAGTAACATCTCTGTCTGGTTCCTTAAGTTCAACTTGTAGGAAAGCCTTTTCTACATCGGCTGTTAGACCAACTTTGTGACTTCTGAATCTTATAATCAGTCCAGTTAAATCTTCCAGTAGCATTAGTCCACAATATAAACTTTCGTTCAGACTCTTGCTGTCTTTGGTATTCGCAGATGCATCATATACGATTCTTAATGCTTTACCAGGTGCCAGAACTCCATGATGAGGTATATAGTGTATGGGATGATTACTTTCCTTTTGTTTTGATGTCAGCAGTTCTATTACTCCTTAATCCAATTGTTATTTCAAAGTTTGATCATGTTAAAATTGTTTTTTTTTGGTCCAATCTTTTAAATAGACCCACTACACGCCCATAAGCCAATCCAAAGTTTGATAAAAGGTTTGGAGGATAATTGATCCAGGGCCAACTTACATAATATCTGTTGTTTCTAAATTCTGTTGTTCCATTAATTTTTTTAATTGCGGCTTCATCTCTATTTAATTTCGGTGAATCTATAATTCCAATAGATTCTAGGTCCCATAATAATTTTAAGTTTCCGTTAGCCAATGGTAGATCAGGTAGGTTCAATCCTATCTTGCAAGAGCATTGACAATATGTCACCATAGACATTTGTTCTATAGATTTGTTTGGTATAACACCAGAAGTGATCCAGCCAAATTCAGATTCGACTAAGTATAAGTCCTTTGCTATGCATATTTTCTTCTTTAAAACAATAGAATGATAGTAATCATTTCCTAGAAGTATGTCCACTCTGTCAGACAAGGAACCGTCATCAGCTAGAGTGTAATTTTCCTTGATCTTCCAGTTGATTAATTCTTGTTCGAAACACGGAACTCCTTTAGATATTGATGGGACGATGTTAGCATATAATGTTTTCATCACTTTATCTCTTGTCAATGCATCGAATTTTACCAATGGATTTTTAACTGTCTTCGGAGTTTCGGATCCGAAAGTAAAAATTGTAAGATGTTGATTATATACGGACGGAAACTTTCTACAGAAGAACTGTAGAAAGTTTCAACTCCTTTGCAACTCCTTGAGTTATATAATTCCGTTGACTACCACAATCTAATAAATTCTGCAATTCTTCATGATATTGTATTGTCCTCTTATCTTAACAGTTGCTGTTTGTAACAATGTGGTGCATTCTGCATTAATGTGCATCGCGTTAGTATACTGTTTCTGTTGATGTTCATTTCGATAATTCTTAATTGACTTGAAGCACATTGCAGATTTATGACTGTTAGATTTACAAAGAGGGCATTGTATTTCTTTCTTGCAATTCTTAACGATATGGCCTGATTGGAGACATTTATAACACTTATTGTGTAATTGTAATTGAGCTTTTCTCTCTTCATGGGTTGAATATTTACGACAATCATTCGTTGTATGGTTCGTATAACCACAAAATTCACATGGACTCTTTACTCCATCATTATAATTTGTTATCTGATTTTCATCAGATCGCCTCTTGTATGCTCCTCTATTCTTATTTATGATATTTCTATTGTTAAAATGTCTATTTTCATGAAATACTCTATTACGATTAGAATTTCCTTTAATGTGTAATGTTTCAATTGTGTATTGAGGCGTTTTTAATTTACTCTCTTGTGAGCATTCTTTAGTAAGTCTACGTGCCTCTTCTTTGGTATCTAATTATGATAGATAATTGTTTTACTGTATCCAGAACTGATTCTTCAGTTCTTAAACATCATAGTTTAACCTCATATACGATATCTGTAGGGAATTTCTTCATGATAAGGAAATAAATCTGACTGCAGTTGATGTTATCTCTCATGGAATCGAGTACTCTTAAATGTCTCTCAATCTCGTCCAATACTTTACGACAATCTTCTGTATTCTCGACCCTTTCCAATTTATTTAATGCCATGTGATGAGCATGTATGATTTCAGTTTCTTTACCATATCTGGTTTTAAAGTTTCTACAACAATCTTGTAATTTGCACTTGATGTGGGATACCCATCAATTAGTCTTGCAGCATCACCAGTTAAAGAACTCTTTAAGTATAGTACCTTATCAACATCACTAAGTCTTCTTCTGTTAATGTTAGATGTAAACTGGTCCCAAAATTGAAACCAATTTAAGACATTGCCATCAAATTCCGGTAATTTTAAATCTGGTAATTTGCTATACCCTGCTAGTCCTTTCTTCTACCACTTCTTGGCGGTGAGGTTTTAAATCCATTATGTTTATTTTCGTTTCTAGTTCAATCATAGCTAATTCACCTTCCAATTGATATGTGGTAAAATCACTTATTTCATCACTATCCGGGTTATCACTCACTTTAAAATAATTGTTTAATTCCGACGTAAAAAGCAATAATAATGATTTAAGTTTAGCTAACGTTATTTTAGCTTTATCAATAGTTTGATCTAAATCATCCGATAATCTGTCATGACATTCAGAGGTTAATTTCTTTATTTCCTCAATAAATTTTGATAATCTTTGTAGAATGATATTATCCATCCTCTTTGTATTTATTTTCTTGGGTGGCATAAGTCTGTAAAAGGGTGAATATAACATTGATTAAAAGGAAAATTTCTCTTATACGTAAACTCATCACAAACCAAAGGAACAGTGAAACTGCCTCTCCCGAAGGCAAAAATTTGTTTAATATTATTTAACATACCTTTTTTGAAATTTTCTTTACATTTATATTGTTTAATCATAATTTATTTCCAATTTAATCCAATTTTCATGTGACAAATTTTACCTTGTTGTTGTTGTTGTTAAATTTGTCCATACTATAGGGACAGGCGAAGGTTATTTTAACCAAAGAGAATTTAAGTAAGCACTACGTTTACACGCGCTCAGCAAAAATCGAACTCCCAAATTTTACGTTTTTATTGACAAGCAAATTGACAAGTATCAATTTTTTTTTTTTTTTTTTGTTCGAAACAGACAATTTGTATTTGAAAACATTTTATTCGATTCTTTCGTGTTAGAAACAAACTATTTTAAGAATAATCGTTATTAATATTAAAATTTTATCGTTGAAAGATTTCGTTTTATTTTTGATATTTGTACGCGTAAGATGACGTCAAAATATTAAAATAATTTTTAAATGTCAAATAAAAATGACGGTGGCGTATGTTTGAATGGCTGTTTATATCGAATTTTAGTAGGCCTTGAACCAGTGTACAAGGACCAGCATCTCCACCATGTCGGGATGGAGATGGGGGGGTTTACGTACTTGATGTTTTTATAGTTCTCAGATCTCAGATCAGTCTTATTCAAACATCTGCCATTCATCACAGATCGAGGTACACGACACGTAGATAACCGAAGACATACAGCATAAATTCACCATCTGAAATGAAAGTATCCGTTGATTCCAATTGAATGGAATCAGCTGTGTCTTCCTTGCATTTGCATGGAAATCGTATGCAGAGAAGTAATTTAGATGAGGTACATTCCGTGGCGTAGGTTGTTAATCGGTCATACACCAGCTATTCTGGTCATATGCCGGTCCTACTATACAATGTGCATCTCATTGCTTGTCGCAACCCAAGGGAATTATGCCAACATATATTCTATGGTATGCTCTGAACCATAGAACGACAGAATATACCAAGCTCTACGCCATAGGAGAGCAGTGATGCACGCTTCACACTATTAGAAGCAACCCACCGCTTTTCTGGACTATTTCACCAGCGGTCCTTGACTGGCATGGGGTTATAAATACATACTTTCACACGATCTCTGGCCACGAGAGAGGTGAAAGTCACTTACACACAAATCATAATAGGTTCAGATTTAAACTAGTATTAATACAAGTGAGACTCAGCTTTTTCTAGATCAGCCGTTAACAACGACACGTAACAGCAGCAACTCAGGACCGTAGCCGCTCATACGGCATCAACTACTCCGTGGAATCAAGCTTCTTAACACTCGTGCAAGTATTGTACTTATTAGCTTGTGCTAATACTAAACGGTTATATACGTAGCACTAGATACCAACTTTTCGTATTAGAGAATTCGTGAATTGTAAGATATTTAGTAATATTCCCAAGCGACACTGATATTTCCCACGTGACATTAGGAAACGGGACGAGATTTGAATTTACATTAAGAGTAAAGAATTTATTTGTGGTCAAAGATCTTACCAAAGAGTCTTCAACATTGAGTTTATATCTCGCGTTGGGAAAATACGCGACAGTTGCCTGGATCGGAGCGATCCCCTTTCTTGGGGATCGGTTGTACGTTCGCCTCTTTCCAGACCTCCGGCACGGGGGGGGGGGGGGCTGCAGGCCACGGTCATCAAGGTCTGCGAGCATGTCCGCCTTCTCTTGGGCTTTGTGGGCCAGTGATCCATCAGGAAAACGCAGTGGTGGCAGCGAGGGTTGGCAAAAATGAGACTGTACGGCTTTGGCCAGTTGCCAGTATCCACGGCTGCCCGTGGGGTGGGATGTGAGCTCCTGACCAAGCCGCGCGACGCGCTGGGCATCTGCTCTCTTGAAGGCCCTCTTGCTGAACCTAGTGGCCCTATTGTACGCTGCTTTGAGGCGGTTCACATTCGGGTCACGTGCCGCCCGAGCCATGACCCAGGCGCGATATGCCGACTGTTTTTTCTGGACAGCCTCGGCACATTCACGTCCGAACCAGGGGCGAGCTTTGCGGATGCTGGCGACATCAGTGAAAGGGATATGGTATTCTATCCCTAGACTGATCTCGCCAGCAACGGCAGCAGCTCTATCCGAAGGCGCCTTCCCTACAAAGCAGCGTTGGCTCCACGGGACGGACGCAAAGTTATCGCGGAGACCATCCCAGTCTGCCGACGAGTAGTGCCATAGTCGTCGAGTCATGTGCCCAGCATGAGCAGGTGGTGGCACTTGGAAGCTGGCGTGCACCACACAGTGGTCGGAAGTGCCCAGTGGAGCGCGTACCGACACACTGTACTCGGCTGGGCGACTCGTCAGCAGTAGATCCAGCAAGGCGAGCGTGTGGTCTGACCTGTCAGGTATTCGGGTGATCCCCTGTACCATCTGGCTCAGCCCGTGGAAGAGAGCGAATGCATGGGCGGATCGTCCCGCATGATCGGTCCTAAGGGACCCCAGCCACTCAACGTGATGACCGTTAAAGTCCCCCAGGAAAACCAGGTCAGCGTTCGGGAACCGCACCTGCGCATCGTCGGCCATTTCGCTGAGGTATTCGAAAAGCCTTGTTGTCCCAGTGTCCCCTGTGTGGGAGCGGTAGACGCACACGCAGATCTGGCTCATAGAGCCATGATCCACGAGCAGCCAAAGGACGGAGTAGGAGGGGTTCTCTAGACAGCGCAACCGGCGGCAGCAGACATCCGCCCTAACGAACACGCACACTCCGGCTTTGTCACGGAATTGTTCCTCAATGACATAACCCGGGTAACTGAGGTAAGACGTGTCGTCAGGGCGGCGTATCTGTGTCTGCGTAAGGAACATCACAGAAGGCCGTGCCGTCTCTAGGTGATGGTGGACGGTATCGAGGTTCGCATGGAGTCCGCGGATATTCGCGAACTCCACCTCAAAAGGAATCGACTTTGTGGGGTTTCTAGAGGCCGCTGTGTACCGTTTATTACTTTGTTGCACTGTCATGGAAGGAAGCGTGAAGACAGGGCGTTATTTGGTGCGGCAGTAAGTGACAAAGTGCAGAGGCTAGCTTCGTCTAGAACCGTGTGGCTAGATCGGAGCCGACCCGCCGGACGGAAGGGCTCCCAAACCCCCCTGATGCAAGGCCGCCGCTACCCCACACCGGTTACCACCTGGAGCGGCGACCCCACATCAGTATTATGCGCAACATGTGGGGCAGCCTCCTGGGGTGGTTGGTCCCAGGCGGGCCCCATGACTATGTTGCGGGCGGCCGCGGCAACGCCGTTGCTAAGGGTCTCCCTGGCCGGCGAATCGACCCACACCATCCACACTAGACTCCGCTTCGCCCCCACTGGACCCCTGCTTGCCGCACCATACATCGCCCTGGGCCCGGCAGTGCAGCTGCTGAACCCCTAACGCAACCCAGCCTGGGCTTGGGGGCTTTAGCACAGCTGCACGGTGGTACCCCCCCGGACCAACACTGTTGTACCATCTGGTATCCACGTAGGGGCCGAAGCCACCACATGGGTACCGTAATATACGAACATCGTCCGTTAATCAGCAGGTGCGCCACTAGCAGGTGAGGTCGTTGGGGCCCGATAGATGTAAGAAAGGCCACTTTGCACCCAAATAACTTTGGGAGATATTCTATTTCTTGATGCACCTGGCGGTACAGGAAAAACATTTCTTACCAAATTGATATTAGCTCACGTAAGGAACCAGAACAAAATCGCACTTGCAGTTGCTTCCTCAGGAATAGCAGCGACATTGTCACCAGGAGGCAAAACAGCTCACACTATGTTTAAAATACCTATCGATCTTGATCGCACAGAAAATCCGGTATGTGGTATTACTAGGAATAGTGATAAAGCGCAGATTATTCGCGAGTGTTCCTTTCATTTGGGATGAGTGCACTATGGCACACAAAAAAGCCATAAAGGCAGTTGATAGGACTCTGAGAGACATCAGGCTCATTGACCAACCCATAGGTGGTATTACAGTGTTTTTTTAGTCATAATTTTAGGCAAATTTTGCCACGGGGAACAAGAGCTGACGAAATCAGAGCTTGCCTAAAAAGGTCAAGTTTATGGCCACATATTGTATCGATGCATTTAACAACAAATATGCGGGTGAGACTTGGAGATGACCCACATGCACAGCATTTTTCTGATTTATTATAAAAATAGGCGACGGAACTAATCCACGTGATGAAGGAAAAGTGGTTTTAAATAATAGGTTATGTTGTACTGTTTCGTCCGTGCAGGAGCTAATATTTTTAGTGTACGGCGACTTAAGTAATATTACACATAAGCACAATACTTGGTTTTGTAAAAGGTCTATTTTCACTCCTCGAAATGATAAAGCATGTGTCACAAATAACGAAATACTGTCGCGTTTTCAAGGAGAAAGTCGAGAGTATATCTCTATCAATAGAATGATGGATCAAGAAGAATCCACTAATTACCCGATAGAATTTTTGAATTCATTAAATGTTCCTGGACTTCCCTCACATACAATTAAGTTAAGAATCGGTGTTCCTATAATTCTTCTTCGTAGTTTAAGTCCTCCTAAACTGTGCAATGGTACTCGATTAAAGGTCATAAATCTACAACCTAACATAATTGAGGCAGAGATTTTAACCGGTTGTGGTGCCGGGGAAAGTGTTTTGATTCCTAGAATTCCTTTGATTCCGAACAATTTCCCATTTCAGTTTAAGGGTTGATTTGTTTAATTGTAGTACTACCCAAGTAAAACGATTCCTTTCCAGTGTAACCGAACTCCTTCTTTAGTTAAGTTAGGTAATTAAAACTACATTATGTATAATTTTCATATGTACTTAAGTAAGGTTTTTATATTATGTTGTATGTAACTGTATGTGGAGGCTTGTAATTGGCATATATCTGACTACATTTGAAAATACTTTGTAAAATTAGCCGTAAGCTCCTCAAAGAAAATAAAATAAAATAATTAACCACAATGGGCCCGCGCCGGGTCAGAAGTATTAATACCGGTATGCTCGATAGATAATGTTCTACACAAATAGCATTTAACACAAAAAAATCATTGATAAGTTTCGTCATCCACGCGAACGAAGTCGCGGGCACAGCTAGTGTACTAATAATAATAAAAAAACAACAAATAAGTACATACTTATTTTATTCCCCACACTAATGTGGTCACGAGTCTTATGTTCCAATAGCTTACTGTTGTTCACACCACACAGTGTGACCACGAGTAAAATAAATTCCTGTTGGTCACACCAGTGTAACAAGCTGGTGTGGTCACACCAGTGTAACAAGCTGGTGTGACTACGAGTCTGCAGTGCAGCGACTTCACCCTGCTAGTGGCGCACCTGCTGATCAACGGACGAGGCTCGTTAATTTACGGTACCTATGGAGTGGCTTCGGCCCCTACGTGGGTACCAGGTGGTACAACAGTGTTGGTCCGGGGGGGTTCCACCGTGCAGCTGTGCTAAAGCCCCCCAAGCAACCCGCAGCTGCACCGCCGGGCCCGGGGCGATGTATGGTGCAGCAGGCATAGGACCAGTGGGGGCGAAAACGCCTGCAAAACAGTCATGGGGCCCGCCTGGGACCAACCAACCCAGGAGGCTGCCCCAAATGTTACGCATAATCCTGATGTGGGATCGCCGCTCCGGGTGGTAACCGGTGTGGGGTAGCGGCGGTCTTGCATCAGAGGGGTTTGGGAGCCTTACCGTCCGGCGGGTCGGCCCCGACATAACCACACGGTTCCAGACGAAGCTAGCCCCTGCGCTTTTTCACTTACTGCTGCACCAAATGTCAAACTGTCTTCACGCTTCTTCTTCAAACCTATAATGGCAAGGCAACATAAAAAAGTAAACGTTCCACAGCGGTCCAAGGAAACCCCACAACTTCACTTTTCGAGGTGGAGTTGGTGAACTCCACCTCGAAAAGTCTGTGGACATGGACACTCCATCCGTGGACTCCATGCGAACCTCGATGCCGTCCACCATCACCTTGAGACGGCACGGCCCGCTGTGATGGTCCTCACGGAGACACAAATACGTCGCCCTGACGACACGTCTTACCTGTGTTACCCCGGCTATGTCATCGAGGAACAATTTCGAGATAAAGCCGGGTGTGCGTGTTCGTTAGGGCGGATGTTTGCTGCCGCCGGTTGCGCTGCCTAGAGAACCCCTCCCACTCCGTCCTTTGGCTGCACGTTGACCATGGTTCTATGAGCCCGATCTACGTGTGCGTCTACCGTTCCTACACAGGGGGATTCTAAGACAACAAAGCTCTTCCAGTACCTCAGCGAGATGGCTGATGATGCGCAGGTGCGGTTCCCGAACGCTGACCCAGTGTTTCTGGGGGACTTCAATGCCCATCACATTGAATGGCTGGGGTCCCTCAGGACTGATCATGCGGGTAGGGCCGCCCATGCGTTCGCTCTCTCCCACGGTCTGACCCAGTTGGTATGCGGGATCACCCGGATACCAGACAGGTCAGATCACGTGCCTGCTCTGCTGGATCTACTGCTGACGAGTCGCCCAGTCCAGTACAGTGTTTCGGTAGGAGCCCCATTGGGTAGTTCCGACCACCGTGTGGTTCA